>OU015532.1:28981838-30181838 GCA_907165065.1 Caprimulgus europaeus
CTTGCTCAGTTCTTTTAGCATAAAAGGTAGGATTAAATGAACTTTCTTATGCTGAACATTAAGGAAAAAACTTATTTTAAAAACACATAACTAACACAGAAATTTCCCAGGCTTTTATTTACTAATTTTTAAAGGGAACAGACTATTAAAAAATTATCAATGCTGGTGCACGTTTACTAAACAAGCAGAAATGATCATTCAATATAGTAGCTTTTAAATTCAGAACACTAAAACAATGACAACAACACAACAAAAAAACAAGCTCTTTTCTCAATTGGTTATTGTCTAGATTTGCTTAAAAAATTGTAGTTTTCCTTTGCAGTTCCTGAATTTCGTTGGTTTGGGGTTTTTTGCTAGGATTTTAAAAATTATTATTATTATTATTATTATTATTATTATTATTATTATTATTATTATTATTATTATTATTATTATTATTAAGAATAAGGGGCAATAAGGTAGAACTTACAGAACAAATGCAAGTGTAAAGATTGCTTTAAATTATTTTTAAGCAAACAGAGCACAAAAGCAATCCTTTAACCATCTACTAACCTCAGCTTGATTTGCATTGAAAAACAGGTAGAGCAGAGTAGTTGAGGCTTGTGCTTCGTAAAAGCAGAAGAAATACACAGCAGTTGCAAAGCATTCTTAACCTCCAGTGATTTATTGGCCCTCAGCCAAGTTATCAGGGGAATCTAATTCTTCTTTATTATTCAAATAAACCACATTTGGCACCATGGTTCCTTTTCAGAATAGCTTCACAAATAGACTGAGTACTGTCATTTATTTGACCTTGTACTTGTGTGCTGTAGCTATAATTTTATTTGCCATTTCATAGAACAAATGCACAGAAAGCCAGAAATAAGGAGATAGGTTATGCTAGTAGTAACACAGTACACATGTAATATACCTGTTAGTTTTATCTGTTTTGTTTTTAAAAAGGACAAATTCTTGTCATTTTTTTTTTTTCCTTCTTCATCGCTATTATCCACTATGATGTCTGTAGCTGCACTGCTCCTTTTTATTGAGCTCTCTCTTCAACAGGCCAATTGTCCTGGACAAGTAGGAGCAAAGGTAGGAAATACTTTGCTTTAAGGTGTGGACCTCACAGAGGGGAAGCAATGCCTAATATCCTTGTTGAATACGACTGCCCATAATATTTTCTATTGACCCTGAAACCTCATATGTCTGACAATTTTATCCTTTGTTCTGGGCAGATTTTTATCCCTATTTGTTACTATTTGTGTTTCAGCATATTTTAGGCCTAAGTCTCAAACACAGAGACTTTGCAAAAGAATTTAAATCTCTTAGGGTAAGCATTGATATTGACTTCTAACTGCCCGAAGGAGTGATTTCAGTGCCTCTTCAACATCCAGATATGGTGTCTCATTTTAGCTGTATACTTTTGAAATCTCATTAAAAGTATATAATCTCATGTTTAAAAGAAAATATCAGGGACTGAATATTCAAAAAGATGGCAGTTACCTTTATATTAAAAATTATTTGGTGACTTGAAAATGTCAGACCAGATACATATGAAGACAAAACATTTTTATATCACTACAGAGGTGCAGTGTAAAAAGCTGCTTGTATTGGCAAAAGGGTAGATAGGCCATGTTGTCCAGAATAGGGAAGAAATTCTGGCTGCATTGCACATTTCTAGACATGTCTGTGTCTTCCAACAAATGCTACAGTTCCTGAAACTACTGAAAGTTGGACTATTTCAGCTTGCCCCAAGTATAACTGAGCTATGATAATTTATACAGACTAAAGACATAACTGAAACATTTTGGTCCACTTCTGTTGCTTTTATTATTTTCCTTCTCTCATTCATTATTTTCAGTTAACTTTACATCTTTCCCTCTACTTTGAAATGCATCTGTGCTCTCTGAAACTGCTCTGATTGCAAGTCCACAGCGTGCTCTAAAATCCACGTCTGCTGAACTAATGTAAAATTCTTGGTTAGCATTAGCTGGAAGATAAAGTGTTCAAAACATATATATCTATGGGTGTCTACATGCAAGGTAGGTTCATTGTAATGTCAAAAGAGTATTTATTGTAATTTTTGTTTACTGTTCAAATATACTGTTATATTTGCCAGGAGTAACTTTATTATTATCATTGCTAGGCTACCTCCCAATATATTGTTTTATCAGATTTCTTTACTATTAGCCCTACAGCTATCTTAGAACATCATCATTCATTTGTTTTGTAGCACTGGCTCTCAATATTTAGAAAAGAGAAAAATTGAGTTCCACGAAAAACTGTTTTCACCTGCTGAGATTTGGTACAAGGACTATTTTCCTTTAGCTAAGAGACATGAGATTTTGCTTTGCAAGTACAAAATATATTGTACATTATTTCCACACATACTACTTAAAAATGACAAATACCCCAACCAACCAAAGATGAAGCCTCTAAGAACTCATTTGACTAGAAAGTAAGACTCCAAAGTCAGCACTTGAAGACGACTCAAATAAAAATGATTATAATGTACATCCAGACTTTCTGAAGTGCAAAGTTACCTCCAGGTCTTAGATAAATATATAGTTGAGGCATATCAGGATAGGGATCTATCAATATTTACCTGCAGTGCAAGAAATGCAACACTACATGTTTCACATATCACTATTCCAGAACTTCATAATTCACAAATATGTTAAGATTGTTGTACTGCAAACAGTAGCATTTCCATGTATAGTTTGAGAAATGGTTTTATAGATATGCTTGCTAATATTTTTTTTTTTTAACAAATAACACTTTGAATAGTGGTTTAGTTACAAGTAGCTACAGGATTTGTTTTGTCATTATCAAGAGACCTAGCTATATGATATTATACCAAGAGAGAACAATATATTATAAATACAGTAGGTCTGAGAAATACAAAATGTCTCCATAAATACAGAAGAGAAGAACAGCAAAAATCACAGATACTTTAGTATATCTCAGTAGATTTAATTTATTATTGTTTTAAACCCCACCATCCTAGATCCGCTTTTTGGTAGTTTTTCCATCAATACTTTCAGTAGTGAACACAAGGAAATGTTTGTCCTGAGAGATCAAGTACTTTAACATGCAAAGGCAATTGCTTTATTTATCCAGACCCTTGCTTGAAGCGTATATGGGGATCAAGATGAAGTGTAGAGTCTTAACAACATGGTCTAAGTTCAGAGTAAGGAAAGATATTCCAACTCCTATAGTTAGAAAGACAGTGGCAGAAAATGCTTTCAACAAGAGGCTAACATAGGGTTAAAGCCAAATTTTTCTTGAACAGATGATATTTCAGATGGCCACACTATTCCAGATGCATCAATTTCCTTGAAAATCCAATCCATATATGTGCATATGCTGTGCTGGCAGGAGGACTGACTGAAATGGCCAAAACCCAAGAGCTAATATTCTTTTGGCCAGAATAATGCAATTATTATTTTCCTAGCTATCAGTCTAAGCATACAGAGCCATCTGTTATGCAAAGCAAACATACACATCTCAATTACAGAAAATGCAGTTGCCTTGACAGAATTTGGATTACACCACTAACCAGGGCTGTAAAATTTGTTTTAAGCTAGTGTATAATGGATGCCTTTCAGGAGTTTTCTAATTAGCATTTACCTGCTTAAACTAATTATCTATCCTTCTTCTTTACTGGCTTATTAAACTTCATTGGATACTATGCATAAAACAGATTAATATGAGCATAAGACAATAATAAACATTAAATTTTTGATTCTTTACTGTATTAGCAACATAGTGGTGCAACAATTTCAAAATTTGAGAATCTTGATACTAACTCCCAAACAGATTTAGGCAGGGATTAAAGTCTATTACAAAACAGGGGACTTTAATGAGAGACAACAATACTGATATGAGTTAGAAACAGCTCTGTTTCCACTTCTATAATTTGGTTTGCTAAAGCCAGCACAAAATAACAATTATTGAACTTATTACAGCCAATTGTTTGCATGTTCTTTGAGGAGTTAACAAACCTCTATTCAGATTCTCAACAGACAGTATTTAAAATTAGTCTTTTTCTCCACCAAATGTTAAAATTTCCCATTTCATTGTTGTTGGGGTACAGCAAAACTGACAGTTACCAGTGCTAATAGTTGCCTCCTCACAGCAGTAGGGGTCCCAATTTAAAGGAGCTGAAAAAAATATTATCTCAGTTTTTCTTTTTCTCCTCAGGGTGACTGCAATAGAAGTAGATTATTCTACTCTGAAAATCATCATGCAAAATCTTTCTGCTGCATTTCTAAGTACAAGTAGAAGGAAGCTATCTTTCCTTAATATTCTGAATGCTGATTAGGAATAAGCATCAACAAGCAATTTTCACCCCACTTTTGTCTTGCCTTTTAATCCTTAAAAAACAGTTGTCAGCAATTAAATGAAACAAAAATTAAAGTATGATATTTTACAAATTTGTCTTTTCATATGAGTGAGCATTTGTGAAAGTGACAAAATGTGTCCTTGTTAGAAACCTCCTGCAAGACATTTTAATGGTCTCTTTCAGTAATTCTTGACTCCAAATGACTCCCTGTCATCGTGTCAGCTCCCTGGATAATGCAAGGTACTCCATAAACATCCAGTAATAGGACACAAGGGAAGTACTATTAGTGTGTCCCTTTCCTATCAGGTATAGAGGTTTAAAGTTCAAAACAACTGAGAAAAGAAACTTAATTTGTTCTCAATAAATTAATAATGAACCTTCATGGCAAAAAGTTTTCAGGCACAAGTTTGTCTTCTTTCAACATCCAATACTGATAGATACATTTTTCAGTTACTTCTCAGGATGAACCAGATGCAACTTTAAATAACTTATTCAATTATCCACACAAAATACAGGAACCAAATTATTATTTCTTTAAGAATGATAAACAGAAGAACACATCATACACAATTAGATTCTAGTATTGAAAGCATGTACTTACTTGGGACAGGCCTAAATAGATGGAGACAGTTTCTGAAATGTACAAAAATTTTCCTTCTTGATTTAGTGCAAATACAAATCCATCCAGGGACTACAGAGTAAGGAGAGAAAAAACAAAAACAAAAATAAAGACAAATAAAACAAACAAACAAACAAAAAGAATTGAATAGATTAATAAAAGATTCTAAATTCCAGCTAGAAATAGATTCAAACAAAGGCATCATAGAGCAAATTGAGGAAAATATTCTGATTTCTATGACAATGTTTTTAATTTAAATCCTTAAGACAAATGCTTTATATTCTGTCTACATATTAACAAACAGCATATGAGTATATTGCAAAGTTCAAGGACTCACTGTCATGCTTACATCTGCCATACACTGTATAAAATTTATCTGATTTGCTTGACAGAAGAAATACAGAAAAATAAAATGTTCTTCAATTTTTACACGAAGGAATACATTAGGAAAACAAATAACCTTCCAATCAAATGGTATGTAAGAAGATCCCCTCCCATTCCCTAGAATCAAAGTAGCAAATTTCCACTTCCAAAAACTCAGAAAGAGAAAATAAAATCCTATCATCACTCAAACCACTATGGCCCTCAATAATTTGTTAATTAACTGAGGATTACACCCCCCACACGTGTACATGCGCACACAGATACACCATTTTCCTTTTGTGAGACAAACAACAAAGCCAATCAGCAGATTACAGTCAAATGTGTTTACAGCTTAAGTCTATAGAAATGTTATGAATTTCATCCCTTTGGTGTAAAACTCTACATTAGATTATATTTTGACAGGTTCAGGTCTTTGGATGTGGTTTCCATTGCAACTGCAAAAGATCAAAATACGACTACACAGATTCATGCATACCTTTTGAAACATGAGTGCAGTTAATAAACAAAGGACTATATTCTAAACTGACACATGGAGTAAATTACTGCGCATCAAGATGGAAATATACCTCTAGGAATAAGAGCAAATCTTCACTAGAAGGAAACTGCCTTTCATATACTCTATGTGCCTTTACTTTTATGCTTTTTATGAGGCTGATTATTGGCAAACAAGCATTCACTATTGCAAGAGTAAAATCACAAAAGCCCAGAAATTAGAAGTGTTAAAACATCTCAGAAAATAAGAAACACTCCAAACATTGGGATGAACAAAAAACAATCCCCAAAAAAATCCCATTTCAAATATCCCTTTGGGATAAAAGTATAGGTAAAGTAAAACTATAACTGTAACATTTGAGAGATCAACCTGTTTTTGGAAGAAAAAATAAGAGATGCTCATAAATTTGATGGAGATACATGATGACAAAGTCATGTAATCATTTAGCTCCTTTTCAAATACAGAACACCAGTTTCTGAGGGATTTCATTTTTTTTATTCTTATGCTTCTTGATTAATTTCTAACACACTGCTGGTCAGAAGCTGTCTTTGGCAAGTGTTCACCCCTCTCTGATGTAGTAGGTGGTGGAATTATTTCAAAAATCTGTGTTTTCTAAAAAGAATAAACCACATAGTGGAAAAACAAGCCCTCACTAAAGACACTGCATTAAAGAAGGACTCTAATTTATATTTATGAATTAATAAAAATGTAAATCTGCATAGATTTCCTTCATGTAAAAACATTTATATTATGCAAGCGATTTATGGCCTCTTATAAATCATCATCATTTCTTTTCAAATGATTAACATCAGTTCCTTGAATTTTAACATCAATAACAGGTGGAAAATCTGGAACAGTGAAGTTCAAGTTTAGATCCATACAAGGACAATCAAAACCTTTACACATTTGATCTCCCCCACTATGTATCATTTCTTTTGCTACTCTCCACTTTCTCCATCACAGAAAGATCAGAAGAATAAATCTTTAAAGGTCTTGGTTTAAGTTTTCCTTATGCTCTGTCCCATGTTCCTTTGAGGAAATTGGTTTAATCCTCTATTAGAAATAAAACTGAGAACTGTCACCCTGATTCCCTGGCCACCTATACACGTTCTTGCTGGAACACCATTCTCCACAAGCAGCAATAAATTGCCATACTGAATCAGACTAACTAATCAGCCTATCTGCAGTGGTTGGTTTTCCTGGGTCTGACAGTGTGTACCTAGATGCTTCAGAACAGTGTTTGAAATATGCATAATAGTTATGTAGGTAATGACAATCCTATTAGAAGTTACTTTCAACCCTCAGGTTGTTACTAGTTGGCATGACCATGATATCCCTTATAATTCTTATAATTATTTTTTATAACTAGTGTGCTCAAGGCTTTTTTTTTTTAAATCTTGTTATGTTCTTTGCTCATTGATGTCTTGAGGAAAGAAGTTTCACAAATTATTTGGGTATCATATAAAACCAACTTTCCTCTTTTCAGTTTTTACATATCCAGGCTTTTAGTGTGGTCCCCTTGCTCCTTTACTTGAGTTACATATAGTTGGGGCACATTTATGACCTGTTCTGTTTAGTACACTGCATCACTGTCTAATTATCTGGCATATCTGGATAGAGTTTTGTAAGATCAGCAAAAATAATTCTCTGTGTCACTGATGACTTATCTGCTTCTTTACTACCCAATCTTATTTGGGAATACAGGCTTCTTAATGAAACAGAAGTTTGAAGAAAGCTTTTAGTACTGATTAGGCAGAAATATTTTCCTCAAAACAACAGAAATGTTGTTCTGCAATTGGCTGAAACCAATTTTATGGAAAAATATAAATAGATAAAACTGTCTCTGTTTGACCCAACTATACAACAAAATTTCAACCTTCATAGCTAAAGTCTGGAAAGTCATCAGCAACAGGGAAGAGTGTTAAAATGAGAAGTGTTAGATGTCTTAAGCACTCAAGCATACTTTTCCATGCCATTGACTCTCATTCTCTCCTTTCAGTTAAACAGTTTTAATACTTCACCCTTTTCTTCTCTTTCTTTCTGGGACACTATTCCTTATTTTTGCCTCCTAGTTTTACAAGGTAGGTACTAAGGAGGCACCACTGATGGACTGGCAGGGCCAATGCAGCATACCCACAACTCCTTTGGCTTCTTGTGTGATTAGCCACTTCCTGTGCCATAAAATTAGTTCATTATGCGAACTGAGACTACTAAGTCATGGCCAGTCCTCCTTTCTCCATTTCCTTTTCCACCTCCCTGAAGTTATGCTTGGGTACAAATGCTAACTGAATTCAGCATCTTTTTCAACAGAATAAAATCAGAAAGATTATTTAATTGTATTTTGGAAAAGCCACTGATTAATAGCTAATGGAACAGTCAGCTACTTCCATACCCAAAATACAAAGACATGAGAACAAAGGCCCCAATACTAAGCTCTAGTCCTGATACCTTAGAAAAATGACTATAAAAATAAGGGGAGAAATAGCCACGTTCCAATGTAAGGCAGTTCCTCCCACCAGTATGAAAGGACTGAGATGGACCACTTTTGTGACAATATTCTTGTTCCCCATACAGGTCAAACAGTAGTTCTGAAGGACTGCCTCATTCGTTATTCATAGGTATTATTTATGAATATTTATTATTTAAGTAATGCGTGTTGAAATTTTTCAATTTTTCATAAAGTGTATGTCCTTTGTGCATGCCAAGAGAGCAGCAGACTTCAGAGAAGGTAGCAGGCAACATAACAGAGGTTATGCTATCTGCTGAAGAAGAGTATGTGATACTGTTGTATACTACCTATTTACAAACAATTTTGTTTTAATGAGAAAACTCTGGAAGTATTCACATGACATATGTATAACTAAGGACACAATAAATGCAAGAAGGGTACTGGATTTAGTCAGCTTTCTAATCTCTCTTCTAAAATGAGCACCACAGTATAATTTCCAGTTTCCTAAAGTTTCAAAGTAGTTCAAAGGCAGATAGGATTCCTGTTTTAGATGTTCTGCAGTTAGCATCAACTATAATGCAGAAACAGGGCTTGCAAAGGAAACTGTTTTTTCATAAAATGTCTTATTTCATTAGAGACCACAAATATAAATGTAGAGCATCTTCTGTTAGAAAAATATTCTTGAGTTAATTTCTTTTTTATTTTTATAAATTAAGTTGACTGTCATAAACTCAGTCCTAACCCATCTAGTGTGGCAGCTGAAAAAGGGTCAGGGTGACCCCAAATGCCAAATCTGAGCACAATCCAATTTAAGGAAGACTAGCAACTTCTTGTTTGAACCTACACTTACCGGTTTTATGCAAAATGTGATTAAAGCTGAAGTTCCCTAGTACTTTTGATTTCAGAAAATCATTATGTATTATGCTGTTTCAATCACTACAGGCTAGGGGGTTTTTTAGTTTAGGTTTTTTTTTTTTTTAACTGCCCCACTGTTTTCAACAGGCGCCAATTAAGATTCTGGGGTCAAAGGGTTAATTACATCTTCTTACCCACTATGTAGAATTTTCTGATTATTAAGCAAGGTTGGATTAAGATGAAAAAGAACCGACACAAATGTTAATGCTTGCCCCTCCTTGAGAAGATTTATCATAATACCATGCTTTCTTCAAAGCTGCTAGAGAATGAAATCTTAGAGGAAACACTAAAATAAATGCTTTAAAGACATGCAAGGATCTGATTTATTTAGCCAATTTTATTATTGCTGAAAACCGTTCTAAACTAGCCAGACAGGACTGATATAAGATTTCCTTTGTCACATACCAGCAAGTCAACCTGGTAGACATGAAGGAAGTGAGACTCAGATGTAAAAGTCCCTAGCTACAGAACCTCTGAATAATAATGTCAATAATTATAATTTATATCCTCTGACATCAGAATAATATGAAAATGTAAAGCACAGGTTTTCAACCCAAAATATTAAGTGCATCTTACAGTATTTGTAAAATAGTGAGGTTATTTCCTCTTAGGATATGAAACCCACTGTACCACTTTGACCGAATATGCACTAATGTATAATGCATCATACTAAATGGATTTATATTTGTCAGAGGAATTTTGTCCCAGCCATTTTTGCATATTCCCACTACAGGCAAATTTAATTCACTGGAGCATTACTACAGTGTCCTTCCAGAGAACATCCTCATATTTCATACTATTCATGAAGACCCTAATTCTTTCTAGTGTATTCCAATGTTGCAAAAAACCCTGTTACCCTGACCTAAACTCCAGTTAGAGTGAAGAATTACTAGTAGGCTAGGTTATTTTAATGACAGATTATTTTAAACTAAGCCTTCACCATCTGTTCCACCCCCTAATTATGAATGCAAAAAGAACATATTTCACAATTACATCAGTAAAAAGTAAGATATACATGATTTAAATGCATGCATGTGTTCTTTGTCCAATGCAGCATGCATCTGTGATGTTTTTCTCATCATTCAGCCTCTGATCAGGAGATAGGGGTTGGGGAAGGGAATACTCCCCCTGATAAAACAGATTAATTGATATACTAAACTTTTCCTGGCAAACAGATCATCTTAATTAGAATTTTTCACTGTTATGACATAATGATGTTATAACTGGAGCTGAGCATTAATTTGAGGACAAAGCCTGTCACCAATTAGACATACAACATTCAATAACAGCAAAAATATTTTACTCTTTTTTTTTAAAAAAGGCAGTATTGGATGCAATTGACATTTACAAAAGCAAATAGTCCCTCTTCTAATAAACACATCACTGCATAATTTATTTATTGTGTTACAGCATGGCTTAAAAAATACAATTTACTAAAGACAGCAACAAAAGTAAGATTCATTTCAGCATGGCAACCATTCTTGGATAGGGGTTTAAAATGAAATAAAAGGCATAAACAATGCCTAAAAAAATCTTATTCAAAGATGGCCTCAGTGCCCATCTACTGTGCTCTCACTATTAAGATATCAGAGTAATATCCTGCAGCAACACAAACAAACATACAAAAGCATAACTACTTAGGTGAAAAATCTGACCTTGGGCTTTCACAATTAAGTACTATGAGACAACCAGAGTATTATTTCTGGAAACAGGATTTTACATGGGATGCATTTGATACACACAAATAAAAATGAGCAACTGAAGTTTGATCATCTACTGACTTACAAAAATCTTGAAAAGCTTTATTTCTCCCCTTTGGTCTTTTTAATCCCTCACAGAAAACAAAACAAAAGCCAAATAAAATAAAAAGGCATAGGACTTACTGCAGTGTTCCTTGGGCTACAAGCTTTTTTACTATTGAATAAAAATCCCAACACCAAACATACAGAAAACCCTGTTTTCAACTCTCATACCACTGTCATTTTTTCAATCACAGTCCACCATAACGGTTATATGGCTACATGACCATAAAATCCTTGTAAATTAATGACACATATTTGGCAACAAAGCAACATGTATTTGGCACCAAAACAATTACAGAAAAAAGATGAGGTAAGAGGACAAGCTCATAGGATGTGGTTAGATCGGACTTTGATGCCAGCTTCCTAATTTGTCATCTTCGTGCTCCTTGCTCGTGTGGTCAGGATGCAATTTATGACAACAAGGAAGTGCCAAAAAATAAATGTGTCAATAATAAGGAGGTCTGCTTTATAGCTTGAAGCCAAGAAACGAAGAAGGAAGAGTAAACTTTACTGATTCCCTTGATGCATCTTTTGCCAGACTTACAGAATAAGTATGTTTATGTAACCAAAGCAGCAAAAACTTGCAAGGGCAGATTTACTACTTGATTAGAAAAAAACCCAGATTTTGTTCCAGATCAGAACCACTGCAAGAGTGGGGAGTGTAGAGGAGAAATGTTTAGAGGCAAGAACAATGTCTAAAGGTGGTAGTTGGGATCTTAAGGTGTACTCTCAGGTTTATACACTGATAAGAGATTGACAAATATCAGAGATGAGCCTGAGAATCACAGAAAGACTGCAAATCTCTAAGCAACGAATGTTCAAGAAAAAAATCAGAGATCGAGTTTGAAACTTTTTTATATACAAAAGCAATAAATTATTTTCAGGGATCTCTGCCTTGTGGATAGCAATTTATTTTTTTTCTAGAAGGTCCTTCTATATTGCTGCAAAATCCCAAACCATTCTGACTGCACAGCAGAAACTGCACCATTAAAACTATTAGACTTGCTGAAAAGTTGGCATCACAGTGGAGGGGGTGGGGGGTGGGAGGGGGCAGAAATTCCTTGGGTTATATTGCAATAGTGTTAGAAGAGAGAAATAATGAAGCTTAATAAAAAATGATAATCCAGGACAGAGAGCTTGCACTTATTTTGCACCCAGTTTATCACAGTATAAATTTGGGGATTTTTTTTTTTTTTTTTTTTTTTTGCAAACCCCTTCATATAACATGCAGACAACTGTATCACTGCCAAAATAGAGATAAGGACAACAAAACTGAGTTAAAATGACAGAAGTCAGATGATCTTTAAGTATCTCTGTTAAATTTTTCCAGACTGTTTTGCTATATCATCTATATCTCTGCTCATTATTATGCATCTGTTTGATTAACTGATCTAAATTGCTGGGCTGAACTGCTGAAATTCTTCACACAAGTTTTCATGTAAGACACACTGATGTGCATTGAGGGAATTAAACTATTTGTTAGAAGTGGTCTGATGTTTTACCCAGTACAGCATCAGCTCTGCTGAAGACAGCTGGCTACACAGGTTATTTTAACTTACATATTAGGCTTTCAACAGCATTAAGACTTTAACTGTCTGATGACATGCTACAAGTTGAAGAATTTTTTTATTGTTCTTCAGTGATGGTGAGGAGGCAACCTCTCTTGAGTAAGCTATTTTAGAAGGTGAGTAATACCCACTAGTGAGAGATAGGAAGTATGAGTTTACTTTCTTTGCTTTTTTGGAACAAGTGAAAAATGGTAAGTGATACAGTAATCTTTTACATGACATGCAGACAATTTTATAGTAGTTTTATTGCAAGAAGACATTCAGTAAACTGTACATGCCCTGTATCCATATCAGTGGTTTCCAGTCTGTAGTCTTCCATCTGACTGATTTCAGCCTGAGCTATTCAAATTGAAAACTGAACTATTCAAGAGTCTGGACAATCTGAGCTGTTCATTCTGAACAACTTCAGCCTGAACTGTTTGAAGGGACTGTGAAAGGTAACTGAGAAAAGTAAGCTTACTATCTAGAGACTTAAATTCACCACATAGCATTTAAACCACCAATGTAAAATTTTTGGGATCCACTGGTACGCACACACACACAGATAAAAGGTTAAAAGTTGCTGTTCTCATTGACAAATGTTATTTTTCATTGTCCATTCTTCTGTATAAATGATTCATTACGGGAAAAAAAAAAACCAAAACACTTATGTACATTAGTGCATGCTATTCTAATCACTCTTGCAAACTTCTGAAGTTAAAATCCTACTAGGCAGAATATTTATACTCTATCTTTGCTATTCTCTTTTCTGAGAGTGGGGCTATACATATAGTGTAAAGAAAAAGGAAGAAAAAGGACTCCTGAGGGAGGGATTCAACACTGTCGCACTTAATTAAAATTCAATTTTGTGGGAGTTGTGTATTAAAGCACTGACCTTTCATCTTTATGATGCCAATTCCTGATGAGCTCCTACCCTTCAATTATATAGGATTCCTAGTGTTGGCTCCAGACTGTTTGGACAGCAGATTGTGATGCCAATAGCTGCATGCCATCTAACACAATCAACTATATCTATTTAGGATGAGACTTATCATACAGAGATTACATTACATATCTCTTAATCTGAGAATGTGATTGCTTTGGGTCAGGATTGAGTGCATACCTGTCTGTGGACTGGCTTTGCTTTGGGTACTTAGGATTTGAATATCAAGTGGTTTCTGCCCTTTGGTGGTACAAATATTCCAATCACACATGCAGTTCTGCACCCAAAGGTTCTGCCCTGAGTAAGGGACTTGACACCATATGCACCTGCATAACGTTTACTACATAAGTGCCAAAACTGAAAGAGTAAGATGGCCCAGTAGCAGGAACTCTGATAAATAGTGAGAACTGGCAGAACGAGGGCTGAGTCCCCAGCCCTGCAGAGCAAGAGACTGCAGGAACCTGATCTAACTCTGTGCAGGTAGAAGCACCTACACAAGCACAACTGATTGAGGGAGCAATAAGTACTGTTGTGAATGTTATTGTTTCCAAAGCTGTAAGTTTAAAGCCCTTTTGTGTTATGTATGAATATTTCAGTTAATGTAAGCTCCATTCAAATTGATTTTATATTCATTGTATATCTGCACATTTGGTTCGCTTTTCTTTCAATCTACAGTCTGATGCTATGTGAAAGAAAACTGATAAGTGCATCTAAACGTCTGCTGTCCGAAAAAACCTAGGTGAAAAAATTATAGAGAAAAAATTGTGATATGGAGTTAATTGCACTCTTAAAAGAACACCTGCACTCAGTAGGTACTCAGATGCTCTGGTGATTGATCCTAACAATTGGCTTGCTAGAATTAGAACTCTAGCCCAGAACTGACTACATGTGTTCTCAGTTGCATCACACAATGTCATACATATGAAGCAGAGAGGCTGTACTCAAGGAAGAACAGGATGAGGGGCTTATGTTTAGCATATTTAATCTATTAGATGGCAATACAGACAACTAAAATAGATTTGAATGAGAAATTGAGTTGAGTTCTTTGCCTAGTATATCATTCTGATTTATACTCTTCTTGAAAGAAGAACATGTTGAGAATACTTTATAGACAATGGAATACAGAAATAATAAGAACACAGAACATTAAGAACAAATTCAAAGTCCATTCAATCCAGTGCAATTTCTAACTGTAACCCTTAGCAGACACATGGTAAAAAATAAAAACCTGTGTTCTTAACTTCAGCCTCTTATCCCATGTTATAATGCAAAGAAGACAGAACCTGGTCCTAATCAGCTGAGAATTGCTCCAGCTGTCATTAATCCTTGTATTAATGCAGGAGACCCGTTTGCTATACCAATTCCTTCTCCATCTACAGAGCAGTTCCACAGATGTCCACTCTGAAATCTTCTAGGATCCATACACAGCTGGACTAAATTAAAGCAGCCATTTGCTTTTCCAGTAAAGATTGGTACATAAAAGCCTCCAAAACCATTACTACCACTTGAGTCCTTAGTCCTCTGATCCTTGAAACATGAAGAATCTGGACTGGCATGAATCAGAACCTGCTAGTTACTAGAATTTAGGTTTATAGAGGCATAAAAATTAAAAAGCCCACAAAACTATAACCCATTGAGGTCTGGATTGTGAAGTGGTTCTTCCAACTTTGAAAGTAGTTTCCTCTACTCTGCATGTTTTTGTCTGCCTGTTCTACTAACAGCATTCCAATCCTTGCCTAGTTTTTGCTAGATTTGACAGTAGGCAGAGGTCTCAGAGAAATTTCTACAAGTTTGGTGAAAATAGACTGATAATGGAGATGAGAGCCTCTGAGAGCCTTTGCAGCAGTAGAAGCTGGACTATGAGTTCCTATAGTTTTAGACTTCACAAAGCAGAGACCTTACAAATGCCCTAAGCAGTAAAAAGGCCTCAGCCAGGTTGCACTGTCTTAGAAACAAAAGTCCACAGAAGAAAGGATGGAAATCTATGTAAACTATGCTGTGCTATTCTGGTACCTGTAGAAGAACTGGTTTCCATTCACTCATCTATGCAGTTAAGAGCAGGAACCATAGGAGTGCTGTGAATATATGAGACTCAGAAAAACAAACAATTAACTTCCTGAAAGAAGTTAGAGACTTCATTAATAATAGAAATATTTCAAACTCTTCCCCTGAAGTAATTATGCACTACATCTGCATTCCACACAGTAAAGTTGATATCTCTATGCTGGGCTGCAGTACTTCCTTCAAGGGTTTTGAGGTCACAGTGCTTCACTCCAGAAGCACATTTCACACAAAAGTGGGGAATGCACGCTTATGCGAACAACAGTTATCCTGACAGAATTGGAAGGCTGGTCCTGAATGATTTCAGGAAATCAGCTCGGTTTGTCACTAGAAAACACCATTGCTATGTTGACCTTCCACTTCTGTTTCACAGTTGGAATATGAGACCAGGTGAGAAGACAGCGTGTAGCTCTGCCATCAATAGGACTCCAATCGCACCCTAGGCTGTGGGGAAATGCTGTATTTCTTCCTTCTTCCCTTGTTTCCTTACTTCTTTTTTTTTTTTCTTTCCCCTGAGCTCACCTCTAATGCCTGTGTAGGTAAAGATAAGTATGGATTTTGCTGTTTACCAGATCATTGCATAAATTCAAACATATCAACAGCAGAGAGCAGCTCTTCAGTGAAAAGGTTTATATTCATTTCTAAATACAAGCTAATATGTTATAGTGGCACCTCTGACTGCTGTGATAATTAAGGGTTTATTTGTATCTCCATAATAAAATCCTATTTTATAGGGTAGGGAGGGGTGACTGGGTTATGATTAGTCCATATAGCACCACCTAAAGCCAGAAACACAAAGGTTCAACTAAGGGTATGGTTTTTTTTCTTCTAAAGGCAGTTTCACAGTAACCATGTGAAAATGTTCCTCTGTGTTTTTACCACAGGGTTTTTACCACAGTGTGCAGCCACGCTATCATGATATGCCCTTAAGGGGTCCCCTGTAGCAGCCGCAGCATAAAGTATCAATAACTTGCTCATCAAAGGCGGCTCAAGATTTCCTTAACACTGCAGAGTACAGTAGCTGTCGGTTGTGCCGATAATCCACATGCCACATTATCTAAAGAGCCCCAAATAAGTCTTGACACCACCAACCCTAATGCTATTTATTGCACCTGTCAACAATCTATATGTTGTATCCCATGTCCCAGGTAGGAACTGACATGATTACTCCGCACTGTTACTATCTGTTTCACTCCAATTTGTAACAGACTTGAAGGTTTAAGTCTCTCCTTAAGATCACTGTGGTAAAACTACCTTCATCAATGGAACTGATGAAAGAAGATGCCTCCTCTTGCCAAAACTTTGCACCATTTTCCTGTTATTCAGAACCACTCAGAGAAAACCAAAGAAACACTTCTAATATCTTCTATGATGCTTTAAACACCAAGTGTGAACGTAGCTTTCCCTGCTTCCATTGTGATATTTTTATTCCTTCTGCTCCATTAAAAGTCACATGTATCTGCAATTGTCTCCTGCCTTAAGCAAAGTCTTTTTCTAGACTCTAAGCAATACCATACATGTTTGCTTGGTTGTCTAAATTGCAGGCGGTTGTCATCAGTTATCTGGGCATCTTTGCTGTGCAGTTCTGAATTCCTGCTCCTACTACCTGGAGATGCTGTAACGTTGCATTTTGACAACGTCTCTTCTCCCTGATGCAGAGTACTTTCAAGTCTTACTTGTGATGCATCACTGAAAGGACTTCTAGTGGAAGTTTAACTTGAACCTTTTGTAAAAAATAAAATACAAACCAGAATTTCTTCAACCATCCTTTTGTTTGTCCCAGTAGCTTCGTTTTTTCCCTTTATCTTTTCTCTTTGTCTAAAACTACTGGAATGCTACCTTGAGCCAGAATTAACTAGAATTATAGAATCACAGAATGGTTAGGGTTGGAAAGGACCTTTAAAGGTCATCTAGTTCCAACCCGCCTGCCATGAGCAGGGACATCTTCAACTAGATCAGGTTGCTCAGAGTCCCATCCAACCTGGCCTTGAATGTTTCCAGGGATGGGGTATTTACAACCTCTCTGGGCAACCTGTGCCAGTGTTTCATCATCTTCACTGCAAAAAAATTTCTTCCTTATATCTGGTCTGAATCTACCCTCTTTTAGTTCAAAACCATCACCCCTTATTGTATCAAACAGGCAACTAGATGCAGTCAGTGCTTTTTATGCTGCTGTGTGAATGTCTTTCCAGTTCAGATTCTGTTCTGTTATGAGGCCCAAATGAACATGCTGCCTGACACACAACACAGAAAGCAGCATAGATAGACTTCTGCATATAAATTTGCCGTTTTAATTGGCATCAACTCTTCCAGCCTAAAATAAATAAATTTCAGTGGTCATGCTTTAACGAGTTCCGACATTTATCTGAATTTCTTCAATCTGTTTTCAGTCACTATAGTGAAAAAGAAATGGTGTTTTATCAGTCCTTGCCTGATTCTGGTTTGAAACCAGATGGGAAAGAGCAGAAACACACACACATAAAATAACTACAACAGAAATATAACCAAATGTTTTCCACATCTGAGAAGACTATTTGAATTCAGACTAGGGTTTAAAATCTAAATAGTACTTTCAGTCTAGTACTATCTTTAGCCAGATTACAATTCAGCTTGCTAGAGGTGATTTTCTGTAGTACTTAAGACTAACTGTTTTTATTTCTAAAATAAGTTTTTAAAAGAAAATAAAATAAACACACCAGAGTGCTTAGAAATTCAGAATTCTTTTTTATCCTAAAAGTTAGACATTCATAGTGTATGAAACTTTAAAGCATCCTTGTTTGAAACTGCAATATATCTTGCCGTAATAGGGCCTACAAGAAAGCTGGGGAGGAACGTTTTACAAGAGCACGTAGTAATAGAACAAGGGATAATGGCTTCCAGGCTACCCCTGGAAGAGGGTAGGTTTAGATTAGACATTAGGAAGAAATTCTCTACTGTGAGGGTGGTCAGACACTGGAACAGGTTGCCCAGAGAAGTTGTGGATGTCCCCTCCCTGGAAGTGTTCAAGGCCAGGTTGGATGAAGTTTTGAGCAACCTGGTCTAGTGGAAGGTATCCCTGCTGATGGCAGGGGGTTGGAACTAGATGATCTTTAAGGTCCCTTCCAACTGTTACCATTCTATGATTCTGTGATGTATTTCTAGTTAAACGTTGTTGGAATAAAATTATCCCTTACAAGATTCCTGTGCTGTTTCCCAATCCTGCAATGAAATCACTATGCCACCCATTGATATCACAAAATAGGATTAAAATTATTTATGAAAAATCATATAATACTACAAAAGTACAACTAGAATTTCCAATTAGGAAAGCAAAATAAAAGAAAAAAAGTCCAGTTTTGGAAAGTAACTAGAAAGTAGGTATGTACTACAGCTATTTGAAATTAGCGTCCCAAATTTAAATATCAAATTCTGCCTACAGCTGAATCCTAAAGCTCTTAGTGATGCCAAAACTATCTCCTTCTGAGGAATCTTACACTTTTGACAAAGAAACTGTATTTAGTGAAGAATTAGTGTTTCCTAAACCACTCTCTAATAGTAATCTGAAACCAAACTGAACCTAAAATCTTGATAACTGATAAGTTTGCTATTGCCTTTATTCTAAATAAGATGCTTCAAATACCTTTGTGATGCATTCATTAAGACGTACAGATAGATCTATAGATAGTCTACAGGCCTCAGAGTTAAAACAGATTAGACGAAAACACAGAGTACAGGTTTAAATCACTGTGAATGGCAGATCCATTGCACACAAATTGGAAAGCATTCCTAGAATCTGTGAAGGTAAATGGAAAGATTTTTGTTATTCCTAAGAAAGAGAGAAATTTAAGCTGCATAAACATTGTAAAAATAATGATTTGATTCAGAAAGCTATGGACAAGAATTTAAATGCACAGAACAAAAATAAATCCCAGAATTTAGGCTGAATCTTTATCATGAGCAGAGAATTTCCAGAGACTAAATACTGATTCATTCCACAGACATGCTGGATTTGGAGCAAATCTGTATAAATCCATCAATATTTTGCAGTTCACATACAAACTTATACTACTGTCTATGCCCTACAATAATTATAGTTTACACATTACAAGTAGTAATATTTAAAAAATCACAATTATCTAACTACTTAAAAGCTCTTTCCTATTAGGTACTAAAATGTTATGCTTCTCATACAAATAGTATCACAGCATAAACTGCTCTTGCAAATATTACAGCTTTAAATAGCATTTACTATTTGTAAATGCTTGTTGAACACAGCAGGTGGCAAAATGATTTATCATCATGAACAAATACATATGGTTGCATGAGCCCAAATTTTAGAGCAGATAAACCTATCTTCTGGTCCTTCGTTTAATGGACTAGAAACGAGTGAAAAGGCAGCTAAAGCATTGTATATATTCTGTCTCACTCACTGCTTCAAGTGAATACTCTCAATGAAATCCTGTGCTTAAAACAACACAAAAGCAAATCACAGGCTCATGAATGGCTCATCTGCAATATTTCCTCTTACAGTTTTCAAGTAGGATTGTGCACTAGGAAAAACAATGCAAAGGTAAAAGCAAAAACACTGTCTTATGTAGTCTAAAATCAATAGGCAGAGAGCGGACATTAACCAAAAGGCTAATATAAAAGATGCTGCCCTAGACAGTAACATAAAGAGTCCTGATATATTTTTCGCTTCAAAAATGCTATTCCTTATGCCAATTTTCCCTTAGCACTGGAGTAGTTTCTCTGTGTATATACACATCATCTTACTTTTTTTGTCTTGTTCCAATTTTATGTTTGCATTTTATTTTCTCATTTCCTTCCTGCTACTCCCCTGTTTCTCTTTACTAGCTTGATGTTTACACAGACCTTTACTAGAATTGCAGGGTTTGGAGAGATCCCATTTTTATTCTTTGTTGTAATGCCCACATTTTTTTCTCAGAGAAAAGATAAGTTTACCCAGAAAATAAAAAGCTAATACAACCTTTTGCTCATCAACAAAGTATGTCTTGTTGTAGCCAGGAATAAGTTAATAAAACAGGGAAAAAGCTTAGTGGCTTAAAGAAAAAAAAAAAAAAAAAAAAAAAAAAAAAAACCACAACAAACCACCTCCTTGGGGTTATGAACGAACAATGTTGTTTTTTCTTCCCAGCGTGCAAGGATTTAATTAAGTGATAACAGTCACCTTGGGGTGGCTGCACAAGGCAATAATATCTAGGTGAAGAAAAATGCTGAAGAGAGTTGAGTACAGTCAATTTATCTTCAGAGAAGGCAATAAATGAACAAAGCATAGGTATTTGGCTGATTGTTTTGGAATGTTTCCATTACTGATAAACATCAAAATAAAAGGACAGAGATTTGGTATTTTCAGTATCTGAAATGTATTAAATACAGAAAGAAACGAAGGAATAAATCAGTGTGAGGTCATATCCTAGAGTTCTAATTGCAAATGGTTTGGTAATTATTCAAGCTAAACATAGAACAAGGGAATTTTAATGTTGACACAAAGGATAGAAATACAGCTGAGATGTGTATTTATAGCGAACACAAAACACTGGAATTTCACTCTGGAGAAAAAAAATTGCTAAGTGTAGATGGAGAAAAGTGACATATATTAGACAAATATATGCAACTTCATGGCCAGTGACCCAAATTTAAGCATTTAAAAACATTTTTGTGGGAGCTCTTCAGGAATCAAGCAGCAAGCTCAATTATCCATAAGCCTACGTTCTGCCACCCTCATAGGCAGAGGAAGAGACTTGTGAGAAAGAGTAACATGAAGCAGAGAGGAAAGACTACCAGGAAAAAAACATTCTCCTTTACCACAAAGCTGCTAACAATTTGCTTTACATTATTTGCAACATGAGGTTTGAAAGGAATACATGGGCTGTCCTAAGGGAGTTTGGTGTGTGCAAAGAGATCTGAAAGCTATTTCCCATTTCCAGTAACAATACTTAGTATTCCAGAACTTAACACAACTCAGAGTCCATCTACAATAGTTGTTAGCAAGCGGCATGATGGGCCAAACTCTCTGCCAAATGGACACAAATCATACTTAATATGGAAGACAAGAGAAAAAGCACAAACACACCAATAATCGTGGGAATCTACCACATTCCTTTGTCCCTCTCAAGTTGGAAACTCTCATTTTCCCTGTAAGTTTGATACTTTTCCTGAATTAGTCTCCAGTAGTGAGGGAATTGATAGCTATTTCCTTGAGTTTACAGCTGGGTTAAATACTCCTCACCCACACACTTCTGCATGAAGAAGATGAAGCCTACAGACAATTGTTTTTTAACTATGTGGGCAGATATTCTTTCAAAGAGAAGGAACAAGTCAATAATGAATGGCTCACACAGCGTCTTGAGAAAAAAAATGAAATATGTGTGTGCATGAGAGCAGTAAGCGAATTTAAATTTACACTTTTAATTTGAACAAAAACCTTAAAAAAACTTCCACTAAGTTGCCTCATTATGATTTCTAGTGAATGTCCAGCTACAGTATCTAAACAAACACTGCCTGTCTTTTCAAGGTCCTCTAAGTAAGATCTACATTAACAGTTGGTCCCACTGTAGTTACTTTCCTCCTAAAAGCAATATGCCCTTTAAAAATACTCTATGAACTCTACTCTATAGGCATTCATTTCTCACCTCTAGCAGGTCGAAGGTTTGTCACCTACCTGTAGCTGCTGTTTGGCCTTAGTAATGTGATTCCAGCAAACATTTGTCCCAATTACAACTGCAACCTTATTGGTTATCTCCATCAAAACACAAGGGAAGAACTTATATTAAGCTTATCTTTTTCTTTAGGTCAAGACTGGGACATGTAACACTAAGACCTCTCTTTCATATGATTCAGTAGTGGACCACTTTTCAGGCTGCTGATCCAACACCTATTCTGAGCTCCACGGGGAAAAAAAGGGAGTATGAGCTCAGTTTGCCATAGAATTTGGACAAGTGACTACCCAATAAATCTTAAAAAAAAATAGTGCAAAAGTGTTGTTTTTAAAACTATTTAAAATTGATCAGTAAGACTGATCTTTTATTTTGTCTGAGCTGCAGGGCTGGTGAAAATGAGTATAACTCATTGGAATTACTATTTTGCACTGCTTATGTTCTTCTAAGTTCCTTCACTTTGCTCAAATTACCTCTCAGAAGTTCTAAAAATGCTACCTGAAAACCTAATGTTAAGAGGCACTGGTCACTGTAGCCTTCTGGAAGGCTCAAAGTCTAATGTCAGAGGACTAGAAGAGTAACTAACTTCTTCATTACTTTGTTCATTGAATGAACTGCTATTGAAACATTTAAGTGCCTTAAGTTTCCTTCATATATAACATGGTAACAGACAATACCAACCCTTCTAAATTATCTTGAAATCATTGCATTTTAGGGCGTCTGCAAGCATACATAGTAGGGGTTTGGAGGATTTTTCACATCATCAAGAGAAAAAAAAAAAATTATACAGAATGTTTTTTTAGACTGAGGCACAAACAATTCCTGTTAATGCTAATGGAAGATTTAAAACTGATGCCTGAAGGATCATATCAAGGAGTATAACCTGAAGATTAGAAAAGATCTATCTGTTCACATATTATAAGAAAAACCCTGGTTTTTTTTCTGACTTTTAAAACAAAGAAACATCCCCCTCCTGCAACACACGTTTAGAAGCCATAAAAAATGAAACTGCTTGTTTTTTCATTAGTCAGCTGGCACTCACCTGACACAGGCTGACTACATACACACACACACACACGTATATCTACAGATGTATATAAAAATGTTGCAATTGAGAGCAATACATGCACTAGCACCAGAGGCAGACTGTATGTGAGAGAACCACCAAAGTCACTTGGTGCTTTGCTATTTGTCCTACCGAGAAGAAAAGATGGTGGGAGTTCTACTAAGCTGCTATTTTGGACCCATTCTTTCTACTAATTCCAGATAAGATGATGAGTCTCACTTATCTGATTGCCAAGCCTGTATTTCCAGATGAGTTCCCAGCACTGGTTTCTGTTTGTTCAACCATACAGTAAGCTGCTCAGTCACACTCAACTGATCAGGAGAAAAGAGGAGGAAAAATGTGTACACCTCATCTGGCGTGTGCACGTTCAT
Organism: Caprimulgus europaeus; assembly: GCA_907165065.1. Next base: position 29,005,472 of record OU015532.1, read on the forward strand.
TTGGTCTGGCCTTTCTGGAAAGTCACTCCAGTAACTACAAATAATGCCTTTGAATTAATTTTTAGAGACTTGGTGACGTTCCTTTACAGGACACCCTTGAAGAGAACAATGAACAGTCCTGTACCTTTCACTACACAGATACAAGGAACATCTAAGAGCAAGTGCAGAGACAGGAAAATTACCTGCCTTCAGATCCAGGAAAGGCACATTATGTCAGTTCACATTCAACAGATTTTATTTACAAGCAATTAGAAACTTATGTTAAAAAAGAGGGAAAACTAAGTCTTGACTAATACAATGGCCAAAGTTCCCCTTCCCAGTTATTATGGAAGTTGTGCATAGTCATAGAGATGGGACAGACAGATTTTCAAACCCCAGCACACTGAACTGAGATACAATGTTATTTTGCCAAGTATGATCCAGAGGTATTTGTAAATTCTGTTTGTAAAGTCAATGCTATATTGCAATGGCCAGAAAATAATAAGAAAATGTGATTACCTGGCTTGTACTTTAATTTTTAAAGTTCCTTTATGAGACTCTTGAGGGTTTTTCTATTCCCCAAAGAAGAGAAACTGTACTTAAACATATACTAGAAACACATACCAAAATTTGACTTAACAGAATTAAAATTGCTCCACGAATGTCTCAAATTAAGGTATGACATTAGCTACAGGATCAGAGTGTAGATTTTAGAATTATAATTAAATTTCAGAATTAAAGGACAATATCAATTTCAAGTGTGAGATTATACACTCATTGTTCTGTATGTTTGGCCACCTTCTCTCCTTTGCTCCTTTTTATTTTATCTTTTTAATAATTGTTGGAAATTAATGGGATTTTAACATGTGAAACTCAGAATAGGTTGTTTTTTTCCTGAACTAGCTGTTGGTTCAGCCAACAGCATTGCCTCCACTAACTCAAAATATTCACCTGTTTTGAGGTACTGCAGTGCCAGATCAAGCTCACATCTCTGGGTCCTCCTTGCTACCTTTAGGATACAGAGCACTTCTCATGAATCCAAAGGAGTAAAGCCTTGTATTGGGCTCCAGAATATGCTGGAAGGAGATGAATTAGATGGATTTGAAGGATGGAAGGGAGGGAGATTTTAAGGTCTAACTCAAAAAAAAAAAAAAAAAAAAGAGAGCGGAGAAAGTAGTAGTAGGCAAAAAGCATTCTTGAAGAAACTAAAAACATGATGAAAATATAATGACTATAAAGCAAGGAATGGGGAAAAAAGGGGGACAGAAAGACAGATTTATAAGGAGAGAAAATAGAACAGAAAGACCAAAAATGTGCAAGAGAAAATAGAATTAATTTAAGGGGAGAAGGCTGAATTAAAAACAGAAGAAAAACACTAAGTTGCATTTCTAGTAAATAATTTCAGAGAATGAGCAACAACCTATTGCAAACTACAGTGTGAATATACAGGTATGCCACCCAGAAGTTATTTGGTGCTCCAAATAGTGCCAGAAAAATAACAAAGAACAGCTCACATGACAAAGATACAAGCAAGGACAAATATCAGTTCATCAATGTCTGCAATGAAGCAGAGATGAAGGAGGAGGATTTCTTTTGCTCTGAAGGATCTTTTCCCAACTTTTTATGCTACTAAGCTATTCCTGCAAGTGATAACTTTTATCCTTTGCTTACAAAGACTGATACTGCCTGTGGAAAACGCTAGACTGCACCAAATGATTAATTTTCCCACAGTATCTTCCTGCAAGAAAATATCCCTGGACATACTTGCAGAACATTTTCTTCTTACCCTTAGAAATTGCCTTTCTGCAGTATTTATAAAAATATTACATAACTTTTTATCTGTGTGAATCTGGACAGAGTGAGCAGTCCAAGATACAGTCCTGAAAAAGACTTCTGTATGCAAATCAAGGAAAAAAAAATTCTTAAAGTACTCTGCTCTTACAGTGGTCAACACTGGACAGCTGTCAGCAGAAAATAAGTCATACAGTATGAAAACCTGTTGTCACAGAACAAACCTTTTCCCCTTACAAAGACTTCAAGAAATACTCAAGAAATAAGAAGCACTTAGCAGTAACAAAAAAGACATGAGAAACATGATGTCTTGGGTAAGACAAGTGCATTCCCACTTATATTAATATCAGTCAAAGACATTTGGCATATGATACATATATATCATCAATGTGCAAATTTATTGATAAGTGTCAATGTTCGCTGAAGACATTCAGGTACCGTACTAGTTCTCTACATGACCCTCACTCATTCTTAAGGATGCAATATCTGAAAAGCCATACAACATAAAAATGTCAGTGCATCTTGGGTGAACACTGTTATTCCATTCTATACTTGACCAATCAGCCAAACACCTCATGTCTAATTTAGAACTTTCAAAATTAACACCAGAATATTTTTTCTTTTTTTTTCTTTTCTTCTAAAAATCTCTTTGTAGTTATAAGGCTAAGAAATGTGTGTTTACATTTGCCTATATCCACATCTGCCTGTGTGTGGGATCTAGATCTCTATAGATCCACAGACCTGTCCAGCAGTGCAAAATAAACATCCCAGTGACTGCATTTATATACTTTTTTCTACCACTCATCCAGTGTACAGTATTTATTATTTTTTATTAATGTCAGCTTGACACTCCACCTTGATCAGAAACTTAGTGCATGTTATCCATGGAAATTTACTACTACTAATATATTTTTGAGTAATAAACATAATTTCAGACAGTTAAGGAGGTGTATAAATATTTCACAGAAATAAATAGATGCAGGACTTCTGGTTTTACTCAGTTACTCCTGTGGATGTCAGGAGTGACAACAAAATAAATAAATTAGTTAACCATAGCAAAACTGGTGCAATTTGAAAAGGAACTAGTGTTGAGGTGTCCCATCAATTGCACAATTTATTAGCCAACATTTTCTTGGGTAACATGTATGATGAAGGTTACATGTTTCCCTAAAATGGATTCAACCTGCTTACCTGGCTTATAATAAAAATGAAATAGAAACAGTAGACATCAATCTGCTAATATAATTAAATAAATTTAATGTGATTTTGGAAGGATATCCAGTCATTGTATACAAGATGTATACACTATTGAGTCTCTGATAACACTAGTGGAAAACATATAGGACTGGTTGTTTTTTTTCAAGCGATCGGCTGCATCAATTGCCAGGAAACAATCCTCTCCTAATGTCCAGAACATGAGCCGCAGGGAAGATTTTCCTCTTCCTCGTCTTGCTCTGTTGGTGTTGTCAACTAACATGGTAGTGTCTTTGTAAGTACTAAGATTAACTAGAAAAATATTGACCAGCATAGAAGGAAATTAATTTTAGAAGAGATTACTGTGAAGTATAACACAGAGTAAAAGTACATGGTTTTAGTAACTTTTTTTTTTCAAAATTTTTTAAAGAAATATTACAAATTTTACATTATTTTAATTTATGGAGTAGCGTACATTTCATTCTGAAAATATGATTTTAGATTTGTTACTTCTACGGTATCAGTTGCAGGCCGAATTTCTGGGGCAATTCAGTCATATTGGTTTAGCTGTTCTCAAAAGTGTGGTAGGGACACTTTCATATTGCCCATGTGAAAATATCCGTATGACCTTTTCTTTAGACTGTTCTGTTAAAACCTGCTCTCATTTAACCAAGTTATGAATCTTCTAATAAAAATCCAATTCACACTTGCCAAATATAAATTCTTTAGAGGACTGATGCCAAAAAAAATCTTAGTGATTCCATTTAAACCACCTGATAGAGATTGCTGGCACCTGACTAGAGCTTGTATTTACACCTCTAATTTGCATTAGGTCAGTGGTATGTTACAACCAGAACTAAAATCTAGCACTTGCCTGCTCACATGCCTTCCAGTGATCTGTCCGCTAGCCTGGAGGAGGAAGCTGCCTTGTCTGAATATAAAGGATGCATGAACCAGGCTTTGTGTAGGAGAAATAGAATGAGGCAAAGAATTGCAGAGGACTGACGGGGGAATGGAGTCACCTGAGTGAAGGAAAGATATTTGGATTAAGAATAAGTATAGGGATGACTCTAGGATTGATTAGTCTAGGAGCCAAGAAGATTTGGGCTACTCTCATAATCTGAGAAAAGAACTTCAAATCACCAGTTTGCTTTGATATGAACCAACATGACAAGGAAGGAGTTAAGAAAATGGAGCTAGATCTGTTGAGTAGCTAGGATACAGATTAGGGCTGGTAAAGAGAATGGAAATGGAGCTGGTGGGAAATGCTGACAGGCTGAGCAACCAGGTGGCAGGCACTGGGAAGAGAAGTATTGGAAATGTGAGAAAAGACTAGAAGGAACAGGCTAGATTATTTAGGCACCAAGAAATAGAATGGAGAGGTATTTTCCCACTATAGCAAATTTCTCTGCAAAAATTGGAATGGCTCACACAAATTTTGATTCCCACCACTCTTCTGCTATCAGGAAAGCTGGGAAGGAAGGTCATTGGCCAATCGTAGGATCATAGAATATCTTGAGCTGGAAGGAACCTATGAGGATCAAGTCCAACTCCTGACTCCACACAGGGCAACCTAAAAGTTAAACCATATACCTAAGAGAGTTGTCAAAATGCTTTTTTGAACACAGACAGGCTTGGGGTCATGACCACTTCCCTAGAGAGCTAGCTCCAGTGCTTGACCACCCTGTCAGTGAAGAACTTTTTCCTAATATCCAATCTTCTCCTCCCCTCATGCTGGAGCAGATAGAGGAAATAACAATTTCTTTGAATTACTCTGTTAGTGCAAATGACAAAAATATACAGAATTAACTTAAAACTGTATGTCATCCAATGAACTATGCTGGTTTCAGCAAGAAATTATCTTTCTGACTTTCAAATTTTTATTAATAGATCATAAGAAATTACATCCAGAACAATGAAAAAAGAAAAGCATTAAGATTGCAAAGTTGAGCACAGCAAAACAATAAAACATTCCACTGGAATTCCTGCCTCATTTATTGCACATGACAGATAATGCTGCCTTAATTAACAGCGACTTGATATTTTGTTTTCTTTTCAGTGTTCAATGCATGGCTCTAGGCCCCATTTACTGCATTCTATGCAAACCATGCTCAGAAGACAGAATTATAAGCTTGCTTGTGGGTTTTTCTATGATGCTCACCTCTACAGCATCTGAGTGCTTCATAAACATTAACTTACTTCCAAAATAACCTTGTGAGGTTGTAGAATAAGAGAGAAGATGTAGCCCTTAACAGTGCCCACATCGTTATTTTCACTGTTCGATGCTGAATACAATAATTAGCTTTACCAGTTAAGGATCCTAATTTTGCAGGTATAATTGGATACCCAAAGAAAGGAAGTACAAACCAGGGTATGTAAGATTAAAGGGCAGGCTGCAGTTCTGTAACAACAAAACTATTAGATGCCCAGAAGTCCAACAGTAAAAATAACTTAAGGGCAAATATACACCTATGTTCTTATTTCAGCTGCTTGATGTCAGGTAAATAATCCATTCCCATTACTTGCAGCATGGGCAACACAGAAAAAAAAAAAAAAGTTCTACCAGATCAGTACTACTACATACTGAGATTTAAATCTGTTCTCTTAAGCAACTGGGTGATGTTCTACAGATGCTATACATGGTCAGAACTTGTGAATTTCAGACAAAAATCAGATGTTCAACACCTATACAAATCAGGCCAATTACACAGTTAACTTTTTAGGCATCTAAAGTCCTAACTTGCTAAATACTTTAGTCTCTTCATTTTGCATCCCGAAGGATTCTACTACACATTGAATACTGAAAACAACACTGAGAGGCCTTGACATGGCTTCAAATTAAAAACTGTTAGCCATCTTCATAAAATGAGTCAGATATTCCTGACAATAAAGGTGGAAAACATTCCAGATAAATGAACTTAGGTTCATAGAGAAGAAAACATGTGTGTGTTATGATTACAGACAGAGTCAAGAGGGAACAAGTTCCTCACCTTCAGGAATAAAGGGTAAAACCACAATTCACCTGCCAAAGTAATGTGTGAGTGATGATGGATTCCCTACAAGGCAAATGGTGTCACAGCCTGAATACCCAAAAGGATGAGGGTCGAGCAGGAGGTCTCGGATGCAGCCAGAGTCTACACTATTAAGGGATTTAAAAGCAGCAGGGCCAAGTTAAAATCAATCTTCCACTTTTAGGGATCAAATGTAGATAATGGATAGTGGGCATAACATGACCATGTTAACTTAATCCCAAGGGAAAACATGCTGCTAAATACTATACAAACTGCTAGAAACTGAGGAGCAATGCTGGAGACTCAACTAAGCAAGAATTACGGCATGACTGCATGTGTTATTACTTTAAGACATGGGGCAATAAATAAGAAAACAACCTGTAAGTTATGTGCTGAACAAGAACTAGTGCACTGAAGCTTTTTGTAGTAAGGAGGTGATCAAAATCAACTTTTCAGCTTGCTATCTATTTAAACTTTGGGACTTTAGGGAGCCACTAGGAGCACGCTAAGCTTTCCAGAGCTAACCCCCTGGTACACTCCAGCCTTGTTGTGACATTTCCTGCCTTATTTACATCAAAAGGCAAAATATTGGACAGTGTAAGCACTGACCACAACAAACTTGATATAATCTGAAATAAGTTTTTACAGGAGTCTAGATAACATGTTCTGCTCAGTGGACACAGGCATATTTTTACAGGAGCTGGGCAAATTTTTTAAAGTGCCTTAAATAATAAGCCTTTGCTATTTCCAACATTCACTTTCCTTCTGGTAAACTGTCAAAATAGGGATATTCAGAAGTGCTACCCACACAATTCAACAGTCCCACAACTTCTTTATTTGGAGCTATACATTCACACATAGAGAATATGAAGGAGTGAATGCCTCTGGGGGTAAGCAGGACAGCAAATTTTTGTAAGCAATGTTAACCCTGTGTTCCAGGATTTAAGATAATATTTGAATATAAAGACTTAGGGGAAAATTTAACACGGGACAGATTAATTTAAATCTACCTAATCTGAAGTTTCCTGCACTTTCTGCAAAGCACTTACTATTGGCCATTTGGCAGACAAGACAGCAGAATAGCCGGACCACAAATCTGACTCAGTATATAGACCTATGCTACACATAATAAAAAAACCCCAAGAAATAAGACTTACAGAAGCACCAAAGGAAAAGGCATGAAAAATCCGAATCCACTGAAAACATGACAACACAGAAGGATTTGCACTTTAAAAGCATGCAGACCTTATGTTGGCTTGCTGCAGAGGGGAGAATTTCACCTGTAGATGGTTGGCCTTTTCACTGCAATAGTTTCCAATAAAAAAGACAGATGCTAAAGAGTAGATGGAAGAAAACTTACTACTCTCTAACTTGTAACTAATTCATTTGCTCCCTTACTTTTATACATACACATAACACAGACATATATATGGAATAAAAGAGACAAATCAAAGTATGCTAACTTGTAAAGACTTACTGTCTTTGACAGATTAAAAAAAATATTTAAGGTGCTGCTTCTGCATTCAAAGAACTCCTAACATTGTGCAAATTACTGGGAAGAAAGAATAAACAAACTCATCTAGCAGCCTGGTTTAAAGATGTCATGCTGCTTTATCCCTATCATTAAAAGACTTATTTTAGTGTCTTTAACTACGAAGTTTTCTCTTTCTTCAGTGTCCCCATACTGCCTCTTGACTCATATACAGTCTTACCTATGATATTTTGGCGGGTTTTTGCTTCTGGTACTGCCTGCCTGGAGGGCTTCCAATATTCTGCGGTAAACTGTTGCTAGGTTTTCCATTATCACTAATCAGCAAGAAAAATTCAGTCAGAAGGATGGAACACTTCTGCAGTTAAAGCTTTCTCTTTACAAAAACTATAGGAGTGTTTGCTATTCAAATTCTCTGTAGGCTCTACATTATTGGCATTAATTTATTGGGATTAATACCATCTGAGCAATAATATTTTGGCCTGGATAAACTTAAATGGTGTTTTTATTTTCTTTTTGGATCCTTTAAGAGAAAGAATGACAAAGATGTAAAACTAACTGGCTTTAAAACTGTGAAAGGACAGGGACAGGCTCAGAGATATTGCAATTAAAGCATTTCCATGACTGGTGAAGGCTGCATTGGAATGATCACACTGTTCCTTAGCCTGGCCCTACTTACTATTTTTTAATTATTCATTTAGCAACTTTCTTTAAAAATAGATCCAATTACTCTAAATATCTTGGTCCTCTAATCAATTGCTCATGCTCTGCTTCTGCCTGTTAGGTTCCCCCTTTTTGTGCATCTGATACCATGTGCTAATAGGAAGATGAATGTGATAAATGAGGTCATAAGTTCCCCTGCATAAAAGGCAGAGATTTCAGAGCACTGACAAAGACAATTTAAAAATTATAGGACACATAATTTAATCATCAAAATCTCTTCGACAGTAAACAATTTGCACAGTATACATGCTGTCTGTAGCCAGCCCAAGCTCTTGAAGTTTACTGTGTCACAGCTTGGCCCTGAAATCCCTCATATCCTACTGGAAACAACGTGTACCCTTTCAATTTATAAAGATGAAAGAAAACCACTGTAATTTCTACATCTTTTGTTATTTTCTTACTGAAATTATCATTAATGAAGAAGAAAAGTGGGCAGAAAAAAAGAGGACAAGATACTCTTTTCCCACCCTCATTCTCTTTGTTCCCATGCTCACAGCTGGCCTTAGTGGCTGCAAAAGCTACTTTGTGACAAGTACTTTACATCTATTACCCAGCCATTCTGGCGGAGAACATAGTTCATATCTCCTAATAAAAAATGCAAGTTCTCCATATTTCCCTACCCCGCACTCAACCTACAAATGTCCACCAATTGTACTACAGCCTATTATTAGTTCCACTCTCTGAATGCTATCACAACAGTAGAAGCACTGGCAAAAAGCTCCTTCTAGGTCCTGAGGAAATAAAACCACCTATGCCCACACAAGCTTTTCCACTGTTGCGAGCAGAGACAAGCAAATACAAGATTGGAGAAGGGTGTCATGGGAAAGCTGGAAATTCTCTTTATATATGTAACCCCTGAAGTGGCATGAATGTCACACCTTTTGGGAGAACAGGTTGTTTTTAACCCTTAGATCTGCTGGGTGTCACCTGAAATAATTAAACCTGACATTTCTAGGGTTAAAACGTCAAGAAGGAGAAAGAGCTGAAAAAGGAAATTCCCTAGCTTCTTAGTAATGAAAAGCTGAGGGTATACCTTCTGTGGTTGTCTGTGAGATGCTTTCACATCTGTGTGTCAAGGGTTTTTCAAACTGACAACTTGCAAATTTGAAATACAAAAATGCCCAAAGCGATATTTTAGTGGCTCAGGGAAACTCTTGTACGGGAAAAAGAATTCTAAAGTGAAACGTCTCTAGAAATCACACAGGGCCTGACCACGATACTCTAATTATGCTAATTGCTTCAATGCCCTTGCTTTATTTATGCTGAGCAGCTAAGATAAATAAAGGAAAATTGCTTTGGATCTAACTGTATTCATATCAGAATGCAAACTAGCCTGTGTTTGTTATGTGATTGCTGATCTGTTTACACTAAATTCTGCAGGTAATTGCAGTTTTGATTGCACATTTATTTCTAGCTGCACAGGTCCCAGGACTAGGTCTGTCTGTTTTTATAATTAAACTGTTTTGTAATATCTAAACTCACTAAAGAGCAAAATGATGCTTTAAGAATTTACATATTTTATGCATTAAAGATAGTACTTTGGTGCTCAGTGACAAAGAGGGAAAATTCTGTTTATTACTGAAAAATGGACAGCATGTTCTGGATTTGAAGAAATTTGAGACATCTGTTGCAAGGCCTGTTCACTGAGTGGGACAGATGTCCTCTGCGTCCCCATAATCTGTTATACAACACCTACTTTTTGAACTTTCAGTTGTAACTCTCATATGAGTAAAATATGTTAACAGAACGCGGCTGGTGCTTTGGTAATTAACCGTAGACCCTGAGTAAGTGTCAGCATCTGACTGCAGTTTTAGAAGTGGAAGTCTTTCTCTGGGAAGATCTGGGAGCAAATGCAAAGCTTTGCAGGTGGGGTATCTTTAGCACAGACTCTCACAACAAACTACCAAAACTGACATAGTCTCTCAGCATCACTCAAAAAACCCCAGTATTATTCCCATTTTCCAGGAGAGGAAAGTGAAGTACAGAAATCTGACTTGTCCACAGGCCACACAAGAAATTTGCATCAAAGATGGGCATGAAAAGGATTGTCTAAATCCATGTTTTCCCTCAAGCAAAAATTTATTATTATTACTTATACATCACTATAAATGTGTATGGCATATTGCAGACAGATAAAGTGACAGGTACTGCAAAGTTGACACACTCAATTATAAAACCCTCCTTCTGTCCTTAGTGATGAATTTGAGGTGAATAAACTTTCTATTTTTGTTCCAAGGTATTTAGCACCTTCTGAAACCTTAATTTGAACTTCAGCTGTGGTTATTTCTCCCTTTCCACCTCCCTCAACACATAGGCACCAAATCCAATCTTTCCTTCCCTCTGTCTTTGAAAAATGCCCATTACTATAACATAACAGAGAAAAACTCCCTAATCTCAGTACTACAAATTTAGAGCAATGTCATCTCTGTATGACTTCTTCATCCATCATCAATTCTAAAATCAGTAATCCAGCCTGTCTCACTTAATGGAAGACTTAATATCAGCCCATGCAGACTAGCCTGGCAAGCCTCTTAGCTACTTTATACTGCAGCAGCACACCACGATAAGGTGTGCATCACTAGGCTGCTTGTACCTTGTGCGTACTAAGTGTAAAACTGAAGGCCAAAGAAGTTAAACCTCCAAAGAAGTGCACAGTAGTACATAAAACTCGGTAGCATCACAGCACCATAATGCATTTGTGTTACAGTAACATTTGCAATTTTAACAATTTACAAAATATGATAAAAGCTGCTTCTACCTGAGAAAAATACACTTACTGCATGACAAAATACAATTGCCAACAAAACTGATATGAAGATAATGCGGTAAGGTTTATAAAACGTTTTTCTCAAACATTGGTCAGTGAGTAGCTTCTGATTCAGTTTTGAAGCTTCTGAGCATTAACTAAATCCAACTTCCCCACTCCTCTTTGTTCCTATTCATTATTCCAAGAAAAGATGTTACTCTTTCAGCAGTAGTTTGTCAATTCTAGCTACCATTTATGAAAATTCAGTATTAAATGTTGAAGTTTCCAGGCCAACTTGTATACTAGAGAAAGAGACCCAAGTTGCTGTTAGGACTTCACCCACATCCAAACATTTGGGAGTGGAAACAATTTTTAAATTGCCACTTTTTCTTCAGCACTTCACTCTTCTCTGCCAGCATGGAACACCTTTGCCTGTGTTTGATTTTTCTTTCCCTATAAACTATATCAGACAGTTTTGTGGAATTAACAATAGAGTGCTTGATAGGTACTACCCATGCCTTGAAAACTCTTAAGTGTTTTCTTTATTAAAATTAAAAAGATGAGAAATGGGAGATTATGAAATCTCAATTGTTTTGTTTTGTTTTTTTCCTTGAAATCCTGGAGCTATTTTTATTGCTTGGTTAGAAAGAAAGGGAAGAGATGCAGTGCTATTGGGTGCTGCTTATAGCTGCCTAGTGACAGAGCAGGAAACGTCTTTACTAAAACAAAACAAAAAAAAAATGGATAGGAATTTATTGTATTTGACTAAAATGAATCTTTACTGTTAAAAGAAATGGGATTTTATTGTTTTCAATTTTACGCAAAAACTTTTTTCCCCACTTGAAACTGAGCAGTCATCAAGCTCCTCCTTCAATTCTCACTTCCACAAGCGGCAATGACTGCTTAAATCAGAATGTTAATGGAAGTTCATGGCAACAGGCATCTCTCAATGGCACATAGAAGCTGGCAAGATCAGGCCCCTGGTTACAAGGAACTGGCATGCCATTTAAAACTCTAATTTTACTATAAATACTTTTGCTATAGAAACTTCTCTCCTAAAAATTGTATCCACGGAGGATTTACTCCTATTTTTTTTCCATTTCAGCTTCTAATACTTAAAAAAGAACATGCATCCAAGATTCCAGAAATAATTGGCAATTAAAAAAACCCACCCCATTTTAAAAGAACATTAAAAAATAACAATGTTTTCTATTCAAAAGAAGTCATTGCCATGCAAAGCTGAAAACTTTTCATCTCACAGATCACAGTTACGAATCCACAAAAACAATTAGTACACTCCTGCACACTCACAGCCTGTATCCATATTTTAAAGGGGAAAAGGCAGTACATTTGTTTCAGAAGAGACTTATAGCTGAGTCTAATATTTTCTTTCTAAATCAGCTGAAGCATCATATATTTCAATATACCCTTAACAGACAAAGCTGTTAATGAACTTTCTCCAACTGGGGTGAAGTGGTACTGAAACAATGAAATGATCTCTTCATTTGGTATCTCCAGATAGCTCAACTATTTCCTTAACTATAAGATACAAGAAGCTGTCACAATTTAATGAGTCGTTTCTATATGTTTTAATTATACCATCTACACTGAGCAGTGCTGTAACAGAGAGGGATCCAAACACTGCCTGCACATATTACAGTATTGCCTTATGGTCACCTCCAACATTTCTGCAGCCTCAGCACAGTACTAAGCTTCTACAGGACCTAAGTTATGTTCAAGTTTGAGATTGTTTAGATCCTGATAATTTGTTCAGGCTCTCATCTATGTAAATCTAATGTTTCAATCCTGTTATAATGATAATTTTTGCTTAATGCACAAACTATGTTTATTTCAATTTCAGCTACCAGTTCTACTGCCCTCTTCTGTATAAAATAAACTTACACATCCGCATAATTATGTATTGCTCTGTTTTATGTGGCATATTAGTCTTATTATTAGTATTATGCAGTGTCAGACCATATCTAGCTCAGATGGAGGAAGCTGGTATTTCTGAATTCCATCCCATGTGCTCTATGTAGACCATCTTTTTTCATGTTAAGCTCATATTTAACAATCACTTAAGTACAGCCTCTACAGGAGCATCCCCCTGAACATAAAAGACAAGTTGTTAAAAGAATAATTTCCTAAGGACTCAGATAGAAGAGAGAAATCTCTGAGATTTCATTTTGTCTTTATTTTTTTTACCATTGACAACACTGGAATTTCTTTAAAACTGTAACCAAGATTAGGCTGTGATAAAAGTCACTGTACGGGACCAGGTTTATCTGAAGAGACCAGTATTTAGATCTGTATATGATGCAAAATAATTATTTGTATCTATCAGTCACATCCTGTTCTCTCACAGCATAATGGGGGCTGCATTTTGACTCTTCCAAGACACCTGAGAACCCTGGACTCATCACTTCCCCAAGCAAACAATTTTAGCTCTTATAGAAAGGTTAAACAAGGTAAAGGTAAGTTGGATCATTCAAAACTCTACTTACATTCTTAACACGCTACCTTTAATGTGGCACGTAGGACCAGGGGTTATCCTCCCCCTGTAATGGGCACTTGAGGTCGCACCTTGAGTACTGTGTTCAGGTTTGGGTCCCTCACTACAAGAAGGACATTGAAGTACTAGTGTCCAGAGAAGAGCAACGAAGCTGGTGAAGGGGCTGGAGCACTTCTTATGAGGAACGGCGGAGGGAACTGGGGTTGTTTAGCCTTGAGAAAAGGAGGCTGAGGAGAGACCTTCTTGGTCTCTCCAATTACCTGAAAGGAGGGTGTAGAGAGGGTGAGGGCCGGTCTTTTCTCCCAAGTAACAAGTGATGGGACATGAGGAAATGGCCTCAAGTTGGCCAAGGAAGTCTAGATTGGGTATTAGGAAGAATTTCTTAACTGAAAGAGTTACCGGGTACTGGAATGAGTTTCCCAGGGCCATAGTCGAGTCCCCATCCCTGCAGGTATTTAAGAATCATCTAGACATAATGCTTAGGGACATGGTTTATTCATGGTTTAGGGGACTTATCAATGCTAGATTAATAATTGGACTTGATGATCTTATGGATCTTTTCAAATCGAGGCAATTTGGTGATTCAAAATTGCAAAATATGGGCTGTTTTATGCAGAGTATGCACCAGTGGAAATAACTCTTTTGTACATTGATCCTGAGTTTGGCCGGGCTTGACAACCTGCCTTTTAAGATGGATATATTGCAGATACTTCACTTGCACTCTGAGGTGGTAGCACTGTTGATTCAGTTATAAATTCTTTGGATTCAGTGACAGACAAATATGAGCACAATGAAGAAAATTTTCATAAAATCTGTCAGAGTTTCCTCAGTTAGACTATCTGGCTTTCAGTCCAGATACTATCAGATGTTTCTAATACCACTGAGGACAAAGGACATCAGCCTTGAGATTTCCTACCACCCTCTATTGGAGTAGGAGAATATTTTGGTTCCCTGACCAGCCATGAAGCTTCTGAGTGAAGACTGACTACATGGTAATTATACCTGTCACAATTATCCTGCTTTCAGACACATAAACCTGTCTTCTCTCATATAAAAAGATGATGTTTCATTTTGTCACATTTTGATTTTCATTCTTTTAAGTTAAAATATGGTTAATACAGAAATTCTACGTGTTTTTCTGATAAGGAAGACTGCCTAAGTATGTTAGTCTTTAAGCATTCTCTGAATCCTTTCAAAGTGCTTTACACAGGATACACAGCATATAACATACAACATCTAACAACTTCTCCGTTGTATTTGGGCAGAGTATAGTAAAGTTAAGATAAAGCATACTAGTATACTTTCTACTAGTAAAGAAAATTGTCAGCTACTAACCATCACATGATGAAAATTGTGAATACACAGAATTATCTTTATGTAACTTCCCTAATGCATAATAATCCCAAAATGTGTATTAAGAAAACCTCACAGAGAGGTAATTAGAATATCTCTATAAAATGACTTCTGATAGAGGGAGCTGAGACAGGTAGGAGGAGGGAGTTTCCAATGACTGGAAGAGCTCAGTGAGAGTTTAAGCCTCAAACCGCAGTGTCATGAGAAAGCAGAAAGAGTCAAAACTGGAAGAGGTGTAGGCAGACAGGGTATGGGTAAGATGGAGGACAAGTAAAGTTACTTTTAAAGTCTGATAAAAACTCCAAATTAAGGTGAGTTTGCACTAATCCTTGAACTAAAAAATTAGTCTGAGTTTTACTCTCTCCACTCCCTTTGATTCAAGAAGTGTGATTTAGAGCCAAAATTCAAATGCTCATTACATTATTTTTGTCCTGTAGCATAGGACTATCTCAGTGTCTTATTCGCTCTTGGTGTGATATTATAGTATCCATTATAACTAACAGTCCAGAACAATTTGCTTAATTCATTTAAACTAAATTCTGACAAGAAACCAAGACATGAAAGTTACTAAATTACCAAGGCACTAAAATGAAGCTGCTTCCTATACTACATTTGTAGAATGCTTTAATATATATTCAGTATCCAGTGACTTGATTTTTCTTGATCTCATTGCCACTACCCTGTATTTTAAGCCTCTGGAGAATTCAATTCAACGATCCTCCATGACTAACAAGCTGTTTAATTCACCAATGGTTTCCTTCATTATTTTACAGTTGCAGCTTGGGAAAAGTGAGTGTATGTACTGACAAGACTATTATAAGGAGTACTGTAATAATACTATACTATTAGCAGCTCCTTACTTACAAGGAATTAAAAACTCTTAAAATCCATGCTTTTAATTTGAAAAAAATGCAGGAAAGGCTGTGCAAAGTAAAGGATGTTTGAAAGAAGAACAAGGCTTTCACATAAAAAAAAGATTGTATAGGTATTAACTTTTTTCTTTATTATGTTTAAGTGACTTAGAAATAATGCAGGTTTATCTACTGATAATTCTTTCTGGAGACCTACAGCACCTTCAAATGTAGCCTGGCTATGAAAAGTCATGAACGAAGAAATAAATTCTAGATCTCATAGGTCTAGCCTTAGGAGCGGGCACATTAATGCTATGATCTGTTTGTTTATTTACATGAATGTATGTATGCACGTATACAAAACATAAAACAACAATAATAATTCACACTTACATTTCTTTTCTCGTGTATTTGTCTTTCCTCTTCTCTCCTCACCTAATCTCCTTTTGGTCCATAATGTCCTGCATTCTCCAAATTAATTTCTGTTAGACTCCCTATTTCCACAGTTTCAAAGGCTGTCTTACTGTCAAATAGCAAACTATGCTTCCTAAATTCTAAACTGAGAAGTAAAAATAATTATTAAATACTAGATCTGACAGCATGCTAAGAAAACTGATACTTCAGTCCGAGACATGCACCTGAAAACCCTTCTGCACTGTAGGTCATAAGTAAAACAAACATAATGGTCTGATCCCCATCTCATTTGTGAGCAGCAGAGTGGGGCCTATCATGCTCTTATGACACTGAAATTGAATTAGTGTGGGGAATCTTGGATAATTCAAACCAGAGTTACCACTTTGCCTCAGTGGGTACCCATCATGTCACATTTCTTGATAAAGAAGCAATATGTATGTGAAGATGTAGTACAAAAGAAGATGCCCATGCCTGTAGCCCTTACTATACTTGTCTAAACAGCAAACACTTTTGCACCCCAACCAGTTTCAGAATAACAAAACTCAGTTAAATATCAGTGCTCTGTTCTAAGTAACTACCTTGACACTGTCCTACAGTCAGTTCTGAAAGAACCTACTAATGGGGATGCTCCTATTTGAGTGCAGCAGAATAAGACTATGAACTTCACCTTCACTATTTCAAATTAGGGACTCTTCAAGGAAAACTAATAAATTACTGGAAACTGATCCTAGGGCTAACAGATTTTTAACGAAATTTAACAGTACTTAAAAATATCTTTTAGAAACTATTGAACACTAGAGTTTTATATATTTATCACAGGAGTATGTAACATTGCCAATTTTGGGCATAGAGTTTATGAGTGTGAAAGCAGTACTATTTGTGTATTTGTACAGGTTTAGCACTAAATTATGTTGGTTTTTTTTTTTTTTTTTTTCTATCGATAAGATAAAGCCTTCTTTGTTACATAGCTGAAAATGTCTAAGGTTTCTGGAAAGGTTATGTTTACCATAAACTAATCCACTAATAAAGTTAGTCAGGACAGACTACTTTAGGAAATGTAAACTTAAAGAAAAATAACAGCAGCAAGTCAAGAGCCAACTGTTTCTGTTTTGATTTATTCAGTATATCAGAGCTACTGCTTCTACAGGGAACAATATGCAAGGCATTGGAAATTCAGAAGGCACCTCTTTTGTGTACCATAAAAATGTGCTGCTAACCTACAATACCCTCATAGAAATACAATTCAATAAGGAACTCAGTTGGGAAGATGCCTCAATAGAACTACATGAAAAAATGGTCAATACAAGGATGATTTAGTTTACCTTACAAGGGATTTTGATGCTGGAAATAAATAGGTCTTTCAAACTTGTAAAATAAAAAATCAAGATAAACACAGACCCATATTTTTAATTCTCACGCATATTTAATGTGACTTTTTAGCACATCATTGCCTCTGAATCATCACTTCTATCAAGCCTATCACTTGCGAAGTGTTATAGCACTTAGCCCTCAGGGTAAAGATAAGTCTTCACCATTGTCACATATAGTACACATATTGAGTCATATTATGCTGAATGGGAATAGAGTACACTGTAGAAACAGTACTGATTCCTGCAGAATATCCTGAGATACTTATCAAGCTGTTAAAGGAGACATCAGTCTTTTGTCTGTATTGCCCTTGACATATCCTGAAGGAAAGTATCTGGAAATTCTTTGTTTGTTGAAGAACCCTCAGACCCCTTAGGTCTAATGTAGGTTAAGTGCCCCACAGATCTCTCAAGAATGGAAAAACACCTTGAAAACCACTATCTGAGCTCACCAGAAACAAATAAATAAGAAGACACCCAATAAGTAAGAGCTAACCCCTGTAATGAAATGTAAACCTGAAAATCCACATGCATCCTTAAACTGGAACAACTAAATATTGACATCCAGGGTATTGAAACCAGTCATCTCAACAGAAAAAAACAAAACCAGAACCAAACACACCAAATCTTCCCCAAAAAAATTCTACCGCTACCAGTTTAAATGAATGATGGAAAACTTTACTACACTAGCATCAGATTATCACTGCATATATTTTCAAAGATAAATAATTGTCTGCCTGCATTCAAGATTTGTTTATTAACACAGACTACATAGCAAACATCCTTTTTGAGAGCATTCTTTTTAAAAATTATTATATTTCACTCGTTGCCTGCATTAATACCTGCTGTTTGCTTACTCTGCAACTGTTAAACAATTATCCTTGCAAAATTTTGGAGGGAGAAGCTGGGGACAAGGAAAAAAAAATGTCACGTGATTCAAAGTTGTTTGTTTTTTTTCTAAATGTGTATTCTTCAACTTGTATCAGAACAGAATTATGTAGTTAAGAATTTTAATAATCACAAAAGCTGAAAATGTCCTTTTTCATAGAACCTCCTGGTTGGAAAAGACCTCTGAGGTCATCGAGTCCAGCCATACCTGTCCACTACTAACCATATCTCCAAGCACTCCAAGCACCCCTTTTAAACACCTCCAGGGATGGTGACTCAACCACTTCCCTGGGCAGCCCGTTCCAGTGCCTGAGAACCCTTTCAGTGAAGAAGTATTTCCTGACATGAAATCTGTACCTCCACTGGTGTAACTTAAGGCCATTGTCTTTTGTTGCTTTTAGGTTTTTTCCTACCTCATAAATGCCATAGCAGCCAACAAAACTTACACAATGTATCATGAAAAATATTTTTCCTTTCATATTTTTCAACACAAATCACAGAAAAATTAGTGGCTTTCTTGTCTCAACAGAAACTTACAGAATAAAGAAAATGAAAAATAAAATCTCAACCTCTTTTTTTAGATTATACAAAGTAAGACATTAACAAAACACAAAACTGACTTCTCGTCTCAAAAACAAATTTGTGCTTTCTGTAAGAAATCGGTTTCATGAGATCTGAAAGAGCTGAGAAATACATTGTCACATGCATCTGCTACATCTATTGTATTGGAATGAGCAGCAGAGGAGATGCCAGCACAGAAGCACAGGAGGTTGCCAAGTGCCATGCCCTCTACCTGTTTGCCAACCCAGCCAGGAAGATGGAGAGCAGCAGCAGCACACGGCAGACTGGCCCTGAAGCAGCTGGTGCTTTTCATCACCGGCCACCTCCCTGCCACCGCAGCCTGGTTTGGGTTGTGTGGTCAGGGTCGGGGCTGGGAGAGGTGCCTAACACTGCACCACTGCCCCATGGCAAACAGTAGCCCATGTTCCAAGAGGAGGATGCCAGGTGATTTTTGTCCACCACAAACAGGTGGTAGGTCTTAGGTCTTAGGTTTTGAATTATCTACATCACTTCAATTTCAAAGCCAGTTGAACTTCCACCTATGACTGCTGAGGCAGAATATGAAAAAACACATACATGTTTAGGTGATATTTCAGTTCTCGGCTTCTGAGGGATAATGTGATCAATATGCCATTAGGGGAGTGTGGAGAAACAGACTCTAGACAAAGCAGAAGGGAAAACACAGGCACAGCTGGCCATAGCTTCATGTTAAAATAAATAAACTAAAGACTTCAGGAGAGCGTAGTGCACATAGCACCCTACTCCTTGAGTAGATCTAACTTGCACAATGGCTACTTAGAAGTAAGGCCACTTAAATGACACCAAACCTTGGAAAAGTTATTTATTTTATATGAAGGGGAATTTAGGATGCTTGAAAATTATTATTTTGTAACACTGTCTTGGAATAGCAACAACATAGGGAGAAAGGCATTGTGTGAACCTTCTCACAATCAGTCTTTCATCTCAGCTGTGAGATGAAACAACCTATAATTTCACTCCTAAGACTACTGACTGGAGTAATTCTGAGTTGTATCAAATTGTACAGGGAGACTGTAATGCGGACAAATATCCAAAGGGATTAGCTAAGACCACTGAACTCATTTCACTTGTGACCTATTCAGATTTGAAGTCAGTCTCTTATCATCACTATTTTATTAGAATGAACCATTCTTAAACAAGTTATCCGGAGTGTTCCCTGAAGCATGCATTCAATCAATTCCAGACACGCACATTTTTCCCTAGACTTTTTTTCTTCCCTTCTTACAAACACATTTTGTTCTATCAGTATAGAAAAAATAGATTTTCACATTAGGGCATCTGAAGATCCAAAATATGCCTTCCATGTGTTGACAACTGGTAGAAGATACCAAAGTAAAATTCACTGTCATTTTAGAAACAGCTAATTAGGTGTTCTAAACAACTTAATATTAGCTGACTATATCTAAACCACTTTAATATTTCAGAGCTTTCCATGAACTAGCTTCCAGTTTCCATTCATTGTCCCTTCCTTTTCAGGGCTCAGTTAGTTGAGAGAAGGCAATGACTTCTGCCATCTTTTTCTTTGCTGTGTGATTTCAGTACCCTCTGGGCAAGGTTAAATAATATTATATTACATGCAAAAATTCCATCCCAAATATAGATTTTTGTAAATAAAATCCTGTAGAAAAACACTTCTCTAAGCACAGGGTAGAGTCCCAGAATGCTATGTAAACATCAAAGAAAAAGCAAGGCCAAGGTCATGAGCATCAATGTTTTGACAAAACAATACTGAGAATTCACTGATGTCCATCTAAAGGGCTCAGCCAGTTCACTTGAGTAAAACAAAGGGACAGAGAATTAGAAGTCCATTTAGAGTGCACTCATCCATGCATTATAAATCAGAAGCTGAAAGCGTCAAATCTGTGATGCTTTCTAGTATCACAGTTCTTTTGTTGAATAGAGCTAATCTATCTTGCAAAATCTTTCTATATTACAAAATATTTAGAAGTTATTTATAACAGGATCTTCCCAACATGCATTTGAAAAAGCATGTAATGATGACAGCAGGGGCAGTATGAACTCTTCCGTAGGTCCAACACTGTAGAGAGAACACTATTTGACATTCTCTAATGCTATGACCAAAGGGCTGGAGCATGTCTCCTATGAGGACAGGCTGTTCAGCCTGGAGAAGAGAAGACTCTGGGGAGACCTTGTAGCAACCTTCCAGTACCTGAAGGGGACCTACAGGAAGGCTGGGGAGGGACTTTTTACAAGGAAGGTATGAGGAGTTGGATGAGGAGCAATGGCTTTAAACTGGAAGAGCGTAGAGTTAGATTAGATATTAGGAAGAAATTCTTTATTGTGAGGGTGGTCAGACACTGGAAGTTGTGGATGCCCCCTTCCTGGAAGTGTTCAAGGCCAGGTTGGATGAGGCTCTGACCAACCTGGTCTAGTGGAAGGTGTCCCTGCTCATGGCAAGGCGGTTGGAACTAGGTGATCTTTAAGGTCCTTTCCAACCCAAACCATTCTATGATTCTATGATTTCTATGATTCTGTAAACTGCCCAGATTACCTGTTTTCTATAAACATGACTGCAAAGATAGCATTTTCACACACTTGGGCAACCTCTACCAACCAGAAAGAATGACTAGCGTGTAGAACTGAATCTATAATGTTCATTTCCTGTTCATCATGGCAGGTAAATTATACAAGGTTGGCAACTACTGAAGAACGGTTCTACAAACAGGCGCCCTTTATGGCCAACAGGAGACATATCAGAGGGTTCATAGTGCACAGTTGCATATTAAGTGCCTAAAAGAGAATGTTACTAACATTTTATTACCAAGGATCTTTTCTCATCAATCTCATTCAGTATTTCAGCTTCCCTATTGATTATATGGCAGTTTTTAAATGGCCAGAGACTGAATCCAATCAAACCTGTTGAAAGAAGCAAAAGCGATCAAACTAATGAATGTGTATTACGTTATTTACAACACAAATAATTTGGTTCCTGGGGCTTTCCTCAGATAAAGCAGTGAGCTGAAATAACCAATGATTAAATTATGTGGAAAGCAGCACACTGAATCTGAAGGCTTGGATTCACAATACAAAGATTTGAAACATGAAGTATTCTGAAGTCAAAACAGTATTTTTTCTCATTTCTGTATGCAGACATGAACAGACAAAAGTTATGTCTCTGTCTCTATTGATAAGTCTAAATAAATATTTTTATTCATATGCCTACTACTGTGCTGGGAAAATAACTACTTTATGCATCACATCTGTTTGAATATCCTTAGATCTTCTGTATCCAGAATTGTCATAGAAAATCTATGCTCTTAGCTTGAAAAAATACTTTGGAAAAGCTGATAGGGTCAACAGTTTCCACTTCTTACACACTTAGATGATTTAATCAACATCACAAAGCCCTTCCTATTGAATGAAGCATCTCCAAGTCTGATCCCCCTCTCAATATGAAGAGGTAATCACAATACTCACAGCACTTGCAGATCATGAGCTTAAAATATGGAGTATACGGAATTTAAAAGGATGCAAACCATTTTCAAAAGAAAATTAGCTTTTTAGTTCCAAAATGATACTGATATATTTATTTAACTAAAAAGACAAAAAAGCAAACAACCAAAAAAAAAATCCAAATCCATAAGAATTGAAGCCTGCAGAAACACAAACCCTACCTTCTCAACCCTGACTACTAGAAGGAAGAGGAATCTACTCACCTACTAAACACAAGAAAATTCATTGTGAGGTTAGTCCCAAGTCCAAGCTGTCCTAGCTCTGGCCTGTTAGGATAAGAAAAAAGACCAACAGACATGCTGGGAGTAGGTGGATGTAAAAGATGGGTTGAGATGCATATCTTTGAAAGTTCAGGTAAACATCTGAATTGAAATCCTGATTCAAAGGCCTTAGCAACTGTTTTGTTGCTGACTTCATTATTATTTCTTGCCTAGAATAGGAAGTTTATTTAATTTCAACTTATGAACACAACAGCAATCAAATCAGTAAGCAGAGCCTCCCTGAGAAAAGTTCTTTTTCTTTTTTTTTTCCCTAGACTTTCATATATCTTCATATTTTATCTTGGGGCTTCAGGAGTGCTATGAAAGTTATACTGCAGGTAGGTTGGTGTCCATTTTCCTCCTAAAATACTGATATACTTGAGCACTCTATCGTAATGCAGTGAGCTCCTTTGAGAATAACAGAATTAGACCACAAACAAAATTCCATTCAATAGGCTTGCTCTTGTCCTGAACTCCTTGGAACAATAATCCTACTCCAAAATTATTTCCACTTTGCAGAAGAACACGAAAGCCTGTGTGTAAATTCTGAGATTTTTTTTTTTTTTAAATTAATTAAGGCCCATCAGGCCTTACACACTCCCAATCTATCTCAGTTCCATCTCTCTCTCTCTCTCTCTCTCTGTCTCTCTAGTTATCAGGGAGAGGGTGCTTGGTCACATATTTCACCCTTAGTTATCACACAAAGAAGTTCAGGCTCTAGTCTTTTAGTGCTTTCTTACAACCAGACAGATGAGGAGTCACCTAATATCTCATGACTGTAAAAAAAGAAATAATTTTATTTAGTAAGGCCAACTAGGTTACTTAACGAAGCAAGCTTGTTGCAAATGTTAACATAGTTTGGCAGGATTTTCTTGCCTGGTGTTGCCAGGCAGTTTAAAACAGATGGCAAAGCTGAGCATAAAAATCTCCCTTTTAGAGCAGAACCAATAACAATACTGTTTGTATTATAGGCCAGAAGGCTTAATGGAAACTTCACTAAAATTTCCCATGATAACCAAGTGCAGAAACAGAAAATCAGTTCAGTCTCATTTTTCTGCCCTATAGGAACAAACATTCATTGTTACTTACTCATGAAAGGAGAAAGGTACACGGGAAAATGGGCAGAATGCTTAGTGTAATTAAATATTTTTTTCTAATATTTAATAATGGTTGCTTCCAACGTAACCTGAAGATGTTTTTTAAAGTTGCCACTGCCCTCAAATCTAACTATTTTTGACCTTTTAGAGACATTTATTTTTCTCTCCTTTTGGCGCATTTTGTTGGCACGTCATCCTTTCATTCAGAACAAGAGAAGCCTTACAGAACATTCAAGAGAAGACTGGTGACTTGACAGAATCACTGAGAGCAATGCTGCACTAAAAACATAAAGAATGCATCTGCTGAGACTGAAGTGTGATGCTGGTCCTATAGGAGAAGGCATTATGGTTTCAATCTTATTAGTGGGAACTGTAGGTCTGAGTGCTGTGTGTCTTTAGGCTGATCTAAACTCTCTGTAGCTGCCAGGCTGATGATCTTCTGGTGGCTTCATCTCAACCACAGCAAATGGTAGAGCCACCCAAAAGGGACAAAGTGCAAAGACACCTGGGCCCACAGTAGAGAGGTTCCCAGATACTGTGATTGTAATGTGCGGAACATAGATCTTTTCACTGGGAAATTCAGTGCAACATTAGGTGCTAAACCTGAATATTAAACAATGTATACATTTGCAAATAATTTGTATATGACCATAAACTCTCTGACTCAATGGTGGGATTGGAATACAGTTAGGATACAATTAGGATATAGTTTTGCAGTTATGCCTAATTGGTGATTGGTCTCTAGGGAAAATGGATCAAAGGGATATGGGAATGATGGTGACCCTAATCATGTGAAGAATGGGTATCTGTTTATAAATGGAAGGATCTAGAGAAAGGAAGAAGCCAACTAAGTGAATTGGTAGGAAATTTTTGTGCAATAAAACAGAGTATAGGTAGGAGTTCTCAGGTTTAGTAGCAGTTGAGTGGTATCTAGGGACTACTAGAATATGTCAGAGGTAACAAGTGCTAGCACTGGAAGTCCTAATTTGAAACTACCATGAAATCACAATTTCTGCTGGCTGCTAGTTTGTTCATACTAAGATGCAACTTAACTATATACTGTAGCATTAAGTTGTCGGATTTGTAAATTATTGTTTTCTATTTCTAGTGTCTGAGTTTGTGTTCAGGAGGGCAAGGTTTTAACAGTATAATAAAACCAAACAGGGTGGGTGACAAGCATAATGTCAAAAAGAAGAGGTATTATTGATGTTTGCTGGACACAGAAGGTCATTGGGAAGGAGTCTGCAAAACTGAACAGGACAATTGCAGGCTTGTAAAATTGCAAAGAATCAACATTTAATATGGTTCAAACACATCACCAGCATGGGAAAAATAGTCTGGTATGACACAAACTGAAACAGAAACTCAAATGTAGAGGAAAGCTTAAAAGGCCCTGTTACCACCTAAAATACAATAAAAAGGGACAGAAATGTCTGGTTTCTTTTGACAAGAAACAGTATACTGCAACATAATGACAGAAGAACTGGGAGGGTCCACAGACGCTTTATACTGTCAAAGGACAAAAATGTTAAGAAAGTTTGTGTGCCTCATCAGCTCCAAAAGAACAGATACCAAATTCTCAAGCTTTATTTGCCTTCTCTCCAACCCACTGTCATTTTAATCCTCATGAAAGATAGCAATCTCAACATCTTTCTCTGTTTGCTGTTGCACGAGTATTTATTTACTAGGGCCACTGGGGGAAAACAAATCACAGAGAACAAATGGGTTGATGCTCTCTCACATCCCAACTGACATGATGTTTGAAAATACTGGCTTGTGTACCACTGTCCTACAATTTTGAGTAAACTGTTCTGTTATTATAGTAGAATGGTGTCCCAAGTGCTAATATAAGACCTAACAGAGTCCCTAAAAGCCTTCAATGCTTCAGAAAGATGTACAAGTTACATTCTTTTCAAGGAGCTGGTGGTAATTCTTGCTTTTAGGAGAAATAATAATAAGCTACATAAATAAAAATAATACCTGAAGAAGAAAGATTAGCACAGCATATTCCAGGTACTGTAAAAAGCACATATAGTTACAAATAAATAGTCTCAAAATTACATGAAAGACATACACAAAAAAGGATTTAAACAAAGTTCTATACTGTCATTAACAGAATGTAGTTAGAATTACATCCCTCTTCTGTAATTAACAAGGAATTAAAACCTCACTACACTAAGATATTTTCTGCAGAAAATGTAATTTTCTCTTGTGCTTTTGCCTTGGCTATTTAAATGGGAACAATTCAGGTGCGGACCATTACTGGAGGTCAAAACTGAATCAGAATTTATTTTGATGCATGTTCAGCTATCGATGTTCAGTAAAAAAAATGTATTAAATAATATCTTCAGATGAAAAACAGACTGCAGATTTTGCTTTGACTTTGTTGGCGACTTCATTCTTTTAAAGTGTGTTGGCTAGCTCTCTTGAACTATAGCCCAGGCATTTTGAAATTTAATTTTACTAAATAATTTTTAACCCACCCACCAAAATGCCATTTGTGTGATAACAGCGTGTGCAGGGATTCCTAAGGGATATGGAAATTAATCCCACTTCTGTGAAAAGACCTTTTAATAACTCATATGTTTTTTACCGTCTGAGTTATCAGTGGGCTTTCCTCCAGCATTTTCTAAGGAAATGTCCTTGGAGTTTGAAAGGGAAAAAAAGAAACCAAAAAAAACCCATTAAAAAAAGGAACAAGAATCTAAGAGCTTGATCATTTTATGTAATTTTGAGTTGGTTATACAAGGCCAGATGTTTTTAAGCAACCTTTAAAATGGTCATCCAAGAAGCAGCCTCAGACCCCTTAAAACATTCTGCAGCATGTGTTTGTACCCATATACAGGGTTTGTTGTAGCCGCCAGCGTTTCGTTTGCACTTCTGAATACAGCTTGCCAGCACAGTAAGATTCTGACTGTTGAAAATCCTCTTGTTTCCACCTTCCTCCCTTGCTCTTTTCATTTGCATATATGTTGCTGACAATTTCTTCTCTTTCCCTCCTTCCTTATATCCTTTTTTCAATAGCACTCATGGATCAATAAGACACCATGGCACCGTATGGAGCATGAGTGATTTCTCATACAATGGCTGCTGTGACCATGTTTCAATGGGAATTGCAAATCTCCTTGTAAGAAGGAGCCGAAGATATTTTCAGTCACTGAGCCATCGCTACAAGGGCACTGAACCTCAGAAAAGGCCCAGAAGCCTGAGCTGCTGTGGAGCTTGAAAGGAACTGCTGCAGCCACGACACTTGATGGATCTTGGCCTTGATTACAAGAGCAGACTACTACCACCATGATTGATGAAATCCTGCTTCAGAGAGGAGATGAGGAAAGAATGAAAGCTCCAACTACTGTGCAGGGGGCAAGAGGGATGGAGGGAACCAAGGAAGAAGGGAAGTAGTCAGGAACCTGATCTAACGGCAGGGAAGCACAAAGGTTTATAGGAGGTGAGAAGAAAGATTTTTTTTTTTCTCTGACAATTTTCTAATGGGTATAAAACAAGAATTATATGAACTATAGTCATCAGTTTATAGAGAAATCTATTACTCTTTGGGATCAAAAAGTGAGCACCAGTTGTGAATAATGGTTTCAGCCTGTGGCTTTGAGCATTAAATCCCATTTTTCAACCAGCAGGGCAGTAGTTTTCCACTATCACCTCAACTACAGTTTGTGTTCAGTGTGCTAGCGACCCTGTCTTTCTCCATCTACACCCTCTTCTTTCTTATTTAGCTATATCAATCTTATTTCAAAGATGTTACTATCTGTACTCTCTCTCTTTGTGCACATTTAAAATAATATTTTTAAACAATGTATTTTTCACAAACTCAGCCACAAGTAGACTCTGGATGAAGATTATCGCCATTACTATTGACCAAAGAGAGATATAACTGTTTAATCTTTCAATCTTTAAATACAAATTTTATTATTCTTGGTTCAGTCTTCCCATGTTTTTCCTAATTAGCAAGGGGCATGTTCTGGTCCCTATGAAATTGAGATTTACTTTTAATTTTCTGTGAACACAAATGGTATAGGTGGCTAAAGCAGTAACTTTTCACTTCTGGAGGCTTCTACTGGAATTAGGTTAGATTATAAATGAAATTAATTAGTGGTTTCATCTTCACCTTTAGTAAAAACTGTTCTCATTATAAAACCCTTCTGCAGTAACTCTCAAACATCACAGCTTTCTCCTAGAGGAAAAACAGTGCTGGATTAAAAGTTCTGGGGGTCAGAAGTGAGTTGCATTTGAAGGGTGATGTAAAGAAGATGCTTAAGATGAGTATGTGGTTAAGTCATGTTTAACAGTAATACACATCTCAACTATATCAGCTACAAAATTCAAATTAACTCAACAAACTACACTGCAAACTCAAAGGCATGTACAACAAAGTAATACAAACAGATGCGTGGCATTTGACTAGTGAACACTGTACCTCTCAGAAAAAAACAACAGAATTTATAAACTTCTTACAAGTCTAAAAGAGTTATACTGACTAATTTAGAGTACCTTCCCTGTCCCAAACCCACAAGTCACACCACCACCCCCAAACAGTCAGGCTATGCCTGAGCCTCATTTCATTTTTCAGACCTACTGGAAGGAAAACATGCAAAACACATCAACATACAGGCACTATCTGAAAGTAGTACTGCTTTAGCTTGCATTACATCCCTTGTTAGATGGAATCCTACATTGTAAAGAATCCAGACCAATATATCATAAAACCTTTGGTTTATAAACTCTCCACTTGGTTTTGTGCAGCATGATTACTATGCACTAACTGGAGCAGAACAATCTATTTGTAGTGGGACCCAGTAACTACTAAAAGCTGGAATGTCACTTAGTACAAATGCTTATCACTTGTACTACAAGACAGACAGTATTTGGCTAAACATAATGATTTAACAGTTATTGCTCAGGCAAAATAATTGCTTTCACTCCTTAAAGTCATTTGAGATTTGTTTCTTGAAATAAATACAACACAAGATAGCAATCTCAGTTAAAAACTATACACTGAGATAATTTCAATTTCCAAATGGAAGATTTCTTTTTCTAGCAACAAAACAGCCCCTCTAACTTGCCTATTCAAATTTGCCTCAGGCTGAAGTTTAGTATGAAAGTCCCCCTCTTCTGAACATATTATAAATTTTGCAAAATTTCATTGCAATTATATTTCCTCAGTATTAGTCACCCTCATGAAAAACAGGAATTGCATCCCCTGTTATCAACTGCTTTTTAAATAAAGGGGAACCTTTAATCATAGAGTGGCCCAAACTAGCTCCCTTATACGTAACTGAATTACATACATGCATATATTTTCAGAAAACACAGGGAGAAAAAACAAGGCATATTTCTTTGTATTCTCCCTTCAGCTGAGCCGAACACTAAATTAATGTATCCAGAGTCACAAAGTGATGTGGCTGAATCGTCTGCTATGGAGAATACAGGACAATTTTGGGAGAAGGGGAAGGTAGGACTTGATGTTCAAATGCAGAGAGCTGTTTCAAATATCTTAACAAAAGGAAACTGCAACTCTCTGCTCCGTGACAAAGTTAATGTACTACAAATCTGAGATTTTGCATAGGGACAGAGTTGCACATTACTGCAAGTAGAATATTGTCATTATTACCAAAAGTGCACTTGGAAGCTGGGTTATGTAACAAATAGAATCAGTAAAAGACACATGCCAAACATGACTATATTTTTTTTCCTGAAGAATATACCCAGTATGCTGACAGAATAGCATAGCGTTCAGTGTTCTACTTTGTGCAGCATTAAGACTGCAGGTATGAAAAGTCAGTGTAATTTGCTTGATCTGTAGAAAACCTAAAAATGTGCATAAGCTCCAAGTATTTTCAGGCACACCTGAAGACTGAAAGATCTTTATCAAGGAACAGTGAAAGCAGTCAATGTTTGTCTTCAAATTGGTTACAAAATTTTCTTTGGGGTGCCTCAAATCCCCTACAGCACAGCCCTGACTTAATAGGGTAGCTGAACAAACCATGTTTAGTTCACCAATCTCCAAGAGACAGTGATGAAAATTTCCTCTAATTTCAGTAGTCACTGAAAGGGAAGGTATTTGTTAGGGGTTAGCCTACTGTGTAAGGAGAACTACACAGATGTATGGAAGGAAAACAGACATGAAAACTTTCTAAAATGTACACTTTCTTAATGAGAAGCTAATTTTTAATTATGAAAGAGTTATTCTTCAACTGATATAATTTATTGAAGAATATTTCTGCACAAACTGCATATCCTGAACATTACAAATACAATAGATCAAGGTTAAGGGACAGTGTAATTCTAACAAATTTAGTGACAGGTTAAGATCAAGGGATGTCTTGACATTCTCCTCAGAAAGGTCAATCTAGCAGGTCTGCGATGTAAAAATGAAGACTCTGCCATCATTGCCATGGCAAAAGGTCAGACACAAGCTGATTGGTGATAGAATTATCAAATTAACCAATCGATGTGTGTGAGTAATAGATGTAAGCAATCCTGAGGGAGAGCCACAGGGCAAATGCCAGCTCATCAATAACACATTGCCTAGGAAAAGAAGATCCTCTCTTCAATCCATGTCCTTTACATTAGCAGTGGTATCAAGGAATTAAAAGAAAAATCGAAAGCAACAGCTTTAAATATGCTTCCAGACTGTATACAGCATTCAAATATCTTTCCAAAACAACTTCTATCACATGCCGTGGTAAATAAGAGCATGCTAACAGTTTAAAGAAACGCAGAACCAAGAAATCCTTTTCTAAATGGGTATATTCAAAGACTTAAGGATTTTTATACATGTCATACTCGTATAGACTTTATTAGGAATGCTATTTTACTTGTAGCAGTCACAGATACATAAATCTCAGGTTTGATTGTGTGGCAACTTCTGTATGTTAAAATGTGAAACAGATCACAGGTATTCTTTTACTCAGGATTTTATAGATAGGGTCTAGCAAGTGTAGGAAGAATGTTTTGGCTGCAAGTAATATTTTAATGCATATTATATGTCCCTTTTTGTACCTGATTGTTATTATGTCAGCTCCCACATGGTTCAAAAGGGTTAAACCCTGCAGGAACTCTCTGCAAGTCCTCAGAAAGGCATGTGATCCCTTTACACAAGGGAAGAAGGCTTCAGGTAGGCAAAACTAAACCAAAGAACCATCCAAGTAGATAAAAATCTGAGTTCTTGGACTCAAGAGACATGCATCCAGTGCAGGATCCACTGCAGGAAAGCAGACTGAACCCCACCCCTAGATACCTGGTTATCTAAGATAAGTGGGACTGTCTAAACTGGGATGAAAACATTAAGCATCAGGGCAGGTTAAGTGCATAAAAGATGCTTTGTTATTTTAATCTTTTTTCATTTCTTCAATCACTGTATTTCTAGAGATAAATAAACTAGGATTATTTCAAGACCCTCACCCACTAGTGATATTTCTCAAAGGGAGATGGCCTACTTGGAGCCATAAAAATCTCAATAGCACTGCTATGGAATCTCAGGAGAGCAGCTCAGGGCTGCACCTGGGGCTCTGCACTCTGAGAGGGTTCCTCTCCAGAATGAAATCAGGGCAGCAACCTGATCCCTGCCTGGTGAGCTCCACTGAGATACAGGAAAGGTCAAAGGTACACCTTATCCTGCATGTGGATGGGTCAGTCAGGGTGTTGAATATGACAAAGCCCCTGTCCATGTTAGCAACAACTGCACAGGATGCAAATGTAATACTGTGTGGACTCAGGCTTCTTCATTTCTTCCAGTATAATCCATGCTTCAGAGAAAGGCAAGCACAGTGATTTTTGCACAGTGAACCAGAACTGGGGTTACTGTATTATACTTAGCCACTACCTTCAAAAAATGCATAGAAAGGACCGTTAGCTTGCAAGTCTTCTGCCCAATTACCTCGAGTCATTATACCTGTTCTTGCTCTGTATAGGCATGCTGCTCTCGGTCACTGCCATTCAGGTGTTGTTCCTGCTTCTCCTTACATAGTTCTGGTTCTGAGAATCTTAATTTGGCTCCAGTGATGCATCTATTATCATGGCAATATGATACTGCTATTATCACAGTAGGAATGGTAATATGGTAGCACTCAGAGTAAGAATCCATTCTGCCATCAAAAAGCATGCATTACTCCTATTACTGTTAATGGGAGCTATGCACATGTATCAATGGCAGAACAGGTCCCTAAGTGAGCACAATTATAACCCCTACTGTGAAATTCTTTGAATGTTATTTTCACATTGCTTTTATTATAGATGTACATAACACTATCGAAAAAATCTAACTAATCTGAATAGGGTAGCCATTTGAATATGAGTCAGTTTCCGTAAAATTTAAATTGCATTCATTTTAAAAAAAACCTTTCTGATATTTTAGATGCTTAATTTTCCCTAATGTATTGTTTAAAAGGTAGTTAATATTCTCCCCTCCAAAAATACAAAATGCACAGAATCATCTTAGACCATGTATTTAGCTGTAGGAGGTGCGGAGTTTTTGTCAACGGACTAACAACCTGGGCTACAGGAGAAATGAATAAGCGTGGCACCACCTAATACAAAACAGTTTTATTGATTCACTTTCTTTTAAGATCTTGCCCTCTATCACCTTCTCAATCTGCAATAGCATGGTTAATAATGTCACTTCTTAAACACTTGAATATTTTTATAATTATTGTTTTACATTCTGTCAAATCATCAGTTTAATGAGTACTAGCACTCAGATCTATAACTTTAGTAGTTCCTTTATTAGCAGATATCTAAAAACGGGGTGAGATTAGAGCTATGGCCTGTGGGAGGTCTGAGTGCTGGCCTGTCAAGTCACAGCAGCTCTCACTGGTAGTTTTATGTTTCAGTAATTCCAGTCAATCATAAAAAGTTATGCCTAGGTGTGCCAGAAAACAAGTATTTATCTGTCAGTGTTCCCAACCCGGCTGAGGTAGAAGAGCTAAGGATATGAAAAGATTTTACACTATTTTTTGAAAGAACAGGACATCTGTATTTGAATTTATAATAATAAACAAAATTAAAAGATTTGACTGCTGTATATATCGAAAACTATATATTGGAAAAATTACATCTTGAAAACTATGTATTGAAAAAAACTCACACTAGGGTATACAAATTTATTTATAAAATGGGAATAATGTCACTAGCTTTTTTAAATATTAAAAATTACCTTCAAATGCCAATACTGTGAACAAAATGATCAATCTATGATGATAAGTTCTCTTTAAAAGCATGCAGGGATCTTAAAGCAAATGAAGTTGAATACTAGACCTTGTTATAGACCAGGAAGATGGACACATTAGCATGTTAGCTGCCTTAATAAAGGATCACAGCATTATATGGGCACTACAGGATGCTGATCTTTATAGGGGCTACAAGTCACTACTGATGCACAAATAATATAAAGCAGTACTTAAAAACTGAATGTAAAAAATTAGCAGACTATGACAAAAATGAGCTTTAATATGACCTGCTGTATAACAAAATTCAAAGGCTCTTCCTGTAGTAATTCACTAATAACCCTATTTAAAACAATCTAAGCTGCTGTTTATTAGAAGTTGATGGAAAGACTTATTTTGGATTGTGCTGCTGTACCATTTACAGGCTGTGAATTCACATGCAGCCTCTGCCATTTTATCACTATTAAAAATGACATAACAATGCAATGAGATTCCATTTCTGATGCTGTAAGCAAGCTGTCACTCTTCCCTCAAACCCTACAGAAATATGGAATATCTAACCACCTCTGAACAAGCTCATGGTTCTAGATTAATGAACAGCATTAACAAGGCACTGATGTGAGGAAATACATCCCACTTACAATGTCACTGAATACTACTCAACAGACCTAGGAGAAAAATTAACAGAGCAAAAGCTAATAGGCATAAAAAGTCAAACAATTTTTTTTCCTTTTCCTAAAGTCACTTTCAAGCCTATAAACATATTTAACAATTATTCTCAACAGTAGAATGCTAAAATCCTATTATTTAATACTATAAAATACAGAAATGATGAAAACTTGATAAAAAGCCCTCTACATTTAATGGAATTTTGTTTACCTGTATGTGGAACAAATGTACACAGGGTAAGTCATTGTCTTTGGCAAAGGGTGAACACAAAATCCATAATATCTTATTAATCTGTCATTTCTTTACGGAAAGAGAACTTTTTTTCTTGGAAAATGGGACTATATGAATACAGTAAAACCAGGACAATGCTGCATCCTCTTACAAAACGATGAAGTCTTTTGATGAATGTAATTCTAATTAAAACTGTTCTGCAGCATTCTACTATAAGGTTTCTAAAATATATGGAGAGCACTGGATTTGCACAGATGAAAAATCAATAAAAAACAGATCAACAATGCTGAGAGACTGAACAGGATTTGCACGTTCTGTTTGAATCTCTGACTCAAAATTGTATTGCAAAACAAGCATGTACCACTCAGCAGGAAACACTGGAATCTAATAATCCACCCCTATTCTCAAACTCACCAATTTATAGTACCTTCTTGGGGTTTCTTTTCTAGGCTTGAAATTGCAGCATTTTATTGTGTGCCAGATCTCAAAGCAAAATACTATTTTAACTCAACCACTGCCGAATCAGAAAGTGAAAAATCATGACTTGTATTCAATGGTTAATGTTGTTGTGGAGAAATACAATGCAACAATACTAATAAAAACTACAATACTCCCTAATGGAGCACTTCATGAAATAAAATATTTTCCCAATTGCAGCAGTGTAAACACTATTAACACTCAGAATTTGGGCTGGTTTTTCTGTTTGCCGCATTTTCCCCCTGTAAAGTTGTTCCGAAAGCACAGTCATCTATTACCAACTCCCACAGCCTTAACTATGAGCCAGTGTGGTTCTATCAGCAAGCCTTTTCCTCCTTCAGAAAGTATATTTAAGGAGTTGCTATTTGATATAAGCTACCTTTGATGTTGTGGAACAATAGTTCTGTAAAAATAAACAACCAAAAACGTACGGAAATACTGAATAGAATATTTGTGTTCAATAGGAAAAAATATATTAATTCCAGTCTACCTATTTTAAAGAGATTAAAAAATAATGAGAAAAATCCAACTAAATCTTGTTAAGATTTTCTTGATGCTAAATGTAATCTGTATCGAAGCTGAATTTGCATAGCAGATATATGGCAGATGTAAATAAATGGACAATATTATACAGATAGGTAAAATTAAGCAAGTTTCACTACATTGGGTGTTTATTTCTGTGAAGATCAAGCTGAAACACTATGACATATTTTTAATGCTAGTATGCTGAATGTGTAAGATGAAGGCAGGCAAAGTTAGAAACCTAAATGTTATTAAACATCAATGGGATTTCATCATCAAACTTCCTTGGTGTCCTCTGAAAATTGTAATGGAAGAAATACAGAGAGCTAAATGCTACTTACAGTCACATCTTGCAAGCTCTTAGCAGAATATTTTGTCTATATATTTCCAGATAGTGCAGCCCAGTAGGAGCAGTCTGTAGAATGAAACAGGTTGTGCTGAGGACCTTGTATTTATGCTACCAGCATTTCAGAGGGCTTTACTTCACATCAGACCTAGTCTGGTCCTGTGGACTGAATAATAGCCATTAGCAGCTGGAGTGCATTAGGTAGCACTCCGGGAACTTGTGTGCTTTAGTTTCATCCGAAAGGAATCTAGTTCAAGCGCTCCAGGACTGCTCCTTGATACGAAATGAAACACGATATGTGAAGATGGTAAGCATTACTTCAGAATTGCACCCTTGATCTGAAGTAAAATACTGATGTAGATTCACTGTCTGGCAACTGCACAGATATGGGTACCTCCATTAATATTGAAATTTTTCAGAAAACACTTCCCCAGCAGAGACAGAATTCTGCTAGCTTCTACCTATTATCCCATGTAACTTTAAACAGTATTTAAATATTTGCATTTAGAAGAAATTATTTATATATACTATATTTGTTTAAGATTCTCAATCTAGTATGGTTTCCAGCAAACAAATCTTAATTTTTCAAAATGTGGTTTGATTCTATTTGTGATGCATTTGTACTTAGCCTTTTTTTTTTTCTTTTTTTCCCAGGCAGCAATTAGTCTCTGTCTCTTAGAAAATCTCATCTATTAAGTTGAATGGGTGAAGTTAATTTTATATTCTTCCTTTTAGAGTTCATTGTACTCTCTAATTATATTAGCTTACTGCCAGTATAAAAATGTCATATGTGCTTCCAAAAGCCAGAGTTTCCCCTCTCTTTCATTATTTTCAATTGTTTTTATTGAACTTTTAGATATGGCATTACAAAGTAAATAGATAAATTCATAAATGAAGCATGACAGTTTAACCATGTGATAATAATGGGCGATAGCATCTTGTTGTTTACCTCACTCAGGCATTGTGAGGATTAATTAGTTAATGGTCATAAAGCAGAGTGCACATGCAAAACACTTTACAACTGCTAGATAATATTATGTGTGATATACAGAGCAATACCACTACTGCGTATGGCATAAAGTGGAAGCATTCAATCATTATATTAACCTGAGTCTTTCAGGTAGTAGAATCTGACAGAGGGAAATAATGGTTGACTGCTTCACAAGTATCATTAAACCTTTCAGACAGTTATTCTCTTTGCACCTATACATTCAAGTCTGTAGGCATTAGGCAGCAAGTACCACTAGTGATCTAAGGTAAAACTGCAAAAATGTTTCCCAATTCATGACATTAACATTGATAGCTTGGATGATAGGAGTGTTTATTAGCTTCCTGGCACATTTATCTTTTGGTTTACTGAGATACTGGAACAAAGTGGGAACAACGGCCAAAGATGTAATATTACAACCTAGATAAAAGTTGGTTCCATAAATGAACGTGGATAAGGCTGTATTAGAAAGTCAAGTGGCCTCCTCAGCCCCCTAACACACCACTGAGAGCAGACAAATTGACAACTCATAAGATACAAAGGTGTCAACTTTTTTGGGCCTATGTCTAGAGCATAGGCATTTTCTAGTCCACACTCACGCAGCACCTAGCACTGTACTCACGATCACGACTCTCAGTGCCCCAATTACAATAATAATGACAGTAGTAGCAGATATAAACTGTGTGAAGCACACACTTCTGAATACAAGTTCCAGCTTTTTTCTGAGTATTACTAAGGTGAGGGAAATGTTCAGGTTCTGTCTTAGTTTCTGATGCTAATATTGAATGTTACACTCTTTAGGTAACTATTAATAGATAAATGGTCTTTCCTGTGAGCTAAAGGAGTTGTGAAAAACCTGTCTAAGAAATCCCAGAATTAGATAAAATATTAAAAATTGAGTTTTAATTTTAATCTTTTATATATATATATATATATACACACACTTGACATTTGAACTTGCTGTTTAAGAGCTACCTGTCCTTTTAGTGAAGGAGACTGGGATGGACTGGAGATGAACACTATGAAGTTGGATGAAATTCTCTTTAAGTTTTGATTTTTTGAGTTACTCTGAACTTCAGTGGAAATTTAAGAGAAATAAAAGTTAGCAAAAAATTCCAATGAAGCACTATGAATGGAACTGTTGAGTCATTTCTGAATGCAGTCCCTGATGCTAACATAAATGTAAATAACTTTACATTGGGTAAATGATATTTCAAATGTAGCTCAATGAAATACAAGAATTTCTCCAGTGACATGGACGCCCTTCATAAGGTTTATACCTCAGGAACTCCACTGATCCCAATGAAATGTCCTTTTGCTAATTTTGAGTCTAAAGCTAATCCAAGGAGATAATAAAAAGCTGGTGAAAGAGTGAATGTGACTCTGTTATACAGGGATTCATAACGAAGATACAGGATTCTTGTCACTGTGATTTGTTAAGTTGTTTAGGGACAGATCTATTAAGAGTCTGAGACAACTTCAGATCTGATGAATGCAGGTGCAAATCAGTTGACAAGAATTTTAATACAATAAACTCACTGAATTCAACTGTATTTTTTATATTTCTTGTTCTGGTGGCTGCTACACTGTTATTAATCAAGTGACTTTCTTACATTACTATCTTGAAAATAATGTTGTCCTATCTAGAGTATAATAAGGGATTTCTTAACACTTCACATGTTAAGTTTTCCAAGACAATCCTTTGTAAAAATACTAGATGTTCATTACTAAAATCCAGATTAAAGAAGATTAAAAAAAAATACTGATGCCAATTATAAAAAAACCAAAACAAAACACAAACAAACCAAAGCAAGCAACTATGGATGTGTTTGTGGTTCCAGTCTAATCATTATCAGAACTCCTACTGATTTCAATGGGACCAGAATGTAATCCCAAAGGATGAAGGCTTCTAAGTGATAAACTCTACTTATTTGTTATATTTTTCTTTCTGCACATATTGGTACTCTTTAAACATTTCTAAGCAAACCACTCATAACATTTTTCCAAAAGTCTCTACTGTAAAAGCAACTGAGCTAATGCATACGACAAATTCATTCTCTTCCCTGACTCTTTCCTTAGATCTGTTCAACACTGAGTTACCTGCAAATCCAGGTACAATATATGGCAATCATGGCAGCTCCTATATGCTTTGACAGCAATATCTTCAAAGGCTTGACAATTTTGGGAGGGTTAGGCACATTCTCAAATATCCAAACAGAAATACTGCCTGTGCAGGACTGTAACCCCAGACCTGAATGGAGGATACCTAATGTGCAATTGATTTGAGTTCCTTAGCAGGTAGGTACTGTTTAGCAGACTTCTTTAAAAAAGGTCATGTTGTTATAGGTGGATTCTATTTCTCAAAAAATCTATGACCAGAGACATAAACGTATTTTAGAAGTTAGTTTGTTTATTCTTGCAGTCTTCAATCTGTGAATTTTTATTTCTGCTTGATAAAAACAGCTGTATGTACTTTCTTAGATAACTTCCACTAAATATCTAACTGTAGTAATGTGATTTGTACTTGGTACTTCACCCACTTTGCAAGTTCAGCCTTTACATAGCTATGTTCATTGATTTGGTACCCAGGTGTGCTATAGAACCCATATTCTAAAATCTCTGAGAAGAGCCTGTAAAAACAAAAGCAAAACAAAACTCCATTTCCGTATTATTTTGTTTCCAATTCCTAACACTCATTTCTGGTGAACTACTTTTCTCTTTTACTTTCTGTCTTCTGCAAATATATTTCAAGAATCCTTTATTGTCTGCTGATATATTCTACAATGTAACATTTGGTATTTCTTTTAGCTCTTCTAATTACCCTTTTAACTTGCTCCTGCTTAAGCTCATAGATGTCTCAGTTCTCTCCTAAACAGAGGGCTTACATATCTTTAGAAGTCTTCAGTTTATTGCTCATAGTAATCTCCGTGTTGCTGTCCTCCACTTAACTAGATTGGCCTCTGTTGGTTTCTGTGATTTCTTTTCTTAAGGTTTCTGTCATTCTGTCTGCACTGTTATTAATAAATATGTGACCTTACTTGTAAATATACTAGCACTGCTCTCTGCATTTGTGCAGCATGTATTTGTAGCCACTTACATTTTGTGTATCTTTAACCTTATATGAACGCCATTAAAAAGCTTCTGCTGAATACCAAACAAATGCTTTAATTCTCCTTCCTCACCTTCTACTTAAACTCTAAAAGATACTCTATATTTGAGATTTGAGACAAGGTAGCAAAAGTTAGGAAATAAGAAAGGTACACATTTCACCCTGTAATTCCACATGTGTTGCTGTATTTTAACCACCTCTGCAGGGATTGGATAGAATCCAATTTGTCATCATTTATTCACAAGCATACTGCTTATACTGTGTACTTTTTTAATTCTTATTCACCATTTACCCAATTATAGCTATCCTTATTAGACCCCTGCTGAAGGCAGCAAGGCAGTTCTAGCTAAGGAAGTCCCATAGCTTAACTTAATCCTATTATCTCCAGATAAACGGGGATGCATAAGGCTCTAGATGGCCAAATTTATCTCTACTCTCCCTTCCCCATGAGGAAAAAGATTGTTCCTCATCCCTATGCCTGATGTAATTAAGATCTGGAAACATGCCCATTCCAATCCTTATCCAGTATAAGCATCACTGTCAATGTGGAGAAATGAACTGCAGTTATGATGCAAAGAGTTGACACTTTAGTGACATTTACTGATGTGTTAGGCCTTTACAGTGGCTTGGCTCTATGTAGTTTATGTCTTCAGGAATTTAAAATGCCTGCCTAAAAATCTAATAGGAGGAAAGGGAATATAATAAGAGAAAAAAAAATTGATAATATTGACAAGCAAGGACTTTATTATCTCCATAGTATTTGGATAGATATAGATTGTGATTAAATTCTTGCAGTATACACTATTTTATGCAATTATAGAAAATGAAATGAATAGTAAAAAAAGATCAATAACAGAAGTAAAGCAGTTACTGAAAAAGAGCTTTTCTCCACTGACTCCGGTAATGTAATAAAACCAACAGTGTTTGTTCCTGCATAGAAACACAAAAAATACACCAAACGCTGACTTGTAATGGCTATCTGAAAAGAAAAAAAGAATAGCAAAGTCTGATAATACGAGACAGATGCATATTGTGAACTAAGATCTCCATTCTCTGGTTTAACTTTGAAATATACTTCAGTTGTGCCCTTTTCTTCGAAGGTACACTAGCACACCACCTGTTCATCCCTCTTTCTCCAAATTACAAGAAAATTAAATATTCCCTTTTGTAGAGAAACTGGCAAATAGATATATATACTGGTAATTAAAGTAATTAGCATGTTTTTTTCATAAAGGCCTGTCAATTTACACTCTGCCTATGCTAATCCTAGTCTTTTCTAAAGAGAACATGTTAACAATAGTGACTGGATTCAGGATTGAAAGATTTTATTATGTAATGAAGTATCTACTAGGCTGGGGCAACTACACTAGTATTCTCCAGTAACCCAAATCATATTTTAACCCCAGTCCCCAGAGGTGAATGCTTCATGCAGTTCTAATAATGCTAATGTTTAAATTTGTAATCAGACTTCTGTGTAAGATTGGCTGTTTTATTTACCATGAGCTTAGCTGAAAGGTTCCTAGGGACTGAAGATAGTTGGGTTGTAATCCTGTCATTTGGTGACTTAATATTTTTATATTATCATGATATTAGCATAATTCTGACCTCTGTTTTGCAGCATTTTATGTCTTTCAAGCATTACTTTTGATGCTGTACTCGTAGCTTATAGCATCAACAAATATTCACATAGTTCCCTATTTTACTGAACATTTGGTGTGAAGTATTAAGTCTGATTTAATGTTATTAGTGCCTCAGAATAGTGCAAAATACACAAATGTAGGCATTCATCTCTCAGTTTACCATAACACTGCCATAAAATGTTAGTAAATGGGTGATAAATGTTTCTTCTCCCTTTTCCTTTTTAATTCTTCCTGCTGGATGTTCTGCCTCTACCCAGAGGGCTTGCAAACTGATGCCAACTCACCCATGTAGATCAATCATCAGGGTTTTTCTACTTGCCCAAGCTGCAACTGAGCAGCTGAGGTTGGCTCAGTTGCAATCTCTCATTAAAACTAGACCCAAAGAAACATCAAGCTTTAGGTAGTACACCATTTGGGTTTAATTCTGAAAATTTTTGAGACCAAAGAATCAGTACAAAAAAATACACAATCTATGGCAAAACCAGAAATTTTCTCATATTTTATTAAAGAAAATATGAGAAATAAAAATATTGTCATATGCTGCTTTACACTCACCCTTTTTACAAGCAAATACTTTAACTTTTGATTGTGGAACCGTAAGAAAGATGATTATGTTAACAATGACATGTCTTTTTCTTTTAAAGAACTGTGTTAAGATCTTCCTTTTGCAAAGGACCGAACTGGCAGCCTTAGATGCTAAAGCTCTCAATTTGTATACAGAGCTAGCATGTTTTTCCTCACAGGTTGGCTACCTAGTGTGTTCCAACTCTGCATGCAATATTGCTACATTCTGATTTTTCAGCTTCTAATATTTGTAATATGAGTCAAGAAAAGGCCAGGCTTGGCTTGAAGATATTTATGGTGATTGCTTCATGATATGGACACCTGCCAACAAATAAGTTCATTCCTTCAACCATTTCTAACTTATGTGAGATCAATATCCAGGCTCTCTAGCAATAACCTTGCATCTATAATTGATATTGTTTATTGGCCCACAGTGCTTTGTGCAATAAAAGGACTAAGAAAGGGCTGGGTGAATAAATATTCACCTAAAGAAAAAGTTTCCTGGAAATCTATCAAAAAACAAACAGCATATGACGTAACTTCCAATTCAAATGTATGATGTACTGGTCTAAGAACATAAAATGAGTAAAAAAACACCCCTATTATTATGGACAGACTAATTTCCAAGCATAA
Source organism: Caprimulgus europaeus (assembly GCA_907165065.1). The sequence continues at coordinate 29,047,579 of OU015532.1, forward strand.
CAGTAAGCAAGGCTGTTCTAATGAATGGCCTCTATATGTAGTCCTCAGAAGGGACTGCCTTAAATGGGTTGTGTATTCCACATGAACAAATGCCAAGAACAGTTACCATCACCAAACAGGTGAAACAACGCTTAATGAGTTTGTGCGAGTATGAAGGATTTAACGGAAAAGAGAAGAGAGATAACTAGGCAATATCAAAATATACATGGGTTTTGGGCTGCAGTGCTTATGTGGCAATGTTCACATAGTTGACATCACATAAAAATATCTCAGTTTTTGCCATAAAATACCACATTGATTAACTAATCTACAGACAATGAGGATGAATCAACAAAAGACACTGTAGGCGACTCTGAAGTATATTGGGAGCTAGGATCTTGGAAGGAAGAAGTTCAGGGTGGCAGATTAATATTTATTTGCTTTCTCTTTTTCTTCTAATCATAACTCTCTACTTAATTGGCCTAGTTAATTTATGAAATCAACTCTAGATCAGAGAAATTGACAAGCAGTCATTGAGGAAAGGATATTACAGTTTAAAAGCATGAAGGATAGCAGTATAAATGATATATATTCTGCTATTAAGTGAATCACCATAAAGTGAATTACAATGAGCATAGATTGAATGTATTTTAATGTGTCAAAAAAATTTTATGTAACGTGCAAACTTCATGTTTCATGATCATTCTTAGTAACACAACTCTACTCTTCCCTGATTTTCTCGTCTAAATCCATTTCAAGTATAAGTTTTTAGAGAACTGATTTGTACTTCAGTTTAAGCATCAATACCTTTTTGGTAAGAACACACATCACCTCAATCTTTTTAACTCACCAAATCATCGTATATGCATTTTGCAACATTTGGCTTCCTGAAAAATAGTTAAGAGAGGCATCAAAAGCTAGTGCTCTTTGTGGAGTCTTTCTATTCACTGCACTTTCTGTCCTTTATCACTAACATCCAGCTACACAACAGTTAGAGAAAAAAAGTGGTTTTGATGAGCATAGAATATAAAGAGAACATAATAACATATTCATAAAAGTCACTTTGAAGTTTTCAGATTTAGGAGAATACAACTTTTTCTTCAGAAAACAAGTCTTATGATATTGTTCTGTTTCTCTGTGTAGTTTCCTCACCATAACGCTGAACCTACTAATTTTTTATTTAAACCATATTTGAGAAAAGGATAGATGTTTCAGAGATACTAAGCTTCAATGAGTTTCAGGAAATAAGTGCCTGTGTACAGGAAAATTACCTAATTTCTGAAGAAAAAGTTCACAAAATAAAGAAAGCTCAACCATGTTCTTGGACGCTAAAGTCTCCAGATGGTACATGGAAGTAGGACATAAATATATTAGGTTTCCTTAGCTTCATTGCATCTGGAATTATTTCCTTAAAACTTTTTTTTTTTTCCTCAGTACCAGCTTATCTGTAAATGATTTCTATATGTAAATATATTTATTTCTCAGAAATACATTTTGCTGACAAGCACACTCTCCTACTTCAAACATTAACTTGTGAAGCGCCAGACTTAGCTAATCTTGTGAATGTTCCTTCATGCAGTATCCTCTAATTTTCAAGACACATGATGATAACAGATGCTAAGAAATGTATGAAGATGAAAAATATAACATCTTACATTCTATCTGTGAAGAGAGCATAGAACTGCTTTTGAATCTGACATCGATTAATAGCTCTCTTCAAAAATCCCCTTTGAATAATCAAATACCATTTTGGCTTGTCTGGATTTAATAAAGCTATTTGTACCATTGAGAAATTATTTTCTAATGAGCCTTTTAATTTTACAGGGAGTTCTATTGCGGTTATCAATGTAATGAAAATCAATTTTGATATGTATTCAAGTTATCATTATAATAAATAAAACTGTTGGGTCTCCATAGGCCCATTCTTGCAATACACTAGCATCACTGGGCACTGTTCTGGTGTAAACCCAGAAGGACAGCCCTTAATGAACTCAGAATTTGTGTGCGTATCACATATTCCAAAAGATTAATATAGATACCCACACAGATCTCAAAGCTGAGATTTAGATAAAGCATGAAGTAGAGACCAAATCACTGTTAGCCTTCTGTGTGGTTACGACATTAATCTTCTGAGCTCAACAGCATACTCCAGGAGCTCACATTAATGTCCATCAGAATTATCTTCATGTTACCACTGCAGAACAGAACCTTTCAAACCTCTGTGGTGAGTTGAGAAGCTTGCTCAGATCTCACGGATGTTGGTAAAGATGCCACATTAATTACTGGTGAATGTGATCAGCTTGAATGAAATTTATCATCTGTGCTCTAGGAAGTTCCCAAATTAAGTTCTGGCACTTTCTACCATAACATTTACTACAGAATGCTCTATTCTATTGTTAAGTATTCAGACTGAACTTTCCTTTTTGGCTCACTAACAGAAGTCTGAACTATTCGCCTTTGGAGGCATGCCAAGATGAGACTAGCAAGGTGCAAACTGACCTGCTCAGAGGTCACTAGCACTTGAAAAGAAAGGGAGATCAGGTACTACACTTGAGAGAAAATCACACACCAACTAACTGACTAGGTGGGATTTACGTGGATTATCATAGATCAAAATTTTAGAAGGAGTGTCAACATGTCAAATTTTCTTTAAGAGAAGGCAAAAAGTTCATCCAAGCATTCCAAGGGCTTTATTTAGCATAAAACCTTCTGCTCTAAGGCTTAAAAGGGCTACTACTGCCTAAAAAAAAAGCATGTTCTGTCAGATTATTCAAAAGAATTTAACTTTTGGGAGAAATGTTCTCCTAGTCCAAGCATTCTTTATGAATCCTGTAGTAGTTTACCATCTCAGGGCAGTTCATTGCCTCATCTTCTAACCTCACAATTCACCTCATAGTTCACTCAGGTGGATTTTCTCCTCTGACTTTACAGATTCTTGATGGTACATTTTAGTTTCATATTTCTCTTTTCTTAATGGAATAAGACAATAAATTCCTAAAATAAGAGTGTAGACATCTCACAGCTAATTCATTATTCAGTTATTCTTAGGAGGTTAGGTACAGGTCATAGCTTCAAAATTTTACTACTTACTGGCAGGTATTTGTTTTGTTCCACAGAGGCTTTCCTGGGTGAATTTTCTGAAAGGTTACATTGTATTCCATTTGCAAACCATGTTGGAGTGTATTGTGTATTTCTTGTCAGTGACAGGTTTTACGCAAATATAGGATAGCACCTCTAAGAGTCTGACACTCTCAAAAGAAAGTCATGGGACAAAAATCTCAAAATTTGTTACAAATGTGACTGTGAGAGAAGAAAATAGAAATACTACTGCAACATGAACAGGGATGAATCACTACATAAAAAATAGATTACACTGCACTGCATCTTGTAGAATGATACACACTTTCTAGCAGTAATAGATTTTCCTTCCTCATTAGGCTTGCAGCATAATCGAGATGGCCTCACTTTCACTTACATTGCTACCTGAGCAAAGGATGTCTGAGGAAAAGAATACTGCTGCTGCTAGTTTGTAACAAGAGCTTCAGTCTTTTATGAGTTTATATCTCAGCTTTCACATTTCTATATGTATTTAAACAGTTTTTAGACAAACTCAAATTCATTTAGTCAGCTTGTCCTTCACAATAACATTCTTTACAATGTTTAATTCTTATACACTAGGTTTCTCTTATGTTTCCTTTATGTTTATGTGCTTATTTATTTATTAATTCAATTTTTAAGCCTGTCATAAATAAAATGTATTCTGCTATTTTTCACAGAAGATTGTGTAAAGACTCTTTGCTCTTAGTCAGCTATTCTGCTGATGTTCTCATGTATTTAAATTTTCTACATCACTTGGCATTATCAAGTAAACTCGTAAAAGACTCATCAAATAAATAGCAGGGGGAGAGTCAGATGACTTAATCCAGCAACATGACCTTACTCCCATGTCAAGACAGTGTTAAAGCTCTTCCTAACATCTGTGCAATAGTGTTAGGTTAGAGCTACATCAGATCTTCTTTTAATCTTACATTTCCACAATAACAGTTTCAAAATATTGAAGACGTTTAAGGCAGGGATTTCCTCTTTTAAGTCTAATTCAAGTCTTTTTTGTCAGTTGCTTTGTTTATTTTGTGGGTATGATGATTTATCACACCCTGCTTACTCTCTTGGGAGAAATCAGAAGCAACAAAGACAACTTTGAGAGATTTTGACTTTTGGAGAACACAGAAAATCATTAATTTTAAATCGAAAGACTACTTATTGATTCTAATGCCTGATAAACATTCAACACATGCTTTAGGTTTGCTTATATTAACACAATCACTGTTCTAACTTACAAAGGACACTTTCTGTGTTCCAGTATATGTGCTACTCAATACTTAGAATGAGTAAACAAGCACAAGCGGCCAATTTTCTCTCTTAGCGCCACACCACATGCCACCGTGAACTGAACTGTAGATTCTGGTATTTGAAGAATTAACAATAGCTTTTGAACTTGACAGGTTTTGCAATATATCAAAACCCAGTTGCTCCAAAAACTGAGATCCTTATATTTGTAAGGCAAGACAACAATCGCACAGTGTATAACATTTCCACTAGAATGAACTACAAATGAGAATATGCTTAGTGAACAGTTGAATCAAATTATAAATGCAGCTCATGATGTACACCCAGTGAAAGCTAGTCCGTAGAACATGGGACACCTAGAAATATCAGTACTCATTTTGACATTTAAAACCACTTGCTGTAGAAGAAACTTGCCATGTATCATAGACAAAGTAAATGAACTCTTCTATAGAAGCTTCCATTTATAACAAGGCTGATGTTCGCTAACTTAGTGCAGGTTTCTGCTGTGGACTCCCTCCACAGTGAAGACCTGCATCTGAGTTTGACCTTTGATTATAAGAGGAGGTCAATAATTTTGAGATGTAGTGCTGCTTTCTTTTGGGGATTCTGGAGGGAAAAGAAGTAGCCACATTTGCAACAGAGACTACCTAAAAGCTCAATAGCTGAAACCTGCTGACAACTTATGATGAGTCAGCTCCTTGCTATGTTTTCTACTGTGGAGGGGGATACCAACACTGAAAACCAGAAGCAGCAGTGGTGGCAGATGCAACATGAAGTGGAAGGGGAAGAAAATGTATGCTTATGCAATCTCCACAGCTGAAAATCTGTTCTATAAATGTTTTAAAAAGATGACAATGTTTCTCTTTCCTGCCAGCTGCCTCCTGTAGTCCAGGGGAAACACAACCACATCAACACATTGAGGATGAGTTCTTTTAGCACTCGACTGAACAAAAGTTTATTTTAAAAATAAAGTACTGAGAGTAGGATATGTAACTGAAAATACAATATTAACTGTACATCAGTCACTTATTCCAAAGATATCCATTCCCTTGTACTTACCACAGTAAACAAGTGAATGAAACATGCACAAGGAATATCTTTTAAAGATGTATCTGACGGCCAGTGACTACCTACCATAGTTGTTTGCCTTCAAGCATTTTACTGGCTGCAACAGAAACTTACACTGCACAGTTAACAGTTCTTCATTTTAACTCAGAGGACTCAGCCCATATCTTTCCAATCTTCTCCCCTCATCCTATAAGGACAATACATTATCTTATAGAATCATAGAATCATGGAATGGTTTGGGTTGGAAGGGACCTTTAAAGGTCATCTAGTCCAACCCCCCTGCAGTGAGCAGGGACATCTTCAACCAGATCAGGTTGCTCAAAGCCCCATCCAACCTGACCTTGAATGTTTCCAGGGATGGGGCATCTACCACCTCTTGGGGCAACCTGTGTCAGTGTCTCACCACCCTCACTGTAAAAAATTTCTTCCTTCTATCTAGCCTAAATCTACCCTAATTTAGTTTAAAACCATTATCCCTTGACCTAGCACTAGAAGTTTGTCCTTATCTTTCTTATAGGCTCCCTTTAACTATTGAAAGGGCATAATAAAGTCTCCCTGAAGCCTTCTCTTCTCCAGGCTGAACCACCCAACTCTCTTAGGTTTTCTTCATAAGAGAGGTGTTCCAGCACTGTGATCATTTTTGTGGCCCTTCTTTGGTCTTTCTGAAGGAAGTGGGAAAGCTTATTCTTCTTAAACAAACTGCCCAGTTTCTCTCTTTCAGGTTTGCCTTGAAACTCGCACATCCACAGCAGTAATAAACAACTTGTTATGATGAAACTCTCATTCCGGATGACATAATACAGCTTTATCTCTTGTCTAAACATGCACCTCTTTGTCATGGATAGCTCTATCCTCTTAAAGACTCCATGCCTTTGTAATGCCCATAATCTTCCACATTTGTCCTGCTTTAATGCTTGATTTCTTGGGGACTGTATAGTAGAAAAAAATGAGCTCAAGTATTGGGAAGTAACTTCTTACAAAGAAGCATAATTAACTCTTAAATAACAAAGTGTCAGAGTCAAAAATACTAAAATGGAAATGCAGTTCAGTACCGTCTTACTCGTAGGATCAGTTAGAAGTAGTAATATCTTGATAACTCTCCCATTCTGTTGCACAGGAAGACTTTAAATAAGGAGAGGGAGGAGTTCTACGAAGCAAAACAGCTCCCCTGGACCTTACATCCCATCTGAATGGGAAACAGAACAGAGAAAAGAGGCAGAGAAAATTCTCTTTCTGCTGTCCATCATTCTTTCAATGTTCTTGATGAAGTTTAAGGCCTTCTTAGAGTCTTCTTACCTTCCTCACTCCAGATAGAAAACAATTGATTGAATACCTTTTGCTGAACCCACCAAACTCCCCGAGAAGGTTAACTACTATTGATTTCTTTTCCCCTTTTTTTTTTTTAATTTTTATTTTTTTTAAACCCCAATCTTTGCCAAAGGAATTGGCAACTTAAAAAACTTTGATCTAGCCCCAAAACTTACAGATGGCAAAGCTGGAGAGTTATTCTTGTCCTTCACATTTTGCCATCTTTGTGTTTTTAACACTTAACTAATGAGTCAACAAGTGGTGCTGTTGGATGCAACTAGCAGATTTCTGGGGTCTTTCTCCGCTAGCATGTTACAGGTATTACACACGGTTTCAAACTTCTGAAGACGTAAGATTACATATTTTCTAAAAATGTCTATATTAGATGATCTGTACTTTTCAGTTAGTAGATTCTATAAAGAAATTTTTAAGATCAGTGTATTTTCTGATATTTTAATATATACTTATGTACAGAAATATGTACACACAAAGATATACACGGGAGAAAACCTGAAATAATCTGAAAAAGGTATGCACTTTGACACTCTAGCTCAGCAATGAGACCGACTGTAAAAGGGAATATTTGGTATATTTCAGTAATGGATTTTTCTACTAGTACAGAAAGCAATCTATCTGTAATTTATTTTTCTTCTTTTATAAAGGGTTTAATAATCATTACACAATTGAAGCAAGATTCCTATGCAAAGGCAGCTATCATCCACTCAACTTCGCAAATGGAAAGAGCATAACAAATCTTGGAGATTCACCCAGGTTCACAGAAGTTTTGTCTCTGAAGTACAGCTAAGAATAAAACTCTTATATCCAGACTCCTTGCTCACTGTTTTAATTCTACATTTATGCACTTTTAAAAAGTGTCAGGTTTTATTATTTCTCTATCTTCCATACTATTTAAACATGCATTTTATAGATAATATTTTTCTACTGGCATCCATTCTACAAGCACAAAACTAGCCATGACTCAGAGGCCAAGGAGAAGACAGAAATGGAGTAGGTCTTGATGCATTAATTATTTACACAAAATTATTTTTATTAGGAAATTTGAAGAGTACTGCTAACCTCACACTTTTTATATAGCGCAACTGAGTTTACAGAAAATAAGTTGCTGACTCCCTGTCTTTCAGTAACAATATTCTCACCAAGGTACCAGTTAATAATTAGTAATTCGCTGTCTTGCTTAAATGAGTAAAATTTTCAAAGCTTCTCAGGAACCCTTCTCTCATCATTGACTGAAATAAAATCATCCTACCTTGTCAATTCTGTCTAGAAAAGTTCTCTAGCAGGAACACCATTAAAATCTTTTATGTAGTTACAGACTTCAAACCCCCCAATTTTTTCCCCCTTTCGCTCATTGTGAAACTGAGACTAGTACTGTCCTTAAGCTAGTAATTTTTAATTGCCATCAGACACATGACGGTTTAGAGTTGGAGGGAATCAGCTTTGTTAATGCATTAAAATCTGTAAAGCTCTTTCCCTCCTGCTTGTTGATCAGAAGCAGCACTTCTTGAAACAGATTTGATCAGAAAACACTGAAACAGGAAGTTAAATATTGCCTCTGTTGTTTCCTAATGACATCCTTCACAGAGTTAAGCAACCTCTAAATGTTGATAATTTTCCTGACGTGACTCTTGCTGCTTAAAGTCTCTATCCTGTTTAAAAATGTCATGCATGTTGCTATTCCTACAGTTTTATCATTTGTCAACAAATCAACTACCTGCTTAGCAGCCCTCATGAGGGATTTAAAATAGCCGCCATGAAAATCATGTGCATTTACTATTTTTACAACAAACCTGATTGTCACCTATGATATTTCAAAGATCACTCTTCATATAGACATCATGCTGGAAATTAGATGCAGGGCTTTGCTTTCCATGGAACATTATGCAGAGGCACTCTGGCTAATAAATCTTTGTAGCTAATGCATTCCAGATGGAAGCCATGTCTCACAGATTTAACCTTCCTAAACCCTTCCAAAAATTCCTCCCATCAAAAGCTCTCTGAATGAGATATATTTGATTGAAATAGGATCATCAATACACGACATCTTTGTAATAGTACAGATGATTACTGCCTGCAGAAAATTGCCATTTCCCTTCACACAAAGATATTGTTTTTGCACAACTACAGGGCATGAAGATGGACCTTATGTGTTTTACCAGGTAGTTTAAATGTGTTTCCTGAACTCTTAATGCTATTAACAGATGCTATAAAGAAAGCATCCACTTCTGTCCCTTTAACTTCTGTACATGCATAACAAATGCTGCTAAAAAGAGGGATCAAGTCTCTCACAGAAGCCACTAATTAACATCACTGTTTAATCATGTCACCGTGTTTAGCCAGTCTACATCATTAGTTTATGTCAGACAGAAGCAGTGAAACATCGAAACACCTACATGTAGATCCTTACAAAATCAGTCATGTGAAGTGGTAAGGTCAGTGTTAGACAAGGCTGCAGCTACTCTCTACTATTTAGAAACCATTACAAATCACCTTGCTAACAGATGAACACAGAATTATTTTAGAATCCTTAGCTTTTCTTGTAAGGTAATTTCTCAGAGACAACTCTCAAATGTAGAGCAGTATTTTAATCTCACCTGTGAATCACAGAATAACCTGAAGTTGTAGAGAGTTATCTGTGTTTCACTATTGGCAGCATTCAAATGGCAGACTACCCTATATTGTTTTTACTGTTGAACTTCTGAACTCTACAGTCCTTGGTCTGAAGGCAGCAATTTATTAATCAAAGTACAAAACAAAAGGACTCTCAGTCTCACAACAGTATCAGTGAATGTTCGTTATGTGAAAACCTAAGGAAATTTTTAGAAGTCTTAAACAAAATGGATATGGAAAGTCTTTAGGTAGCAAAGGTTTTCTTCCTATGTATTAAACTTCTGAAAAAGCAAAAACTTAGAAAAATTTTGTGTAAGCTACAGTTAAATTTCTTATACAGAAGCACTCCTGCCATGTGTAGTCATAGTACAAGCTTGGCTCATGAGTGACAAGTACAGAAACAATTCTAAATCAGACAGTGTAATTACCTTCTTTATGTTAAACCTTTAAAATTCTTAAGAGCCCCTTTCTGATGTATGGTTCACTTTGATCCACAGAATTGTAATCTTCCATTAGAAGTTGATCACACCCAAATGTCATTTACAAGCTTTCAGATGAGAGTATAACAATAGACCCCTAACTGCGGAGACGGAGAAAAGATCAAGCACACTTCAACTGGGAAAGCAGCAGGAGTTTTACACGCAAGCAGACACCTGGGCAAGGTTAGCTATGCAGTGGCACCGTACCACTTCATTCAAAAGGAACCTGCTATACTTATGTGTTTGAAAGATAATAAGCAACCACCAATGCTGAAGATCGTTTTGTTCAGTTAGTGTCCTCGACCAAAGGAGAAAGTCAATGCTGGATACATATTTTTGTATCAAGGAACTACGCCTACCTGAACTTAATAAGAAGCAGAGGGGAAACTTAATAGGAAGTGGAATACATTTCCTTTTATTGAAGGCAAGTGCTTCTTACTGCCTTAGTCAGATATAATGTCACACTGCAGAATGTGACTCGTCTTTTTACTTATTCTATCAATCTGAGTCAGCTTCAGCAAAATGGTGCTTCAAAAAGGCAGGAAAAAGAAAGCATTTGTCTGCTTTTGGAGAAGCTCCTTTCAAATCAGATTAGAAAGTTTGGGTCCATTTTTTCATGTCTAATCCTATTATGTTCACTAATGAACTCAGCTTGCCTCAGTGGTTAAAATAAAAGCTAGTGGTTGTGTCCTAAAAAGCACAGACCCTCCCTCACAAGAATATATTAAACTGTACAGCTCAATAGTACACATTTGTACCATCCAAAGGAGCATTTTCTAAGATATGCTGCTGACTGCACTGTACGGCACAAGTATTGAACAGCTTTAATTGAATCTGAAGACATTAAACTAATATGGATCTCTGTTACACCTTAAGCCAAATAGAGGGGGTAAAAAGACAACATTATTATTAAGATAAGACAAGTAGCTCTTTACATAAAACTCTGTCTGTGGAACAGTAACTCCTGCAAAAAAAAAAATCCCAGAAACTCCAGATACTAAGCTTGTACTCACAAAAGACTTTTGCATTTATGATATCAAAGCATCAGGTGGCCTTGAAATACATACTATATTGAAATTTGATCCGGAATGTAGTTCATTTTTATCAGCATGTCAGCCTGCTCTCAGCAAAAACATTTTTAACACCAAGCATCTCAGTCATAATCATGGAGTCAAATATACTGTGCTCTACAGCAGTTTACAAAAATGTAATAAATAGCAAAGAGTACAGTTATGGCAACAGACAGATATGGGAAACTGTTCTAAAAGTTTCCCTTGCCTCAGGAAAACACTAATTATTCTCATCAACATAGACTATATTTTCACTAATCGTTACCTAACAAGTGGCTCCATAATGGTCTGATGTCATATAACCCACAGCATTTTCAGGCATTTTGCTACAAAACCAGAAAAAGGCTGTTGATATGGGAAAAGGAATTGTGCTTATTGTCTCTTTTACTGAAAAGCCAGTAGAACAGGCTGCTCCATCTAATGAATGTCTGATACAGAAAGGGGTCAAGAAAATCTTTGTATAAACTAGATGTGGAGGTTAGCTGGACCTCTTGAGTATCTTGGGAGTGCTTAGGAACCTATTATCATAGCATGTAGGTTTTTAGAACTTGTTAGAGAAGGGACAGATCACACATTGCAAGATCTACATTCTCTTTAATTGCTCGGCATCTAAGCAGAACTAGTTTTGTATGAAGAAGAAAACAGGTTGCCCCAAGTAGAGATGTACTTTGGGGCTGATTTCCTTCTGATTATTATTTTTTTTTTATTTTCTTCACCTTCTTTTTTGTCATGGAAGCCAGATAGTTTTAGAATTCTTCCCCTTTAAAGAGGATCAGGATGAGGTGGTGCTGGGGGGTCTGCAGTAAGGACCCAGATCAAAATTAAAAAAACCTTTGAGCTTTTTTCTCTGTTAAATTTCACACCCTCATAATTTAAGTCGTTTCATATCTTCTTTGTATGCTCTGTCTATGATAGTCACGCTGAAATATTTTTACCTCACAAATAGCATCTTTTTATGTACTTGAAACCTCAGGCGTAGATTTTCTATATTTCCTTCTCCTTAGGAATAGCATGCAGACCATAGAAATCAGTAACACCTTGGAAACATGCTGTGAAACACTGTTTTATGTTCTGCCAAATAACCACATGAAGAAAGATGGCCATTGTCATCATTATGGATTTGGTTTAAATTAGTTTCTCTCATAATCTGTATGTATGATATTTAGGTTCAAATTCACACAGTTCCTAGACCATCTTCCTTTTGAAAGTCCACTGTTTTCATGTTAGGAAGAAAGAGAAGTTTGCAATGACAGGAGTGGCTCTCCTGGGAGAGTAAAGCAAGAGTGTCAAGGGAACTCCTGAACAATCTCTGCTGTTCTGATGGACGGGCAACCATATCAAATAACCCAACTCACAGAGAGATCACTAAGACTATTTTTACACCAGTCAGAGAGATTCAGCAGCTATATGTGCAAACATCTGACTCAGGCTCAGAAACATATAAGGGGGTATGAGAAAGGAAGGGACTGTTTCCTAAAATCAGAAGGACCTTTAAGAAGATTATCTGTCCTCTTTTAAAGCAGATTTCCAAGATTTAAGTTGCAAGAAGGAAACAAAGCACACAACATGATAATGTACATGTAACACATGAAATGTGATGAAGTATATATAAACCCTGTGAAACTATATTTAGATTACAGGAGAAATTCCCTGTCTCTGCTTGCAACTCTCATCAGTTCATTGAGAATCACATTTTTTTTTAAGAGCTCATACTGAGCTCTACAGAAAATCCACTTCAATGCTTAAATGGAAATGGAGGTTTTACAAAATTTACTTCATTCTGCTAATTTTTTTATGCTAATAAATGAGAAAGATACTCTAACGTAAGAACAACCACCAAGTCAGGCCACAATCCCATCTAATCCTTTATTGTTTCCATGTCAGTGGGCAAAAGAAAACACACAGGGAAGATGGTATATTTATACATTCTTCAAATATTCTACCAACAATCTGTGGCTGAAGTATTTCCTGAGTCAGAGATGGTTTCTGTTCTCTTTGAAAAGAGCCAGCATCATCAGAATGGATGATGGAATGACTAAAATACAAAAAATAGCATTGGAAATCCATTTATTCTCAATTAGGCGGTACAGGGACAATGCTGGAATGGTTAAATCATAGTTTTTCTAACTTCTGTCTGCCTCACAATTGCACTAACAATCACATTCCTGATGAAGTTGACTATATTAAAAAAAAAAAAAAAAGCCTAATCTTCTTTCTTCTGTTCTGGATGGAGGATACAGAACAACAACAAAATCAATAAACTTTAACTCCCTGTCCTTCTCTCTGTGAACAGGATGGACTGCCAGCTTCCTTGCTCACACCTCCTGACCGGTGTAATGTGAGGTCGCTTACCAGATTAGTTCTATCATTTATCGTCTTTCAGTTGGAATTTCTCTGCTGCCAATAAATAAGAACTTCTAGGATAATATGGATCACGCTTGCTCTTCCTGTGAGAGCAGACACTCAGGAAGGCAGAGCGCAGCACAGCACAGATTTATTTATTTATGTATGTATTTTAATAGCTGACCTTTTTACTTTTTTACTACTCGCCATATTCAGAACAGACTTGTCCCTTTTTAGAGATAGACTGACAAGGGTGTTTACCTGGTGAAGGATCTATGAGCAGAATCACACGGAATGTGATTTCCACAAAACAATCTGTGATATGCTAGTGCTTGAAGCAGGACTTGGGGAAAAAAAGGGATCAGTGAGGCATAAAAGTACAATTAAGTCTAAATGAATGGGAGTTCTTTCTCCTAGGCCTTGCCAGACTACAGCACACTTCTTACTGCAATCTAATATTTACTTTCCCTTTAAAATGTTTTACTGTATGTACCAATTCAATAATCAACTAGTCCTGAACATATATTTTATAAAAACCTGCAACCACAAGATCAAAAACAATGGAGTAGCTTCTATGTGAGATAACACTGAATATACTAGTTCTCTTAAACTTTGAAAAAAATTATGAAGTGGGAACAAGGTAGTATTATATAAAGTCACAAGAGGTCTGGTGAAGATAAGGGTGAGCAGGCATGTTCCTTGTTTCTTTCTTTCACTGTCTCCCCTCTCCCCACTCTCATAACTTTTGGAGGCAACCGATGAAGTCAAATGGAAGCAGGTTTAAACACAAAGGAAGTATTTTTTCCACATAGTGCACAGTCACAATCATTTGTTGCTATGCAAGATGGAGAGTCCAAAGTCCTAGATAAATTTGAAAGCAATTCTTAAACTCAACAAAGAGAAATCTAAAAACCTAGAAAAGTATGGGTACTCTATTTGGGTTCACAAAACCCTTAAGTGCAGACAAAGCCAGGAGGAAAATGCTATTACATGTCTGCCTTACTTGAATATTTTTCCCCATGTATTTCCTCATGGCCACTGACAAAGATGGTACACTAAGGTAAGTACAATTTTTATCTTACCCGGTAGGACCACTCATCTGCCTTGTCACAAATTTTGACCCTCAGTAGCTCTGTGTGTAGCAAAGATGACCGAGTCTGGATACAAAAAGTTAAACGTGCAGTTCACACATATCAGAAACTGATCCTAATTAGAGTAATTGTTAACCTTGTGGGAGAATTTATGTTATCATTCCCCAAAGTTAATTTAAAGATCAAAGGAAACATCTTACGTGGTGTACCTTATTGCTCATTTAAAGTCCTTTCTTTATACAAGCATATACTGTTAACACAGAAACTATTATGCTGTAGTATGCTATGACATGTTTTGTTTGACTACTGTAACTCAACATTCAGTTTCTGATGGATGAAGAATACCTTTTTGACTTGTTTAATATTAAATTTTCTGGTTCTAAGAAAACAGATGATTTGAAGCTCAAGCTTGCCCCATGTAAATAAAATAATTAAATTATTGTCTGCATTTCACTACTCCTAGAATTCATGAAATGCATACTAGAAGAGAGAATGCAGTTCTGATGGCAGGGAAAAGAATAGAAGAAAGAAAAAGAAAAAGGAAGTCAGCATGAGATCCTGTGCTATGCATTAGAAAGTAGGAAACACAGATATTCCTTCTGGATTCTGTCCCTGGTTTACTGGACTAAAAGTCTCAAGAAGAAGTAGTACACTTGCAGCTTTTAATCCAAAGCCAGCTGAGGTCAATAGGAGTATTTTCATTGATTTCAATGGGCTTGGATCAGATGCTTAAACTCTGTGAATAAACTGTTTGTAATATCACTCAACACCAACTCTCTGACCACTCTAGGAGCAATAGTGGTGTTCCCCAGGATTCAGTACTGGGTCCGGTCTTGTTTAACATCTTCAACAATGACCTGGATGTAGGGATAGAGATCACCCTCAGCAAGTTTGCTGATGATACAAAGTGAGAGGAGTGATTGACACACCAGAAGGCTGTGATGCCATTCAATGAGACTTGGACATGCTGGAGAGTTGGGTGGAAAGGAACCTGATGAGGATCAACAAGAGCAAGTGCAGAGTCCTTCACCGGGGGAGGAATAACCACATGCACCAGTACAGGTTAGGGGCTGACCTGCTGGAGTGGAACTCTGAGGAAAAGGTCCTGGGTGTGCTGGTGGACAGCAGGCTGGCCATGAGCCAGCAGTGTGCCCTTGTGGTCAGGAAAGCCAACAGTATCCTGGGGTGCATTAAAAAGAGCGTGGCCAGCAGGTCGAGGGAGGTTCTCCTCCCCCTCTACTCTGCCCTGGTGAGGCCACATCTGGAGTATTGTGTCCAGTTCTGGGCTCCTCCGTTCAAGAAAGATGGGAAACTTCTGGAGAGAGTCCAGCAGAGGGCACAAAGACGATCAGGGGCCTGAAGCATCTCCCATATGAGGAAGGGCTGAGAGAGCTGGGACTCTTCAGCCTGGAGAAGAGAAGACTGAGGGGGGATCTTATCAATCTCTATAGATACCTGAAGTGTGGGGGCCAAATGGATGGGGCCGGGCTCTTTTTGGTGGTGCCCAGTGACAGGACAAGGGGCAATGGGCAAAAACTGGAAAACTGGAAGTTCCAGACAAACTTAAGGAAAAACTTCTTTACTGTGAGGGTGTCGGAGCACTGGAATAAGCTTCCCAGAGAAGTTGTGGAGTCTCCATCTCTGGAGATGTTCAAAACCCACCTGGACCCTTACCTGTGCAACCTGCTGTAGGGAACCTGCTTTGGCAGGGGGGTTGGACTAGATGATCTCCTGAGGTCCCTTCCTACAATTCTATGAATCTGTGAAATCCTCTCATTTCTTAACTGGAGGAAAATACTGTAATACTTGTAACATCACTAGCAGGTAAAAGACAGTAGCAGCGGTAGTAGTGTGTGTGCGTGTTGTAACTGCTAACCAAAAGCAGAAAACAGTTGCAGTGAAAGCATTTTCTACCAAAAAATAATAAAAGAATGGTGCATTTGTATGTTATTTGACTCATTTGGCAGTTAGCCAACTAACCTGGTAAAAAGGATTTTCCTTTCATTTTAGATATGAAAGTCTTCAAACTTAAATTAACAAAAAATATTCTATGTAATGTGACTGCTGTAAAACATTTAATTTTAAAATCTTTGTTTCTAATTAGAGATACTTTAGGGCTGCCGTTACCTTTTGCAAGCTGGCTTCAGTGACTTAAGAGAATTTAGTTCATAATCTCAGTCAGCTTTGTGGCAGACAAACAGATCATTAAATCTAACAACAAGGCTAGTATTCTCTCATCACTGGAAATGGTTATTCCAGGCAGCAGTTTACTGGTTTTTGCAGGAGCTTAGATTACCAGGTTGAGTGTGCAATAGAAAATTTTAGAAACTAGATTCCAAATTGCAGTTTCATGGACTTTTGTAATTTTTAATGTAGGCTATATAAAGTAAAATTTGAAAGTATGATCGCTTCATAGTCTGAAGAATTTGTTAAATTTATCACGTTAGAGATTCATTGTTTCTGGTGGACATGCAGAAGCAGAGAAGATGGTTCTTTCCACTTCTCTGCAAAAATACCACACCATATACTGAACTTCTCGCAACCTTGTCATTTCTAGCCCTTAATGATTACTGATTAGCTATCTCTGGCCACAATTTGAGCCACACTGACATTTTCTGGAAAGAAAAAGGGAGAGAGAAATCTTGCAGTAACTTTACGTTCCCATTGAGAAGTCGGGGCCTACACACAATACATTTAGGTGTTCAGTTCATGCTTACAAGCCTATTGCAGCACTACTCGAGACTTCCTCTCTTTTTACATGCTTAATTTACTGCTGATGTTAGAAACAGCTCAAGTAATTTTCAATGGTGCTCTGCTAACATGTAACAAAAACAGCACTCGATGCTAGATCAGAAGGAATAAAACAATGTTTTAAACAGTATGGCATCCCTGGAAATGCTGCATCTTTAGATCTATCAGCAAGTCTTGCCAAAATTCAGAGTACTTATTTATCATTTTCTGATAAGAAAGAAAGAAATAAGCAAACAGAAAACTAGAAATCTAATTTCCAAACAAATAAAGAATGTTTTAGTGAATCTATTAATGTATTAGGTAAGTTCCAATTTCTATTATTATATATATATTTATTTTTCTGCTGTGTTTGCACATTACTTATAATGAAATTTACAGCCCTACTAATAATATCACCATGTGGCAATAAAGAACATATGAAAGCTAATTTTTAATAACAGAGAAGAAATAAAAAAGATTTAAATTATTTTAGACAATATATGCAATATAGAAAAGAACGGCACAGAATACTCACACTGTATTTCATGTATAACTTGCTATTTTCTAAATCAACTATTTATCCATGGAAAGATTAACTTCTTAAATTTTCTATAATATTAATTTAGAAAAAATATGTTTTACAATATGCTGACATTCTTCAAAACTTCAAACCAGGTTTTATTTTAAATGAGCTACATTGTAAGCATAAGAAAATAAAGCATCCTTTGCAATTTGGTATTCCAAGTGGCTGATGCTTTCTTAAATGACAAATAAACTTCTGAGTAATAGTAAATCTATCCTATACATTTATATATAGGTTTATTTGTGGTTCGTGTGTGCACATACACACAAGTACTATATATCAAAGCAGTCTGTCCAGCAGAGGGCTCCTTTGAAACAGAATGTGAAAAAGCAGGCAAACTCTTTCAATGTATAGACAATACCGAGATTATACAAGCAGTATGCATGCTAAGGCCCATCAATTATTTCAGGAAGTTATCAACATACAAATAACGCATTGATGTAATAATTTTAAGTCCTTTTTAAAGAATAAAATGCTTTCATGAAACCTATCGGATAAAAAGACAGGAAAAAAAAAAGAATTTTCTTTAAAAATCACTCTAATAATCGTATTTTCCTCCATTAAGGCATATAGGCACACAGTGCCCATTAAGAATAATCAGTCCAACTGTATTTTTATTTTCCATAAAAATCTGTATAAAGCAGCATGTAGAACTTGAAGAAATACTATCTAATTATTGATCAGGCACTTATGTACACAATACCAAACCCAGAGAGAAATGGCATTTAACAAGTTTTTCTGTTTTTCTCTCATTAAAAATACAGAAACAGAGTACTGGAAGACAGAACAGACCATCATATTTGCTTCTGCCCCATGCAACCATATTTTGGAATCCACTCATAATCAACTTCCGTTTTGTGATAATTTACTGATAGTGCTAGTATCTAAAACTATAAAATGCTATTGTGACATTAAAAGTGATCTGTATACTGTTTAGAAGTTTCTATTTTGTCATTTCTGCTCACTTTAACTTATTCCTTAGGCATTCCCAAAAAATATAACTACAACATTTTAAGTTAGAAAGAATGCACAAAAAGCCACTGGAAAGAGTAAGTTAATCTGATCTTTTATCTTAATTGAAAAAAAAGTACCAGTATATCAATGGTTGAAATGTCTACAACAAATTTACACAACCAATTTTTTCTCAGTTCCTAGATGTCTGCATTTTTTTTTCCAAAGTTGGTAGTGATACATGAAAAAAATACAAAGGGAAATAAATCAATCTGAAGTCAGTTATGCTTCGAAAGTCCCATTAGGTAATCAGAATATTCAAGAAGGTCAAATGTCAATGAACTTTAAAAATACAAGCCATTTTCTCTTTCTTACATTATATAACATTTTCACTTTTTGAAAGTTCTATCACATATATGCCTACAGGTGAATAGGGGCAGGATTATGAGGGAGATCCTAAAAAGGACCCATATACATGCTACAATTGAATATGCTTCCCATTCTACTCAGCTATTATATCCATTAGAATACAAAAGAGGAGTTAAAACACAGCATGATTGATTCTCTTTTCTTTTAAATACATGCTGATAGGACTGACTCTGCTTGCCTCACTGTCAATGCCAAAAATTTCCCAAGATTGCAACAATGCAGGCTCAGGATGCAGAAGCATCCTCTGTGGACAATTCCAAAAAGCCACTTGAGAAAATTCTGTATCATTTAAACACACAATTTATTTCAGAAGAATATATATAACTCAGGACCACAAGCAACCTCGTACAGAGCTTACAGCACAAAGCAGACAATGTCAGTGAAAACTATGCAGATGCATGTTTTCTGGAGTCACAGAACTTAGAAATGGAAAACTTTCTTACCCATGTTGCTGCTGCTGAATGGCTAATAGGACTGAAGAGGTTGTTACTAGGCTCTCAAGAAACCAGTTGGGGAATTTTGTCATGATGCTGATCTCTATGTATTCTGTCCTGCAGGATTTTGACCCATGCACATTCCTGTATTACTGAATCAGCCATAGACAAAGCTGGAGCTGGGCTTTGAACGGGATATGATTTTGTAAAACTTAGAAAATAACTGTATCGCAATATGGGCTTCACACAAATAAGTGAAAATGAAAGAATGTGGAAAGTAAACTTTTATCTTTTCTACAGATTACAAAATGCATAAACATGCTATATTTTCTTCCATATGAATGTCACATTCTGGTATTTATGTTGCAACTAGCCAGACAACATTTGCTAATAACAGCTACTTTTAATACAGCATATCAAACTGCTTAACCCCTTGGCTTGCTGGGCAGTTTAGAAGCTCCTACTGTGATGTTTTTGTTCTCACATATGCGCCAGTAAAGGCTGTCACGCTCCTCATTAAATAAACAGACATACATGCCAATTAATAATTTAATTTACAGGGAGAATCTTGACATGGAGCTAGGAGGTGAATTGCTAGCACCTCCTGAATTGTCTCATCTTAAAATAGCAAGCAATCAGGGTTTAGTCCCACCTCCGAAGTTATGCCACTGTAATGACATCAGAATGTCAGCAAATTGTTCTGTATTTCACTGTCATAGGTAAAGTTGTCCATTATGATGTACAATCATATAAATAAAGACACGGGTCTTAAAATAAAGCCATACCTTTCAATTTTGCAAGTACCTCATTTTTTATGGTTCTAAATTTTGGCAGGATGATGTTTAACATCTGTATTCGAAGCATACTTAGCTTTACAGGTTTTTATTAATTATTTGGATGAATATCATTGTTTTAATATTCCAAATACAACATTATTGTTACTATTTTGAAAAGCATTTTCCCCCTTTAAATACTCACCTGAATATGAAAATGTGCTTCTCTTTTTCTGTTCTTTTCTAGCAGCATAGAACATTTCTGACATTTGGTTTGGGAAGAGTCCCTTGAAATTCAAATGGTGCTTTAGGAAGGGACAGATATCTCTTCTTGACGCAAACAGTTGGCTTACAGCATCAAAATTATTTCTCCATGAGAAGCAGATACACAAACGTTTCTAATGGAAATATTCAGATATTTCCTCAGTTCTAATTTGAGCACAACACTGGCATGTCTCCCTGCATAACATTCCCGTTATCTTGCCTTTCTCCATCTACTCAAGCAGAACTTTGTCAAGGCTCCCATCACCATGTGTCTCAACTTCTGTCGTTCCTTCTTTTACCATTCCACAAACATCTACCTTGTCTATTTATTTTAAAATTGATATTAAAATTACATATTTCCTGGGTCAGTACCCTCTAATGTCATGATTACTGTCACTTTCTCTCTGTTACCCTTTTCTTACTAAATTGAGTACAAGATACTTTTCCAGATAGTCTTGCCTATTTGCTCTCTTTTACTTCATATAGGATTACTGACCTTCTGCTCCTGTTTCACAAAGCATAGTACTTTCGATATTGCAAAATCATCCAGGTAAAACTCTATGCAATTTTACTTCCTGCACTTCATGCAAAACAGCCTCCTCCAAGCACCCACAATGCCATTTTCCATCTTTACTTCAAATCCGTATTTTAAAGTGTTCTCTATTAATGAAGTTATAATAAAGTCCACAACAGATGGGAAAGTTGAATGTTTAACTGAAATAAAAAATAAGTTATTTCTGCAATAAACATTTCTGCTTAAGATCATTGAGAAGAGATGGTCTTAAGAAATTTTAGGGAGTTGTCCTGTTAAACTCCTGAACCACCGATGAAATAGTTGGTCATGAGTGTAGGATTACAAGCAGTACATTTCTTATCCTTGTACAAATTCTGTATTGATAAAGGAGATATAATTCTGCAACAGCACTACATTCCTTTTCGTCTCAAATCCTTTGTTTTTATCTCTGGTGTAGTTCTGCAGCAAGACAAGTTGTGAACTATCCATGATTTCAAATCTTGTATCCACATAAGAGAACTACACTTTGATTTAAAGACATCTTCTGACTGACAAGGTCTGCACGTTTCGCCTCTCTATTTGAGGCTGTATTAATGCCATAAAACTTCTAAACAAAAAGTCTCGAAAAGCATCTTTGAATCCGTTGCCTTTTCTGTCCTAGTGTTCTCTTCACTATCTGTAATTCTAGGCAAGCAGCAAGGCTTCTAGTTCAAAAAGCAAAGAAATAATGGGGCATTTACCTTAGGCATATTCCTGTCCTCTTTCTCCAGTTCTTGATGGCTACTGTCACTCACAGCAGATTCACATCATGCAGTGCTCCTTGCGTCCCTGCATTTCTGGATTCTCCCTCTATACCAGCACTCCCATTGTTGCCCCTATCAAAACTAGCAACTGCTGTAATTTTACAGTGAGATCAGCTAGTGTGAGAATAAAGCTAAAGGATATATCAGTATCAACATGTACCTAAGTGTATTCAAGACAGTGCCCAGGTCCAATTTGTAAGTATTTTTTTTAATATAGAAGAAAATGGACTCCTCCTGCATTAGCTTTTCAAAGCACATCTCGGATAATCAAGAGAATGGAATTAAAAAAAAAAAAAAAAGAAAAAAAAAGCATGATTTAAAAAATTTCCATAGCATATAATCCTTTAATAAAGAGCATGATAAAAGCTAGTAAGATCCACAAGTTCCAGAGATAATATAAATGTTATTTTAAATACCAAACTCTGCCCTCAATTACATCCAAGCAAAATCAGATCAGATTTTAGTTGTGCGTAAGCACTGAAGCACTGCATGTTGCTCATTGCAAAAGCAATTCCCTTCTGTTTCAGTGAGCTGTTTAGTTTTGTTATGAAGAAGTGAATTGAGAGGACAGAAGCACTATTTGCTCACTTTCTGTATAGAGTCTGATTTTACCAACAAAGTAATGTAACATGGAAGTGCGATTATTTAAACCAGCAATTCACTACACAGAGGGCTGCTCAATGCACTGCTCTTGCCAGGCTTGTCACAATGACTGACATTTTCTAATATTGAACTGGAAATAATATGGATATTTAATACTGCAGAGTTTACATCAAGTAGAAGAAAAGTGCTATTGTTTATCAGCAATCTACTTCTGATGGCATATATCTATATAGACACAATAATTGCTGTGATGAAACATGATTATCGTGTAATGGAATAAGCATATCTGTACAATATTTGCAATGTTTCATATCAGGTGATTTTAAAATCTTATAAAGCCCTATTCTTAATAATTTTCTATGATTTCCACTTAAATTTTGACTAAAATTTACCTTTTATTTAGATCTGTTATGCCACTCATGAATTTTTTACAATATCCATCTGTGCATTGCAATCTCTATTCTCCATGGCTCCACATTGTTTTGGCTAACTAACAGGCCCATATGTTGCCTTAATGTATTTCTGCACGATGTTTGTGCTTTTGGAAAAGAAAAAAAAAACCACAGGGAAAAACCACAGGCCTAAATAAGCTATAAGGAGCATCCACATACAGTTAGACTGTCTTTACTGAGTCTGGAGACATTATGATTCTGCTGCGACAAGCAGCATTTGTCTTCATTTTGTCTGACTGTCCTCATGTGTTATTATTAGTGGCTGTCAGGCAGCAGCAGAAAAAAAATAGCATCACTTGACTAAGAAGTTGAATGCATAAATGCAATAACTACACATTCGTAGCTGAGGAGAGGATGTCTGTTAAGATGGTCTAAATGCAAAAACCCTCCTATAATTACATTTAAAAGGGAAAAAAACACATATCTGGCAAAACATAAGCGTCCTTCCTCCCTTCTGCTTGCATAGCTAAATTAGGAACTAATTATAAATACAACTTAGCAGCATCTGAAGAAGTTGCTCTGAGAATGTCCTTTCAGAATGTCAGTTTAGTTTAATAGCAAGAAAACAAATATGTTGTAACATTCACATCTAGTCATGTTTTTCTGATAACGTTGATAAATATGAAGATTTTAAAGATTAGTTCTTTATCATACAGAAGTTCACACTGAAATGTATTTAGCACTTTTAAAGCCCAATGCACAAAATGTAATCTCTGGTTCTGAGGTGCTCCAAATGAAGTTTCTTTATCATATTTTTTTCAGTTATAACATACAGTAATAATAAACAGAACATTTTTTTATACAGCATAAAATAGTACATCCAGAAATTTACACTGTAAGGAAAAACCATAGGCTTTCAACCTGAGATATGTACAGACAGCTTAAAAGCAGATACAAGTTTATGATACTCTTAGCTTTAAAGCAATAAATTTTTTCTCTAAGAGTATATGTATTTTGAGAATACATACACAGAAAGGTTTGCAGACTGTCTTTTTTGTAAGATAGCCAATAAAAAAAATAATCTGTGGAGTCCCATAACAAACTGGTTTCCCATGAAACTTATTTCATAGTAACTTTTAGCTAAATTTATTTAACTTGAGAATCAATAACCAAATGATTGCTATTATAAAGAAGATTTTGCCTTCGGTATTTATATAAAAATAAAACAAACAAACAAAATCAAAAACCTCAAAACAAGTCAATAGTGAAATATGGGTCCTCCTGCAAGGGCAAAATTTCCATTTAGTTCAGTGGAACTATTTCTATTGCAAGAAAGCAAGCAAAGTTATATCGGGAATCAACATGAAATAATGTGCAGCACATAGTACTGATAACAGTTTCCCATGAGCAGCCTTCAATGACACACACAGCTACTAGGAATTTTGCCAGTAACTAAACTAACCTGGTGTCAGATCACCATTCATATTACCTAGTAAAAGGTGCTCAGCACTACTCACTGCTGCTTCTGTTTGTCTGTTTTTATTCTAGGTCCATGGATAACTACCAAATTCCAATTTCCAGAATTAACATTCACTTTTAGCTGTTTTAATTTGGAAGCTTTCGTCTATTTTTCTCCTTTAAGATTTCACACGCTAGCAGATTCAGAGGTGTGAGTTGAAATGGGAGCTCTAGCTTATAGTTTTGCCATTTTCTAATCTTGGTCAGATTTTGTACAAAGTTCAAAGTGATAGCAACTCACTTCCCTGCACTTATGCATGTCACAAAAACGGTTCACCTTCACAAAGTACATGTACTAAATGGAAATACACCGGAAAACTGATGCAGCCAGAGACTGAATGACTTGCTCAGGAAACACAAGTCTGACATGAAGCCAAAAAGAACAGTCCAAATTCCTGAATCCTGATCTAGTTTTCTAAGCACGAATTGGTGGGACATTGCACATGCTGAACAGTTAGGCATAAGCTTAACTTTATGAATCAGGACTGTGGGCACATTGTCACAGAATTTTCTCCTATTAGTACTGCAAATCTCAAAGCTGGGGCAGGACAAAAGGGAAAGGAATTAAAACTGGGTTAGGCTGGGTAGCATTTCAGCCTATTTTCAGCAGAATGATGAAATTATTTCCAAAAGTAAAATATATATGATTGCTGCTGATAAAGAACCGAGACAGATAATACCTTGACTCACATATTTTGTGTTTCACCTGTGTTGACAAAATTTTCATTTAACTTTGAGAAGGAAAAAAGTTTCAATTAAATAAATGAGAAACAGCCATGAATTACTACATGGTCATATTTACAGTAATTTTTCTGAACCACAATGAGGCAATTACACAAGATTATACTACACAGAGCCATAAAACTGTATCCAGTCTTTAATAGAAGCAGACTCTTTGTGCTATATACAGAAAACAGGAACAATCACTTTTATGTTTCCTATTTACAGAAATGCCCTTGCATTCTTTATTTTTCCTTCCTGATATCACACAAACCACCAGTGAACTGTATTCAAAAGAAAGACCAAAACAGTTAAAAATGAAGAAGAAAGTGGTTTATCATTTTGGGGCAAGGACAGGTAAAAGGAAAAACTATATTTAAACTGACAGAAAAGCTGAGGAAGTGAAAAAAAGTAGGAGTTAAATTAATGTCCACCTAACGATTTAGAACTCCCTGTATTAGCATCATGTATACCAGGTGATTAAAATTAATGTGAAACTAAGAATATTCTCACCAAGAACTCAATTTTCATGATGTTGGCCATACAGCATAAGATATCAAGACTCAAACTGCATGTCAAATTCCTAAACACTGGATAACCTAGAGGTGTATTCATCTCTTTTGGGTTTCTCCTGAGTCAGGCAATCCCTTGCTTCAATTCCTTCTGGAATACATTTGGATGAATCATATGGGTTTAGCCTTTCCTTGGCTACATGTGGTATAACTGGTACACTTCTGCCTATGAGATGGCCTGTGCCCTTAATCTCCAGGATATAAACAGGTTCATTCTATGTCCTTCCATACAGCTTTAACTTGAGTTTATGGGCTTTTTGTACTTAGTTCCTCTCTCCATAACTCAGTAGCTGTTCCCAATTAATTGCATGCTTGGGCACCGCTATTTGTCATCAAGGGGGTTTCATCCCTGTAAGGTATGAAACTTGGGTTTCACCCACTCTTGTTCTAGCATAAAAGTGTTTGCATATGGAGACAATAAGGAGCAATCAATATGGAACACATCCATGTACAGACAAGCAATGTAATATCACAGTATAAAAACAAAGCTCTTTCTGCAACAT
This sequence comes from Caprimulgus europaeus, assembly GCA_907165065.1. Next base: position 29,073,681 of record OU015532.1, read on the forward strand.
TTAGGGCTGCATCACAATACTTAGCTGCTCCAAAGCAAGTACAGATGGGAAACCTGCATGAGTTTGGTCACACGTGTTATGTTTTAATAACAGAAAACAGTTCACAGGAATATATGTCATCTTACCATTTTTTAATTGCTTAGATGTGCAGAATGTTCTGAAAAAATATAAGCAGTAATGGGTTAAAAAAATCAATGAATATGCATGAATATGCTATTGCCTTTTTAAAAATTTTGTTTCTCTGTATTGCTGTTTGCCTGCAACAGTAGCAGAAAAAGAGACTTACGCCTTACAACTTGATCTGTTCTCCAGTCAATTAACATATGAACTACATAACAAAGCACTTTAAACTATTTGATGTTATCTGAGCTATTTCATTCTGGTTTTTTTTCTAGCAGTGGTGGATTTTGTACTACATCTCTCAGATCTACAGGATGTAGAAGCATGTGGCTTCAACTTTCAGTGTACTCCAAGAGGCTACATTCTTCAATCCCCTGCATTTCCCCCCCATTTCCATGAGGCCTTGCAATGGACTCTTGTATAACAGTCAAACGTTTTCTGAGGGCAGTGGTTGGCATTTCAAGCTAAGCCAGAGAGCAGCTCTAATATTTCATTCTTCCATAGTGCAGGAGAGGTTGCACTTACTGTCTGACAGAGTACAATCCTTCTCAAACTCCTCAATCAGTTAAGTATTGCCTATTAGAAATCTTACACTCTTCTTGTGGAGAGCTGGAAAGAAACCTAACTAACGTAACCCTATAAGAGTCTCTGGATTTTTTTTTTTTCATTTGCATGATTTATTTTACTCACTGAGAAGGGCAATGAGCATTGAAAAATTTTAAGCACTTTTACATTAATTACTAATTCATGGATATTATTAAGTTCTTTCTGATCGGTCTTCTATCCTTCCTTCTACTCTTTCCTTCTTGTTCAGTTCTTTAAAAAATTTTCTATAACTTTTCAAAAATTTACAGATCAGCTTCCTATGGAACTACTAATACAGTTTTTCTGTAGTTCATACTATTTTCACATGAATTCAGCACAAATCACTTTTCATTATAATCTGTACAATTTTTAAATACTTATAGAAGTTCTCTTCTGTCTTTACGCTTTCAACATGGTGCCTTCATTTTTTTCCACAACTGCTACAAATTACCCAAATATTTGTTTTTTATAGTTATGTTGAGCATATAGAACAATATTCAGATGGCCTACCTGCTCCTAGTATTTTCTATTGGCTAGGTATTTCTGAAGGCCAAGCGGTCTGGATGGGGACAGAAAACCCAAGACAAAGAGCCTCCAATGGCATCTAGGCCAAACGTTGTATCAGGCTTTCATCACATCATCACTACATCACAGTGTTGGGTAGAGACCACTCTTAGAAATGTCAGAGGAGAAAAGCAAGAAATTCAGAGGTAATTCCTGTATCAGAGAAATTGCTGAGCATTAAAGGTAGCTAGACATCGCAGTGTTTAAAACTGCAAAACGTAAGGATCAGCCAGATAAAGTTTTCTAACATTCACTTTTCACACAGAGCCACAGGAGCTACATTTAAAGTACAGGAATGTTTCACAGAGCTACATCAGCTCTGAGTGACAAATCATTTCAAGGATAAGCCTCAGTCAGTGGACACACACTTGGCTGAGAGGCCCCATAAGAGCAGCTCTACACTGGAAAGCTCCTAGGACTCCAGGAAGAAGTTGTAGGTGGGGAAAACACAGTTCCCAATGCCTTGGAATTGACATCAGCTGACCGTTTTACAGGGGTGTGAATGCAAACAACAAAATCCCATATGTGCCAGCAATGTGTTAAATGAAAAAGACTCACTAAGGTTGGAAACCTCCCTACAGGAATTACCATAAGATGTTTTTCAGTCGCACAAATATCAACTTATTTTCTGGTTAAATTAAAGTCTACATAAGCACAGACAGTCACTCAAGTCAGAGCTCAAAAAAGTACTAAGCATAAATTCAGAAAGACCTATGGTGAATCAAATACATTGCCAGAAAACATAACGAGCAAAGCTATGGGCAATTGAGTTTTGCGAATGACACAGAGCTGAGGACAGGGGAAGTCTCATTCTGACATGATGAAACCTTCTAAGCACTTAAATGCAAATGACCAAACAGGCACATAAACCTTTCCCTCCATCTTTTCCATGTTTTAGAACAAGCCTATATCCAAACTTGACATATAACAAAAACACATATGTATGAGTTCACATGCCATTAATCACAAAATTCACAAACAACAGCAAACAAAACAAAAATCACCCCCTTAGTCCTGCATAAGAACTACAATATATCTCATCCTAAATGTTCTTATTTCTGGCATGCATTGAAAACAAACTTCCAGAGTGCAAATCTGAGACAACGATTTCAAGAAAAAAAAAAAAAAAAAAAAAAGAGATTTAACTACTGATTTGGGGGGATTGTTTTAGGACAGATGAACATAGAGGTCACTTTGAATTAGAGAACAGATTAAAGATTAAATACAGTACCAACAGTGACAAGTACACTTAGACTGGATTTCTTAAGAGCCATTGCTGAATAAATCCCCTAGACTTATATCTAACGGTGTAGGATTATTATTCAGCTCCATTTTTGAGACTCTAGGTGTTCATTTTATTTACATAACGCATATGTGGAATGCTGTGCTCATCTAACCTCAGCTGAGTACACAGAGAGGGATGCTCTCCTATAGTTCTCTGAGAAAAACAGGTTACTGATCACTCAGAGAGGACTGTCACTGTAGCATTTCATGAATAGACATCCTGATCCAAGAAATATACAGAAGTTAAGGTAATGATTTCTCTATGTGTAAACTCTTTCTGTGCATAGTGTCATAAAGTAGTAAGTTAAGTAACATAAAGAGGGGGAGAATCACAACCCTTTGTGAAACGTTTCAAGCAAACATTGAAGTATCAGGAATTTGAGCTGACTTGAGAGTCATGTAAATAGTGTCAGCTTATAAAAACAAGGTGATTCCCTGGATAGGAGAATATCCGAACAGCGTCAAAGCTCCCATGCGTATGTAAACATTCTGTGTAAATATTTGGTTGAAGGTTTCACTATTGTGAGCTTTTGCTGTCCCAGAGTGTGGGTGTTGTCTAGAAACCTGAGATCAGGAATGACATGATCTCATCTCCTGTTACTTAGATAACTGCATTTGATGCATGCCTCAGGGAAATTGAAATGATCTTGGCAGAGAATAAAACAGAGGATTCAAATGTGCTCTTTAACTGATGCTCTGGACTTTGAGAATGAAGTCCCATCTGATTTCAAATAGACTTCTAAATATCAGAGAGGAGCTGACAGAAATAAGAGAGTTCAAGGAACCACAGATGTAGTTAGTGTCAAACTATTTAAGTTTGGGTTTAGGACATTTTTAGTGGATTCTACTTGCTTGCAATTTAGAGGCTTCTGCAGCTGAAGGTATTTTACGAGAGTTATAAGCTGTTAAAAGGAACAGAGACATCAGTTTGGATATTCTTTCTGGAGCGTTTCATGTGCATTCCAAAGGCCAAAGGTAAGGCACAGCACATAAAATTGTAGAGCACATGACATTCTTATCAAGGGGGATACATTTTGGAGACTACTTTCATTGCTTATGGTTTGCCAGAGAATACAAGCATGTCTTTCATATATAATGAAATGAGTCATATTTTTAGAAGATTGTCTAATCATCCTGATTTTGTTCTATAAGGTGAGACTGTTAAAGGAGCACAGAGTGGCCTTTTGGTCAGACAGCGTACGAAGCATGCGGCAATTAACAGGCAGACAGCAGAATCAGGAACAATGATTAAATTATAAAGAGTTTTTGTCCTAAGGTGTTTGATCCTCAATATATCTTTCAGGTCTAAACACGTGCCTAGGATTTGTAATAAAGTGGTTGATGTTCACACTCACTTTCAGTGTTTTGGCTTCAGTATTCTGGCTTGTGAGGACAGTAACCAATGCCTAAAAAAATATGGGATCATCAGTAATTAAACTGAATTTAAGAAACTTTAGGCCAGCAACACAAATGGTTGAAGCTGCAAAAAGATGGCTAGTCTCAGTGCAAAACATCATTTTGTTTCCATGACTATTTTCAGAAGCTGCTTTAGTCTTTGCCATTAGCTCCAAAAGTAGCAGGGGCTAGAGTTCCATTCAAAGACTACCAGAACAAATGATTGAAAATTTAAGTTCAACACTGTCAGGTTACTCCAAATATGGCTAATAATACAAGAGTTATGTCTTTATTAGAAAGCTTAACTGAAAATAATTTAAAAATTATTTAATATGCACTTGTTTATGTTTGAAACCTAGAACGTCAGTATTCCCTAGAACCTAATCACAGCTACTGCTGTTAGCCTCTATAGTAACAAGAAAGAGCAGAGCATATATCCATACTACATATTACTTCTACTAGGATGACATAAGAATGGCCATAACAACTGTATGTAAATTCTAGAAGGTTTTGTGTAACTACTCTTTGAGGCGAGCTTTTAATAAGGCAGCCCTGCTCCCTCATCACACAGTAGACATTAGCAGGTAAAAGAATTAAAAGCATCATCAAAATGATTGACATTTAATTTGCAGAAGTTTAGACAGGACTATAGTTCTGTTACTAGATTTTACCACAAAAACCTCCAATTCATTCCAGCTGTTTCAGTAGTTTGAGTATGATTACCAAAATTATGAAACACTGACAAAGAGATGAATAAGAGCATGACAAAATACAGTTACTTGCTCTGATGTGGACAGTTACAAACATGGGGTTTGGGACAATGCATACCAACCATACTTTTCATAGAAAGGACCTGGAACAAGCTTCTTCACAGATGTGTTTCCTTCTCTAGTTTGGGATTTAGTCACTTGTGATTCTTTTCCTCATCACCTAAATGCTTAATAACCAGAGGGCACATAAATGTTCAATATCAGCCACTATCAAAACAAGTGGATATATCTTATTGTTTGCTGAAAATCATTGCAGACACACGATAGAATGCAAACATATTGCTGATCCAAACTCCCCAAATTAAATGTTTTGGAAAAACTGAAGCTGTAGTTGATTGCAATTACATTTTGAACTGCAAATCTCTGCCAGGGGCAGGTAGGAAACACTGACAGAATTTTTTTTCCTATCTCATCTCTACAAGCACATGGAATTGAGGTGAGTCCCTACATATTTCATTTTCCACCACTGAGAGAGGAAAAGTGATCGCCGAGTGACATTTGGAGCTGGAACCAAGTGAACTATGACTCAACCCTTCCTGATTTCAGATTGAGCTGATTTCCAATCAGCCTCTGAAGACTAGGCTACAGGAAGGAGCTATGGTTTGAGAGAATTAAATATAGTCTGGTATTGATTTAAAGAGAGAAGGATGGAATGCAACTGCAAGAAAAGGTTGGGAGGAAAAATTTGAAGGTGTTGGTTGTATGCTGACTTTCACATGGACTGTAAGAAACTAAAAGTCTTAAGGGGTTTAAAAAAAACCCGCAAAACTGAGTAGCTGTGCTTCTCTGTGTCTACCACTTTGGTATAGCTGATCTCTAGCTACAGTCACCTTCAGATCTGGTTGTCCTTCCTTATCAAGGATGGACCACACTAACATTTTTAAGGGATAGAGCTAGACTGTTTCCTCTCCTGTATACAATGAGAGTCACTAGACAACAAAAGAATTAAAGAATATTATTTAACTGAGAAATTCAAGTCCCCAAAAGCTACAAAATGCCAGAATTTACATCACTTGGGAAAAGCTGACCTTTCCCCTCCCTCCATGCATAATCATAATGACACAAATTTTAATTACAGGACCATAAAATAATTTTTCCACAGCAGCCCCCTGCCTTACTTGAAGCCCAAGATAAATACTGCTCAGAGAAAGAGACAGCTCTTCAATATTTCTATCCTTAACATGCTATTACTGGCCCCTGTTTTATTTACTGCACACCATCAAATGCCTGCAGTGAATGCAGAATTGTTTATTTCCTCATGGTGTTTCTAGAGTGCTCATCACCACAGAATCTTCATGCCTCGTAAACATTAATAAATTCATCTCCACTATGAGATGAGAGTGTTATTATCTCCATTTTACAGGTGGGGAAATCAAGACAAAGAGACTTCCCAGAGGTCAAAAAGTTAATAGGTAGCACAGCCAGCACTGGAACACAGAACTGCATTACTTCTAAGTGTCTGGTCTAGAGAGTTGAGTGCAGTGTCCTACTAGCACTTCCTAACATGAACTCTCTCACATAGTGCAGCTTTGTATACTATGATTGTTTCATACCTGCCTCTGTGACCTTGAACTGATGTAAAGGAATTAAGGAACATACAATTAGTGGCCTCCTGACAACATTTTAGTTTAAATAACTCAGCATTGTAAAAAAATCTGGCAGAAACATGGATCTAATGAAGGTCTCTGGTGCAATGCAAACTTTTGTCACTCATGAGACCAATCTTTTTCTTCCTGAAACTCCATCTTTTTTTTCCTCTATATAAGCCCACTACTAGAGAAAATAGTAATCAAAAAATCCCTTAAATGTATATTACCTTCTACACAGCCACAACTCTACTTCAGGATCTTGTCTTTTGTGCATATTGAATAATGCAGAGAACTCAAGTACGAAACAGTATGTGATCATGTGGTTGAAGATTTTATCATAAAATATAAACATAAGAGGAACAAATTAAGGCTGTGCAGAAAACAATAAATCCAATATTGCTTCAGCTTCTGGTAACTGACTTTCTAAATCAACTTACTATTCTTTTAATAGTACCTTTTAAGGCTGGTGGCTTTTTTTCAGTAAGAAATGAGTAAAGCAAATTTAAGTGCAAGCAATAACATGCAAGTCCAGTCCTGAAATTCTGACACTTGAACTTGTGAGCATGTCTTGCACTGAAGGATTAACTACCTTGCTGACAATGGGAGATAGCTGCTGGTCTACATTAAGAAGAGTCAGAAAGCTGTTGGCTATGGTCTACTTCTACTTGCACTTCTCTTTGTCCCTCACCCAGACAGACTGTCTGTTGTCAGGGTTCCCAGTATAGTATGTTCTGTTGCTGCTGTCACTTTAATAGTGTTACAGCCTTAGTTTTTTACTAGAATGAACTATTTACTTGAATAGTTCTGGAACAGAATAGGGACAAATACTTGATGAAATTTAGGTGTTTCTCTCTATCAGTTCTAGTCAGAATTTAAATATCTGTTCAATCAGGTTTTTTATAGCTTGCCACATAATTGTCAGCAGTACACGTAACAGAAGGTAATGGACCATTTTTTCCTCCAAAAACTTCATTAGAAAAAAAAAAAAAAAAAAAAAAGTTCTTCAGACACAGGATTTTAGCCCTGCAGAATATTCAGTCCTTATTTCAAACAAAATAAGTGCTAAAAGCTCTTAAAAAATGATAAATAAATCAGAAGGAAGTCCTATAAAAAAAAGTGTCAGGCCTCTTAAGTATAGGCAGTAGTGGGTATTTACCACCTAGCTATTACAAGCAGGTTTTGAAAGCAATCGAGTCAGGGTCTGTCTTAGGAGTGCTGCTCCCACTGCTTCCTTCAAAAATTCAGTGTAATATGACATTGTCAGACTGGACTCCACAGCACACACACGATGGCAGCCAGCCATCATGGGGATTATCTAATATCACTAGGGATCATTTAATTATTTAATATCACTCAGCTGAAATTAAATACCCTTGCCATTCTGAGAAAACGGTATTACAATGGGCCCAGAAAAGACATACAAAATCCAGGAACAAATTGTTTTGTGGAAAGTGTTCACATTTTTCAGAAGCTCTAGTCTGTACAAGTGTTCTGTCTAAAATCTATGGCAGAAAAAAGGTTATTCTCCAAGTGGAGATGAAGTCATCTTTCCGCAGGTGAATATTACTTTTGGTGGTACACTGAAACGAATATGATTACTATTACATCACACAATATAAGTAAAATTGCAGTGTCATTATTGCTCCTGTTTGCATAACAGTTAATGAAATTGGGAGCAAGAAGTATGTGGAAAGATGCAAACACTGAAGTTTCCGTTCTCATAGATTTGAGGGGAAGCACAGCAGCTTATTAGTTAAAAAATCCCTGGGACCAAATAGACCATGTGGATTCTACCTATTATTTAAAAGCAACAGTTTAGAGCTTTAACATCCTTTTTCTTTTCCAGGTATGACATGCAGAGCTGCATTTGCCAGACCAGATAACATGAACAAAGATAAAAATAGTGTCAGTGTCCATTTATGATCCTATAATTCTAAGGTGTCAGTTAACAAAAAAATTGAATACAAAACATGTAGAAGTAAAAATAATAAAAAAAGGCCAAACCTACAGGCAAACTATGTAGCTTTATGCAAGCTGTATGACTGACATAAGCTATTTACCATTTTATCAGTGATTGAATAATAGAAGCAGGTGTTCCTACTGGTCTAGGCGGAATACTCTCACTAAACATTTTCTAAATCTATCGCTCTTGTATCAGTGATGCATTGTGTTGCTGTATTTTCCAGGGCCTAAGTTATGAAATAAATTCACAATACACCAGCTTAGAATAAACCAGCAATGCTTATATCTCAGGTACTGTAAGCTATTAATTCTTCATTTAGGGGAAAATGAATTCAGTTCCTCCAAAGAGATAGTGTATTTTCCTTCAAATGCTATGTACAGTGTCTAGCACACTGTAATCCATGAACAGAAATAACAATTTTTAAAATTACTATTTTCTCATGGACTTCAAGAAGAAAAAGAAGAATGTGCAAGTAATAAAATAATTTGAAACCACCTATCTATATGTCTTAAAACACTACATCTTTCACATACAGTTTTGAATGCTCCTAAAAATTAAACATATTTAGGAACATTCCTAGTACATGCTTACTTTTTTTTTTTTTTTTTTAATCAAAAAAACCCTGTGGACATAAAGTAAGCATTTAGCTAATATTTGCTGAAATATTATTTACACCTATTCTTTTGATGCATTCATTACCAAGCAGCAAAGATGGTAATGACGCACATACACAATAATTTTTAGCTTCATAAAATTTCATATCTATCCCTTTATATCTGTATTAACGCTGCTTTTCAGAGCAAAGATGATCTTGTTCTTTTCACCCACCATCCCTTCCCATACCAAAGGCTATTTCCTTAAAAAACTGTAGTTCATTCTAAAGTACCTTTTGAACCTTTTTTGTATTTTACTCCTCAACCTATAATTTAGAAACATAAAATTGTTTAAGAAAATTATCAAAACAATAAAAAATATTTTTAATTGTTTGTTACTATGTCTTGGAAATCTTTTTAGTTATTAGCATTTCATCAACAAAGTCGGGTAGTTCTGTACATTGCTATCTCTTATACTTGTGAAATCACAAGTACATAGACATACTTTGGGAGCAATACAAAATGTACATATTCATAGAAAGTAAAATAAACATACAAGATCAAATTTATTCAATTTTCTGTAGCCAGAAAACAATCCAATAGGAATATTTATGGAAGAAGATAGAATGAGTAAATAAAATTAGATCATAAACCAACAAACAGGGAAGTTTAAAGTGGGGCCAAATTTGTACACTCTGTGAGCTGGAGTTCAACTCATTTAGAGCAGATTTGGAAATGCATGGCTGTCAAAGATTTTTTTTAGATTTTGATTTTAATTTGTGTGGCGAATTACTGTCGTCTTCTAGATCATCCCCAAGGTCAACCAACAAAAAATATTTTCTTCAAAGAGGAGAATGCTAACTTTAAACTCATAACTCAAACTTTATTTTCCAAAAGTACCTTTTGTACAGTGTTCACAGCTGTGGCCTGTACGTCTGCTTATTAAATCAAGTATGTTTTAGGTTCTCTTGTCATCCCTCCAGTCTTTGCTCATCATACCTAATATGCTCGGTTACTTATCTTCACTACACTTGCACTTAATTTTTAGTTGCTGCTGTTGACTCTATTGTTATTGTACATAACATAAAAAATGAAGCCTCTTTTAACTGCTTCTCAGTCTTGTATAACAGTTTGACACTAAAAGGCACTACAGAGCAAGCAAGAATTAAAAAACAAGTCTTTGATTTATAAGAATCTAGTAAGAACAGTGCACTATAGCTCTACATAGAGAGTCAAAACCCTCACCAGCATATGTATGACCAATAAGTCACCACTGTCTTTTCACAGCAGTGGTAAGGGTGTTACAAGCGTTGAATAACTATAAAGAAATTTGGCTTCTAGTGCAACATACATCATAATTACCCTATGGAAACTTTTCTGAAAATAAGAGGAGTTTTTTGATTAAGCAATTTTCTTTTTTTAAAAAAGGACAATTTTCTGTGGAAAATTTAAAGAAAGCAAAAAAACCCAAACCAAACCAAACCAAACCAAACCAAACCCCACTTTTGTCTTTCTCACACAAAACCATGTAAAGTTGTGCTCATCTTCCCTCTTATGACTCTACCACCCACCTTCTGGACTGTCTTACCACCTCTAGTTTCAATCCAGAAAGGGAATTTTGTGCAAATATTTTCTGCTGTTTTCTTTAAAAATCCCTCCTCACATCCCCACCTCTATCGGCATGGAGTCCACTGCAGCAGGAATACTGCTCCAGAGCAGCCATGGGGCTAGAGAGCAAGGACTGGAATAGAAGCATATAGCGAGAGAGAGACAGAGATACATATGGTATTTCTGGTGGTCTATGTGACTATTCTGTCTGTTTTCCCATGAGTGAGTACTGGGTGGAGGATGATAGTTCCTTTTAGTATCTACTGAGTGTCCTGGTTTTGCTAGGATAGTGATATTTTTCTTCTTAGTAGCTAGAAAGCACTGTGTTTTGGTTTCACTGTGGGATTTGTTATGAGAAGAATGTTGATAAGGTACAAGGTCATGGGGTTTGGGTAGTTTGTGAGTGCCAAGGACTGGGAAGGGGTAAGCATAGTAATTAGCAAAACCCTGAATTGGTATTTGCATATGCCAATAAGATATTCCATATCATATTACATCATGTTCAGTTTATTAACAAGGGTTGACAGGAAAGTGGGGGGATTCTCTCAGGAATCACTCGAGCTCACTCTTCCGGGATTGCAGTTTTGGGTTTGGGGTTCCTTTTTGCTCCTCCAGGATTGTTATCCATGGGTAGTGAGCAATTGTACTGTGCATTACTCAGCAGCACTTGCATGTGCATTATATATATAATTATAATAATTACTATTTTAATTTTATTTTACTCCAATTATTAAATTGTTCTAATCTCAATCTACAAGTCTCCTCACCTTTAGCCCTCCAATTCTATCCTCTATGCCCTGGGTGGGGAGGGGGAAGCAAGGGGATGCAAGTGGCTGTGTGGTGTTTGTCTGCCTGGCAAGTTAAACTATCACACTGAGGCTGATGGCCCCCTTCCAAATGCATGACTAGTGCTTGTGTGTGCCGTTTCTGCAGGGCTTTGCACACTCCAAGGATCTCGGCATCATACATCCCACACTATAGAAAATCCATCTCTTCTGAGGGGAATGCAGGGTTTCTTGGTATCATTGGCACACAACAATCAACCATGTTCTGAAGCAGAAGCACACCTCAGTGTCCAGAAAAAGAGAGTATTCCCTTTTTCTGAGCAGAATTTACACCCTGAGATTGATAATTATTTCCCAGCAAAACATTCTTGCAGAAATTAGTGTGTTTTAATGAGAAGTGTCTATGTGGTCAATTTTCCCAGGGAATATTTTATATTATAAAAAACTCCTAACAAACTCTAGTTGCAGATTCTTAACCAAGTAGACATGGATATGGACACCTATGCACAGAACACCTATATTTCTTTCTCAGTGAGGTAGAAAATGTGATTTAACTTGAGCATGTACTAAAAGGAATAGAGAGTTAGTAAACACCTTTTTAATTCCTGGATCATTTTACTATGTTGCCTACTACTTCATAGTCCCTGGAGAACAGCTTAAAGTTTTATGAACATTCAAAACAAATGTCTTTTAGACTAAGCAAACCACCTGTTACAGATGTCTTTTTAATAACTCTCTTGAAGTATACTAGAGGTGACTCAATTAAACTAGCTTGAAATGTGTGTTTATTCTTGCCCTATAACACTTTACTGACAGTCTTTTGTGTTCATAACCAACCTTGGTAGCAATCCATTTCCAGTTGAAAATCAAGACAGCACCAGCCCTTACTGTTCTAATAAACAAATGGTTTAACAATTGGGAGCTAATTGTCACAGTGGGACAGCCTGGGAAGCTTGTAATCAGGCCTGCATTGTCACCATTCATTTTCTTATTGTAGTAAAATAATAACCTCAGGAGCCCTTTTGAATTAAAAGAAATCTCACTTTATACTCACAGATGCTCAGTCTATGCACTTTAAATCAGGTACAGTAATTTTAGACCACCTTAATCTCCTCAAAATCAACAGTCAATATTTTCATGCTATGTCTAAGAATTACAGTGCAGCAATAAAATCCCATTTCCAAAAAATGGATGGGATACATTCAGAGGCAAATTACTTGTAATAGTTTACAGATTTACTCCACTACACCTTTACTACAAATCTTACAAAATCAGCACTTATTTAAGCCAGAAGCATGTTCATAGACAAGTAGATATTGTAAATCATAGCCAGGATCTAACTGGTAAAATAAACTTACTTGCAAAGAGGTATCTCTTCTGGAAGTATGCTAATAAATCAAAACCTAAGTTTCAATGTATCTAAATTCAGGGTACAACAGTTCTTGCGATTTTTTGAAATACACTGTTTTCCATTCACTCAGTCTCACCTTCTCCATGTTTTTCTTATTTTATTTTCAACTAATCCTATGATACGAACATTTTTATCACATTCAAACAATCCATTTAAAGTTAAAAAGAGACCCTTCTACACAAGAGCTTAGACAAAGATAACTAATTAAAGCAACACCTTCAAAACTTCAGAAAATGAAAGCTGAAAAAAAACCCTAAAACAAACAAACAAACAAACAAACAAAAACAAGGCTTCTATTGTTGTTCTCAGTTGTCCAGATAACAAATCCATTTGCCAGTTTGGGGGGACTCAGAGCCTGCTTTAAAAAAGGCATGGGACTACCATAGAAGTGTTCTCAGGCACTGGAACTTGGTTGCCTTACTAGAGACATGGGATAAGCTTGCAAAACACATCTGCTCCAGCTGAGTTGGAAGTATTTGGTCTCTTACTTACACAGACACTGAATTTCCCCTGTCCTTTTTGAACAAATGGAAGTAAGTCAGCAAACCAGAATGGTCATACATTCACTGAGCATTCATCTCTTTCCGATCAGGAAAGAAAGGTATGCTCACTGAAAACAAAATTAGAATTATTCCTAAATTGGTTTGTGGATGTAAATTGTGTCCTTTACAATTCATTCAATGTTTAGACGTGATTTTTTTTTTTTTTCCCTACATGTATGAGAAAATGTCTAAATTATTTTATCTTCACCAAGCGAAGACTTTTATGGAAAATCCTAGCTATCAAACCAGCTCTACTGGAATTTCACACGAAATTCCAAAGAAGAAGAAAGCAACTTCGTTAACTATCTTTTCAGAGATCATGTTTAGTCACCTTTCTTACTGTACCAAATTGAGTAAGCAAATCAATCCCATTAAGAACATGCACTTAAGAACTATCTGGAGTCTCCTAATTATAATTTCTTCTTGTAAAATAGAAATGACTAAATCCTAAAGCAGTTATTCTATGTTTATTTAGTGTTTCTTATTAAGACAAACATGTAAAACCTGAGTGTTTAATTTGCCACAGTTTAAAAATAAAACACTCATTATACCAAAATATAATCTCAATACACTTTTAACCCCTTGTCTGATCAAAAACAAAACAAAAAAAACGTAACCCCATATCTCAAAACAAAAAACCATCACTTATTATCCCAGAAGTTTCTAGGCAATGAAAAAAAATTCTCATGGTGACTGCACTTTATGCACCTGATCTCTTGACCCAGGTTTCAAGGCGGTTGTTGGTTCAGAACTTTGTGCATTTCTGCTTGGGCTTTCTGCATCTTTAATATTCTAGCTGGTGTTTTTCCCCCTGGTTCTTAGGAAAAGAACTGTTGTATTGGTTTGTTTATTTTATGTGTATGGCTTTTGTTTTTAGATCTTTTTTTAAGAAGAAAAGAGAAAGAAAAAAGTGTCTCAAAGACTAATCATAGACAAAATGAGAAAATGAGATAGATGGACAGAATACAACATTAAGTCAGGACAACATCATAAGCTTTAGAATCAATAAACAGAACAAAAACATTATTTGGACACCATTATGCAGTATGAAACGGGATTTTTTCTAAAGAGGATTTGCAGCCTCGAAACAGAGAGATTATTTTTTTAAGATTTTAGTTCTGATTTAAACTATTAAGTTTTGTTAAACACAATCCATTTACTTTTGTTTCCTGTATCATGTGAAGTAAACAATGACATTCAGTAGTCATGTTCCAGAGAAAAAAATATATAGTATGCCCCTTTGGTGAAACAGTTTTTAAATTATAATAGAATTTCAAGGTTATTATCTATTTCAGATCAACACTGGAGGTCAGAGTTCACAGCAGCCAGAATTTACAAACCTCCAATGGGTTTTGATTGACAGCAATCAGCATCTCTTCAGCATCACTGAGGGAACAAAGTACAGGTCAAGACAGCAGGCGATTTCATCTGTCATTTTTAATTATCTAAATGATATTCACAGACAAAACCTTTCCCATCCATCAGGGCATCACATTACCATAGACAATGTTTGTTTAAAGAAGAGGCCATAAAATCAAACAATTATGAATGCAGACAAGCCTTGCTATTGACTGCATAAATAATCAAGTGAGATTTCCAAAACTCTCTGCTAATGAATTGGTAGATCGCTGGCAGGAAGTGGCAAGTAATAATACAGACAACAATCTAATGTTCTTATTGACTTTTACTAAAGCTTGGCTACAGCAGCAAAGATCCGAAAATGACGTCAAGTAAGGTTTCCATAGGAGCCGTATTGATATCAATACACTGCTAAAATACAAGTAGTTAACTCCTGACCTTATAGTAGGACCAGCAGTCCCCTGGGAGAGCTGAAACACTAGCAGTACAATACATCATGGGCTGAGCCAACAGCCTCAGAGCTTCAGGAACGTTACTGCACAGCCAAGGGTCCCTTCTTTTGCCATGTGTAACAGCCTAATCCACAATAATGCAATTGCAATCCCCAAAATTAACTCCATTTGACTCTGTTATACGAATAAATAAACATCTGTAACCTGAGATTGAAAAGTATTCATCTAACACTGTTCTGAAATACATGGTGTGCAGAATACAGTCTGTTGGAATGGACTCAGCTTTCTCATCCTGATGTTCCCAACAGGTTAAGAAACGATACAAACAGTTTAAAGGCCAGAATCACAGGTGATATAAATCACCATAAGTCTGTTGCTCCATTTGCACTACCATGCCTGTATCTCATTAACTATAATAACAAATAACTAACTGGCCCACATGTTAATGACAGTATTGGTTTCATTAATCAGAAAAAGCATAAAATTATATTTTCTGTTCAAGCCCAACATGGCAAAACTAGTAAGAATCTTTTTCCCAGTTCTAATAAACTCACATGAGACCAATTTGGGGGGAAAAAAGAAAAAATAAAAAAAAGGTACAGAAAGATGATACAGACTGTGGGGGAAAACTTAAGTTGTCTTTTCTCCCACTAGGAAATACTGGAGAATCTTTCCTCTGGGGGAAAGAATTAGGGTCAACACCAGACGCACGTCTATTGTGAAGACAATAGCCAGGTAGGTATACAGAACAAAATAAGAGAAAAAGTTTTTTACAAAGCCCATAACGATGGAGAACAGCAGAAACATTTCCTCTCATTACCACATCTAGATCAGATTGCTGTCAGCATGTAATTCCAGTTTCTTGCACCTGAAGGCATATCACCAACACTACAGGTCTCACATTTCTCATCCATATGATGTCCCTGGAACTGGTCTGGCAAACAGTATGGAACAAAAAGCAGCTTTGTACTTCAGTATTGCAGTAGTTTTTCCTCCCAAACAAAATAAGCCAATTTCTAGGACTTTCATATCTGTTGTGTCTGAATGAGTCCAAACTAGCTCACTGATCATCTCATGTTAATTCAATCACATTTTTCAAATCTTTATTAGCTCTTAATGATTTTTCACAGATGTTAAAGAGGGAAACTGGACTGATCTCAATGGGATTCCAAAAAGCAAAGTTTTAAAAGGAAAAATGGAAAAAGCTTATGATCCAGAGAGATAAGGACTTCCATTATATTTGATCTTAGTTCACAGGAAAAAAAAAAAAAAAAGATGCCTAATTAGTCCCATGTAAACTACCTCCTGGCCTAAAAAATAAGTGGAAAACTCCACTCTTCCCCTTAAGCCCCCTTCACCCCACATACTAATTGTAATTAACTTCAGAGAGCACAACCAATTCTCCCCAAGCTTGGTCATGAAGACTAAGCAGTAGATTGTATCTCTCAATTGCAATTTTTCCCATTGAACACATAATTGGTAATGAATGCAACACATCCCATTGTTACAAAGCATTGTGGAACTGTTTCTAAAATCCCACTCAGAATTTCTTCTCAGTAGGCAACATGGTATGGCTTGCTTTCTCATGCAGGCAATCAGACAACAGAAATATGAAGACTGCAGTAATGGCTTACAGCTCCTAGAACTCTTAGTTCAAGTCCTGTCGGTTGAGGTTTTGAGCCTCAGGAATACCTGGTCACTATTTGTTATCATCTCACAAAGGTGACTGTGATACCCTAAATTCACCATGAACAGATGTCTGATAGAATATAAAGTATTTATGTCAATAAAAGTCAGTCTAGATCTGACTGGAGTCAAGGCGCTGCCAACCTAAATAAAAAATACAATTAAAATTATTTTTTTTTTTAGTTTGAATTAAGAGGTTAATTATCTTTCAGTTATCTTTCAGGATAACTTGACTATAGCTGTATATTTCAATGGGAGAGAGATGCATGGAATTCAGATTTACATGCATGATTCTGGGTCATGGAGAGATCCGAGTTTCTAGAGAAGGCAGATTAAACCAGTAACCACACTGAAATTATTCTAATAACAGGTTGTTTCTATATAAGACACTTCCAGCAAGCACTGCTAAAATTGTACCCACAGTAACTTGGTAACTTCTTGTTATAAAACAAGCAGTGATTCTCTTCCCAAATATGAAGAACTTCGATCTATGCATTTCATCAGGAAGCTTTTGCCAATCTTTTATTTGTTTTATTTTGCAAGTTCAATCCTATGATTTATTGTGATTTACCTTTTCCTACCCATAGGAATTATTTTTTGTACTACTAGCATTGTAAAAGACGCTTAAAGTTTATATTCACTATACCATAATATATTTTTACAATATTTTAAGTCCTATGGATAAATATCTCAGGGTTGTTAGAAAGACATCTCCTTTCCCCTAGGAAAACATACTGGTTTTTAAAAATCCTAAAATATATAAAAAATATTTTTAAATGTTTTGTGAAGAATGGCTTTCTAAAGTATTAAGTTGTGTTTAATAATATTCCTTCCTTTACTAAAGCAATCATTTACCCCACGGGCAGTCTGAATTAAAATAATCCATCAATGCATCATAGTTTGGTTGCAGGCAGTAACACAAAGGAGAATGCCATGGCAACAAACCAATGGAACTCTAGAAGTTTCATAGTTTCAACAGAGATAGGGAGTCTCAGCTAGGTGTCTTTTCAAGAGAGGAAGCTGCCAATATTTATACAAAACATTACTTGAAGAATTTATGTTTAGGAAGTTTTTAATAGGATACAAGCTACTTTTGATTAAGAGAAGATTTTGAAGAAGAGTGGTGGTGTTTGGTCCCAGAACTTAATTGGAAGAAAAGAAGTATTAATGTAAAGTCCTTACAAGATATCTTGACCTGACAGTCTGTCTAGGCAATATAGACACAAATGGTCTCAACTAATACATTATATTCCTTCTTCCCTTGATACTAGTAGTCATGATATTTTCATTAGATGAATGATTTCCTGAGGAAATTCTACATTACAGGACACTTCAGATTTCATTCTTTTCCTAGTTATCTTCTAAAAGGTAAGGTTATATTCCAGAAAAGGACTTTAAAGCAAGTGATTACTGACTTATGAATATATTTCAGGCTTTTTATAGGCTGGTGATCTAAGCAAAAGGTGACCAGCTAAAGTTTTATGAGAAAGACAGTAACCAAACTTGAGCATTTAAACCATCTTTTTCAACACACAGAAGCCAGGAAAAAATATTAAATTAATAAGAAAAAAACCCAAACATCCCAAAATAATTCCACTGTCAATTAATTTTTTTTTTTCTGAAGATATTTTCTAGATTTGCAAAGCTATCTGAAGAAAGCAATATGAGGAGAATGGTATCAGAAAGTTGTGTGACAGCCTCATTAGGTACTGATATTGCTTCTTTATTAATAGCAAAAAAAATACGTGGTGATGACAACAGGCGGATATTTTTCAAGTCACATCAGTCTAGAAGTGTTTAGCTGGTGTAAGTTTGAAAATGCCCTATCTCAAATGTCTCAATGGTTGCATAAGAGAAGATTATCACATGACCAGAAGTCAAAAAACAACATTGATACAAACTGCACAGGAAAATTAAAAAAAAAAGTTGAACAGCAAAGAACTCTCCTTGAATGTAGAAATCGGGGTAACACATGCTTGCACAAAATAAACCAAGGAACTCCTCTTGAAATAAATGAATCAATGATTTTTTTATATTGATAGGGAACTATTAACAATCTTGTTAAAAAGAGGTACTTCATTTGAAGTAGGAAATCATTCTACCTATTATGAAAGCTGCTACATTCTTCTGGAAATATTAGAATATATTTAGACTTTAGCAACTCATGGTATTCAGTCCTAGATACTATTTCTTTAATCATTCTTACCATAAACTTTTTGTTTCTGCTTACATGCACCTATGAAGAGAATCATTTAAGCACCTTTTAAGTTAAACATAAGTGTAGGGTTGAACTGAAGCAAACACAACACCAACGAACATTATCATAACTGCTTGGCCACACAGACAATATGTATTCTCAGGAGTGCAAAGTTTTTGGCTCTGGTTCGTTAACAGGTATATAAATCAGGAGTATCCACTGGAGTCAGTGTTAAAAGAGAGTGGGAGGGGCCATAGGACTGTATTATTTGTATTTTTGAGGTCCACACAGTGGACATTTCTTGCTTCTTAACAAAGCATTATGAGTTAGAGAAGTAAATTTACACTTAGACACCGTCATAAATTCCAGCATGACTAGGACCTCTGACAGTTTATGCATTTCTAACAAAATAAAGCCTCTAAAACACAAAGTTTGGGTTGAGGGGTTTAATTTTATTTTTTATTTTTTTTTACATTCATGAACTTTTGCATTTTGGAAAAAAAGAATGTAGCACTTCAGGAATCTAAGCTAAACACTGAAATGCATTTTTGTATATTCCATCAATTCCATATCCGGAAAAGGTCTCAAAATATGCCCTGAATTTCCTTCTTTCTACTCTCTTATGCAAGTGAAAAATTTTTCAGAGGAAAAAATCAGTTATATTCATATGAACAATTGAAACTACTAAATTGTCATTGTGGCTTTTGTAATCATGATTTTTTTTTTTATTTCAAAGAGAAATGTATCTGGGCTTGTTTCTCAGTTACTCTGACTTCTGTTCTTCTAGTCTGTTCACTGCAAGATTTTGGTCTTTGTATTGTAAAAACAGCAGTTATTTGTAGAAAATATGTGTATTCAGTGTTTTCCACACTACATTAATTTACTGTGCTAGGTGTTCTCATCTTTTATTTGGACTGAATTTTAAAAATCCCATTAACTACATATTGTGGCTCCTGCAGTATAACATTTATGGAGGAATTTGACTTCAGATTATTAGCTACAAATTTATCAAATGTGACCTCAAGGTTTAGCTCTGCAGCAATATTTCAAAATACACAGTACTTAGGGAAAAGGAGAGCAAAATCAGAAGCCACATGGCTTACTTATTATTCCACTTCAGGATCTTTTGTAGTATGAATGGTGCTGAGAAGGTCATACAAACAGATCACAAACCTACAAATTTGGTCATAAAGAAATGCTTGTATCTTTATGTAGCTATCTTCAATGCCTGCTGAATTCCACAGCCATATCTTCTTTCTGGCAGACAGTATAGTCAAATAGAAATTTCTATATTCTGGCCAGATTTTTTAATCTAATATTAATACAGTCTGCTTTGTTGTTCACTACTGCTTTTCTGTGAATTTTCCTATTTTGAACAGTGACAACCAAGAAGATTCACATCTGAACCGTCAGCCTGACAGGGCAGATTGAAACACACAGGCATTCAGGTCTGCCTTTCTTTGGGGTGCCTGTAGAATACATCAGTTAAAATGAATAAAACACAGAGTACTTGAAAAATCATTAAATAACATCACTTATTATTTTAATGAAAATAGTAATTTATCAATACATTGGCTGCTACATTAATCAGGAAAAAAAATTTCCCCTCCCTTAAATTGTTCTCATGAAATTCATGTTAGTTTGAGCTCTTTTGATGTGCTAATTTGTGGGGGTCACTCACAAAATCTAGTTCTAGACAGCTAGGTTAAGTTCTATGCTTCTGCTATAGTCACGAGGGAGAGAAAACTTAATCTAATAGGTAGTTCACAACAAAACTTTATTTCACAGTTGTGAAATGCCTTCTATTTCTAAAGTTAGCCTTTTGCATGCCCCAAACATCACATAGGTGGTTTGGGTTGCATGAAGTGTTTCTGTCAGAAATGATACAATTTGTTTGTTGTAAGAAAAATGAACACATTTTAATGAAACAGCACAACCAGCAAAACAGTAATGTAGAACATTTTTTAAAGTTTTCAGTACTTTCCAACAAGACATTTTCTGGGAAATAACCTCTATAGTTTTATTTTCCTTTTTTGTTTCTATTTTTAATTTTATGTCCCCTTTTATCTCAAGAGAAGTTTACAAACACATAAATCCCTTTTGTCTTAGTGGACTAAAATAGTAAAAAGTGAGCATTGTCTCTTCTCTTCCTCTAATATTCCTGATTTTTTAGTTTGAAGCATTTCCCTTTTAAAGCTAAATTCCCTTATGCCAATCAATATAAGTACAGGTTAAAATTAAAAACACACTTCATAAAATCACACCTTTAAGAGAAGTATTGTTGTTGCTGTTATTAACAACACTTTAAAATAAAAGTACATAATTGCTAAAATACAATAAAATCCCCAAAGTAGAAGCATGTCAAACCCTACTAGTTCTAAATAACTAACATTTTTATACTACTACCTAAATGAATTAATAATTATTGGGTACTTATTTTAAAGGGTTGCCATTTTTTATTTAAAGAATTATGAAGTACATGCTGCATTGTCAGTAATCCTTACAGTACCACTTTTTTTAGAACAGAGGAGACTTCTACATCCCTCCAGACTTACACAATCAACTCCAAATAATCCCTATTTACCATATGAATTCTATATTAGAAAGAGTTGACTAAAAGTTTTCAAAATAAAAACATAAAAGCAAAGCTGTGGGGGAGAGCTGATAAAAGCAGCATGTGTTCATGTTCACAGTCCGCTCCCCTCTCTCTGTGAAGAAGTATCTATCTAGTCTATTCAATGGTAAATTCAGCTCTGGCATTTCGACCACTTAATGCTTACAGTGAATTTAGTTTAAGGATCTAAGCCAGGCAAGAAGTAAATGCTCCCCTGATGTATACAGCTACCGTTGAAGGAAATTACAAGCAATTAAAGAAGATGGTTTAAGCTTCCTTTCCAAGTTTTTTTGCACCTTTACTCTGTAAAGGAAGCCAATCTGCCAAGTTTCTCAGTCCTAGAGTGTCCTTGTTGCTTCTTGGTGTCAAGTGTTAATTCTTAAATGAATAGTTCTATTTCAAACTCTTTGAAAGACAGTCCACCCAATAGCTTATGCAAGTGAAAAGTAGTATTGGGTAAGGAACTTTTCTAAAGGAGAAAATACTGAGGGAGAGGGGAAGCAGAAGCCCTCATGTCCATCACAGGATTTTCTCACTCTCTGAGATTGCTCTGTGTGGTATGAATGGATTTGGCCTTCACATGCTTTTGAAACTGGGACAGTACAGGAAGAGAACTTCTTTAATAAGGATAGTTATTTCAGGTTTTCTGGAGACCAAGGCTGAAACCCACACTGATTCTCCCAGAAGAAAGAATAAGTAAACATTAACAAATTTTCTTTTCAACATGAGAAAAAACGCTTGTAAGTTACAGTCCTTTTGGATGGATTCTTTTTCTTATGGCATTTAAAAAAATGCTGCCATTTCCTCACAATGTTGCTGCTTTTTATGTGCCTGCACAAGCAGAAAAAACCTTACGCATCAAAATCTTGCCATGAACAGGAAGAGCACTCGTACAATCTCCCAGGACATCTTTCGACCTAAGCTGGCCTTTCAAACATAACAGTACTGCTCCAAAAGACTTGGCTTATCCATTCAGTGACTGCGCTGGCTGAGATCTGTAACTCATCGGGAATCTGCTCCAGGTTGGGAGCCAACTGCTGATGTAACACTGACAGATGCAGGACCCATATGTCCAAGTCTGGGTAGGATGCCTGTATCACTGGCATCTGGATGTCAACTTTCCTTTTCTGGCTCTACTGCTGGCTTTCCTGATAAACCTGATTGTCTGTCTGCTGCGGGTCAGCCTGCTGCTGCCCTGTAGTCATGTTTGTTGGATTAGTGAGTGGCTCCTCTCTATTACAGAGCACTATCTGAGCATAGTATGCTTCCCTTAATGCTTTCATATACCACTACACATCAATTCCAGTATTTATACTGTTCCTGGTGATTTAGGCACAGATGATGAAATCTCACAGGTGCAGCGAATCTGTAAAATGTGTAAATGTTCACTCTCTGCCTAGTGGCTGAGAAGCTCTACTGATACCACCCATTACTTTTTAATCCTAAACAATTTTTTACTGCTAGATATAGTGCCAGGAATTGCAAGTCTAAGATTTTGATGACATCACAGAGACATTTTTTATAAAGAAAAAAACCACACCACATTAAAGTGTTCTATAAGTAAAAAAAAAAACAACAAAAAACCTCAAGTTAAAATTTGCCAATATATCATTGACATCTACTTAGAAATTCACGTGTCACCCTTGATAAGCATATTCCTGACACTAAAGAATATTTTGCTCTTAAAGTAAAATGCTGTGCTCTTCTGTTGTGACTGTTCTACCTTAGTTGCTTTGAAAAAGTGAGTTTTTTCCCTTTGACTTGAGAATACTTTAATACTTGGGAGCAAAACTTGATAATACCCATAAATTAAGAAATTTTAACCATTTCCTCAGGTAAGAAATGGGAAATGCCACTTTCTGTTTACACTTAGAGTTTCTCAAAATCATAGGCTGTCCATGAGGGAAGTCACTGAATGTCACTCTAGAGCAAGACTTAAAGATAAATATACTCCTCAATTCAGCAATAGCAGCTACAGTCACCTCCTGCCAAGTCTCCTACATGTAGATAATTCATACACTCATCAGGAATAATCTGTTTGGGAGTTGGGGAAACTTTTGCAGAATGAATGCCAAGTGCTGCTAATTAGCCATTGGCAAACACTGGAAGTGTGGGGGGCAGTACAAAGTCAGTAGCCTAAATGTGCAAGGACTAGACGTGAAGCGACCCCTTTCCTCCCCTACAGCATGTGCCCGACCTAAAGTGGACGACTGCATCCTAAAATGCAAATGTGCAGGGCCCTAAGTAGACAACAATAATAATCCCTACAATGCCCCGAATGCCAACGCCAGTGACAAGAGCAGGCATTTCTACAGGAAGGTGCAGTGCCTTCTGCTGCCTAGCTGATGTACAAGTTTGATCTTTCACAGACACAGCTTTAGAAGCCTACAACTAGGTCTTCAGTTAAAAATACCTATTTTTGCCTGCCAACTGCAACACAGAAAAATGGCTGTAATAAATTAGACACACAAATATATTGAAAATTATTTTGATTTTCAGGACACCAAGCTTGGCTTTATAATAAACAAAACCAAGTGTTTTTTTTCTTTTTTGGATAGACCAACATTGTATCCTCGAAAATTTGAATTGTTTCCTACTTTCTAATATACACTTTGATAGCAGTTATTTAGGTTTAGAATAATACCTAGCCCTTTTCCTTTAAAAGGAGGATCATATTCTGTCTTTGATTTTACTTGACTACATCATTTGTAAAGGATGAAAAACCTTGCCTTGACCATTACTGTTTCAGACACATAAATGTAAAAATAAATTTTAAAAAGAAAAAGAGAGAGAGAACAAAAAGAGAGACACCAAGCTTAGCAGGACAGTCTTTCCATGAGATTGTTTAAAGTCCCAAATGTTTAATTCTCTGAGTTAACAGAGGGCTTG
Organism: Caprimulgus europaeus; assembly: GCA_907165065.1. The sequence continues at coordinate 29,098,087 of OU015532.1, forward strand.
CTTTTTATTTCCAGAATTGTCTGCTGAAGCATTTGCTGATAGCCCAAAGAAAGCTGACCAGTCCCATACTGTTAGTGCCTCCATCTTCCCACTTCCTAAAATACATACAGTAAGAGGAGGAGAAAAAAAAAAAAGAAACAAAAAAAAAAGAGGACTTTCAGGTAATGTGATTTTGTTTGAAAGCAAACAATAAAGTGTTTTTTATCAATGGGTTAGGAGACAGCTGCTATAGCAAGGAAGGTGTCCTCCATGATAGTGACTGAGAGAAGCAATTCCTGTTCTCTGCTCTAGACCTCTCTTGAAATGTGAGGAGGACTTCTGAACTAGACACAGACACACACCCCTCACAGATTTTTTTTTCTCCTTAAAGTGTGCATTTAAGGTAGATAATCCACCACCTCTGTGCTAGAAAAAACATGAATAAAGTCATAAAGTTTAAAATCCTATATTGAACAGAAGATATAATTGAAGGGAATAAAAGAATAACAAATACTAAGTGCAAAACAAGCAATTGTTACACACTTTAAATCACTATCTATAATGTGTAGGAAAGAATTTACAACTCATTAAATCAAACCTGAATTAAATTGGACACTATCAAAGAGGTATAATCTCACAGTCATGTAATATGGTACATCTAAATAGTATTCTCCCTAAAATGGAAAAAAACATGAAAGAAGAAAACAATTCATTGGCTAAGTGTTGTGCATAATTAATGAACAGAATTCAGCATTGATTTGCATCTTATGTGACCTTATTTAATGTCCCCCAAAGAAAATGTAATACAATGTAATTACACAAAATTACCTCTCTTCTGGAAATGTTATCACTTGTTTCTGTACTTCCTTTTTTATTTTCTGTACATGTAGAAACTCTAATACAGTGACATTTTAGTAGCAACTAATGGAAACAACCACTTTTAATCAACTTTTGAAATAATATACTTCAGAACAGACAGTATGCCCTACAAGCCTGACTCACTTATTTCAACAATATTTGTATCCCCTTAAATGGTATGTGCTTTAAAATCTGTGTAAAGGTGTTTGAACTTTCCAAGTAAAATCCAGAGGATATAGCCCTACATCTGGGGTTTCAGTTTCTATAGCAGTGGGGAAGGTTGAACACAGCTTCCATGTCAATATTTAATTTTTATATTTATTTGGATCTCACAGTTGAAAAAAAAAAAAAAAAGCAGATAGCTGATTCGATGAAATAACTCAGAGTTAAAAGCAGCCTTAAACAATAACATTCACATGAATCTCAACTGTCCATGCTCCATTTCAGGGTTCTCTGTATGGAGACTCCAATATTACCCTTTGCCAGCTCCCATGGAAAAGGAGGGCACATAGTGCTGCCCTTCACTTCTACTGCAGAAGAAGGCAAAGGATGTTTAAAGCCTCTTTCTAGTCCTTTTTGTTTTCATAAGACCTGAAATGAGGAATATAGTCATCTTTGAAACTGTCATCAATGTTTACAAGAAAGTGAAGAAAAATATCTCTGGTAACTTGCACAGCATGCCCCTGAAATATACTCTTCCCCATTTTTATTTATTTATATATAATCAACACCTTTTTCTTTTCTTTCTTTGCTATGATTGGGAAAAATAAAAAAAAGAAACAAGGCATTCTGAAACCAGGACACTTACTGTCCTCACCTACATCTTTACAAACACCATAGAAGGTATAATTCTTTCTGGTGAACCCACACATTAGTTTATGCTGTCTATACTTTTCAAGCTACCTTACTTCAGAGCAAAATAGGGCTAAACCCCAAATCATAGCTGAACGCAGACTCCATTAAATAGCATTTTGCTGATATATCTGAAGAAAAATTCCTCCTTCAGCATCTACAGGCTGCAGAACGTCATCCATTTCTTTTAATGACCTATTCCCTCTGCCTGATTCAATACAGCCCACTGGCTATGGAAATGACAGTGCTCAGCAGGTGACAACAAAACGGTCAACAAACAGTGCTGAGATATGTCATTTTCTTTAAACACTTTCTCAGGAATTAAATGACACACTATGGTATGCTGTGTCTTGCTCAGATCAAATATTTCTTTATTAAATGAAACTGCATTCTCTTACATATAGTTGCCATATAAAATGCAGGTTTAAGTGTAATGCTTCAAGCTCTGATTGTAAAACAATTTGCTATTTCCCACCCCTCCCACAGTTTTTTTTAGCATATAACCCCTAGGGCAGCAACTACTAGGATGCTGTACCTTTGCCATAACTCCAGACTGAAAGCCTTGCCCTTATGGAGTCAATCTGATGCTCTTACTGTGACTGGGACAAATTGGAGTATGCAAATTAGCACCTTTCCAGTCTCCTGAACCCAGGGAACCCTCTTGCTACGTATTCCAGCTAATGGACCTGAGATGTCCCTTGTAACAGTGCTGTCTGTGCAACTTCTTTAACCTTTTCAGATTCTGATCTAGCCTTTTTTCATAGTCCTTTTTAGAAACATGCAGTGTATCAGGCTAACCTCTGTTATAATTTAAACTGGTGTAAAACCAGAGCCATATCATAGCATTCAGTGGCATTTACATCTTTAAAGTGCAAAAGAGCATCCAGCAGTGAATAAAGGCCCACAACATTCAAATCTCTATGAGAGAGGTTTTTCTCCCTCCTTTCAACTTCAAATACGTATCATTACTCTGAATCACTTACACTAGGATAAAATGCACAATTAGATTTCTAAATTTCCAAATAAATTAACATCAGATATAAGAGTCTACCCTTTTATTACAAGAGGATGATCCTCTGAGAATATTATCAATCTACAAAGTACTTCAGGAGAGATTGGTGATCAAACCTGAACAGATTTCTATGTAGATTATATATTTAGCTGAAGAAAGATGAAATAACATCTATTCTTAAATTATAAAAAGGAAACTTCTACTGGAGACGCCTTATCCCTGGAAAGGCACACTGCAAAGTGAGATACTAATCTTTTTTTTTACCAGCTTTCTATGGCTCTTTTTACAACATATCAGCATTTACATTGTTTTCCTGCCTCTAAACTGTGTTTGGGTGAGGTGTTTGAGCAGTTAATAGCTGGACATTTCAAGTCACCCCAGATTACTGTTTCCAAGTAGATTGTGTGTATTTCTATCTTTTTCTCAACATAACAATTAGTATCTTGACATTCTTTTGCCTTGTTCAATTTTTTAAAGGATTTTGCTCCTAATTTGATGTTCTTAAAATAATCCAGATTATTTTATTTGGACCAGTCCACTTAGAAATTGTATTTTTTTTTTTTTAGAAAGTTGTACTCCCCCTCTTTGTATATACTACCTACTCTTATAATATTAACCCATCATTTCTGTTCAGTTTATACAAAGGCATTAGAGAATCCAATTTATTACTGTTATCTCACTGTTTCTGAATGACTAATTAGAACTTTGCACAATGTCAGTTTTTCTAGATAAAACATGGCTGCATACTGAATGCTTTTGATTTTGGATAGAGATGTAGACTAAGTGTCTATTTTTCTCCTTTATTGTGTTCAATTTGTGGAATGCACTTTGTTGAGAGCAACTGGTGCCCTCTTTGGTTTTGTACTGGAATGCTCTGGATGCCACTTAATCTCGGGAAAAAAAAAAACCTGATAAAAATAAACTGGACATGACAATGATGAAGTTCAGATTCAAAATTTAAGTATGCAAAGTAGACTACATATGTGTCTTATAGAAATCATTGCCTCACGGAGCTTTATATGATCTCCAAACCTTCAGTTCTGACTTGCTATGTACTCATTCTGTCTTGCTGCATTATGTACAGCTCTTCACCACAAAGAGAAAGTTTAGGATCACTGCTGTGTGGTTTGATCTGTAACAACTATTTCCTCTTAAGTCATCCCTTCCACTTTATTTTTGGCTGCTGATGCATAACAATTTCTACTTCATCCAAAAAATCTTTACTTTCAGACAGCACAGATCTATATGCTCCCCAACATATCCTAAGTTTTGTCAGCTTTTTCACATTTTCCTCTTTTTGCTTGCCTTTGACACATGCAAACAGAGGTTAGTTGGTAGTCTCCCCCTTTAACCCAATACAGACTGCAAAAAGCTGAACAGTCATCTTCATCCTCACAAAGTGTATCACTGACATCATCATCAGCAAGTGCCCTTCACAAATCTCCAAGCCAGTAGAAGTCTTTTCTGCTAACACCTTTTACAGCCTGGAAAAATCCCCCATCAGCCCTACCATCTGCTGCTTCCTCACCTTTAGTCTCATGTCACTATGTCTGTGTTGACTAGTGTTATACAGAGATAATCTCATTATGTAATACTCAGAGCAATTGAAAATTGCAAATGAGAAGATAAATCTTCTCCCTAATATTTTATAGCACTCCAATACTTCTTTACTGTGAGGATAACATTGTGCTGGAACAGGCTGCTCAGAGAGGTTGTGGAGTCCCTATTTCTGGAGACATTCAAAACTCACTTGAACACGTTCCTGTGCAATCCACTCTAGTTGATCCTGCTCTAGCAGGGGGGTTGGACTGGATGATCTTCAGAGGTCCCTTCCAACCCCTCCTCATCCTGTGATTCTATAATATTTGTTAGCATTCAACTCAGTTGACCATTCATGTGACCATGAGTACTTCTGAGGGTATCACATGTATGATTCAATCTGTTATTTGCAGCTATTACATGGCTCAGACAGTAGGATAGGATCAGGCTCTAGAACACAATTACAGAAGGAGCTTTCTTTTAGTTTAGGAGTGCAGGTGGATATGGCAGTAGCTACCTGCAAACAGAAGACTAACTATTAGAGTGCCCACTTAAAGTGAAGAGACTGTTACTAATTTTCTTTTTTCCTAAGGAAACTTAAGCTTATCTGACATGCTCCAGAATAAAACCCAGGGACCCAGATATAGTCTAAGCTACTCTATATGGTAGTGGCATCACCTGGAATGATTCACTAGAAACCAGAGATGTGGCATTCATCCTGGACCTACAGGAAGCTGGGGAGGGACTTTTACAAGAGAAGGTAGTGACAGGACAAGGGGTAATGGCTTCAAACTGGAAGAGAGTAGGTTTAGATTAGATGTTAGGAAGAAATTCTTTACTGTGAAGGTGGTGAGACACTGGAACAGGTTGCCCAAGGAAGTTGTGGCTGCCCTCTCCCTGGAAGCGTTCAAGGCCAAGTTGGATGAGGCTTTGAGCAACTTGGTCTAGTGGAAGGTGTCCCTGCTCATGGCAGGGAGGTGGGAACTGGATGATCTTTAAGGTCCCTTCCAACCCAAACCATTCTATGATTCTACAACATACGGAATAAATTTGTACAGTTTCATGTTACTCCTATCATTACAGTGCTGGATACATTAATGAAAGAAAAGTAATTTTAAAAAAAGAATGTAAAGCTATTAGAATAAGGGACATCTTTCCATTGTTCACAACATTTGCAATTCATCAAGCTTCTTGTGTACATAGGGTGTGGATGGTTTGTGTGTTTGTTGACTTTAAATACAGAAAAACTGAAACAGCATCAATGGGTCTAATAACCTGTGGCTTGTCTATAGGATGAGGGTAAAGACACAATTAAATCCCCATGAAGTTCCATCCACAAGATGGAACTATCAGATTGCCATTTATTCGTGGAAAGCCTGAGGATGCTGCATGGAGTAAAGCCAAATTGCAGCATTTGAGCCATATATAGCTTCCAAGTAGTTCAAATTTCACTCCCATTCTAGTACTACATTCCACGATCAGGTCTGTGCTGATATGGAGGCTGCCAAGAAGTAAACAGAGGCTTACAGACCTCAGGCATACTACAGACAACTTTTACGGGTCATCTTTGACACAACTGCACATCCCCTACAGGTATCCTCTCTGAATTATGAACCACTCCATCCAAGCTAAGTGGGTTGTATCTTGTGGCTCTTGATTCAGTGATAATGAAGAGTACAGCGTACAGGGTCAGAATGTTTGTGCTGAGACCGTCTTTTCTTTGATCTTACTAGGAACCTGTTGGGTTTTTTTCCTTGTTGAATCTGATAATGCAATTACAAGGACCTTTGCTCATCACAAAATACTTTCTTAACAGGAGAAAAAGGTGCAATATCAATTTCCGATACACCATTCAACAAGGATTAGGAAATGCTTCTAGGAAGGTACATGAGCACCTTTATGGCACAGACGGAGAATTCTGCAGTTGTCATCCACTTGTAAATCACAGATGCACAACAGATCTTGCTATGGGACTGAATTGTTCATGAGATTAGTAGTTGGGTGTTTGACCTTTCCTTGTCTAGTTCAGCAGTTGAACTCTATCTATTCTGTCAAAAGTATGTATTGTATGGGCAATAACTTTAGGGTCATAGCAGAAATGAAATCTTTCATCTATTTTGATTTTGCTTTTTTTTTTTTTTTTTTTGGTCAAAACTCATGGCAGAAATGACCATCAAAATGGTCATTCATGAAAGTCCTTGCCACTGACCAAGTCTACCAAAAAGGTAAAAGAGAAAGAGAAAAAAAGAGACATCTTTGCTGCACTGACACTTCAATATCTCTCCAATTTAAGAATTTCTTCACACAAAACTAGGTAGAGGTAGGACAGTAGAGACTATATAAGAGAACTAGTGTCTAAGTTATTATGTATAGTACTATAATACTATATGAAAGTGTTACAGTTTCTTACAGTTGAATAGGCACTGCTGAAGCAAAGAATGCAATTATGAAAACTATCACTCTTGTATGGAGGAATATGAAATGTGTACCACTCACTACAGTTCAGATACACAGTTCTTTTATTGTTACTAATACCATTTTTCTATCCTATTCTGACTTTAAAACTATTCAATTGCATTTCATTCCAAATATTTATCCTTTAAAAAGGCATTTGTATTTCTAAAAGAAGAAATACATATTTTTTAAAACATAAAATTTAATTTGAAAATACTGTACATTTTACTTTTAATTGTTTTACAGTTGAAATTGTAAGGTGTGTTCTTTTTTGTTCAAGAATTTTAAAAGCAACTAATTTAAATATGCAAAATTATCTTGAGTTGTTCATACGTGAACTTAAAAGCCATGCAACACAGGAAAATTAAGTAATTATGCCTCCAAGTTATTTACTGCAATTAAGCTCATTTATCATATGCAAATTAGTGCAAACTGGTCTCATTAGTTACTAAATTACTCAATATGAGCTGAACAATGTAGCACTCCAGTTTGTAATGAAAAATCCCTGTAGAGGCAAGCAGTATCAATTAAGCTAATTTGCATATGCAAATATATTCACTAACTTTCCCTTTTCTCTATATTTAGTTCTACATTTCCTGATCTTTCCTGATTATATGAAGAATATGGGGTTACCAACCCTTCTCCATACCTTCTTAATAGTAAAGAAGTTACTGAAAAAATCCAGGGTCCCTGAAAAAAATTATAAACGTCTTCCTAATTTTTATAACCAGTTTCAGGTAAGTTTTTAAAAAGCAGGTTTATTATTAGCTATTAAATTAAAATAGCAGGTACCAGAAGTAATATTTTTTCACTGCATTTATTTACTAAACAAATATAAAATATATACAGAAATATAAAACTGGAGAGATCTTTACTGAAGTCTACTCTCATTACACCACCACTTTTCAAAAGCAGAAGAACGTAGAAGATAAAGCCAATAATTTTTTTCTCAAAAATTAATTAATGTTTTGGCATTATCTATTTTTCTCCTCTATTACAAGCATTTTACTGTTCATAATTCAGATGATTTTACTTGGAAAACATTTAAAAGACTTTTTCCCCTGATGTGAAGTTTCTGAGATAATAGCATTTGGGCATTCAGGTTTTGTGGTGCCTTTTTTGCCACAAGCACACAGTGGATAGCATCTTTGGTTTCAAACCTACTGTGGGAATCTCTTCAGCCTTATATACAGCAATTGACTGTGGCTTGGAAATTTCCTGACACGTCTAACTGACACTACTTCTTGTAGAATCAAGATGTAAAATATCAAAAGATGCATCTCTATTTCTATTTTTACATCATCACTATAAATAAACTATATCCACTTTTTCAAAACATACTGTATTATGTTTCTCATATCTCTGTCAATAAACTTTGAAGTAGCAAAATATCAGAAAGATTAGAGAGGCTCCTTAATTTCTGACCTTATACTTAACCCAGTCTTCAAAATATTTATAGCAAAAGGGATTAAACAAATTATTAATTCAACTTCCTCAGACAGCAGACTCTGAAAGCAAACACAGGTATTCCCAAAGTATAATCATGGTTGTTTACTTCACTTTCAAACAATACTTATCACAATACTGCTCTGAAAATAATTTCTAGGAGCAGCAGACTAAGTGAGAACTTGTTATAATTGTATTCCATCACAGAATCTGTCCAACTGTTGTTTCAAAAATCATTTTGTCTTCTGGAGATTATCTTTCTAGCTGTAAGACCACGAGGTAGTACTTAGAAGTTTGTTCAGATCTGTTAAAAGTGGTGCATTTGAATGCATGACCTAGACTTCCCTTCCGAGTGTTGATTACTCTGCTAAAGTAAGACAAGATTCTAACATATCATGATAAACTTGCCACCATTATTAATTCATTTTGTCCTTTATCCATCATCAACAGTCTATTCTCTTTTAAATGTCAGAGTGCAACTTTCTATTATCAATTGAGAGATTAATGGTAGTAATTTGTTAAAAGCACCACCTTCTCTGAAAAGACACCTCAACAGATATTCAATATGATGCTGATGGTAATTTTGACTGAAAATCCTCAGTTACAGGTACAAGCGTAATACAGGTTTTTTTACTAGTACTATGATAAAATTGTATCCTGAAAACACCTTAATTTATCACATATAAGTACATAAAATAAAAAACACCTTAAGTAATAAAATAATTAATTGTTTTAATATGCAATAAGTGAAAAACTCAAATGTCAACTATTTTTTGAAGTGGCCATCCTAAGTTTTTTCATTTTCATTCATAAAGGGTTATACCTAATACTTAAGGAGTATATATAAATCAGTCTCAATTAGGTTTTATCTAGATATTTGCTGAAATTCATATTGTAAAAAGCATACCTTTCGGACATATAGTACAAGTTTACAAACTCAAAACAACACACTAACAAATTACATAAACTGAAATATCACAAAACTACTGTTTCTTCATTTTTTTCTATACTTATGAGACAGCATAACAGTGTTTCTGTCTAATATGCAAACAAAGTACTGCAGATACTGGTGCAGATATCTTTGATATGGTAACTGTAACAAATATTTGCTTACAGAATCAAAATCTTGACCTAGACAGCTGCCAAGGGTGTACAACTAAGTAAATCACTTCATTCATTATTTTTGTTACAAAGATAATTTCATTCTACTAGCTAAATCCATGTTTTTATGTTTTCCTAAAATTATATTTGTTGCTATTCTGCCTTTAGTTACTTTATAAAGATGTGAAAAATCTGACATTATCCGTAGTGCTTTTGAATGCCACAGCTGAGTTAGTACAGAGACATAGCTCTCAATAATTTCAAATTAAGTGGAATATTTCTCATGATAATATCCTAATTTACCTCTTTTGTACCTCTCAAAAGATAATACACCAAGCAATATATTTGCATTGAGAAGCTGTGTACACTGATAAATAAGAGCAGTTATTCAGTGCCACACTTATAAAAGACTGTGGGTTTTTTTTCCATAGTGCTGGGGTTTTACCTTGCTGACAAAACACATCACATTTTGTTCTTAACCGCTTCTGCTCCATGTTTGATTACTGCAACCTAAGAAAGGTTGTCCTAAGAAAGGTTGCTTGACAAAAAAACCCTGACAAAACAAAGCATGCATAAGAATGTTTCCATCAGGTCATTGTTTTTCAGTTTAATCTTCCTAGAATATAACAACTTGTACAGTATGACTAAAGTCTTTGACAAATATCAGACTAGTTTTTATCTCATGGCTAAGGAGACCTAAGAGACATGCTGCTGTTCATTGTTTTTTCTCTTTGCGATTGTTGCAAATTTGTGATATATAATTGTGACAACTGGGATATCAGGGAGGAAAGTAGTGCTCATAAACCAACGTGGGAAAAAGAACCCCTAAACCTATACGCGACACATAAGACAAATCAAATTACCAACACAAAATACTGTTTTGTGCGCACATACAGACAAATACATAAAGGCATTCTGTGAGCAAACACCTACTGCACAGTTCTAAACAACAAAATATTGTGATTAAGCTAAAAAAACCTTGTCCTCCCTCTTATTAATATTGTCCTAATCACAGGCTTTCTACAAAGAAGGAAATATGAGCTTAAAAAAAAAAATCTTATTAGTATAAGTGCTGACAACAATACAATTCAAATTATTGGCAGAAATATGGCTACCTAGTTATTTCGATTTTTCTTGGAAAAGCCATTTTTTTACCTGTAAAATATGACTTCCCAAATGTGATTCGAACACTTCAATGGCAAGGGCACTGGGACTTCTCCTCCGCTGGGCACCTATAACTGAATAAAAAACCAGTTATGTTGTAAGGTCTGCACATTTATTTCTAATGTAAATGGTCGTATAATTTGACGTTAACTATTGACATTAACTATTCAAATATGTCTCACATTTTATATACCAATGTTAATTTCAAATTTGCCTTGCATATAGTAAATAAAATCGGTACAAAATTTTCAGCGATTCAAATTTGAAGGACAAAAGAATGAAGCTATTTAAATGTCCAAGAAGCTTGGACATCAATTGGTTATTCAATTATATCCCAACTCCCTGTAGAAGGTTTTTTTTGTACATAGTAATGACAGCTTGCAGAATTTAGTGAAAAATACTATCAATAAAAAGGCTACACATAATATGAATGTTTTGAAATGTGGGTATGAGAACTAGATATTGCTCAGGAATGAGGAAGATATAAGAAGTTTATCTGAACATGTTATTTATCTTATTGGTAATTGAAATGAAGTAAACACAACATTAAAAAGTCAACATCTGTAAACATATCTGAGATATCAAAGTTATTGCTAAACATAGAGAAGTATTGGAGTATCCCAGATATCCATGTTAGTTGCTGGAAAAGGTACTTGAAAACTTCAGCTTCTAAATTTAAATTATATATTTTAAAAGTATAAATTGAATAAGAGACAATTATGTTTCAAATGCAGCAGTGACTACAAAAAAAGGCTGAGAAGTCACAAAACTATCTCGTTAAACTCTATATGCCAGGAGCACAAAGCCAGGAATAGAGTCTGAGTATAACCAAATGTAGGCCTCTACTGAGGCAAGCTGAGGTTTCTTAGGTCTAGGCTGTCTTTGCTGCATGACCAGAGAAAGCTAGAGCATGGAGAAGAGGGCACTGACAAAGCCAGGCACATCCACAGCAGAGAGAAGAGGTGAAGTTCGTTCTGCACCCTTACAACCAAAGACCCTGATGGTCTAATGCCTCTGGAACCATCACAACACTGGTGCATCTTTACGCGTTGCTCTCTTTACAATGCACCATAAGAAAAACAAAATAGCAAGGATCCACTAAACCAAGCAGAACAGATGACTGCCATTACTGAACAGGCTAATTTAACACCAATCAAAACAAAATACAGAGCAACAATTTCTTAGTCTTCTATGATACTGGCTGCCAAACATGATATCAGTAAGAAAAGATAAATGCCAAGTAATGATAGTCATATTGACCTAAAAATGTAATATTAATCCTTATTGATGCTTCATGTAATTTCCTTGCAGGAAATTCTAGGCTATTTATATTGGGCAAACAGGTGGCTTCATTGCTAATAGATTCAGGCAATAGCTCATAAATACAAATGGTGACTGCTGTAGTGCTGGTATTTTCTAAGTCCTCCTCTTTCCTCTGAAGATATTCAAGGACATAGATGCTAACAACTTCAAGACTTCTGCTTTACATTGCAACTGAAGTTGGTAACAGACCAACTGCTACACTCTTTTCTCCCTTTTTTTTTTGACTTCAGCTGATGTGTCAGCATGATACTCTTTTACAAGTTTTAGGTACTCAGTCTTATATTTTTCTGTATCAGCTTTCTGATTCTAAATAATTTTGCATTCTCTGCATTGTCTCATCTTCTCTAAAGATGTAGTGATACCTACTATAAACAGCAATGCTTATTTCATGAAAAAAGTTAGAGTACATTAAATTTTGTAGCAAATTGGACTCTCTCAACTTTCCTTTTTGCAGACAGACTTAAAGATGGTCCTTCTTTTGTCCTTAACTCTGCCTCCAGATAGTTATCAAATGTTTGCTTAAACTGGAGTTGTACCTACATTTCTGAGAGAAACCTTAGCTTCAGTTGTGGGACTAAACAAAATAAATGGCAATGTAAAGATTATCAGCCTTCCCATTATGATTGCTATCAGTTAGCACTGTGCTATGTAAGGCCATTTAATTTATAATCTACCAGAAACAAAAGGAAATTCATAGCTTTGGCCTGCTAGGCATTGCTTCATAGTTGTTTCCATAAAAGAATTGTGAAAAGCAAAAAACTGACAAAAAACATACAACCTCCCTGAAATCCTTTAGGTCTTTTCATTCTTATATCTAGATTGTGTTATATTTTCCATGCGTTGCCTGAACACATCACCATTTGGAATTTGTCTTCCGATTAATTTTCTGTTTCCCACCCCATACCCATCCTTTACAATCTGCTAGCATTTTAAAGTGCATCCACTACATATCGACTATCACTTCCAGTTCTATAATGTTAATTACTAACATTATAATTACTAATTAGTATGCGAGTATCATAACTTGGATAAAGTGCATGAAGACAGTGTAAAACTTTTTAAAACAGTATCTTTAAATTATATTTACAGATAAGTTATCAGTTCTTCATACTTGGGACACACATTTCTTTACTTCAAATGAAAACACTCCAAGGTCATTGAGTTAACTAGAAAACATGAGAGGGCCAAATCTTAAGTTTAAAATTTATCATTTAAATCCTCAGTCGATGTCTAGTGGCTAGTACACACGCAGACAAATATCTTGTAGTACTTTCATGTCATTCAGTTCGCTGACACTTTTATAGCAGTAGAACTCTTTGATTTATGTGTCTTGTGCTTACACAGGTGATGTGGGGTTGTAATGACAGTTCCTAATTTTATAATCAGTATAAATAAGTTAAACAGAAAACCATATGCTTCTGGTAGCCATACTGCAACTCTTTCTTTGTAACTGAATAGATGTTAAATATGCGCTTTCTGTATTTCATTCACTTCCCTAACTATCAGTCTTCATATTTTGAGGAATGAGACAAGAATATCAAGATAAATCTAGAATAAGGGAAATAAATTTATTTTATTTGATCTTCTGACTTCATTGCTTCATTATTTTACATCCTTGAGGTTTCAAGATTTCTTGATACCTATCTGCATCAGAAGAAATATGCCATTTTGGGTACACAAATGCATATCACATTGATACCTTTCAAAAACATGGCAATCTCGCAGTCCAATCACAGCACAAAGCCTCTAATTTGTACTGAATGGATTGTTGGCTTGTCAATAGATGAAAGCAAGACATAGACCGAAATGGTTGGATTAAAAAGCAGGCCACAATGTTATTTTATTCTAAAATTTCAAAACAGAAACTACAAACACTGAACTGGCTTTCATCACACAAGCCACAGCCAGTCATGTCTAAATCTCTCCCTCTTTGGATGGAACCATCAGCAGCCACTGCTCAGCTGCTCACAGAAATCCTGGAAAACAAGGGATTTAGGATTTATATCACAATATCTATAAATCAAAGTAGCTCAACAGCCTCCACAGACCTAGAGATCTGGATGCACATATTTTTTTAAAAATGTGGATTTCATTTTAAATGTAGGCTCTTTACAGAAACAAAGTACTGCTTGCATGAATTAAATTTCCTCTTTTGAGTAACAGGAAGTAAGATAAATTAGGATGTGGAGGAGGCCGAAGCATGTGTACCAAACTGCAACAGGAGCCACAAAGGAAACACGTTCCAAACCCTGGTTAAATTCTTCTTCCAAGCTTCTCTTGTTTTAGTGGCCTGAGCAAACCTCTCTAAATAGGCTTTTTAACATGTGGTCATATTTTGTTCTACTTACATTTAATTGACAAAGCGTAAGGTTTTCATGTACAGTTGTTGTGGCTAATCAAAAAGCTACTGAATCAGTATTTGTATTAAATATTGACTGTTAATAGTGGCAAGAAGATAGAAAGATTGTTTACACCCATGCAGTTTGTAGTGCTGAAGCACAGGACTCTGTCTACTAAAATCTTTTACTTTCTATGACATTGGTCCATGACTTTTACTATCCAGACTGACATGTCTATTCCTGGCATAGGATTATTCCATAACAAGCTATTACCAAGGAAAAAATTCTAACTGCTCACTAATTCCTCTTTAAATTTCCTCCCTCATTGACTAATCTGGTTATGCATGAGGTGAAGGAAGAACCACATTCCTTTCAGTGTCTTGGGGGCAATCTAAGCATGCTTAATGCAATCTCTAGAGAATTCCCAATTGTGCTAGGAAGAGTGGGAAACTATGGAAAAGAAAAATGTAGACTGCCTAACAAAGATTATTTCCTCACTTCTAAGCTATTGGAGCAAAGAATGACCAAAGACTGATGTTCACTGTTACTTTTTACTAATGAAGACAAAGTTCTAATTAGGCAGAAGCAGTATTCGTTGATCACTAGGACTGAAAGCACATATCACCAGCACAATAATCAGTTCCCCCTAAAATGTTTTTGTGAGACTGTATGCCACCTTTCAACATAAATTGGCATGCTTTGTAAAATTCAGACCAAGAGTTTTGAAAATCTGTTGCTTTGATAATAGTTTTAAGACTAGTTTTAAAAACTATACTGAAGGTTTTAATTAATTTCTCTGAACTATTATTTACTTATAAAGGCATTTTCTCAATTAGTCTCAAAATCCTTTTTTTGTATTTCATTTGGTTGACTTTTGTGAGCAGCACCTTTCTGTATGCTTGGAAGCAGAGGTGGACATAGGGCCATCCCACTACACCTTTTTTGATAATCTGCTGTCTGAAGAATTATAAAAAAACAGAGCCCATGTTTCACATTTTTGATCTTGAAGAGCTCTGAATATGATTACCAATAAAGTCAGACTTTAATTAGCAAAGCCTGAGCAGATCTACATAAATATGAAAGTTAATAAATACCCCAACCAAAAAAAATATTATCCCTTTTATTCACAAAATATGTAACCATTCCAGGCTAATTGCATAGAAGCTTCACATAGTATTGGTCAATATTTCTCCCTGTAGGTATGAGCAAAATACATGATCATTTCAGATGAGAGAGCATAAGTAAAGTTGTCTGAATTGTCTCAGACGACTGTATGTGCAAAGCAGTTTGCAGCATGAGCATAGCTATAATCTTTTAAGTATTCTTTTCCAGAGTTTAGTATTTTTTGTTTCAAAGTAGAAAACAGTCTATAGAAATTACAAACCAATTTCTAATACATTTGCCTTGGTGTAAAGTAGATTCTACATGAAAATTTAACATTTGTTATTGCTAGGAACAGCCCCAAATTCTCAGGAAAGAACAATGCAGGTGAATGTGGTAATCAGGGTGGTTTTATGGGAAGAGGTGACATGTCATCTTAAAAACTTAGGGCTTTCCTATGAGACATAACAAGTAATTTGGAAATGCTTAAAAGCTGTGTTTTAGAAAATACAGGGACATTGACTGAGAGGCTAAACTGAACAACAGAAAATTCAATGTCAGGGAAGGACAAAGCACAACCAACAGCAGGCTTACAAAGAAAGGCCAGCATTTATGTATGCTAACATCCACAAAGGCTTTTTTTTTTAATTAATACTTTTACTCCATATTTAATACCTTGTGATGGATATATTTGTGTATTGGTTTTGTTTTGGTTTTTTTTTTTCCATCAGTTGTTCTTTGCTATCCCATTTATGACTGATTCTAAGTTTTGGAAGAAATCTCCAGGAAGAGTGAACTCCTCTGCCTAATGTATATGTTGAGGATGTAAGGCATAGATGATAGGTATTCAAATTCTGATCTAAAGTGAAATGAATGATAGGCAACCAACATGATGTAAGCAAAGATATTGCCCTCTGATTTGGAAAGGGTATCCAAAGAAATTAAATGATGTCACCAGTCTACCTCACTATAAGTCATCATGTGATCCAAAATTTAGGTCTCTCATCTACCTTCACAGATGGGAAGAAGGAATAAATCTCAGATGGAGTTGCAACATATGTGGAAAGGTATTTTATCTTGGTTTAGTAAAGCTATGGGAATCATTAATGCTGTGCCATTACCAACTAAGTATCACAGCAATAAAGTATCAGAACAAATTTGTCACATAGGACTACATGTAAGATGCATAATGCAATATATGATAATCAACTTATAAAGCTAACAATGGCATTTGAAATCTATTTTCTGTGTACACGAATGCCTATTATTGTAGATGTCTATCTTCTGGTCACTGGTACAGAACATGTATTCATTAATGGTGAATCCATGGTTGAGAAAATAAATCAAAACTTTCCAAGGAATATCTAAGTAGTAATCAAGATTGTATTGGTTAATTAAAGAAAATGTTATGTAACAATAAATGTGTTTTATAATTTACAGTAGTCCATATATGATGATTCTATTATAAACTCCAGGAATTAAAAAAAAAAAATTAGTAAAATTTGCTTTTCAAATTAAAGTTTCTTATTACTTTAAAATTTTTTAAAATAGCTTTTTTAGTTTCAGTAACTTAAAACAGATCAAATTAAAATGTCAGAAAAGCAGAATGTACTATATCACTTGTTAATTGGACTGGAATCAATGGATTCGAAGACACATAATATGTCCTCCCCTTAAAAATGATTAAAAGTGAATGGAAAAAAGAAACTAGATAAGTGGCTGTCTTAGTGTAAGTTTTCATCTATTTTATGAGCCTGTCCCTTTTCCTTTCCCAATTATTTTCATCTGGTGTATAGGTCTGCTCCTTCCCACAGAACTTGTTCTTTGGGGGTGGGGGTAGGGTGGGTGGGAGGAGGAGACAAGATTTCTTAGGTCCTAAATGTCTCTCTATTCTTTTCTGAACTTCTTAAAATTAAAACCCCCAAAATGATAGTTAAACACACCTTAAAAATAAGTATATTAGAGATTTTTATGTTCTCTACTTGATAACAAGAACTGTTTCTTATTTAGCACCTACTTGTACATTGTAAGAGTTTATTTCAGAGATTTTTCTTTTCACTATGAAGGGTGAAGTCTTTGCTGTGCAAGAATTTCCAGTCATCTAAGCAAAGAGAGTTCTCCATCTGTTGTTGGGGGAGGGAGCACTGGCCTTTCTCCCACACTGTAGTAGTTACTATAGGAACTATTGTGCCTCCTTCAAAAGGGCTACAGACAGGGTGATTAAAATTCTTCATGGGAGAACCCCCACTCTTCTTGACAATGAAATTCTTCAGGGAGAGGGCTAAGCCTCCAGTTCAAGAATGGCAGCACCTGAGGGAGTGATGTGGCAGAGAGAATCACCACTGCTTTAAATTGAAGTAAAGGGAAAAAAACACAAGGGCCTGCACTCCTGCATTAATTTTCTTGCCCTCCCATGAAATACAGGAACATTGGCCAAAACTCCTGAGAAATAGGAGAAGGAATAAATTCATGCAGCCTCCACCATGTAGAGGACAATGCAGAAAATAAAGAACAGATAATTTCCATTAAAATCAATAGCAGGAGAAGCAAAAGAACTACACCACCCATAAAACAATTAAGGGTAAATATTAACATTCACTCTGGCCATTAGCTTCTCTGTAAGGCAGTAAAACGCAGTGACATGGAGAGGAGGGACCATTGGCTCTGATACAACAGAATAAGAGATACCTCCCAGAATCCAACTCACTTTACACTGGTTGTTTTACAAATATTTACAATGTTGCCTTTTGCTCACAAAAATCTAGGAGGAGGAAGAATTTATACAGAATGTAAGTATAACAATTGTGATCCCAGTAGAGACTGTTCCCTTATATCACACTCTCACAAACAGATACAATAAGAAGCAGATAACTCCACCTATTCTTCAACCATATGTCAATATTATTAGATGGCAGCAATCTTAAAGAAGAGAAAAAAATGGCTTTACATTTCAGTCCAGAGAGGATGAGTCACAAATAAGGGGCAATATGAAAAGAAGTACAAAAATGTTTTGAAAACTGTCAAAAAATTAGATAGGATAGCTAAGAAAGTGCTGGTGGAGACAGCTGCAAGTAAAAGATGTTTTAGATATTGCTGAAGCTTTAACTAAATTAGGTTCAATAATTAAAGCAAGATAGGAGTTTCCCAGGAAATCCAATTGCTGTAAAGAGAAGGGGAAAAAAGTCTACAGAAGTATGGAAGAGAAAGAGGCAAAGTAGAGGCAGATGTGTGAGTCAAGGGAGAGGGACACACAAAGGTGGGGTGAATGGAGGACTTAAAAACCTAGGAATCTAACACTGTTTTAGATAAAAGTTCATGCTGCAAGGTTTGGCTCTACCAGTAGAAAATGCATAAACATTATGATAGCATGAAGAAATTCCTTAAAATTCAGCTCCCCTCCCAAATGAATGATGAGTGTGGATTACTTATTCAGATATAACAATAAAACACTTATTGAAGTAATACTTCCATTGTCTTATTTTTACACTAATATTAAAATTCCTCTGGGAAGAAAACTGCTGTCACCCCTTTCCAGCTTCAGTGCTAGAGAAATGGTTAGTGTCACTGATTCTGTTCTCAGGAGGAGGACAGGGTATTAACATCAAGTCAGAACAGTGTTATATAGTGTCAGACTATACTTGCTGGTAAAACTGAGGCCTACATCTGTTGTCTTGCTTTTTTTTCCAGTCTGATCCCAAAGGTTCATGTTATGACATTTGTAACATCTGCTACAAATGCGGAGGTAAGTCAGGCACAACCTTATTACTTCCAATCTAACGCTCCATCCATCCACAGGGCTTTCATATGCCACTAGTATGTCAAGGGGACCAAAAGCTGTTCGATCTACATGAAGTAAGGTATAATATATTTCTGAAAGTCAAGAAGGAGAAATCTTGCTTTGTTATATCTCCCCTTTTTTTGTTGCCTTAAATCTTGGCAGTGTTATTTCAGAATCTTCTGTGAACAAAACAAGCAAGCTGCTCCTCCTTAGAGCCAATACAATTGCCTTTTTATGCCTTAGACAGTGGTGTGTTGCTAATATACAAGCTGTGATTCACATCCTCCCTGTTTTTACTAACACTGAAACATATCCAGCTTTCCCTAACTAGACCCTCCTGTATCAAGGTCTGTTTTCTTGCATAGACCTCTTTTCCTTCCTGACTCCTCCCTCTATTTTTATGGTCCCACTACATCATTTTATGGATAAACTTAACTTTTTTCCAGTGCTCAGTGGAAAAATACAACTCCTGACAGACAAAAATTACTTATTTCATCTTCAGTAACAAAAAAGTAAATGAATGAGGAAAACAAATAATAAGATGCTTCGCAATGAGTTTCTTTCCATTAGCTTCTCATTACTATTGGTGGAGTAACAGATCTGAACTTTTATCAGTATCCACAGTACTTGAAGATTTAAATGCTTAATTGTTAATGGCCTAAGCTACTGTATGCTATGAGGGCTATGCTATCACTGTCAAGGGTAATGCTAAGGCTAGGCATTTCACAACTGTCTGCACAGGAAGCCAACCATCCGCTATGTAGCTACAACCACCCACTGAATTTGCTTAAGAAAAACATATAACCACTTCTGACAGCAAGTGGAATGTAATTTTAGAGACTAACAGCTTTAGATGTTACTGAACTAGGTAATATGTTCAACACTCAGTATCAGACACCAAAAAGAAGACAAATTTCACATTCGATATAGAGTCGTTTAAATTCATAACAAGGGCTAGAGAACACTGCATGGTAGCAAAGGAGAAAGAAAACTCTGCACCTAATGATGTAAGCAGTTGCAGGTTTTGGACACCTGCACTTCTAGCATACTCACTTCTTTGTGTCATACTATCACAGGTTAAGTAAAAAGAAGCCCCTCAGCTAAGAAAAACACTGGAAAAGAACAGACCCCCTTATGTTTAGTGAAAACTAAAAATTTTAAAATAATCAAATGTTGTTACTGGCAAAGGTAGGAGTCACATTCACTGTTGGAATACAAAATCCAGCTGTGATATAACCAGACAGGTACTGATTAATGAATAATTATCCTACCAAAATAGGTGACATACTGAAATACATCAAAGTGCACAACTATTTAGAACTGTTTCTAGTTCTAAGGTGAATTTGGGGCTTTACTGCTTTTACAAATTTGGTTTTATGGTGCATGTAGGTGGCAGATTTCTTTGTACACTACATGCCTTTTTCCTTTTTTCGATGAAATCAGAAAAAGATATAATGAAGATTCATAAATGAAGTGAGACTGGGTATCAGTCTGCAATCAATCCACATTTTCAGGGAAGAAATCTGTATCAGTTGTCAAAACTGAACTGTGTAATTAACTGAGGATTCTGGTAAGAACCAACTGAGCCACTAGTCAATTATTTTTGCTCGTCTTCCAGCTGCTGCTTCTCTCAGTTCTAAGGGAGACAGTAAGAAAATGCAACTATTGAGAATTTGGTGACTTAAAAAAAAAAACAAACTGGAAGACATTTAAGGAGATTACCAAGACCAGCTGTAGTAGAACTGTAACAAATGCTTAAAATCTATTGCAACTGGTTCTTAGTTCTCATTAGGGGGGAAAAAAAAAAAAAAAAAAAAAAAAAGGAAAAGAATTTTTCACCAAGAAGTTTTATAAGAGCTAAAATAGTATTTCGGAATTGCTGAAGACTGAAAAATGACCACGGATAAGCTACACTGGAAATCCCCATGCCCTAATGAAGCAGTCTTCAAGGGAAGTAGTCATATACATCAGAATACTGGTTAAGTTCTTACAGCTGGGAAATGGAACTGTTTGTTTTGAAAAGCACTGCTGCTTTTATATATATATATATATGTATATATAAAGGGTTGATCCAAAGCCCCTGTATTAAAAGGAAAGACTTTCCAGCACTTTGGATCAGGGTCTTAACATATATATATATATAAAGTCTGTTTCAGCAGTCTTTACGGAAACAACGTTCTGAAAATCCCAATGACTAGTAAAAAGAATAGTTGAATCTTAACTGGAAATAGTTATATGGTCTTTAAATCTTTGCTAAGGTTAAAAGAATTTATACAGTTCATGATGAATGAGCTTGAAAATAAATTAGAAATAAGAAGTTAACATATTTTCTTCTATTACTATTATGATTGGCTCCAGCATACGACTAGTGTTTCCTCTTTTACATGCAGTAGGATCTTTTTAAATAGTCAAGTGAGAAAAGTCCAGTTTCCTTCACCTTTGGAGAGTGCCTACCAGGGAATTATAGAAAAGTTTTATCAAAACCAGCCAGAATAGTTAAGAAGTGAGAGCTTAGTAATGAGAAAACAGGAAGCAAGTTGTCTACAGCTAAAGAGAACTTTGTGTGTAGGCACAATATTCACTTCATCAGAGTTGCATTCATTAGCATTAGGAATTAATTTAGCTCAAGATTCTTTCTGCAGTGAGGGAAAATATTCTATTTATTTTATTATGTCATAGCTAAGATTCATACTTGCTACCTGAAAAAGTCAAGCCTGTCCCGCCGTAAGACAAGTAGTATGACATTCACAGTTCAAAATATACCTTTAACATCTTAATTATCAAAGTTCAGTGGATTATTCTAGCCAGATATTTTGGTATTCTTTAGTAAACGAACTTAAAGGCATCAGAATTAATTCCCCACACAGTATCTGAATTAGACACGGACACAGATGGTTACCTCGACTTTGGGGGCAAAGTTTCATTTTGCAAGATAACACTCTCAGTCTTTACATCAGCTCTTTCTCACTTTCTACAAGCACTGATAAATATATCTCTTTTTTTCTTTTTTTTTTTTTCCATAAGAGCTTTACAATTATATTAATAATGTATTGCATTTAGATAGTTTCTCAACAATTACATTTTATTATGCATTCACCAAACCTAAGGTAATACATGTGTGCATTTGCTATAAAGAGAAATAATTTTCTTGATATAACATCTCAGTAGTCTGTGAGCTGAAATTTTACTGAAATAATGTCCTTGAACTTCTGTTCATATTTTGTTGCTTTCCAACATCACCTTTTAATCCTTAAACATCATTTCCTGTGCTGCTCCAGTCTAGCTGAAGAACTAGATTTTCACAACTACATAATTTGTAACTGAAACTCATTAATTTAAACAGGAAAGACTTTTTATTTCAGAGTATAATACAATCTGAAACTTCAACTAAAATATAAAGAAAGAGTTGAATGAAGACTGCTCAAACTCAACACAGAACAATTTTTTTTCTCCTGTCATCCACAACCTTTATACATCCTGCAGTAAAACTAATGAGTAAGGCCAGACACTGTTTATTTTTCTTATTTCTTTTTGTAACCTCCTGGAAGACAGTTTGTATTCTGACACTTTTCATTATGAATGTGTTAGCTTAAGGCTCTTTTGGATTATTTTAAATTGTCTGCTGTACATCAAACAACATCTTATTTTGTTAATAATGCCTGAAAATCTGAAAAATTTACTTGTAAAAAATACATTTCCACTCAACAATGTTGTAGGAGGACAAGTCAGAAATGCAGTCAGTTATTTCCTGTGAATACTGACTAACAAGTCTTTCAACACAAAGTCTTTGCCTTATAAATGCAATATTATTGTAAGGTATATTCTACTTTTCTCCACAAATAAGATGGAGAATGCACTAGAAAAACTAACTACTGAGCAAAACTGCCCCAACTTTTTCAAGAGTATCACTGAAAAATTCTGTTTCAAACTCCTCTGAGAATAATTCTCACATAAAAGTGACTCCTCCTTCTACAGGAGAGGAGGAATCTGAGGAATTAAGAGGCACCCACATGGCTTGAAAAGGAAGAGACAGACATTGCCATGACAGCTCATGGTCTTCTGAAAATAAATGCTTATTTTGATGAGTGATGACTTCAGAATAAAAAACAACTGTGACTTCTTTATAGACAAAAGGCAAAGTGGGCGGCAGAAAGAATAGAATGAAAATCAAAACAACGGTAATAAAGGTATGAAAATTCTGAAGAATGTAAACTGAAAGGAAGAATTAGGGATAATCTAAACAGAATTTTAAAGCTGTTTACAACCCTCCCCAAAAGCATCATGCAGCAAAGGAGTTGTCTCCACCTCAGTGTTAGCTCAAGATGCAGCTCCCGTGTTGGCTTGTACCTTACCCCTGTTCTGAAACAGAAACCTCGAGCTCCACTGAAGTCATGTTTTAAGTTCACTAGTTAGTTGACACTTCAGATGGCCACTGGAGTATTGCAGACACTGGAGCTAACAAGGCAACAGGGACTCAACTGCACTCTGAGCTGCATACACAACACACCTGTGTTGCTAATCCATTTGTTCTGTGGGGTTCAAACATCCTTTTGAACCATTGGCACATAATACCTTGAGCTAGGCTAAGGGTACATCTTTGCAGTCACAATATAGGCACAGGTGGACTAGCTGTAAACGGGTTAATGTGGCCACTGCTAAAGGTTTAGCTGTGTTAAAAAAGCCTATGAAACTTCCCAAGAAGCAAGAAAAAAAAAACTTTTTCATCTCTGCATTACCACAGCTGGGCTGCTTCCTGTCCTTGAGCTAGTTTACACTGCTGTGTAAACATATTCTGTCTAAAGGAAAATTGTTAATTAATTTGTAATTAATTTATTTAGTAAAAGTTAATGAAGGAAAACAAAAAATTCTGGAAAGGACTGAGCACACCCTTTTTCCATCTCATATTTTCCTCTTTTACACTACCTCACTTATCTTTTCTTTCCACACTTTTCTTCATTCTTCCCTTAATTTTCCTATTTCACACCAGCTTGTTTGAATTGGCACTTTCAATCACAAGTAAGTTCCTTAGGAGAAAGAAGTTCATTATTATCAGAGGACCTAAAGCTGTGTTGTGGGAGGTGAAATGGATCACTTTCTCAGGCATGTAAAGTTCCAGAAGGCAACGTAGCTGGGAATAAAAATACTCAACAAGATTTTTATTAAGTTGAAATGGCTGAACAATTTTAATTTACTCACTAAACATGTACACACACACCCCACCCCCAAACCCTTGGATGCTATTCCAAAAAGTGTTGTCCTTTTGGGAATTTAAATAAACCATCATAGCTTTCATTAAAATCATACTGCAGAGAAGCTACTATTCACTCCACCAAAGTTTCAAGGACTCATTATCAAAGGGGAGGTAGCCTCTTGCTTCACATTGTTATTGATAGTGGAGTTCCAAAGACATGAGACCTACCCTTGTTTTCAGATTAACCATCTAAAAAATAATAATTTATCTGAACTGGCGAAAGAGATATATTTAAGCTCTGCCTGAATCAGCGCTGGCTAGAAAGGAAAGAAGTTATTCTATTCTATGCATCATCAGAGAGCTGCAAATCAAGTATCACAGTACAATTCACAATGTCACCTTTTAAATTGTATTTCCTTAGAATCCGTATTACAAATGTAGAGAATATATAGCAACTAATGAAGACATCATTTCTCCCATCAATTTTTGACTTTGGTTAAAATATCATATTGTACTATATTGACAATAATTACTGTTTGCACTCGACAAAAGACTTTTTGTCCTTTGGTAAACACCTGACAAAATTCCCAGGGAAGTCCAAAATAATTTAATCAATCAGAAAATACAACCAGGTGTTTTTATGATGCTTATAGCAGCAAAAAGTGCAAATTTCACCATGTTCTTATGGCAAAAGGGCAATACGTCATATTGCAAGCTCCAGCTTTCTTCAAAGTGTGATACTGAATCCACAAACCAGGCACAACACTAGCTTGTGGACAAAATCATCCACCAGCTTTTTCATAGAACCACAGAATGGTTTGGGTTGGAAGGGACCATCAAAGATCATTTAGTCCAAACCTCCTGCCATGGGCATGACAATCCTTCCCTAGAGCAGGTTGCTCAAGGACCTATCCAACTTGACTTTGAACACTTCCAGTGATGGGGCATCCATAAATTCTTCAGGCAACCTGTTGTCTCACCACTCTTATTGCAAAAAATCACTTCTTTATGCCTGGTCTAAATCTACCCTCTTTCAGTTTAAAACTGTTGCCCCTTTTCCTCTTATGGATTTATGCATACTGAACATCATAACAGGGTCCAACCCTAAGATCCTGCAAAATAAAGCCCAAGTAAAGGTTTCCAATTCCTCTTTTATTAGTTCTGAGGTTCCAGCTTGAGCTGGATGCTAAATGATACTATTCACAGAGAAGAACACGGTTAATCAAACTTATTCTATAACAGTCCTGTCAATACAGGCCCTGGTAAAAAAAATCCTCCTCCATCTTTCTTATAAACCACCTTTATATACTGAAAGGCCACAATAAGATCTCCCCAGAGCCTTCTCTTCTCTAGGCTGAACCTCAAATCTCTCAGCCTTTCTTCATAGGAGAGGTGTTGCAGCCCTCTAATCATTTTCAGGGCTCTTCTCTGGACACACTCTAACAGGTCCATGCCTTGTATTGGGGACCCCAGAGATTAATGCATTACTCCACATGGCATCTCATGAGAGCCAGAGTAGATGAGAAAATCATCTCTGTTGATCTGCTGGTCATGATCCTTTTTATGCAGTCCAGGATAAAACTGGCTTTCTGGGCTGCAAGCACACATTGCAGGCTCATACCCAATTTTTCATCCACTGGTATCGCCCAAGTCCTTCTCTGCCAGGCTGTTCTCAGTATTGGGGATTTCTCTGACCCAGGTGCAAGGCCTTGCATTTGGCCTTGTTGAACTTCATGAAGTTCACATGAACCCGTTCATCTGTATTCATCCTTATTTCTTCCTCTGGAACTACGTGAATGACAGGAAGTGGCATCAGAGTACCACTTCAAGTAACACTGCAGAGGCAACATGCTTAATTTGGACATTCTTGCCAGTAATACCAACAGGCAAGAGACCAAATACTAGCATTTGCTGATCATACGCTTTTGAATCTGTTGACTATCCTGTTTGAGACTGTTTTCTTACTCCTAGCTCATTTCATGCTAGCTCCTGTACAACACTCCCAGTCTGAATCATATTGGATTAAACTTAGTGAAAACTACTGTGCCTGGCATCAAGCCTTTTTGGCAACTTCTGGAAATACTTAAACTGATTTATTAATTGTTTCTGAATTTTGTCCTTCAGTTTATTGAAATAAAATTATTTAGACTTATGAGTTTGACAAACTTAAGAGGAAGTTTGGAGCTGACTTAACACAATAAAATTTTGATTTGCATTTAAAGTTAGAACAATTTTTATGATATTTAATGTTTCTCAACATTATGAGATTTATTGCTCCATTCTTTGTCAAATAATAGTTTTCTTAGTTAATGAAAAGAGAGCTGCCATTGCAGCTTAAAACTCAAAAGAAGCAGAAAATTCCATGGGGCTCCTTGGAATAACTTGCCAGAGTGATTCCAAGATTGAAATGCACTAACGTAGATACTCCCAGTCTCCTAATAGTATACATGTGAAAGTCGAGATAAACAGAGGAAGGCCCTGGAAACATCCCCCAAAGCCTTCTGTCCACTCTATTCTGCAAGCATGATTGACTGTGTCATGTTTATTGTTAGCCCATCTGGACAACAGGTGCAGTACTTAATGGCCACAGTGTATTTGATTATTGACTAGTGAATATTTCTGCATGACACAATAGGCTGCAGACTGACCCTCGGTAACAGACAGACTTCCTACCCATTTCTATATTCCAAATCTCAAAACAAAAGAAAACAGTTTTAAGTTTTTAACCACTCTGTAAGTTTGGTACAGAACTTCCACATACAACACTCATCTGTCAGATACTTAGCTTGGCAGGCTTGTATAGAGGCTATAAATGGAAAAAAAAAGGTTCATGAATTTCAAGCCTGGGGGGCCTCCAACTACCTTGTACTTAAAGTTTGACTACAAAACGTAGATAAATTGCTGCACTGAAACCACAGAAGATCCTCCATCCGATTTGTTCCAATGTTTCTAAAGCTCAGTGATGCCGATCCCAGGGAGACTTTTCCACTTAGTCCTCAGAGAATTCATTTCGGACCCGTTTCTAATGAGTATATAAAGGATTACTTGGATGTTTTGGTTAAGCTACCCAATAAATTAGTCAATCTGAAATTTTAATAGCCACAAAGCATTACAGCAGTCATATAGCTGAAGAACACCGAGGGAATTGAAGGGATATTAGTCATTTATTTAGGCAGATACCAGAGATCAGTACTAAGTACAGGCTGTTAGTTGTAACATTAAGCTAATTGGCTAATAGTTGCAGCAGTTCTTGTAGGGTTTTTGTACTGAGAAATGTGACCCCTTCTTGAACCAATTTATGTAAACCCAGATGGAGTCCTAAATTTATTCTAGTTTCATGAATGCATGGTCTGGATTAAGAAACCAAAAGCAAAAAGAGTATGCGTAAAAACCATGGTGTCAACCAAACACCTAAAACTTACAAGCTGTCAGCTTGGAAACTTTCTGTTCAACAAGTTACTTGAGATAATAAATGTTTAAAATAAATGTAACATTTAGTATTAAAAATGTTCATATTTCATCCAGTGCCTATTGCAGGGCTGTGGTTTCTTTCTTCTCAACTATAACTTCATCTATTTATATAGTTGCAAACTTTTATAGATGTGAAATATTTTAAGAAGTCCTTTGGAAATGGCCTGAGGTAATTTCAAACTTAACAGACCCTGTCCCACCAGAGCTCATTACAGTGAATTTTATAACAAAGTACCCTCTACTTAATTTTCAGAGCTTAGTCAAGCATATTAGAAATGCAGCTGCATTAAGTGCAATTAATGGTATAATAAAAGCAGTGGAGGGCTGTTTAAGACTCAAGAACCAGCAGTAAACAAGGGCTCCATGTTCTCTAACAGTCAGTGACGTGTCGGAGGGCCAGAAGTGTGAGATTTCTTCTGCCAGGGAAAGAAAAAAAATTAAGCAGAGTGTCTTTTTTTGGGGAAAAAAAAATAATCTTGTCCTTCAACAAGCCCACAAAGATAGAGTAGAAAAGGATAAAAAAATATTCCCTCCAGTTATGCCACTAGCATCCTCCTCTTTCTTTCAGCAGGAGTCCAAAACAATAAACTCATATTCCCACTAGTGAAGAAAATAGGCAAATTCAATTCCATAAAAAGTGAGACTAATAGTAAGTGACTCATATAAGACACAGAACGATCTGGTTTCATAACTAACAAAGTCTTCTGTCAAATGACAGAAAGGAAAAAGAAATATCATTTTTGTGACAGGAATAATAACAGCTTCTTATTTAAAATAAAATAACCCACAACTTGGCTATTGACTATAAAAGCTCCTCAACTGTTAAACATGGAATTATCTTGATAGCTAAACCATCACTCCTGGGAATTAAGTGAATTCTTGTATGAAACTAAAAAAGAAAAAAATATGTTAAAGACAGAAGATAACTGACCTCTCCTGACTAATTTCTGATAGATGTTAGCTGACCTCTTCCGAAGAAATTAGTGACTAAATTCTATATGTGACTACTCTTTTTTTTTTTTTTCCTAATCTTGAACCTTATTTTCGTGTATTTATTTCAACTATTTACTTTGACAGAAAAAGACCTCTGTACTCATACCAATAAGCAGTTAATTCATATGAGTGGTCCATCTGATTCATAGAAAGTAAGTGGCTTAAAACCTGGCTTTATGGTAAAATTTGAAAGCACAAAAAGGATTGATTATCTATGGCCTGCTGATACCATAGTCATTTACTTTACACACAGGGAATATAAAAAAACTTTACATGAGTGCTGAAGGTAGAAAAAAATTCTGGTTTTTTACTCTGCGCAAGAATAACAGATTTCTAAATTGTGAAATGAAAACAATTTCCAATTTTCTGTGCTTAAGTAGTGTCAAATAGAAAAGCAACAAGAAAAGATGCAGAATTTCAACATATCTTCTCCCAATGATGGATAAATGAAGTAGACAAGCTTTTGTTTTATGCTTCCATTTTCTAGTAAAAAATACATACTAAGCATATTTTGCCCATCTTTAAAGTTGATTTCAAGTTTCAAAGGACATGGATAACAAAATACCCCCAAAACTCAAAACCAGCCAACCAACCAAAACCCCCCAAAACACTGCTGTTATTTGTGGACTACACTGCTAGTAATATCCAAGGTAACTCTGACTGAAAAGCCCATATATGGACTTAGAAATAATCAACAGTATGTAGGAAAGACAAAAGAAAATTACTTTGACAGTTGATCTCATTAGTGACTCAGAAATACATGGAAAAAATTAAACACACGCATTATTCCCACTCACAAAGCACACCAATGCATCTATTTATGATGTATCTCTTACCCAGTACTATATTCTGAGTTACAGAAACATTTTCAAGATGTCATTGAGTGTTTTCTCTTGTTCATTTCCTCTGTTTGCTGAACCACATAGAGGCTGTGTCTCTACCAAGATTGTTCTGCTGCTGAACTTCAGATCTACAGCATTCTGATGCATCTATCATTTTTCACCATAACAAAATTCTACAACCACCACTTCAATATCATGAGAAAGTAGTGTTGTTTATATAGGCTTAAGTAGACCACAAAGAAAAGATTATTATGTTATTTCAGTAGATTATTTAATTGGCATTCTTGTCTCCTATTACTCTTTAAGACCACACAGTAGATAATGCATCATTTTATATTGTATTAACATATTCTATGATGTAATTTCAAAAAAGGTTAACTACTGCTCAGTAAAACACTACAATTACTGCAGAAATAACCACAGTGGTGTGGACAGTGCTGACATAATAATAATAAAGTCTAAGAAATCTGAGTGTTAGTGGTACAAATGTCAGTAAAGACTAATTACTAAAACTGAGACAACAGCATTAGAAACTGAAACGGATCTAAGGGAAGGAATTACTACCTATATCATTAAACCAAAAAGTGATGGTTTAGCTTGACTAAAGATACATAAAAAAACCACATCTTGCTGTTGCCAGGAAAGTCATAACAACCAACAAAAGTGATTCTCTAGCAAGTGATTTTGTGTTAGCAAACTATTGAAGAAAATAAAAAAAAATCCAAATAAATAAATCTCTCAATTATCTCATTCCACTTTGGAGATGACATGGTGCATTATGGAAACCAAAAGAAATCTCAAGATGGAAGGCGTAGAATTTGAAGAGTATTATGAGTGACAAAACTACAACCTTGAAAGCTACTAGGAAGGCCAAATAACCCAGCTTCCTTAATCTTCTGGGAAACCTGAACAACTAAGTGTTAGAAAGGACTTGCAGGGAGAACAGTATGACTAATTTACTGAGGAAAAATAAATAAGTATTTAGAAACATAAAATACTGAAGATGGAACTACAATTTTTCTGAGAAGAAAGGGAAAGAGATAACAGTTGTAAGAAAGAAGATGGGGAGGATTCATATGCCTTGAAAGGGAACCACTTAAATATGACATTCATAAGGTGAAAGAAACTAGGGATTGGTGACATGTGACAGAATCTTTTAACACCAAGTTGGGGTTTGAGTTGAGCTCACACTTCTACTTGAGAACTTTGACACAAGTTGGTGGTCTCGGACAAGCACATATCAATAACAGCATTCTTTTCAGTTCCTCCTGCAAAGAGGCAAGAAAAATTGACTAGTCTTAGAAGTCAAACTCTTAAACCTACTGATACCGCATTGTCAAGTTTGAACATATCTATGAAACCATCAAGGAAAGAGCATGTTAGAATTGGCTATGCTGACTCTGTACATTATTTTTCCTTGTAGAGGGTAGCTAGCCATGAGAAACTGTTGACCTAACATTCTTTTGTAAGAAGTAAAACAAAACAACCTGGGATCAGAAGAAAATATTTTCAAACTGTCTGAATTAAAAGCTGTCAAAGGGCTAAAATGAAAATTGAAAATCTACGTCAGTAGGTGTGGATTTACCAGAAGTGCAATGTAGTCCCTCCAGCTCTTCTCTTCTGCCTTTATCTTCTCGTCATTAGGATTGTTTTGCAAAGTTGTGTATTCCTGGCTATGTTTGAGGAGGTTCCTGCCTGTTCAAAGACCAGCTGGATTCAAACCTGGTTTACATGCTTTATGTTTTCTGTAAATTTCCACATAAGCTCACCAAAAAAAAAAAAAAAAGGAAAAAAAAAAGACACAAACCCAGATGCTAAATCACTTAAAAATAAAAAAAAACAAACAAAACTTATTCAGTGAAGGTACAAATTTGATGACTTTATGGGATAGCTCATTAGCAACAGTGATCTTACTTATCCAACTGCAACACAAAATAAATGTACAGATATTGGCACAGAAACAAAAATTCCAGGACTGAAACTAAAAATAAAAAAACAGGCTGAAAAAATAAAAACCAGAATTAATGAAAATATTTTCCCAGCTTATCATGGATAATATAATCTCGATATTCGTAATACAATGACTATCGCTACACTGAGCACTGGGAACCAGGTCAGGGCAAAGAATAAAAGAAAATTGTATTAATCACAATCTCCAAAGGCAGGCCATAAAAGCCGTATTACACACACTGAAAAATAATTCATTAAACTATATCCCAGCTGGAAGTAGAGAAAAACAAACAGAATAAAAAGACGCTAAGCAGCAGGGAGAAATAAACTTTATGGAACTGTCAAAGCATGAACAATAGGGGAAAAAAAAAATTAAAAAGAAAGAAGCAATAAATGTGTTTGGTTTATTGGTAAAATTGCCACATTAGGACAGACATGAGAACTAAATTTAAAGCAAAACCTGAGATATGGAGGTAATGCCAAGCTTGAAGTACCAAAATTATCCTACTGCAGTTCAGGACATTCGGTACTTGCAAATTGTGGTTTGGCAGCACCTCACAATGAGAGCAACATCACTAAATGCTAATCATTCATGAAGCATCAGGCACATCTCTTCAGAGTCATGCACCACAAGATGAACTGAAAGTGAAAATGTCCACGTTTCAGGATTGATTTTTGAAGCAAAAGCATGCATAGCCCCTATATGGGAAAGAAAAAACACTCTGCTAGCTTGTCTCCAGGTTTGATTTAGTGATGAAAAGTGGTACTTTGCATAAACATTTTCCAAGAGCCCTTTTGTAATGTTGCATACCTCTTTTTTTTCTTTTTGAGGAACAGATGGGAGAAGGGAACACTATGGTAATGCATTCCATTGTATAATAGCATTTAAAATAAGGAGGAATACCACACAATGTATTCTGCTCAAAGAAATTAATACTAGCTGGTTTTAGTCTTTGATAGCTAAGTTTAAAGTAAATTGTCCTTCAATTTTGGCTTCCTTAGTTTTTCTGTACCCCAAGAGCTTGATTTACAACAGTGTTAGGCAGCCACAGCATATACAGAGTTTATCTGGAGTTGTGTTTCCTCAGAACAGCTGAAAAAGTGGCCCAAAGTGTCTGGGCAAAGAGGCACCCAAAGCCACTGGTTACTAATTTCAGTCCAGTCATGTACCAGGTTCTGCTGCAATTGAGGTCTTTATAAGAAGAGATGCCAGTATGTCCATATGTATGTACTGACATAAGCAATGTACAAATGGTGGTGCATTGTAAATGAAAATGACGTCAATCTTTCTCTTTGATCCTCAGCTGATTAAAATTGTTTTTGTGTTTTACATACGCTGAATATAACAGAAGGAGGATGGATTTTTCAGATGAGCAAGAAGGATTGTAGGTGCCCAGCTTCTAGTAAAACACAGAGGAAGCTTCCCAGATTGCTTCAGATTCTTTAATGTCACTGTTAGAAGGTATTAAATCAATTATGTCTGAACATAATTCATCCACCAGTCATTGACATATGACAAAACAGACCTTAAACTATGAGTTATTGACTTTACTGAATTAAAGCATGTTTTTTCAATTTAAAAAATGCTGTATATCCCAGATACAGTTTTATGAAAGCTCAGTAAGGATCCATAGTAAATGCTCTCACAGAAGACATTACGCATTTGCAAATGCCAAATTCTTGGATGGTAATTCATTCTCTCCTTCTTTTCCCCTTTTGACACCCTGACTCCCTTCTTCATGTTATGGGCTAATGACCTGCAAATTATATCTTTATAAAGCAAAACTGTTTTCAGTGAGAGGAATGAATAAAATTATATTTGACACATCAAAATTTCTTTCCTCCATCCTCCTTTTTATAACTGAAAAAGAGTCAAACTAATTTAAACCAAACCTGATTTAAAAATCCTGCTGAGCTCAGACTTTTAAATACCAAGTTTCAGCCTGGAGAGAGTTTTTATGGCTATGTTATAAACACCTGAAAAACAGCAGGTGCCATAGTAATATACAGTTCATGCTTTTATATTATTTCCTTAGTTTGAAAAGTAGATTCTAGTCAAAGGGAAGGTTGTTTTTTTTCCTAATTTTAACTTGTTATGGATATTATAGATCCAGCTAAATGCGTACAAGCCAGAAGTAGTTTGGAATGAACACATATGTACGTAGTTTATAGTTCATAAAATTATCCAATGGATACATTTACAATTTGGCTAAGATAAGAAAACACTTCCGTTAGAAATTCCATGACTGGTGATCAGAAAATTAAACCCCTGTTGGTTAAACATCTCTCAATGTTGTGTGTGTGGTGCTTTAATGTACTCTGTTAGAACACTCAGTTCCATAATACTTTCAATACTCACTCAAGTTGTTTAAAAATAGCAATGCAAGTATTATTTCAAAAAGTGACAAAAATACTTGTATTCTTTAGCTAAACATATGTGTTTTTAATCCTTCAGGCTTAAGAGTTTAACTATTTGGAAGTGCACAACAAAATTAATCTGAATTAACTAAATGTGAGAATGCAAAGTGGATTTCATAGAATCACAGAATGGTTTTGAGTTGGAAGGGACCTTTAAAGGTCATCTAGTCCTAATTTCCCTGGAGTGAGCAGGGACATCTTCAACTAGATGAGGTTGCTCAGAGCCCCAACAGCCTGACATTGAATGTTTTCAAGGAATGGGGCATTCACCACCTCTCTGGGCAACCTTTGCCAGTATTTCACCACCCTCATTGTAAAAAAATTCTTCCTTATATCTAGTCTAAATCTACCTTCTTTCAGTTTAAAACCATTAACCCTTTTCCTATCACTAAAGGCTCTGCTAAAAAGTTTGTCCCCATCTTTCTTATAGGGCTCCCTCTAGTCAATTTGCATTAAACTGCTGCCTGGACAATCTCATTCAGAATTAAAATAGTTTTGATGCCTTTATACCTAATACACTCTAGAAGCAAAATAAACAAAAACTAATAAATAAAATTTAATAACCTGAGCAAGGGTTCTGCTATATGAATCACTGCCTTTACAGTGAAGTAGGAACTTCATTTGCTGTTCAGCAGCTAACATGGACACACTTACTGCAAAACCGTACAACAGTTTCTCTTTAAATGAAAGATAGTCCTAACTACATGACATTTACCAAGGGTAAAATATACACCTGGACTGTTCCTGTGAAGCCTCTGATGCTATACAAGTTTACACCCTCCTTTATTTCAAAGTAACTTCTATGCACCTATCCATACCCTGGTGTAGGTTTACTACTACATTATGTACTTAATTTTGATATATTTTGTTGACCGAATTGAGAAATTCTATGACTGGACTTTGAACAACTAAAAAACTATATTTATATTAATATACACACTGATATCAAAGTCTGATTTTTAAAAAGTTTGCACATGGTTTTCTGCTTGCAACTTCCAGTTACAGATGCAGAGACAGTTCACGTGCAAATGATCATTACTGCAAATGAAGATATTTGCATGAAAACTTGCATATGTAAATGAACTAATTCTTTGTACACCTTGGCACAAATAGTCATCTTTAGGCTCCAGCCTAGCAAAGCTCATAAGTACAAGGCTTTTTTTTTAAATGAAGCAGGCTTAAGATGGAACTACCTATGAATTTACAGCTTAAGCATGTGCTTCAGTGGCTTCCAGACTAGTACACTCGTATAATTTCAATATATTTTAAATGGATTTAGGAGCAGATTCAAAAGGGTATTTGGGGCACCTAAATCCAAGATTGTTGGTCCTCGAGAGCTTTATTTAGCTGCCATTGAACCACTTGAAGTATTTCCATACCTTGCCTTTTGTTTTCCCATGTATCCACATCACTCAGTGCCCATTTCACACAAAGCCCGTTGCTTCCTGCTAGAATGGCAGCACTCAGGAGGAATGCTCAGGTTGAGCCTTCTGAACTAGGGACTGGCAATAAATAGCAATAAATAGCAGTTGGGTGCCTTTTTAAAAAAACATTAAATAAAATAATATTTTTTTAAAAAGACCCCTAAAATGATTACTTGATAACATACACAAGCAGTCCTCAAAGAAAAAACTGGAGTCATGGCTTCTTCTAGTTCTTCATCAAAGTTACCAGAGAGCAACACCCAGAGCAGAAAGCATTCCCTCAAATTTGAGGACAATCTGTTAGGCTGGGGGAAGTGGGGAGGGCATATTCTTCCAGTATGTGAAATACAGATTTCAGTCTTCCCAATGAGACAGAAGGAGCCATCTCAGGCCTCCCAGTAAACATACCAACCAGTAGCTAAAGAAGCCTGAGGAGAGACTGCTTGTTCTTCTCCAAGCTTGTTTTCAAAGGGTCATGAAAAAACTTTCCAAACTTTGGAAAGTAGTTCCTGTCAGGAGAAGGCCATGGGCTCTACAGGAGAGGTTGTCTGGTCGTGTGACATGACTGCTGTCCTCAGAGCTGCCTTCAGGTCTAGCACTAACCAACACACTAGCACCCATGGATGTCATTTTGAGAGCTTGGGCCCACACAGGGGAAGCCTAGGCTAAAATGGCTGCCAAGGTTATTGCCTTCACCTGTACAACTGACAGCTGAAGCACTTGTACCTGAACTCCCACAGTTCACAGCCTGGTATTTTAAAGTCAATGGGAAAAATTTTAGCCTGCAAGTGTCAGGCTAGAAACTGCATGTTTATGAAGGATAGGACCAGCTGTCTGTGCAACAAGAGGAAAACGAACTGCTGGAAATCTAGGACTTCACATGGATATAGGTGTTAGCATTGCTCTCATTAAAGTAACATGAGCCAGGGAGACACATCCTACACCCTCATTTCCAGATAAACTCGGTATCCTGGAGAAAACACCATCGACATGAGCATGAGGATTATCATATTGTTCAGGCAAATCCAGCTAGGTTGTGTAAAGAACATGTTAGTACAGAAAGAGTGGTAGTCTACGTAAAATAGATAGGTTAATAAGGTCCTCCCTATTGCTTTTCTCTCCCTGAGTTTGTCTTTGATATGCCATGAGAAGGCTGAAGAGAGAGTGATTGCCACTGGGGATTTTGAGAAAAAGTAGCCTTCAGCTTAATACACAGCCTGAAGATTAAGGTAGAAGTACATAGACTAGGGGAATCTGCTAGCTAAATATTATCACATGTTCATTTTCATTTAAAATATGCATTTTCTTTTTTATTAATTCAATTTTCTTCAAGTACATGCATAAGTTACAAGCTGCAGACATTGATTTTTAGACACTAATATTAAATGAAGAATAATCACAAAATACTAAATCTTTTATCAATGAGATTGCTATTTGAAGGGACACAAAGGTACTTCAGAATATAATAAAATCACTAGTACACACAATAATATGTTTTTTGATGAAGGGTAAATTTTAAGTATTTCTCCAGAGTTACAATTTGTCATCTCAAAACCATCATTAGTCTGAATCATTCAGTTCTTATAAACCTTAAGTGCTCCTCTTTGGTGCTTAAACATGTGTTTACCTTTAGGTATTCACTTAAGCTTACTTCACTTCAAAAGAGTTAGCTATGAGGAGCTATGAGATACTGTACAATAACTAAGCATAAGCAAAATATTTTGCTAAAGAGGAGTGGATTAAGCATTTACTACTCTGCTGAACCAGGACTCCGTTAGCATCTGCAGCTATGGCATTGGTGGTTGATGGTACAGTAAATCCAAGTTTAGCAGTTCTACCAACATTACACTGGTACAGACTCCCTCTGCAGAGCCACCTCTGTTAACAAATCTTTTAAAGAATTAACTTTAAACCCTCAGATTTTATTCAGGAATGCCCCGTCTTCCTCCAGCCATCATGAAGTTTGTATAAAAGGATAAAGCTGGCATTAACCCTCTGAACAGCCTTTGACTAATCCAACAAAAATGTGATTGTGCATTCATACCTAAATTAATTCAAAGCTATGGTGCTCTGCTGATATTAATATTAATAATTAAGCATCAGTATTTGTAGAACCACAACTACGTAGCCTAAACATATTTTCTTTGCAAAGTAGCTACTTCATTTTGCTGAATATAAATAATTTTAGCTCCCTTCACCCTTAGATATTATTTTTTGTTCTAGAAAAAGTTCTATTTAATTCTTCATTTTTCTCTCACTTATTCAGAACCAGAAACATGTATTTACATGAAAAATTAAAGGACAGAGAACTAGCCTGGTGATAAGGATACACTTTGTTTGTTAAAGAATTCCCTGTGTCTCAGTTTCCATATCTTTAACACAGAGAATTTACCTGCCCTACTTTGTACAGCTTTTATAGATGGCTTATGATTTAACCTCAGTTATTATCTGTGGCTAGTAAGTTAAAAATTATCATAAGTTTTCAACCAAGTTTCTACAAGATATAAAGGACAGCTCTTGATAGCAAAAGACTGAGAATTGTTTTATAATGTTTCTAGTTTATATTAGAACAGGAGCTGTATTTTTTTTTTTAATTTCATGTTTTGGGATTGTGTTTGTAACAAATGTTAAAATATTTTTTTCCTACCAAGAATTGTCTGACCTATTGTGCTCTCTATTCTTACAATCACAAGGAAGTAATTTGAGAAGTTGCAACAATTATTACTGTAAAATATCCATATGTATTGTAAATCTTCTTGGGGGGGGGGAGGAAGAAAGAAGAAAAAAAGAGAAGCCATCCTTAAATGTGCCCTACATGTTAAAAAGCACTCACTGATATGTTCTAATTTATGTTCCATACCCCCGTTAGTAATAGTAATTCAATAATACTTTTCCATAAGCCTATAGAGAACTCATAGCTCACAATGGCTCAGCTCAGCCAGTTTACCATAGAATAAGTTTGAATTAGAAAGGAGGGTCTGGAAGTGCTGCTGAGACTAACCCCTAAAAGCTGCTGACCCTGAGAAGCTACCTATGGAGTGCAAAAGCACAAACCCCCCCAAAATGAAAGAAAGGACAGCTTACTATGAAATTATGAACTATCTCCTTTTTCTCTAATGACTTCCACAGTTGCTGCAAAGCAGATGGTGTTATTACACAGAATACTACCCTGTGTTCTTGCAGAGTTTTTCATCCAGGAATTTCATAGATCACTACAAAACTAGTTGTGCATAATTAATATATTTCACACATGAATAAATTAAGGTACCAAGAGAGGTCTAAGGCTAATTCTGAAAGATCATGAGTCGCTGAAATTCCCCACATCTGGGGTTAGACAAAGTCTTGCTGAAAGACAGCAGCAGTGCCAAGATCAGAGCTCTTCTATTCCTGGATCTTATGCTTTGTCAATGCTCCCAGTCTATGTCACTCAGTGTATAGTAATACCCAACAAAATCCCACAACAGATAGACAGCCATTTGAGTCCAAGACCCCTCTTGAGCCTTTATATTAAATAATCATGTTGTACTGACTTTACTCAAAGAAAACAAAACAAAACACAAACAAACAAACAAAAAAACCCCACCAAAACCAAGGCTCATCTCTTGCAATCTGTACTAGATCAGCATTGGCAAAGTAGTAACGATACAAATGACTTGTTTAACAGCAGAGGACAAATGAAAGAAAGCAAACAGGTTTGTTTCTTGAATAATATTGACTGATTTAAGTACATATATATGAGTTAAACTGAAACATGCTTCCTTCACAATAGAATTATATTAACATATCAAGTAACTGAGATGACATTAAGCAACATGAACATTAAGAGATAAAGTGGGAAAACTTACTTAATGGTAAGTATAATACAGGTACCAAGTAGCAGAGTAATTTGAAATGGAGCTTTTAACTTTCAGAGGTTAGTATCTATCCTGTCCATTCACTCAGTAATAAAAAACATCACAGTCTTATAAGCTGATTCAAAGTAATTGTGTGATTTTATTTTTTTCTTTCTCTCATTATCCAAATAATTCATATACAGTAGAGAAATGTGAACTGTGTAATCTATGCAAGAAGAGACAGGGACTCACAAGTGATTTAGGTCACTAAGCTGCTTAAATCTCCTTCATCTGTTGCTTTTCTATCTGATTTATTCTCAGTTGCTTCAATGAAAATGGTCTAAAATTCATGTCAGTTTTAATAAATCTGTATTAATTAGAACTGACACAGCGTTAAGGCTTTATAACTCATTTACAGCAGTATATGCTTCTGGAACCCTAACAACTTTTTATTTTCTTTCATGTAATGAGAGTTCTCCAAAATTATTTGAAATGAAACAACTAAATTCATAGCAACATGGCCACCAAGAAAGTATCCCAAAGTGCAATGCACTTGCAGAAGGAAAATATGGAAAAAAGAAATGTAATTTATATGTTTGATGGTAAAAAATCCACTTCTAATAATTTTTATATTTGCTTTTTGTAGACCATAGTCAATCCTTTTGGTGTTTGTCAGCAAAACGCAAATGTTAAGATTTTTACTCTTGCCAACTAACTTCCAACAGCTATTGTGGTATAACTGCAACAAAACCAATGCTCTTCCAGAGCCAGTTCTTCAAGATCTCAATGAGGTTGCTCTGCAATAATATATACGCCATATTCTTTCCTCTGAGATATAGGCATCGTTGGAGGCAGTTCCTTGTTCTGAATCAGTATATACATTATTTCATTTACTCCGTGTTTAAGGACATCAGGCTCACTGAACAACTACTTTTTTTAAGACACTTCTGCTTCTTCCCTAGCTTATTTTGGAGGTATCACCAATTGAGTACAATCATTTCTACAAACTTAGTTTCTGCTGATGTATATGACCAGCAATGGATTTTCTTGACTTTTGGTGATGATTCCTAAAACTGTTCTGCCTTTACTCTTTTTGTGTCTAAATAATATTACATTCATTTTGACAAAGTTAAGTGTGTTTCTGTAACTACAATAGTCTAAGAACAAAAGGAAAATGATGTTTGCAGGAAGCTGATACTGAATCTGAAAGTGTGCTAACTTTTTCTTCCCTGACTTTACCAGCTGTTGTAAACATAAAGCAACACTGAGACTATTGCAATGGCCTTTTCCAGCTATCTATGGCAAACTGAAAAATGTTTCAGTGACTCTTCTACTTCTTTTACACATTGCCCACTTGTGTTGTTTTCTGATCTAAGCTTGAATTAATGCAGATTGCCTCAGGGCTTGTACACTATTCATTTTGCATGCATTTCTAAATCCCCTGTGAACTTCATGAGTTTATGCCACAACTACGATGACAATTACTTCTTTGAAAGCCAAAAATTTATCCTCAATCTGTCTTTTTCTCCTTTCTTCTTTTTGGGGTGTTTGGAACATCTAAGTGGCAAGAAAGATGAATGCAAAAAGGCAAGTTATGCAGCGTAGCATCTTGTCCCTGAGGAAAGATCTCCTTCAGAAGTGACAGAACACATGCTGTTATAGATGGTGCCCAACTCAACCTGTTATCTTGGCATCTAAGCCCTAACAGAACAGTTTGACCAACTAGTGAGCAGGCACAATGCCATCCAAGCATATGAGCATGAGTACATGCAGCCAAGTGACCATGTAGAAGAATCAAATATGTTTGCTGAGGGCAGAAGTCCCAGTCTGAAACATCCAAACAGCTGTCTATCCTGAGGTTTACATGCTTGTGGTTAAGGGGATGTGACATAGCTAACCCAGATTTTGGCTAGAATAATTTTAAAATACAAAAATTAGCTTTCTTGGCACAAAGGGCATTTTGGGCCCTAGCTGTATAGCTATATTTTCAAAACAATATTCCAGGTGAATTTCCAATGGATGTTTTGGTATTAAACTATGTTGTGAAATATCTGACACTCTTCCACTGCTTTACTTGCATACAGTCTTAAAGAAATACAGGACATTCTTTTGAGAGAGTTAAATAATTTGTTTTATGTCTTCAAATGTTGCATCCAGAAAAGTATTTTGATACAGCAATTCCATATTACTAAGGAGATTAATTCCTTTATCTATCAGGGCTAAAGTAGTACAAAAATCACACTTACAGCCCTACTTTCCCATCAGGCTCTGAAGCATTAGCTTTTTAAAATGGAAAAGCAACTCATTCTACAAATTAGACAAAAAAATCATTCCCGTTTACAAACTACTTAACAATCAATAAAATGATTTAACATAAATGCTATTGGAATGGTACAGTGTTACTGAACTGACCTTATAAAAAGTATGTTGGAAATTTCTTCATATTTTAATACTGCTTTGCAATACTCAGTGATTGTAGATGTACAAAGAGATTACTTTTATTGTTTTATAATAAAGAGCAACATCTTCAAAGGTGCATTATGTTTATTGTTGATAGCAAGCAGTAAAATGTTCAAAAGTGATTAAATAATTCAGTAGCCTGAATCCAATTTTCCAAAGTAAATCAGCTATTTAGTGCAAATTCACAAAAAGTACCTCCTCTCACTGGAATCAGTAGATTATAAGGATCTAAATATAGTATTTGAAGACCTGGGAGTGAAGCTGAAGCTTCACTGAAAGTGAAGGCAAACAGGGTCATATATTGTAAAGAGTCTTTTTTAGATATTTCATCCTAAACTTCAGACAAGTCCTGTGCCCAGGAGGAAAGGATATACAGCCTTCATTATAGAAAAAAAGTGAGCTTACATGCAACCTCTTTCATGACTCTGCTTACCTGAAATTGCAGCAGTTACAAATACTGTAAGCAGCTTTCATGTTCCACTAGGAAACAGAGCCATAGAAACACAAAACAGTAGATGTAAGGCTGCTCATTACAAATTCTTAGAACTTTAAAGTCTGAAAATTATCAGTGTGATTTAGAGCAATATTTTATATGTCTGGTTAAAAACAAGATTTCAGTACCATTAATATACAGGCTTGAATTTGAATTATTATCATGCAGTACAAAAAAACCCACAATGCCAGACCCGCACACTTTTCAGCACAG
Source organism: Caprimulgus europaeus (assembly GCA_907165065.1). The sequence goes on from OU015532.1 coordinate 29,140,321, forward strand.
AGCCACCTTTACCACCACATCATTTTGAGGAACTGGTAGTATTCTAGTTTCTTATTGTGGTCTGTGAAATAATTTACATGTAAATGGAATTTTTGTTTTCTCACCATTTGCCCTTTAAAATTACATATTCAGCAAAACACTTTTTCTTTCTCTCTGCAGTAAATACAACTAATTTCACTTCATGAACTGAGCAAAATCTCTCTTTACCTTTTCCTAGAAGCACAATTAAAACAACAAAACACAACCAAAGTCAAATTTTCTTCAGATTTTCTTCAAACTTTAGTCACAAAAACTCACAGTAAATACCTTACTCTGGAAGTGTTTCATCTAAATCAAAACTTTGCAGCATATATGTTGAAATCACCAAACATGAGATCTGAAGTTTGGATTAAGAATCAAAATTCTCCAAGACTGGACTGAGTAGCAACCAACTGTTGTGATTCTTCTTTAAGGTGTAAGACAGAATGGTGCAGAGCAGGAAGAAACCCTGTGCAATTTAGATTGATAGCATTTATAGAAAACTAAATTGCTTGTGATTCTTGGAAGAATTGTGATCATATTTTAGTGTAGCCTAAAACTGTAAATTTCACATTCTGTTCTAAATTTGACATCAAAGATGGTTCAGATATATGGCTACAGTAAAGATTCATCCCTTCTAAATGTGCCTCTATTGCAAGGGTAAGTAAAAAATAATCAGAATTTATGCACAAAGCTATATGAATAATTTTTTTGCTTCAGTCTCCAATTGCTGCAATCCCTTATCATATAAAAATAAGAAGCTATCCCAGTTCAGATTAAAAAAAAAAAAATTCTCACTTGTCTCTTGGGAGAATCTTAACTCAGGCTATGAACTATTCTGAGTTCAGGTAGCACCTACTTCTCCTGTTGACACTATTGGACTATGTACAAATAACAGAACACAGGAAGCAAAAATTCCCATGTCCTGACAGAGTGCCTTCACTTCCAACCTAAAAAACCCATTCTTATCCTTGCTCAGTGTCTCAATGACTCTGAAAGTATTTAATAAAAAAAAATAAAAATCCCCCAAACCAGGATTCTAAGTGGAAGTCCCTTTAAGATTACATGCAGACCACTCAGCTGAGAGGAGGAGAAACTAATGCAAATTCACTGTCTACCTGTTGCACAATCATTATATGCAAAAGGTTTTGGGGGTAGTAAACCAGACCTTTTCAGAGGACATTCAAAAGTACTCTTACAAAGATCTTCTCAGCTCTCTCTTTTCTATATTGCTTATCACATACACAATTCTGCAAGAAAAGGGGGCATAAAATAACAATTGGTGTTACATATTCCCTTATAAGCTCCAGGAAATGCACTGTGGAAGATTTCACTAGACACTGAATATCAATAACAGTTATGTGGTAGGACTGGAGAGCAGTTAGATTTTTTTAATTGCTCTTTAGTTAGCAAGACTAGCAGTTTCTCTCATTAACTGATATAAAAATGAAAATAAGTACAGGAGAACAGTGAGTCCCAAACAGACATATTTAATGCTTTAACTAACGATAACACTCATTATCTAGTCACAAAATCACATACTTAAACATATGGATTTAAATCTGTTCAGAACTTCTGCAATCCTTTGTCTTGCATCACCTTCACCAATTATTCTTACACAATAAATAATGTATATATAGAGTCCTTCATATTTTACACTGCACTTCATAGGGTAAGAGCCAGTCATAAGACTATGTAGCTCAAACTGTGAAGCTAGCTTCCCCAGGGAGCCTCCATCCTCTTCCAAGGGAGGCATAAACAAGCACAGTGATAATGGGGCATGGGGAGATTTTTCTCTTTTTCTTTTTCAGTTAGGACTGGGCAAATATGAAACTATCTTTCCAATTATTAAATTATCCTACAGTGAGTATTAGAGATAATTTTGTGTTTTGCTGAGTCCTAAGTGAAAATGAACCAGAAAGCAAAAGAATTTAACAGGCTGCTCCTGGTGTTTGTGAAATCCTATAATAAGAGTAAAGAGAAAAGGCTCTGAGGTGAGTTTTAGAAAGATATGAAGACAACACAAAGTGCACCTGTTTTCCACCAAACTCTGAAAAGCCAGGAGGAAGAGACAAAGACAAGGTAAATAATGAAAGAACCAAGGACGCATTTGGAGTGGGGAGATAGCTGCAACACAAAGTCTTATGTGCTGTTGCTTTTAAGCGCTTGAGGAATTTTAGATTGAAATCAGGGGAGAGAAGGCTACTGAAGAGGAAGAACAAGACTGGCTTCTAGAAAAAAGAGAGCAAGCACAGCCATAGTCTTCATACTTTCTGATGACTTGACAGTGGACACTTCAGAATTTCATAAACCCTAGAAGAGAAGCAGAAAATTGAAGCTATTGTGGAACACAGCTAGCAGTTCCTTAGGAGGCTTTTCTGCAGGCAGAGAAACACTCCCATTCTGTATCAGCTCTCAATGCTGTGCAAGGTACTTAACTTTTTTTACCTAGGCAGTTCTTTATAGCATGTGCTTTGACTACTTTTTTGAGTATGCTTCTCTCAAACTCTTACCTTGCGGTTAGAGAAATGCACAAAACACTTAGCTGATAGCTAATGGAAGAAAGAATTCAGGAGATAGCTACTCCCCAAATGGGTTCCCTCTAGCATGGATCAACACAGTCTAATTTGCACAGTCTAAAAAAATCACTCTTTATAATCCAGTCACAGCAATTTCCTTCCTTCCTTCCTTGCATCAAGGTGAAAGGGCTTGGTAGAGGAAAAAGAGCAATCAGTTAAAGCTTTTCTTGGCAAGAAATTCAGAAATCTGTTTTCTACCTACACTGCTCATCCATTGTCATAAATTCCTGCCCCAACTTTGCCTTCAATTCAACAGAAACTAATTTATCCTTTCCACCTTCAATAGTGCATAGAATAGAATGCTCTAACTCCCATTCCTTGTTATTTCCTTGTTTTCTTCATTCCCTTGCCTGCATCTGCCAAGCCTGCAACTCCTTTAGAGTGTGCTCTGCACGGTGTGAGGTTGCCACCAGGGCTGGAAGTGTTAGCCATTCCTCTTTGACTTAGCACTGGCTAGGGTAGCAGGCTCCATTGCACCAGTACCTTTCTGCATTCCCTCTGTAGTCTTTCCAGTGCCTGACTTCTACACTTTCCTTTTAGAGCTGGACAACATCCAAAATTTTATATGGGCTTACCTCTCACTTAATTCTTTCTCTGGAACAGAACTATCTAAGATCATCAATTGCCTTTCATCAATTAAAAAAAAAAAAGAAAAAAAGAAAAAAAGAAAAATATCACCTCCTGCACAAATGTTTGAACTGTAATCTTCATCACGAATCCTTCTGCCCCTTTACTACAGATTAGCTTGTCTTTGCTCATCTCTTCTTTTCTTTGCCCTCTTTCACATTTCTACTATTCATCCCCTACGCAATTCTACAACCGCTATATCTTCTACAACCAATATAACACTAACATAATACTAAAACACACATAAGACTTCTTGGTAGCGTAGGACTATTGACGGAGATCATTTGATTCTGCATGCCTCTCTGATTTGTCAGTCATCTTTGGGGGAGTGTGTGTGTATTTCAGTCCTTGTCTAGTACATAGCTGTATCCAGTCTAAGATCACAGTGATCAGATGAAAAGGTATTTTCAAGAATGCAAATTATTAAACCTGTATTGTCTTAGACTATTTATTATGTAGGAAATGGATCAGACTGTTCTGTGTTTCATCTAGTACTTGCAGCATCTTATGAATCCATGAGTATTCTCACGATGGGAATGACCCGTCTTGGGAAAGCAGTTCCACCTGTTCTTCAATACATCACTTAAAGTCAGTAAGTCTAAATCTTCAAGCAAGAATAAAAGCTGCAAGTCTGCATAGAGAAATTAGCCTTCTGACATACAGCAACTGTGCCAGTTTTTAATTTTTATTTTATTTTTTTTTAATCTCTAAAGTAGCAAAGACACTGGGTTTTGGTGACTAATTCTTATACGGCTTTTGGTTACTATGGTATTTGGACATCAAATCATTAGCAAGTATTCACAGAGATTATCAAAATATAAGAAGCCCGAGAGAAAAATAATAGTTTTCTGATAAATTGTCATTTCAGATGATGGCATTAGAAATTTACTACAGAAACTACAGAAATTTAGGGAAAGACAGTGAAGTTATCAACTGCAAATACCACTATAAAAAAGAACCTCATAATTAACAATATTAATCTATGACTGAAAAATTTGTTTCTGCTGTCACTCAATTACTGATAACCACAGAAATCAGAATCTCTAATATTTCATTAAGTTCTTTATCTGTATGAAATATTATAACATAACTCAATTTTTACATGGCAAGAAGAAATTAAAAAAAAACCCCACAGATAAATCAGAAGAGTCTCACACTAATGAAACAGGGTAGCTTTGAAAACATTGCCTATTCGGACCATCAGATGATACTATTTAGGGTATATAATACTGAAAGGGCAATCTGATAATCACACTAGAAGCAATTTCAAACCATACTACTGCTGAAAAGTCAATTTAACTTTCCAGCTTTATAAGACTTTGTTATTGCTATTGTTAATTATTTCTCATTTAATGGGAAATTGGCAACAAGGTCCCCAACTGTCATTTTAAATCTGCAATAATATCATGTGAAGCTCTTCGTCCTTATTCCCAAGTCCTGGATTATCAGAGCTAAATGGCAGCTCCAGCATTACAAAAGCTCAGGGGCAGGTACTGTTACACAAATTGCCAATTCAATTAACAGTGTGTAAATGCTCCACTGGCAGGCTGAGGGAAGGATAGCCATTTTGGCAAGTGTCATTCCTAATTTATCAAACTGTCAAACCTTCCACTCAGGTGCCTGCGGTCACTGTCTGCTTCTTAATGCTAAGTTGTAAAGCTGCAGGAACCATTCTTGTAGCTCAACAAGGCACAATACTCAAAACTGATTTTAAAATCAAATGTACAGTTGTCTTAATTATTCTCAGTATAAATGATGTTTTAATTACAAAATCAGAGTGGGAATATTCAATCAAGATGCAAGATTACATGTATATACAAGGAGGCAGGCAGATCAAAGCCCAGTGCCTAGCCTGATTTCAGAGGTAGCTATTCAGTTTTTCTTAATTCAATACAGTCTGTGATTACCTACCTCCCTCGGCTACTTGTCCTTTATGGTCTTTAGTCTGACTCTGCTCTTGGTTCTTACCAAACCACTGTGTCTGTGTTAATGCCTGTGGCAGGACTCTGCATCAACAGATGGTTTCATCTCCACAGGCCTTGCTCTCCCTCCTCCCTCAGACATGCCCCGTCACTTCATTCAGGAATTTTTAAAAAGTCTTTTCAGAAATAAAAACATGTTACGAGCCTCTTCTGTGGAAGAGAAAAGCTAAATAACTTATAATTTGAAGGCTTTCCCCATTCCTTTTTCCTTGAGGTTTTTTTCCTGTGCTGATAGGAGCAGCATACAGAAACAACTGCATATGCAGATTGGAGCCCCTACAGTGAATACATGTACTGTGCAGCACACTGGTGGCTGCAGGAGAGTGCTGGAACAGTATCCCCATTATGTACTTTGGGGGGTGGGATGTTACATCAGTGCATCTGTAAATGTTTGATTTTGGGTTTAATACTTGCTGAGCATGAGCTGCAGAGTGTTTCACTCAAATCATGTCTAAATTGATCTGACCATTTTAAAGAAACAGAAAATAAAACACAGAAAATTGTCCCTCGTGTGACTCGTGTTAGTAAAAATGAACAAAATTCATAGCACAATAGTACCAAAGAAAGCTCCAATAGGATAAGATGAATATGTTCTATAATTCATCAGTGGCCATCATGGGCCAGCAGAAGATGCTCCAGAGAAAGAAAAGAAATCCAAGATTAAGTAGTTATGTGGTAGATAACATCAGCTATAGTTTTCTATTTACAATAATTAAGTTCTTAAGTGAAAACCTGTATGTATGTGCATCTTCCAAAATGATGTATTTTTGCCCGTTATCTTTAGGTATTATCATCACAGCATGAGGAATCCGAAGGCTTTTACTTTTTATGTAAGAGAATTGTATCCTTGGACTCAATACTATCATGTCACCATAAGTTCCTAAAGCTAATTATGCATTTTGTGAAGGATGTAATGTATCCAGAGAGTAATGCTATGCAATTGTTCTATCATATTTTTGAAAGTGGATTAATTCTTTTGGAATTAAGAAATAATTTTTACAATGTCTCCAACAGACCTGGTAAAAAGCACTGAATTTAGTATTCACTATATTGTTTCTGCATCCATATGGTAAGTGTGAATGAAGAAAGTGCTCTGGAGCACAGGACTACCAGGAGTGAAACATTGCTCTGTCAAAATAAGAAGAATTCCATACATTGGTACAAACCAACTATTTGAACTGAACTTGACTTCCAAAGCTTTTAAGGATTGTCCCTAAATCAAGTCAAAATTGTTTTTACAGCTCTGCTAAATATCTAAGACTGCGAACTTTATCCAGTGCTCCATGAAATCATTGGAACCATCTTAAATTCTGTACTTCACAGAATCACAGAATGCTAGGGATTGGAAGGGACCTCAGCTATATTTATGAAAAGATAGATCTCTTACTGGTTCCAGTGTATGTACATCAAGAAACAGCAGCGAGTGTTTGAGAGTCATGAGGTAGATTGCTTCTGCTATTTAAATAACTTTGCATAATTTCACAAGAGCACACAATCAGATCAGATTTTTAGAGTAAATTAGGGGACTAAAAATAGAGAACAGGATTCCAACAAAGATTCAAAAACATATGGACACTTTGAAAACCCTAACAGCTACTAACTTTTGACACTCTCATGTATGAAAACATCTGCACAGATCTGACTTTCCTCCATAGAAAGCTGTCTCTAGCTAATATTATCATTGTTACACGATTAACCTTTCTGCTAGTGCTTTTGTGTAAATCTAACTCTTTTGGCATAACACTTCATTCAGCCTCATTGTACGTATACTTCTTTTGAACTTGAAAGTGTGAGAAAGAAGAGGCAGGAAAAAATAAAATATCTTAAATCAGCAAAATTAAACAGCTGCTCCTAGGGCTATACATTGGAAACTTTATTACCTTTATAGATTTTGAATAAGAGTTCAGGAAATTACATGTGATACTTAAGGGGGAAAAGGTGCAGTACTGCACAAGAAGCACCAAGTGTGACCTAAAGAAATACTCAAGTAAATAAAATATTATTAGATCACAGATTACAGACATACTGAGTTTCAGACTGAAATCTATGATAGCTATTTCATTTTGCAAGAAATAAAAAACGTCTGAAAGCAGAAGGTCTTCTTATTAGAAAGATAAAAAAAGTTGAAACATTTTTTAAAAAGGAAACATTTTCCTAACCCTGTAGGCCAAAATAAACAGCCTATGAAATATAAGAAATTCCAAGCAGTTAATTAAAAGTAAAACTAGATGAAAAAAAAAAAAGCTGTTAATAAATAGGTTTGTATCTATGAGATTATTCCAACTGAATTTTATTTTCAGAACATCAATTTAGCCAGTGCTGTGATTCAATAAACCAGTGTGCTAGGGCATTAGCTTGAACTGTGCAAGCAAGTGAATATCAACCCATATTATAATCAGGGGATTCAAATTATAGATTGTTTCTGGATCTGAGTTTCTTCAGTCAAGAATATTTTGCAGAAGATGAGAATGAGTACTTTGACTTTGAGAGATAAATTTGATAGAAATACTAATTCATATGTATTTAATCTGAGCTCCATGCATTACAAGACTTTACTGCTGCATCAAGACCAGCCTTTGGAAGAAAACAATTCACTGTACTGAAAAACATTTCAGCTCCTGTGGAATGATACGAACTTCCACATAACAGAAATGCCAGTTAAGGGTGTGGAAACTGTAGGCATTGTGAGATACTAAATGTAAACATAAAGCCACTTTAGAAACAAGTTCAACAGCAATTGTTATCCAAGGACCACTTTGTTTATATTACCAACAAACGCCAAACAACCCTAATCCAGACAGCATAATTATATGGCAGTTCTATACTGGTAAGTTAGCCAAGCTAGTTTCCAAGCTTTGAGAGCATTCTAACCAAGGACTCACTGAATACCCATGTCCAGAGGCAAGCCAAAAGCCCAATGTAGATATGCAGTGTTAGGAAACTGCACTTGATGTGTGCAGGTTATCTGAAAATTGTCTGTGGTTGTGGCAACTTTGGGACTGGCATGCCTCTCAGTATCATGGATCCCATCCTTCCACAACTCAAGTTCATTCAGATATAAAACTTCCAGAGCAGTGAATGGTGAATAATCCTCCGGACATAACACTGCACATCATCCTAAAAGTTAGAAATTGTCTTAGTCTTTAAATCACCTACATTAAAATTACTGCCCTGCAATTTTGGAAATAATTAATGATACTTATGTATTGGTTCTTAGGAATATACTTTTAGCATGGAAATTTTTTAACACATTTTGAAATAGAACTGAAAAAAAAAATAAAAATCCATGGCTGTGTTACTTAGCATGCTTGTTGAATGCTTGAACTAAATTAAAATCTTAGTGAATGTGTTTTTCAATTTTTCCTGTGGAGTAATCTTTCAGAGGGCTAAGCACACGATATGTTTGGAAAAATTATGGGGAAAACAAAGGCATTAGACAATAGGATCCAGTGTTCTTTGGTGCTGTCATCTTACTTTCCTGTACACATATATATTTCATCACTTTAAAACTACTGAAAAAGGAGGCCTCACCATCCTGCCCATGCCTGGGCTCTGCTCCTACTTCCTACCTTGTGCCAGCACCAGCACATCCACATCTGTGCAGTGAACCATGCTGGGAATTAAGGGGGCAGGTATTATTTCTTTGGGTTAGTGTTCAGCTGGACTGGTTAGCTGATCTGCTAGCCATGCCATCACACACTCATGCTGGCACAAAAAAGGTGGCTGAAATGTGTAACCAGGAACAAAGTAGAGAACAAGATCACCCTCTCTAACTGCAGCTGTAGTCAGTGGCATTTGGATAAAAGCACCCAGTGTCACTGTCCAGGATCTGTCTGGAGATCTCAGAAGTCCTCCCATAAGAAATAAGAAGGTAGTAAATATTCCAGTATTTTTCAGTGGCAGGCACAAATAGACGTTCTTGGAATGGTTTTTATTATGTTTAGCTACACATTTCAAAGACATGTGAAGAGCTTACTGAATCACATCCAGAAGCAATCTCTTTCCAAGTTACATGAGTTTTACTAGAATAAGATTCCATATTCCTGCTGCTTAAGCTTCATAACCAAATCCTCTGATTTGTCATACTAGAAGAGTGGAATATTTTCCAGTCTCACCACTATCTTTTCTGCTTTTTAAGGTCCTAAAGATCCTATATTCATGTATCTGTATCTGGGCTCCAGTGCCAGTTACGTAGGGAAGAGCTATAAAATCCTACAGTTCCTACAGAACGTTTTAAAATCTGTGTGATGTCTACAGGAATCTAACTTACTCTCAGGCAGGATGGGGAAGCTATGGGTTTCACTCCATCCATTTCTGCAGAGGTTTGTGCTTAGTCTGTAGGATTCACCCTCTCAGTGTCCATGAAACTGTCCTCTACTCATTTCCTCTCGTACATTTGGAAAACAGAAGTTTGACCAAGGACTAGGACCGATCTAGTCCCAGACTTTCTCTTTTTGCTCAAATGTATGGCCATTTTCAAATGGAGCTATGGTTATTTACCTGCCAAAACAAGAACAGCAACAATAAACTATTTGGGTAAAACCATTGGTGGGACTACTGAAAAGGTATCCAACACTTCTAGCCTCCTTTTGGCTTTGACAATAAGCAAAATTAATAAACATGATGCAAATCTTGGCTGGGCTTTGCCTTCAATTTTAATATAGCAAAGTGGCAGCATTTGCCCATATGGAGCATAAGAGAAGCCAGTATATAAAACATCGTTAACACTTCTTGCTCTTTCTGCAACATCTCTGCTTCTAATCCAAAAGACATCACTTCTCCATTCCTACATCATGACAAAAGCTTAAGTAGGCAGAGAAGAGAAATGCACTAAAAAGTGTTGCCAAGTATCAACTCAACTAAAGGTTTAGCATGTTTCTCCTAATCTTTGCTTTCCTGTAACCCATCTGCAGTTTCTCCATGTAATCCCAGCCCATGAAGTTTCTCTCAAATGTCACCTCAGAAAAAAGGAAATAACACTCAAAATGCATTTAAAATGCATCCAGGTAATTTGTAGGAAAGTAAAAATGGCAATCGTGTTTGGTTCAGGCATCTGATCAAATACATACTTTACAACAGAGTCATGAATGAGATGAACAGCGTGGACGCTCCAAAATAATTGGCTTAATGCAAACCAGGTAAAGTCTTGTCTCACAAGAGAGAAGTTTCAAGCAGTGCCATCTTGGCTGCCTGTGTGTCTCATTGACTCATTCATTTCAGTTGCCTCAGTATCAATTTTCTTAGAGCAGTGGTGCTGTACTGTTATGTATCCAATTCAAATTCACCCTGAAATCACGATCTATGCTATATCTAAAACATAGTCTTGAGTGCCTCATTCACCTCCCAGAGGCACGGTCTCTTCCTCTCCCTTTCCACACTGCTGGAAGAAGTTTGCAACAATTTCTAATGGGTGCTGCAAGATCTTCGTAGTCAACTAGCTTGGCTGGCCAGCACAGAGGAAGCTGGCTAATCTTTGTACCTCCTGCCCCCTTCTTGCTTCCCTAAGCAACATCTCTAATCCAGTCCTTTACTTATTAAAAAAAATAATAAATCTTTAAACTACTTTTAGCTGTGGTGAGGAAAGGAAAGGTTATTTTTTTTTCATACTGGCCTAAATATACTAATGCTAGTCACAACCTAGCCAGGAAAGAACAAATTACAGTAACAGATGTCCATATATCACTAAGGTGACTTCCCTCCCTATTTTTATTTTTTATCAAAAATGGTGAGTCTGAAAAGTCAAAACAAAATTAAAAAAAACCCTGCAGCATCTGTCTCAGCAGAGTTCAAGCTGGCTGACAGTTCCTTACACTGAGAAGCTGAGAATGATGCTATAATTAAAATTTCATGAACAAGACAAAAATCTATTTTGTTTGGGAGAACTGTTACGAAAGTATACAGAGAAAAACTGAATATGGTAATCTTAGTTTATCCCTGGCCCTGAATTTGATGATTAAACTTAAGGATCCTGAACAAAATTATTGTTAGCAACACCTCATAACTTAATTAATTATGAGTGTCATCTCTGTTAGGCATGGAAGCAGGTTTTTAACCATTCAAAGTGAACGTGCAGCTATTGGCACAACACCACTCTGAGTTCTCATTTGTTTGATGACTGAGGAGTAATTCTTCCTGTCCTTATCACAGAATAAACTTGACCCAATTAATTTTCAGCCTAGAAAGGAATAAGCAGGAAAAAGTGAATAATCGTTCTCAAGACAAGGGAAAAAGGCAGTAATGGCACAGTTAGAGGCATCTTACTGGCACCTGTATTACTTTCCTTTTCATATATTTTTATATAACATGCATTGCTTTTTACTGAATTCAGTCAGTTCCATGGGAGACAACACCATCCGTCTTATTTCATCTTTTAACAAGGACTTGATGAGGTGACACAGGACTGATTCTTAAAAACACATTACCTGTTATGTGAGGCATTGTGTGACAGGGAGAACTATCTTCGTGACAGGCACCTGACAGCAGATTTGTTGATTTCATGGTCACTTCATTTAAAGTAACAACAGGGTGAAATATGCCATCTGATAATCTGTTTGAATGTTGACTGTGAAAAGCACTTAACATTTCTGCCAGCTACTACTACTACTACAGAATCTGTTCTTCAATATGTGCAGTTTTACCAGCCTTTTTAATAATTATAAGTTAGAAACTCTTATCCTAGATTAAAAGTGTGTGTGTGGGGGGGGGGGAACTTTTAAAAAGTCACCTTAAAAAACTGACATTGCATTCTGAAAATAAGAAGATTCAAAATTTAGGGCATGTCACACAGGGAGACTATTGTCTGCAAGACAACCGACTATTTGCTGTTTGAGGGCAACTGCTGCACCTGCATTGCATAGGCAATTTCAGGACAGATAAGTAGCCTTTCTTGGTCAGTTTTCCTCCATGTGAAAGTTTAATTTGGATATTTAAAATCAAACTTCCCTCTGCTTAATTTTTACTAATAGGTAGTGATAGCAAAATGATAAGTAATGACTCGCTTCAGGAAGGGATTATACTAAATTCTGATACTACAATTCAGAAATTTTAGTTAAGAAGTTGGTATCAAACACACATAAACCTATGTATCAGCATGGTAGGAATTAAAAAAAAAATTAAATATTACAGCTTTATTAGTTCCTTTGACGTAGAGCTTGCAACACAAGAAACCAGATTAATACAAAAACTATAATCCACTTTCTAGTGGCTGAATTATTGAAACTCTCGTTTGTTTTCAAACAATTTTGGCATAGGCACAGATACCTCTAGATTAATCTGGCAGCACTGGAAGTTAGGTCAAAATCTGTCCTGAAACAGAGCCATCATCATATAAAAATGCATGGCATGCACAAATTATAAACCCTTAATTCAGGTAGGGCTAAACGAGACAAGTTCTAACAAATCAGCACTGTACCCCTAAAGTAATTAACATGTACTCACACATTGAACTTTCTTGTTGATTTATGCTAACCTCCATGAAACCTGAGGAGGAAATACCTTGAATCGATATGATTTAAGCATTTTAAAACCACATTAAATACAAACCAGAAGCAGGCTGGTTAAAATTTACACTTTCTCTGAAAGATTTTTGACACATTCAGTGCTTGTGAAAGCTGAGGGGATGACGGCCCTAGTCAAATACAGTTGAGTGAGCAGACTGCAAGCATCCCACATTCCACCTCCAGTGCAGTTCAACCGTGACGTGGAGGGACCTGCCTTCTCTTTTACTTCCCTCCCCACACACACTTTTATTTACTGTCTCATAAATATTTTATTAATTAATTCTTGTTGTTGCTTGTTGGCTTTTTTAGTACTCTTAATATTTTGCTACACAGCTTAACTTAAATTCACTTAGTCTTTCTGTTTCCAAATAAAAATTCTGACAAGTTGACAGATAGTCTAAGACTATAGCGAGCATTTTATTCCTAATCTGTGAAGATGTTATTAGAATCATTTTATGTGGATGTGTTTATTTTTAAGTCTTCTTTACTCAGGAAATAATCTCAGGGTTTCAGGTTCCCATCTCCTGGGATCACATCAATGGCAGCAGAAGCATGTATTTGAAAACTTCAGTGTGGATTATGAATATAGTTTTTATAATCAGAACAGTCTGATTTTTATGGCACTGCCGACTCCAGTGTTTCCTGCTAAACTTTAGCTACATTAGAAATAACAACCTACAGTTATTTTGTTAAAATAGCTACTGTCAACTTGAAATCTAGTCAATTAAAAACAAAACACAAAACAAAAACAAACAAAAAAAGCACTGTCAGGTGCTAAATCAACCCCCGAGTCCCACTTGCCAAGTTCTGTGGTTCTAAAACCATATGCTCCTATTTTAAGAATGGATTCTCTCTTTCCTGTCTCTGTGCAAAAGCCTTGCAGAAACAAACAAAAAGCAAGGCACAGCGAAAGCTATCTGAGCAGAAATAGCTTCCAAAAGTGCCTAGGAGAAAAGTAAAGAAACCAGGGAGACAACATAAAAGGGAAAAAAAAAATGGCTTATTTCTTAATCTGTTTCACTTAGCGTGCTCTCTGAAATTACATAAAACTCCACTGGAGGAAAAAAAACATTTATTGGGAAAAAAAAAACACTTCAGAGGTCTACTGTGCTCTTTAAACAGATATTGGTTTTGAAGTATGGAATAAACCCCTGTGACCCAGATCTTGGGGTACGTTGAGGCTGCTTCGAGTTGCATCACGCACACATTCTGGGCATGAAGCCAGCCTCACTGGCCAAGTGAGGTCACTCATGTGCATTAGGGTCTGCCGGTGGCACAGAGCCAGCCTCTGCTGCTCCTGTCGTATCACCCTACTTCCTCAGCCTCCTTTGAGGAAACATGGACAGGTTTGCCCCAAATGATTCTGGGCAATTTCAAGGGCTACGGCAGCATCACCGTGCAGGTACATCTCCCACCCCCAGAAGTGTGCTGTTTCTCAGCTGCTGTGGAAAGTCTAGACTAAATTAACTTGACTGACCGAAATGGAACTGCAGTCCTTGTGGAACTCAGTGGGAAAATATGCAAACTATGTTTACAGCCTTGTTAAGCAAAGAGCCATTAAAAGTCATATACCCAAAAGGCTTCACAACAATGACAAGGAAAACCAGCCACCTTTATGAAAAAGCACTAGCTTTCTGCGTTACCTTTCCTGGTGTTAAATTCCTAGTATGAAGTCTCCTTCTATCAGGAGGAACAACATTTGGCTTTATATTACCAAGTTGTAGAATTCATCACTTTCCTCTCTCTGCCATCTGCAGGATATTGAAAATGAAATGAAAACAGAAAAGGATTTTTAACATGAGGGGAACACCTGATGTACAAAGTTATTCAAGCCCCAGGAATGTGTGGTATTGCACATTCTCACTGTCGCAGCCTTTGTTGAAAAGGATTTCCCTGACCTTTTCTCTAACCAGCAAACAAATAAGCCCTATCTCTCAGCAGGAGAGAGCCACTGCTCCATTAGATCATCAAGCAGTTCTATTCAGACTATCCCAGTCTCCTGTCCTTGGCCCTGAAGAAAAAGCTGGCACCGGTCCAATCAGTCAGAGAGAGGGAAGGCAAATGTGCTTTCGTACGGTACAGCTTGAAATGTCACAGCAGGATGAAAGTCGTGGAACAGACAGCAGTGAGGAAAAGATGTGGTGCTACATGAGGGGTAGTGTTCCAACAAGGAAAGGCTGGTGTTTCAGTCTGCCAAACAACGTAATGACTCATCCAGGCAGAAAAATATTACCACCATGGGAATATTTGGAACGTCTCAGTCTGAGAGTAATTAGGGACTAAACTACACCGGCATGCTTCAGTGATGAAATGAGAAAATAAGCAATACCTCTGTCAAGTTCTGATTGGCGAGTATTAAATGAATATGGGCTTCTATCATATCTGACCACAAACTAGTAACTTGCAGCAGATTGTCAGAATGGAGAAATATTTCCACTTTCTCATAAAATACGACAGCACAAAAAAACCTGGTGAAGTGAAAAATGTTACACTTGGCAGTGAGAGTTTTAAGGAAAATCATTACTATGATTATATAATATAATCCTTGTAACAGGCATTTGCACATAGCTTTTTCAACCTCTAATTACTCTGTCTGCAATGGAATAAAAAAGGGTAAGAAGAGGATGGGCAAAAGCAGCAAATGCTGACAGTTTCATTTTATTAATAACTACCGTATACAAATCACTAAATGAAAAGCACAAATGTTTAATGGATATAGGTAATGAAATTATTGTGCTACTTATCGGTTGTAAAAATGTAAATACTTTGGCAAGAAGGACAAACGTTAATTTTTATTCTTTTGTATTTCCAACTTGTGTACAATTTGTATTCATTAAACAATGCAAAAGGCTTTTTTTTTTTCTTTATAATTGTAAAGTGACATTATAATTAAATTGTATAACCTCAGCAGCATCTGCAATTTAAAGGATCACTTACAAGCAGGCTGGACAAAGTGCACCACATTAAGCCACAAAACTGAGTTACACATCAATAACCCTTCATTCCAGTGGCTGGGTCAGAACCTCAGCAACATGGAAAAAAAAATAGATTATTCAGAGTAAAAAGGTTTAGAAGGTCAGAAGCAAAACTGCTTACAATATCAAAATTCCCAGGATTCTTTAAGACTGTATACACTGAAACCTCCCATGACACCTGTTTGACTTCTTTTGGCCGGATGGACACTTGTAGTTCAGCTGAACTAAACGCAGCTCCCCAAATTAAAAGGAAGGGCAAATGCAAATTACCTCTCTGCACAATATGAACAACCCCCATTAGACTGGCTTAATAAACTCTAATAGATGTGTAGCTTAATAAAATATTCAGCTATTGACATAAACATAAATATAAATTTCAAAGAAAATAACCTACTTTAGTAAAACTACCTGTGCAATAAAAATTAATGAACTCCAAATGATTCTGCACATCTCCACCAAATTGCATTTTCAGGCTCACATCTTCAGGACATGCTGGGTGGTTTGATGCATTCCCACAATTCATCTTCCTGCTAAGCCAATTTTAATTTAAATGCAATTAAAGGCTCAAAATGAACATTATGTATTAGATAAAGCCTTGAATCTGCAGACTATCATAAATATGATTTTCAGAAAAATTAATTACAAGCCATTAGGGTACAAGTCATCTTACTGCAAATGTTGAGTTAAACTGCAGAATCAGTTTGTTCCTTCCATTAAATGTTAAATACTGATTTTAAGCTTTGCTCCAAGTTAATAGCAGAAGGTCAGCATAAAAGAAAAAATGTTTCTGAAATAATCCTCAGAGATTCTGGAGACTTATCAATCCACATTAATTGAAAAAATGTCCTCTCTCTAAATGCCTTGAAACAATGAGCTTTTGGTCAACCTAAAATAATAATAAAACTCTGCACATTTTCCTTGTGCTCTGAATATAACACAGATTTCTGCACAAGACAGAGTTGTATGTTGTTTGGTGTTTCTAATCAGTACTTGGTGGATGTCCACAAGCCACATCAGAAATATCTGCATAAGATATATTGTAGACCCAATCTAAGAAACTTCAATAAAGTCACCTAAGAGCTTCCTTTTGTTGTCACTTGCTGTGAGGTGAGGCCTGAGTATTCAGTACAATCCCAGCACTAAAGCAGCAGCTGTGCAAAACACTATGATTTCTGACTTTGAGATACATCAAAGTTCCAATTTCAACTTTTTAGATATTCCTGAAGACTCACAAATGTGCCTGTAACTCCTAGCAACCATGATGCAGATTTTATGCAGTCTAATTTGTTCTATAGACTTGTATTTAATGGTATATAGAACACATCAGAGTTACAAAATTAGAGGAAACAGAAATTGTATATTGTATGTCATATATTGCAAAATGTGTATTGAGCACTGTACAGAGGCAAAGATACCAGCATATCCCTCAGAACTAAAAGTAGTTTCCCAAATTCACAACTTCTGAATCCCGCTGCTAGCTGTGTTCTCTAATGTCATCCCATAGCTACTAAATTCTTCCCGCCAATATTACCTACAATAGATTCAAAGGAAAACTGTGCTTAATTCCTATCTCCCAAACTGACATATTTTATACACAATATGTCAAAACGATGCATTTTTCATTAACTTCTGTTCTATCATTAAACAGAAAAGCAACGACATGGCTGGTGAAATTCAGCCATTAATCTCATAATAATTGCTTATAAATGTTCATGCTACACTGAAGAGCTGAATGCATCACATGCAGTTGAGGGGGTCAAGGTAGCTTTAAAAAAAAATCTTTATTAAATCACAGCTTTATTTTCTGACATTATTCAATTTAGGCACTGAAACTCACACCATCTTCTGAACACTTGATTCAACTTAATTTTATCTGCTTGAATATCAAACGTTTCAATATCTACCTCTATATCCAGGCCCTTCTTCAGCTGCTAACTACTCCAGCCCTCCAGGGGACTGCATGTGTTTGCTTCAATCCATTTATTGTCTTTTGCTTGTCTACCTCTATCCCTAGACACTAATGTACTCACTTCTGGATATTAGTAGATAACCTCTGTGCAGCAGGAGTTTAATGAAATATCTGGCCATCAAGCTGAATGAAATGTTATTTTGGCAATTGAACTTCATAATTTAAGGGCATTAGTACAAGATTCTCTAATTTCAAGGAATGTAGAAAGCTGTTACATTCTGCAGTTATTATTAAAATGCTTGCTTTGTATGCTTGCGGATTCTTAAACAGTTATACTTTGAAGACAGCAAAACTTCTACGAAATAAAAATTATTATATGCCTTGACAGTTTCAAAAATCAGAGCAATGAACAAAGTCTAATGAAAAGTCTAATGAGCAAAGTCTAATGAGCAAAGAAGACAACTATTTCCCCAAGGAGCTTGTTGCACAATTCTACTTTTCACAGGCATACAGTTTTTCTACAGTTGATGAGGTATGATACATTTACAGACAACCAACAGGACCAGGTTTCTGACAGTAACATACAAGAACAGAGAGAGACACCTAAAAATTACACTCACCTATAGCTGAAAAGACCATAAAGCTCCTACTTGAAGCCATCACACTACAGCATTGCTTTATGGGTCAAAGAAATAAACCACAAACTTTATGCGTGAAGATAAAGTTGATGTGCACCTAGCACTTCAGTCTCTGGGAAAATTCTCAAAATGTTATTTCTGATGGGATATCTTGTAATTTTCATATTTTTATGTACACCATCCTGAATCCCTAAATAGTATGCAGAGTTTTATTCCTGAATCTTTTATCACACATGACTTCAAAACCAAAAAATTCAGAAGGCTGATCAGAGTCCACTAACATAATTGGGGATTTTCCCATTGACTTCAGTGTATTGGGCAGCAACTTGTTAGTAAAGCCAACCCAGGAATGTATAGTCTGAATACATCATCTAAAATATGAAACGGATCCACATGACACACACTCCTCTTAACCTTTTCAATAGTCAGGTATACTCCTGCATCTTAGCAAACACTAGGTTAAAAAGAAAATATTTAGAAGGTCACAAGCAAAACCGGTTACATGATCTAAATTCCTAGGGTTCCTTAGGACTGCATATGCTGAAACCTGCAATAACACATTTGGCTTCCTTCAGCAAGGTAGACACTTGTAGTTGGGATGACCTAACTGCAATTCCCCAAGTTAAAAGGAAGGGCAAACACAAATTGCCTTTCTACACAAATTACCTTTCATGAACAACCCCCACCAGGCTAGGTTAACAAATGCTAATGGCGCTCTGTCCAGGGACAGTGGCTAGTTCTTTTCACTGCAAGACTTGTAACTCAAAGTCCAGAAGCATAGTATCTATAACTGATGATAGAATACACTGTAAGGCAAGTACAAGGGTAAAAGAGAGAGGAGGAGATTATTGCATTCACCAGTGAGATGCTTCTAACTCTGCAAGATGAATGCATAGCAACGCATGGAGGAAGTAAGAGAACACCCCAGATCTAGTACGGTGAATAAAATAGATACAATGAGCTGTTGTCCAGATTTTCAAACTCAATCTCTTTTCACTCTCTCGAGCTTACTGCTGTTTGCCATTAGATTTTTCATTTCCAAATAACTCAGCAACTAAACAGGTGGAAAAAGTCAAACTCTGCCAAGCTTGGCTGCCCAGGAAGCTGTTGAAACCATGAGGTTCCCATTCAGAACAAGGTCTTTGTGACAGCATGAGCTCACTCTGAATAGCTGTGTGTTCAATGATGTGCATGTTAATGAAAGCATTGTTCATTGTTATCATAGAATGTTATTCAGGGTTTCACACAAACAGTAATAAAGGTATTTTTCACATTTTTTTTCACTGCAAATTTAAAACACAAGTTACTTTTATATTTGCCTCATCCTAGTCACTGCTTCTTACTAGCACTTGGGAAAGTGGTCCAAGGTCACTTCTCTGGCCATTCCTAAATCCCATTTTCATGTGTTGTTTTCAGTGTATTAATCAATTTCTACTTCCATTGTACTCTGAAATCAAAACTCAACCCTTTTTATCCACAGGCTCCTGTCAAATTCCAGCACCACATTGCAGTTTAGTCTGCCTTCAGACCCATCCCATTTTTCAGCAGTTCTCTCTTATAAAAAAAAATTACCTTCCTTCCTCCTAAACTTCATCATTCTTATCTTTCTTTGAAAGGCTGAGAAACATCATCATCTTAGATACCCTTGATGAACTTTGCTTCACATTCAGTGTTTCCTAAAAAAACAAAAACCCTTACCCTAACCTTAATAAGTTTGCATTTATTTATAAACGCTACATGCACACACACTCAAAATCAGTCTAGCTTTCTAAAGATCAAGATGTTCTCTGAAAATGCCTTACTTCTCAGGAAATTCTATACTCCTGAGATTAGACATGGCACTGAAGTTTCCTAACTCTACTACTACAAGCAGCAGGAGCTCACCTCCAAATCAATGAAAAGTTTCTCACCAGAATAATAGTATTTTAACCTTTGCCTAAGATTTGAGCAAACTATACGTACACTGTATGCTTAAGAGTATTTCAGAGGCAGTCCTGCCAGAATAATGAATGGGTTTGAAACAGTTGTAGCTTTACTGGATATTGAGGACTAGAGTTAGTTGCAACAGTTTCTTAAAATTTCTCACAGTACGAGTGTACATTTCAGGCTCAGTGAAATAACGCAGTTTTTGAAAATGCTATAAGTTGTATGGTATTACTTTTTTATGTTTAGGTATACTGATACACTTGCTTTTATGTAGTGTTCTGTAGGGCTTATTTTTTTTAAATCTTCTGTAGAAATATTTTTTTCTTGCCTTTTATCTTTTGTGAGCATCTACATGAAACTATTTCAACAGGTTCATAAAACTAAATAAAAAAAAAAAACACCTCAAGGAGTTGGAAGAAGACATAAAAAGTCTCAAAATATAAAAAGTGACCAAGGAACAAGTCCTGTTAATCATTCTGTAGGTGTAAGTTGGGGTCCACAATGCTTAGTTCATGCATCTGCCTAAACAGATTTAAAACTAAGACATATCTGAACACTTTCTGGGCATGGCCTGAAGCCACTGAGCTGTGTCTGGGATGTTTTACAGGATTATTTTCCTTTGAGCAGGCAATTGTTGGTATCATTCCCACACACATATACGTGTTGGCCTACTCACAAGACAGCTTAAGAATGGTATTTCTTAATGGAACATGCTGAGCTAACAAACAGAAAAAGATGAAGCAATCATTTTCTGCTGATCTCTGTTTTGTTGCTAGGATTACAGGAGGCTTCTCTTTAGCAAACAGGTTAAATAATGTGACTTATGTGATTAAAATTTGCAATATTCCTACACCAGAAAGACCCTATTCATCATTTAAAACAAACGATCTTTTAAAATGTATGCATTATACTTCCTTACTAATCCTACATAAAGCTTGGTGTTGTGGAACAGTGCAACTCAGTAACTTTTCTGTATTGTTAAGAGGAAAAAAAACTTCCATTTGGGAGATACTGATACACTGGTAAAGACCACTATTTCCCTTCTCAATGCTCTAAATATTCCATGGACTGTTCAGAGGAATCTCCAGGAAAAATATAAGACATAATAGTCTCCAGCAGAGATTATCACTCAAGAGAGGTAATTCTATATGGGAACAGAAAATACAATGCATTGCTGATGCTAATAACAACTATGGAGAACAGCATTTAGGAAGGAAAATATTGGAAAAGAACATTAACAAAACCACATAACTTCTAGTACTATACATCAAAGATGTCCTCACTCAACAGTGGCTAACATGTGAAACTAGTGATCCATTCAGCCCTTAACTCAGAAGGTCGTTACATCCTAGGGCTACATTGGCACTAGGGATGCTATTCAAATATTCAGGATGAGAATTCATGTGAAATGCAGAGCTTTAAAACAAAGTCCTATTACTTGTTCAATATGAAGAATCAAAAGTGCAATGTTCACATAAAATTAGATGCCCTAGAACAATATAGGACATGACATTGGCCTCACACACAGTGACGAAAATTCAGAGTATTTCCAGGAAAATCAAGATTGTTACACACATGTATTAGAGCAAATGAAACATAAATCAGAACGGCTGCAGGTGACAATTGTACTTGGACAGCAGACACTCTCCATTTCTAGATAGAATTGCAAAAATTATTCAGATTGGAAGGGGTCTCAGTTGAAAGGTCAACTAGTTCTATCTTCTGCTCTAAGCAGGGTCAGCATTGAACTCACAGCAAGTTGACTAGTCATAAAATTGTCACTCAATAGTAATAATTTGACACAATACCTTGAGTTAAGCAAGGAAACAAAGTTTTTTGAGTAAAAAAAAAAATTACCAAAATTCTTAAATTACCCTTGATGTGCCAGATAGTTGAAAGATTTCTGTGCTGCGGGCAATTTCCAGGCTGCATAGAAGAGTAAAAGAAGAGTTGTTCTGTTGTTTCTAAACAAAACATTTTTAGCACTCACAACAAGCTTCTACTCAAAATCTTTTATCTCTTCCTTCTTAGCCTGAAGCTTTAATTTCTCTTTCTGTGATTGGTTAACCCATGCACCTTAGCACTTACATGACCCTACAGTAATAGTAGCTGAGTACCTCAACTACAGATTAATTTATTCTCATAATTTTATTGAGGAATACAGAAATATTATCATCCACATTTACAGAGAACAAGACAAGGACAGATATACAGATTTGTCCAAGCTCATTCAAGAACTAGGAACTAACTATATTTCTTCAATGCCAATCTAATGCTTACAACCTTAAGCTACTGCTCTTCTTTTTAAAACAATTATGATCTCCATTTTTTTTCTCATTTGTCTCAACAGTATTTTTATCTTTCTTTACATCTTAAGAGTGCAATACGCCATTTTTCTAGCTTCCTCATAGCTTTCCTTGCCCATTTGTAAAAAATCAACACCCTTTCTTGCCTTTTGTTATTGTTTTACTTTCAGCTACCCAGAACCCAATCTCCTTTTCCCAACTTCTTTAGCACAATTTTCCTTTTTATATAAGGTTCCATTCTGTCCCCACATCCCACACACAACACTCTCAATCACCTTCAGATTACAATATCCTTGGAATATGGTCTCAAAGGCTGTATCATATATTATCCTGGCACATATAGTTTGTAATTCAGAGTAGCACCCAAACTACCTGTGCAGTGGTTCACATTGTGGTCCTAGTTTGAAGAGCCACCACAGCTTCAGGCCAGTAAACCTGAACCAAACTGTAAATGAGCTTTCCCTAGAGCTCTGCCCTTATAGACTCTGTAAATACAACTGGCTTAAACCACTTGGCTCTGTGAACTCAAGACAGTTCAAGCTCACCTGTTAAAAGTTGAACAGAGACAGCCAGGAAAGTCCATGGTTTTAGCAGCTTGACTCACCAGGTACCCGTCTTTGTACCACAGCTCCTGTTCACATAGATTTTGAGCTGATAGATCTTTCCTTTATTTTCAGATCGTCATGTTGAAGACCTTTAGGATAACTCCACTTACCTTAGAGGACCTACCACTCCTGACTACTCCTACTAGAGTGTCACACACACTTACACCTCTTGGCAACCTTCAGCAACATCAGTCAGAAAGAAATGTCATGTCCTAAAGATCTAGCATGTCAAACCCTACTGGCGGGTTCCAGTTATTCCAAAATTTGTGCAAGAATAATTTGTGAAGAAAATGGCATGTTAACAATTCACTTTATAGCCTTTGCTCATGAGTGCCTCCTGAAGATTCACTAACTTAAGCAATAGAAATGTTATACCATTAAAAGAGAAAAATTTACCCTGGGAAAATGCCAGTAGCAGGCAACACCCACATATGATTATTTACTACACTGCACACAGACACCACACTGTTCTGTTTGCCCATCACACAACAGAGGTCATCCTCTGGACAGAAACACAACACTATCAAGAGAACAAAGAAATAATTCCTGATAAAAGCAAATAAGAGAAAACACTTCATGGGACAAGGCAAACGCCATCTGCTTTCACTGAAATCTGTGTTATTAACTAAAACATTTTGTAGTCTTCTGGACCGTGCCCCAAAATGACAATCCTAAGAAATAACAGTGGTCAAAAGTAACATTCTTCTTTTTAGCTGTCTAGGAGACAGTTAAATCTTATATCCTATACAGCTGATTCAAAACCTTAGTCTTCCACTCTCAGCACTATGACAAATTATATTTCAGAAACATCTGTCCAGACATTCTTACTCAACCAGCAGTCTACACCACCACCTTACACGTCCCTGAGGAAGCCATTACTCCTGCTTTCTTTCCAGTCAGTGGGTATCCTCAGTCCTATTGGACTTTGTGGCAATTTGTCATATACCACTGTGGCTTTTACACCTGGATCTGCTCAGGTTCTCAGCCAAGCACAGAACATGAAGGCTACCAATGAATCGGATTAAATTCAGAGACTAAGGAAAATGTTTCTGTCCTTGGACAGCTGGAATTATTTCTTCCCCTTGCTTTTTACTATACATTTTAAAAAGCATTCTCAAGTAGCTTGTCAGCACTCATGCAAGTGAACTCAATGGTTCCTAATAGGATTACTATGTAAATTACAGCTACTCAAATGAACATTTGCAGGAAAAGGCCTTCAAATGAAGGTTTGCAGAAGGCCTTCAAACTATTTCTTGTGAATTAAATTGCTATAAAAGCTAATTTTCATTTTGGTTTACTCAGTCACAACTCTTCATCCGAATTTCATAATAAAAACTTACCACATTCTGTTGCACTTTTAAAAAAAATGCTAGCATGTTACAACTACTTCTACTTCCCACTCCAATGAGCAATCTGACGAAGTACTCTCTGCTATATCCAAGCTGTTAAAATATCAATACAACCGAACAAGACAAGCACTGATTCCATAGCTGTTCAACTCTCTTTTGTTCCCGAAACTCTTACTACACATAATCAAATGAAATCAATGGGATTTGATTTTTAAGTGATACAAATATTGCTTACTGTGAAGTATTCTATTTAAAATAGAATCAAGTACAGCTAGAATAGTCCAAGTACTAGAATTATTATTCTTTTACATATAATAAGGGCATCAATCTAGATTTGTTAAAACAGAAGGAATTATTAATTCAGACTTTTATAATTAAGTTATTTTAACAGTTAAAGTCCAGTGCACATATAAAGGTATAAATTTTCAATGGCTGAAAATCAGTGCAAGTCTTAACACTGGGAAAGCTAAAACCAATCCAGTGGATGACTTGGAAGCTAATAAAATAGTAGAGAAAGCAGGAAAAAACAAGTGCTCCGTGAAAAGATCAAAATTCACAACCTTTAAATATCTTGCAGAGCCAACTAGTTTGGAATATGCAAATATCTTTGTGCCTATAACAAGGTCACTCATGTTTAAAGTTAATCAGATGTGTTCATCTTGGAAGAGTTGGATTCAAAAATAAAAGGGACATGCCATAAACTTAGTTTCTTACTTGGACCATAATTTGAACAAAAACTACTTTGAAGTCCCCTTCAAAGATCCAAGTAGAGAATTCAGCTCTCATTTCAGTATAACTCAGCGTAGTAAGTTTCTTTACAAGATGCTTTCAATATATAAGACAAAAATTAATAATAGAAGATTTCTGGTCTACAAAGAAATTGCTTATCACAACTTTTTAGTCTAAACTGCTTTTTGAAAACCTACCTCACCTACCATACAGTATAGAGCACAGGCAGCAAGCAGCAGAGCATCTCCAAAGAAATGCAATAGAAGGGTTTGAACCTCTACTATAACTACTGTATATTTTTGAGTTTTTGAGACAGACATGCTGGATGAATTTGAATAGGAATGACACTTTGTTGGCTAACTACTCAGGCTTGGTAGGTTGAATGCTTCCTTTGATGATTATTTTTTATAGAATTCTTATATCTAATTTTAAATAAGCACATTTTCATTGCACTTAGGTTCATAATAATGTTTCCTCATAATAACTAATGCTTCATGTACCAATGACAATATTCTTCATAACGCTGTTAGGAGGTCTGTACAGATGTCTATTATAACCTCCCTAACTGAAGGTATCCTGGTATGCTGAACACTCAGGCAACTATCATGATAGCTATCCTTGCTAGAGCATTATGAGCACACAATTGGGACTTTTACAGTATTCTTTACCTAAAAAAAATAATCTCATAGTAATTGACAAATGGTACAGAAAAGCCAAAAGTGGATAAGATATATATAATACATGCATTATTGCACACACCAGCGACAAAGGTTGTCATCTACAATATGGCTTTATATAAGTTGGATAGACTCTAGGGCTTCAGCCCTAGCTTTGCGTAGTACCAAAAAACACTTAATGGTTGTTAAAGTGGGTTAAGTATTTTGCTATCTTTGTTTCTTAGATATTCAGCAGAGAGCTAATAACATCAGGAGCTAGATGGAAACTCCACTAAAAGGAAGGAAACTCCACTAAAATCACAGGAGTTCTTCTTGCCTAGTGAAAAGTCATTAGACAAACCAAAGCAGATTCTGCTTTCCTCATGCCTGCACTGAAGTTTCTCTATTTCCTTCACTGTTGCTTGGGTTTGGGAAGTTTTTTATTTGGTTGGTTTTTGGGTTTGTTTTTTTTTTTTTTTTCAGAAAAGCTCTGATCACACAGAGCATGCAAAAAAGCTTCTTCATTGATCACAAAATATTAAAATCAGGTCTTGTGTCTTCATGGAGATTATTACTACTACATTTGCTAAAACTCCCTTGTGATGGACAGACACCCACTGAATTACCAGGACATTCTCTCTTACATCGCTGTGGCTTCCTTTTAAGGCAACTCACATATGTAATGACCTTATCTGACTCCAATTCAGAATTTGAATATGAAAACACTCAAGAGGATGTGGCTGTGATACTACAAATACCTCAAAGATTTGATAGAGATCTGAAAAGACATTCTTCACATTTTCTTCAGTTTAACATCAGATGCTGAGTATATTCAGTTGCTAAATATGTACTTGGTCCTGCAGCACCATGCACATGGGTACCACTTTCTGCTGAACCATGGCTTTCAGTGTTAGGTACATAAGCTTTGAAGTTTGCCCCTTTGCACTAAGTGTAGGATCAGAACCCAGGAGATCTCGCTACCTTACAATCTAACAAACCTGCACATGCTCCGACAACTTTTCACATTGTCTTTTAATAGTTCTATTTTAGAATATAAAATAATATTGACATAATTATATAGTAAACACAAGGGAAGTTGATTTACCCATTACAAGGCCTGTAAAGACCAATGATAATTTAAAACTCCCTAATTATGATGGCTGCTAGACTCCTGATTGAATTCTCTTATATCTATCTCATAGAAGTTCCTTTTAGCTGAGCTATTGCACAAGGAATACTTAGTGAAATTCATATTTAAGTTCAGAAGGTAATACTTAAAAAAATATACCATATAAGTGTCTTGTTTAGAACAAAAGAAGGACATTTCCTTGTTTTAGGAAATGCCTATGAAGGATCAGTTACCAGCATTCTCACAAAGAAAACAACAGTTACCCTTATATCAGTAGTATCTTCCAGCAGCTCTTTTATTTCTGAGCTTCAACTTTGGCCAGTCTATGTTTTAGGCTGACGTCTTGGTCCCTCTAATTACATTTTTTCTTTCTTATAAAAGGTAGTTGTGAGTGGTCATTATTAGACATAGATATTCTGAAAATATGAATGCATCAGAACCAATGAGGTAGTGGTTCCCTCAGTTTGCACACTGTCTATGTTCAGTCATTAGCATCTAGCTGCTGAGGGCAATATATTAGGTCCCTGCTCATGGCAGGGGCGTTGGAGCTAGATGATCTTCAAGGTCCCTTCCAGCCCAAACCATTCTATGATTCTATGAAATATGTTGTATTTTATATCCTCTGTGCAATTGGCTACTGTATCTGAGAACTTTAAAACCCCTTTTAAGTGTGAAGCATGCTATGCGCTGCTTACATTGAAAAGTCAAGCTCTTGATATAACAGAAAAAAATCAAAATATTGTAATACTTCTACCATTTCCCTGAAATAAACATATATAACACCCCATATAAATATTTTAAGTTACTGGTCATTCTATGCTCACAGTTTCTAACATTGAGAGATCAGAACTGCTTACAACTGGGACTTAAGTGACTGAGATGGTTTTATTTATCTCTGTGCACATACTTCGCCACCCAATGCAAGAAAATAAATTACTATTCATTTCATTTGCTGCAAGAGACATGAGAATAATGGTGTAAGTCTGATAGTGCAGTATGTGATGGTGTAAGCTTTGGCATATAAGATATTATTGGCAGAAGTTTGGATAGATGCATTACACATAAATGAAAAAGTAGGCCATCACAAGTGAAATCTAATAAAACTCATATATCACATCATTTTTTCATGTATTCTTTATATGACACATTTAACAGAAATACTATTTTTTAAATGTATTCGTTTCTTAGAGTGCTTTAAAACATTTTATAGTCACTGTCCTTTAAACTATAAAATCTCAGCACATGTCCAAAAAACCTCAGATTAAGAAAAAAAAAAAGGCAGAAAACATTTAAACATATCTGAAAACTACCAGAGTGACTTTTAAGTTGTAAAAACAGAATATCTTTGAAATCCAATGTTTCAAGACTTTCCAGGGCACCTCTGAATTCTTCCAGAAAGCTGAGTTTCCTTCTCAGCTGTAACATAATTTCTAGCTTTGAGATCCTGTCAAATAGCATGCATTCTTGGCCTTTACCTAAGTAACTGATGGGAAGAATGGACTGTTTTCCTGTTAGATAGACCTTAGAATGTCCAAAAAAAAGAATAAATTCTGCATGTCTGTTAGTGGACAGTGTATAAATGCAAAGTCCCATGTTCCTCATAATGCCAATTTTATCACCAACACTTAATACACTAGCAGTGTTGAAATTTGATGTATTGACATCACAGTGTGCTGAAGGTAAAACTTGATCTGTTCATCTTGATTTACAAAACTATTCCAGGTTTTGATGTCATATTAAATAAATTACCAACTTTTGATGATTTATCATTATTTAAGGCTGCTAATGCTTAAGCTGTCACTTTTTATTTTTGTACGTTTAAGACATTTATTTTTTTAGGGGAAAACCTTCCAATTCAGAGTATGCTAGTTTATAAGTGCCCTAATTTATAATATCATTTATACATATGTTCCCATCTGGTAGTCAAGGTCTGTTACTATATCTGATAATGAAATCACTGTATTTTCCCTACTCCCCTTTCAATTTTTCCCCTGAAAAATCAGACACAAATATTTTCACCTATCTTTTTAAACACCAGTCAGCTGTTCTCCACATCATTTAAGAATATTCAGCCAGTTGTAAGAGTAAATAGAACAAACAACTGAAAATTTCATATAACAATTAGACCACACATCCAAAAGTGCTACTCCTCTTGTCCCTGGGTCCAGGAAATATATATATCTAGGATTTTTGTGAGGAGACAAAAACAGCCAGAGAGTTTAGACTGTGAAATCTACTTGAATAACCTACCACAATGTTACAGGGGGTTTTGCAGTGCTGGGCTGTATTGTTTCCAGTTCCTCTACTCCTAACTACCTGTAGCAAGGCTCCTGCACCTATGCACAAAGCATCTGAAACATGGGGGGACCTATTCAATCACAGAGGTCCAGGAGTGGAAAGTATCTCACAGAATCAGAGCTATAATTATTACAATTAATAACATAACCATAACAACAACTAATTAATCAATTAAAATATCAATTCTCCTTTAATGAGAGAGATAAGAGTTGGAATTCATTACAGTCATAAAACTTACATTAAACATTTTTAGCATGTAATTTCTTGAAACAGATTTGGTTCTGATGGAAAATAGACACACAATATTTCATGTTGATCTGATGTCCAAAAACATTCCAATTCCATGTCATCTTTCTACTCCTTTGTATGTTCTTATTCCAGTCAATGACAAAACAATTGAAGTCGTTTGTGATTGATGCTCCATTCTTATTACAGTTACTTCTTGGCTGCGTAAATTCTCCCTGAACTGCCTTCTGATTCTTCCCTAGAGGTGTGCATGACCTCTATTTCTTTAATTCAAAACTCCAAACATAGTTCCCACCAAAGCTTAAAAACAGTCTACTTTTTTAACTGTACTGACAAAGAGGGAGCAGAGTGCCAGATTACTTGCTATGCTACATATCATTTTTTCAAACATTCATGTGCACCTTTTCAAGAATTAAAATAAATTTCTCACTGTAATTTTTTAGAGTGTAATTTAATCTCTCTACTCTCTATTCCTTCTTGTTTTCCTGTTAAAAGCCCTAGGGGTGAATCAAAGCTTAATGACTTGCAGTCTATGGGGATCCAACAGGCAGTGGCTGGTGAGCACATGTATGGTAGGAACAGCAAAGGGCTTTGTCTTCCTCTTTGAAGGCTATCACCTCTCAACAAGATTTTCTTATGAATAAGAAAATAAATAAGTGGCGACCTCCCAGCAATGGTGGGGAGCACGATGGGAAGGGGGAGCTCAGATGACAGTGATGGTTAGTGTATTTTCTAGTAGTATTCAGAGGAAAGTTACTCTATTAGCCATGTAATAAACTTACTTTTTCCATTTTGTCTTTTTACCTGGCTCAAATAAGCCATTCACCCTTCATGAAGGTTTGATTCCCTTTTCAGTGGTGGGAGGGGTTACAACTGGAAGGTTTTTTTAAAAAACAGTAAGCTCAGATGACACAAAATGCAGTTAATAATTGTGGCTTTTTGAGTGGAGATTAGGTATAAATCTGTTATATATGTTTACCGTGGTGAAGAATCACACATTTTGGGAATAATGTGTTTCACAAAGTATAGTCTTTATTTCTGCATTATCCTTACATAAACTTTATCAAACAATATTCCCTAAGAGTTAGAGTTTTCTTTTTTCCACAGCATATATTTTCTAAGTGTAGTTTCTACTTTCTTTCTCAATCTTCCCATAAACTGAAAAAAGGTTTCCAACTCATTCCCTTGTAAAACTTCTCAGGTATCTCTCAAGCCAAAACAGGAATTAATGAAAACATGATCTTATGAATGCCATAGTCATAGTCAACTGTTTGGCTCACAATTTGCCAGAAAGCAACACTACATTGCTAATTCTGCTTTTAGCAAGAAGAATACTTTAGTTCTTTCTTTGATAGTTTGTTAAGCCTCATTTAACAGCACGGTTTTTTGCCTGGACCAGCATCATGCCCTGATGTGCTGTTCATCTAAACTGGCTCTTTTTTGAAGCTGGGAATAGTTGAACTCCTACCTTTGCAATGACGCTTTCAGTGGAATCCCATCCTCCTCTTACTACGCCTTCTCAGGGTTTCCCTGAAGCAGACGTGACTCAGCAGCAGGAGGTTACGGGTAATGACAAAGGCTTGAAACATGTCTCCAGCATGTATAACTAACACTGACACCAAAGTATTAAAAGTGATTTCGTTGTCACTTTCAGCTCTACTATAAGGATATCCAGTATAGAAATAAAATGGATGATGACCAGCTCTGAAGAGAAGCATTTGGGATTGGTGGTGGACAAAATGCTGAACATGAGCCAGCAATGTGAGCCTGCAGCCCAGAAGGCCAACCATATCCTGGGCTTCATCAAAAGAAGTGTGGCCAGCAGGTCGAGGGAGGTCATTCTCCCCCTCTACGCTGCTCTCATAAGGCCCCACCTGGAATACTGCGTCCAGTTCTGGAGCCCCCAACACAAGAAAGACATGGAGCAGTTAGAACGAGTCCAGAGGAGGCCACGAGGATGATCTGAGGGCTGGAGCACCTCTCCTATGAGGACAGGCTGAGAAAGCTGGGGCTGTTCAGCCTGGAAAAGAAAAGGCTCTGGGGAGATCTTATAGTGGCCTTCCAGTACCTGAAGGGGCCTACAAGAAAGCTGGGGAGGGATTTTTTACAAGGGAAGGTAGGGATAGAACAAGGGGTAATGGCTTCAAACTGGAAGAAGGAAGGTTTAGATGAGATATTATAAAGAAATTCTTACTGTGAGGGTGGTCAGACACTGGAGCAGGTTGCCCAAGGAAGCTGTGGATGCCCCCTCCCTGGAAGTGTTCAAGGCCAGGCTGGATGAGGCTCTGAGCAACCTGATCTAGTGGAAGGTGTCCCTGCTCATGGCAGTGGGGTTGGAACTGGATGATCTTCCAACCCTAACCATTCTATTATTCTATAAAATCCAACTCATTAAATTTTTTTTACAAATTGTAGTCCTGAGAACTGACAACTCCCACTAATTCTCAACTGAGTAACAACATTGCAGATTTCTGGCTTAACAGTCTGAACCACTTCTGGAATATTGTAATAGGATACAGATCCCAAGAAGGAATACATTCCCCATGCATATTCAGGCTATCTCCTCCATCTCTCAGCTTCAACAAATTCTCTTCCTAGCATTATTTTTGTCTTCACATGTTCAAAAGCCCAAAGTATTTAGACAAATTCCAGTTGCTCTGTGCTCTCATCTATACTCCTGACACATTTCTGCCTCAGAAAGTTTGGGGCTTGGTGATTGTAATTTCTGCTACAGGAACAGATTGGAAGCTGGGGGAGGGATTCCTACTTCTCGTGCTAAGCTTTTCCTACTCTGTCTGAATGATTTGCACACGACTATACCAGTTAGCACTACCACACCCACAGTAACTTAGAATATATGTTTAACTTACTTAAGACTGTTGTTTATCATAGCAAGGAAACATTTTTTTTTTAATTAATGATACAGAGTGGTGCAGTTCATTGCTTTGCAGAAAGCCTCTTTATACAAGTACTCCATGTTTTCTCTTGGCTTCTGAATGTTTTGATTTAAAAACATGCCTCTTTGCAACACATTCATGTTCACACTGAAATGCTCTTCCCACATTTTAAAAGTGATGTCATTGTTGTTCCTATATCCTTTCTGAGAGAGGGCAAGTGATTTATAAATATTTTCCACTTCACTACACATTGCATAAATCACTGCACTGACCTGTACTTCAGCAGTTTGTCTGCTCAGCCTCGCTGTGGTTTGGGATCTGGCAAAGGGCTCCTTTCTTTCAGGTCACTTTTTGGGCTTATCAGATGGAAAGTCTTGAGGCATGTTAACTCTGAGATTTCTTAGAAACTTTCTTTTGTTTTAAAAGAAGTCAACTGCCAACACTGTTATGTGACTGAAGTAAAGACTAATAGAAAACAGCCTGCTTGTAACTTTGTGGCAGACATTTTATTGGAAGAAGTGATCCTTTAAGGTATTCTCTCTCTCTACACTAACATACAGTCCTTCCTCTGCAGCATCTTGCTAGATATTCAAAACAGTGTTTACTTTTCTCAGTTGAGGGTGAACGCAATGAGTTCGGAGCAATCACACACTCCCCTCCCCTACAAAAGAGAGAAAACAGGGAGACCTAAAGTTGGGAACAGCTTGGCCACTTGTGCAACAACAAACCTCTTGTTGATTCATCTTCTCACACATAGATATTGGTATGAGAAAATGGTTCTTTCCCCTTTTGGTTGATAGGTTCATGAAGGTGCAGGGGAGGCTACTGTACATGGCTTCAGAGTAGTTAGGTCTATGGCATCATCTTCTACTGTCACTAGGTATTACAGCCTCATTACCCATGAGGCTGGATGAGGTCCTCTTGCTGTTTTCATGCCTGCATCACACACACATTGAATTCCAAGCTCTTATTCTGTATTCAGAGGCAATGCCTTTTTGCAAGACCACTCTGTTAATTTTCCTGGTTAACAACTCCTGAACTTAGCCATCATTTTCCCAAGCAGTCTGTTCTCTACATAATGTTATCTAACAAATCCAGTTATGCTTGCAACTAAAGTAAGCTTGAAATGCTACTGCCTCTTCCTCCAGATATAATTTGTAAACTTCATTTTCAAAGTATTGTATCACTGTAAGTCCTGATTTTTTAAAATTAGTCCTGTCTATTTGCCATGAGGAGCCATTGTCTCAGGTTCCCTGTTTTGCTAAAGAATGATGGATCATCACATACTAAACTGAAGTGAATTCAGTCTCCATGTCACTTCTCTTCTTTTACTGTAATCACTGTTTAGTCTCATACATTCCCATGGATGGTGTATCCAGGCATGATGGTTAGTAATTAAATAATTGTTCGCTTCTGCTTACACTCTTTTATTGGTATCTAATTGTTAATACTGCCTTTTCCAAAGACCATATTCTCACCTTATTTTCCCAGTCTTCATTGTCTTTATTACTTTCTGCATCAAGACCTAATTATGTTTCATTTATAGACCTCTCCATTTCATTTATCATTCTTTCTCCTCTGGCTTCTGTACCTACAACCTAAGATTCTTGAACACTAAACATCCCTCTCACATAAACTTCCCTTTAAACTTTCCCTGGTTTACAAACATATGTGTCATCACCTGACAAAGACCACCTAACCTAGGTGATTCATTATACAGTGCTCTGTATTTTGAAGAAAACCAACTTCTAGGAGGAGAGAGAAATCTGTCTGGTGCTTCCGAAGATGTTCCTTCCTTAGCACATCTTATGAACAGTTACTGCAGGTAAATACAGATTACCACAGAGAGATACGCTACAAATGTTTGTGAACAAGCTACGCCCACAAAGACTTCCGTAACATCCGTTTGTTTCAATTCATATTTTACTTCATGAGAAACCCCATTCATTTTAATAGGCTTACTTGTGCATTTTAATACTTTTTAACAACAGTAAATTGACATATCTTGCTGGCAACTCAGCAGCATTCAATTATTTGTAAGAGTTTTGCCAAAGGCAACTTTGAAAGGCAAGCTATTGTCAACAGACTTAACTTTGTCAGCTAAGGGCTTGCACACTTACCAAAAAATTGCAAAGGTCTGCAAATCATAATCTCCTAAGTAGAAAGACACTGGATTTTGAAGCCTTACATTTTCTACCTACATTTCTGTGTTTTGCCATGCAAATAGCCAGATTACACTTTTCTGTTCCCATGAGTATAAATTGGAATAGTACTATACCTGTTTTGGTTTGTTTTTTTGCTAGGAGCTTCTTGTGCTCTTAGCATGCAAGCAACATAAACATAGCTGATAGCAGAGCTGGGAACCCTCTTTCCCAGATGTTACTGCCAAGCCAACCTTGGCCATTTCCATCATAAAACGCTCCCTTGCAGTGACACAAGGACAGAAGAAACTCATGCCTCCCCTTCTCTCTTCCTCCTGGACATCTCCAGAGTCACAGTACAGGAAGAACTGCATCACCCCATTCATTTTCAGGATACACTGAAAACATCTGACAGAGAGAAAAGTTAAAAACAAGGATTCAAAACTCTGGATATTTGACCAATTCAATCCTAAAGGAAACCACTACTGCTCCTGAAATCTGTATGCAATGTATTTATAGCAGACAGTAAAAATATTATTCTAATATTCTGTTTCCCTATGTTATTACAAAATGACAATATTGTTTTTAGCACATTTCCTTTAACCAGATTGACAGAATTACAGGTTGACATTACTGTGAAATTTTATGATGTATTATGTTAACTGTGCCAGTTTGATTAGCCTTGATTGACAGCTAGTACCTGCTTAGAAAGTTAAATTCTCGGGAATATAAGAGCAGTGAATAGTGTGGTACCTCCTTCATTAGTATAAATATATAGGTAACTACAAGTAACAAGAAATACATAACAACAGAGCAAGCAGTATCAAGATTACATATACCATTAAAATAATCCAGGCATTATTACCATATTGATCATCTTTATTTTCTCTCACCTAAAACACTCCACGTTCAACAAACTTTTAAAATGCACACTGACAAACATAACAAGTCTGAAAAAATAGAGATCTTTCATTCTGTATACATGCTGTTCCTAGGTATGTACTACGACGGCTGCGGGACTAAATTTAAAAATCTCAGCACACATAGTAGCTGCATCTGAGCTGTCATATCATAATAATACTTCTCTCATACAGCATCCTCATCTGTTATCTAAACAGAAGTCAACATTCTTTCAGACTATAAAAGTGGAGGCTAGGATGTCTAGTGAATTAGGCATAGAAGCTGTGCATTACCCCTCTGGCTTTGGGGTTCAAATTCAGCCTACACTTCAACACGGGATGCAATTGGGGATTCTCCACTTGCCCTGTAGATTACATTAATTCCTATCACAAAGTCACTGCACGTTACAAGACACGATGAGACATGATTTCTAGAAACTGCTTTGCATTTCACTTGTACAGAAATAAGGGTATTCAGGAAGGAGTGTGGTGGGACTTTCTTATGTGCAAAAAAATCTTTGAAATAATCTCATAGGTGGGCAATTAGTTTTTTCACTTTATTAATCAAATGTCTTAGAAATCAAGGGATAAAGAGTAGGAAGAACCTCCTTGTCTACTGAGTTTGTCAATCTACTTGCACAAATCATCATATATCTATTCATAAACATATTGATTACCCTCTGAAAAGGACTAATGTTTTGCCCCTTTTGCTGTAGCTCTTTCAGGTCCTGATTACTTTAGCTAGCAGCTACACATCTTCCATTATGTTTCCATCTTAAATTTATTTGTGATCAGTTAATACCAAACTCTTCGTGGAACTACAAGATGCTCTGACTTAAAATGTTTTCCTGGGTTCCTGGCATTCTAAGCACCCCATGGAGAGCAATCATATAATCTCCAAGCCTTCTTTTTTGCTAGCTACATCTGATTTCCATCCAAATTTATCCAGATTTCCAGATTTATTCATCCTCCCTGTTCCGAGATAAACAAACAATTTTCCTGATGATTCTCAAAGCCTTTATCTGGCTCTTTCACACTTTGAATTTCCCCTTCCTCATCACACAAGACTCTGTGCTGAGACCAACAGAGGCCACACCTCCTTGGGAAATGTGGGGTACCTCTATAACACCCGGTAAAACCTTTCCATGTCTCATTTCCCTCCTGTGCTGAGCATAAATGGCATATATGCTCACACCAAGCTTGCCAATACGATACCCTGAGACAGGGTTCATATCCTCAAGGCAGAAAGAAACCCTGGAACAAGTAGCACAATAGTGCTTAGCTGGGGGCACCAATGGTACAGGCCACTGGTTCCCAATACTTCTTCACATAAATCATTCTCTTCTATGGTTCTACCAGCACCATCCCATCTCCACTGGAAACAGCATCCCAGCCTTCAGATTACATTTGACTTTTTCATATTGCATTGTAGTGGTGCCTTTGAGGCTTTTTAAAATAAATCCCTCTATTTCAGTCATCTCTCTGCACTGAAATTCCTTGCTTTAACAGAATTTAGTACTACTTGTCCTCAGGTGCATAATTTTGCACTTTCTGCTATGCAATTTTATTCCATTTCTCTTACTCTAATGGTTAAAATTATTCAGCCCTGACTGTTTCTTTCTGTTAGTTTTGTGTCACTGGTCAATTTTTCTCAGATCACAGAATCACAGAATCACAGAATATTAGGGATTGGAAGGGACCTCGAAAGATCATCTAGTCCAATCCCCCTGCCGGAGCAGGAACACCTAGATGAGTTCGCACAGGAAGGCGTCCAGGCGGGTCTTGAATGTCTCCAGAGAAGGAGACTCCACAACCTCCCTGGGCAGCCTGTTCCAGTGCTCTGTCACCCTTACTGTAAAGAAGTTCTTCCTCAAATTTAAGCGGAACCTCCTGTGTTCCAGCTTACACCCATTGCCCCTTGTCCTATCATTGGTCATCACTGCAAAGAGCCTGGCCCCATCCTCCTGACACTCACCATTCAAATATTTATAAACATTAATCAGGTCCCCCCTCAGCCTCCTCTTCTCCAAGCTAAAGAGCCCCAGCTCCCTCAGCCTTTCCTCATAAGGGAGATGTTCCACTCCCTTAATCATTTTGGTGGCTCTTCGCTGGACTCTCTCAAGCAGCTCCCTGTCCTTCTTGAACTGTGGGGCCCAGAACTGGACACAATATTCCAGATGTGGCCTCACCAGGGCAGAGTAAAGGGGAAGAAGAACCTCTCTTGACCTACTGACTACACCCCTTCTAATGCACCCCAGGATGCCATTGGCCTTCCTGGCCACAAGGGCACAGTGCTGGCTCATGGTCATCCTGCTGTCCACCAGGACTCCCAGATCCCTTTCCCCTTCACTGCTCTCTAGGAGATCATTTCCTAACCTATACTGGAACCTGGGATTGTTCCTGCCCAGGTGCAACACCCTACACTTGCCCTTATTATATTTCATCAAGTTTTTCCCTGCCCAGCTCTCCAGCCTGTCCAGGTCTCTCTGGATGGCAGCACAGCCTTCTGGAGTGTCAGCCACTCCTCCCAGCTTGGTATCATCAGCAAACTTGCTGACAGTGCACTCAATTCCCTCATCCAGGTCATTTATGAATATATTGAATAATACTGGTCCTAGTACTGACCCCTGAGGGACTCCACTAGACACAGGTCTCCAACTAGACTCCGCCCCATTGACCACCACTCTCTGGCTTCTTCCCACCAGCCAGTTAATAATCCATCTCACTACCTGCTCATCTAATCCGCACTTCCTCAATTTATCAGCGAGGATGCTGTGGGAGACCGTGTCAAATGCTTTGCTGAAATCAAGATAGACCACATCCACTGCTCTACCATCATCCAGCCACCTCGTCGTGTTTTCATAAAAGTCTAGAAGGTTGGTCAAGCACGACTTCCCCTTGGTGAAGCCGTGCTGACTGCCCCTAATGACCCTCTTATCCTTGATATGCCTAGAGATGGCACCTAGGATAAGTCGTTCCATCACCTTTCCAGGGATGGAGGTGAGGCTGACCGGTCTGTAGTTACCCGGGTCCTCCTTCTTGCCCTTTTTGAAGATTGGAGTGACATTTGCCTTCCTCCAGTCCTCAGGCACCTCACCCGTTCCCCACGGGTAGATCTTAGTAGATCTTAAGAAGTTCATCAAAATCTTCTCTCCAGTTAGGAAGCTCCCTTTCACTGCCATCTCACTGAGTTTAATTTCTTACCCACCCCACAAACTAGCAATTCTTATTCTGATACCTATAGTTCTTGGTTGGATAAATAATTTCTGATATGGTACCATAGCAAATCTAGCTTCCGAAAGCCCATGAGTAGTTAGTATCTTTTTCCCCCAAAAAGACAATTACCTGGTTAGAAAGATATCAGACTAATTTTGCATGATCTGCCTTTTCTATTTTCCTTTCTTTTAATTATTTTTTTTTAATTTTGTGTTGCACCATTCTTGCCTTTTAACATGCATTACTGATACAGTTAGCACAATAATATCCTATTATTAGAGCTACCCTTTAAAGAAAAAGTGGCATATTTTCTTGAAGTTTTCTTTAAGGCAACATTCTCTCTTTACATTGTTATTTTCACACAATTAGCCAACAAAATTTACAGGTTTACCTCCATCCCTTTGTTCAGAATGTAACCCACGTTAGATATTATTTAGCATCAAAGGAAGCGTTATTGATGTTCCGTCAAAAATAGAAAGTGTATTTTCATTGCAATCTTCTTTCCCTATTTACATCATATCTCAATGCATGTGCAATCATTCTATGGTGACAATGGCTGATATCTTAGTAACAGTCTCTTTCATTTTCTGTCTTAGTCCTACAACCACAGTCAGAAGGTTGTAAAAAACTGAGCTTAAAAGTCACTGCACAGAAAATCAGGATGAAAGACAATTATGATACTAAGGCATACCTAAGTATCATAATTAGCTTTTGCTGGAGTGCCTCACGTTCTATAATGGTACATAGGAACATGAATTGATTCCAGAGGGAAGACTGTACATTCAATCACTCCTTCTACTCATGAGAACACAGCTACATTGGTTGAATAAGCCTGTAGACCATGGGGAGCTGATATTCCTTCAGCTATAAAGCCCTTTCAGACACATGTCTTTATCTCACAATAAGATCTTTAAAAGCTTTCTTCTGTGGTGAGACATAGATAGATTTTGGATTTCCTTTTCCACTGCAAACTCTGCCTAGAAAAAAGTACATACAGCTCTAGCTTTGGCACTATTTGGAAGATAACAGAGGAAAAGGATAGCAGTCAGTGATGAGAAAATACAACCAGATATTTGTCCTGCCTCAAATAACCTCACCAACTTTTATGTATTTGGAAATGTAGGCTCCATCATCTGTCACTTCCATGAATGCGAAGGTAACTAAAAATAACAACAACTGAACATTCCTGGAATTAAATTCAGAAAATGGTCAATAAGAGTAAATTTGGTCTATTTTGGGAAAAAAAGAAAGTGTTAAACAACTGTGATAGCTGTTGTTCCATGGTGTGGAGAACAAAGTGAACACTTATCTTATTTTCATAGTGTGCACTTGAGCTTACTTGTGTGAAATCAGCCTGCCCTGCAGCACAGAACCAAGCCACAGGAGCTTGCAAGTGGAAAGGCAGAAGAAAATGAAACAAAGCATCCCATCCTGGCACATCCTCCAGGTGCTGCATTTGGCAGGTGTGAGATGTGACCTGGCACACAGTATGTACAAGCCTCCAAATGCTCTGCCATTAGACCACAACCGTCTGGGACTGCATGTTTAAGTACATGACTTAAATGCAGCCTGGAAAGCTCAGTAGATAACAGAATCCAACTCCAGAAGAACTAGACTGGCTGTGGGGAAGAGGACCACCAACAGTGCTGCTTCAGAGAAGCTCCACACCTTGGTTTTGCACACAAGCTGAAACTAGTGGGCTGTTAATTCAAAGACTGGAATGGTGTTGGCTGTAGAGCTCCTTGATCATTTCCTAATGAGGTTGGGAAGTGTATGAAAACGGAGATCTGAAGAGTTCAATGGACATGAGCTATGGAGAGGTGTAAACACAACATTTAAACCTCACATTAAAACAAACCTAAGGGAAATAAAGTAAGGACATTGGTCATCGAAACATCAATAATCTTTCCAGCTTTATTTCAAAAATAGTCCAAACATTTGGATTATATCAAAGTATTTACAATGCACTTTACATGCATGGAACGGTTGTTTCACTGAGAAAGTGCAGGACATTTTCCCTCTGACAGTTGTCTTGGATATATTACACGTGTTCATCAGGGCTTCAATGCAATAGTTCAGAGGTTTTATGTAATATGCTTTTAGAAGTTCTAGGAAAGTTTTTTGTTATTTTACTAAGTGCTTAATCTTTGTTCTATTAAAGAGCTAAATTCAAGCACAGGAAGAAAAGATGTTATAACACTGTTTTAGCATTTCATTATCTTATCACACATATTTGGGTCCATTTACAGTTAAGTCTTTCATGGATGTTTTGAACACAACTTACACTCTTCTAGTCTGAGGATAATTTTCAAGTTTCCTAGTTTAAAATTTACAGTCTGGTTTTGATTAGGCCTCTACTGGTTTCTGTTAAGCTATGTTTCCAAGGATTCAAAAATTATTTTGCATTAGAAACTTGTTATTAAGAAATAATGAGTTAAATAATGATTGGATAATTATAACTCTAAAAAATCTGGGACATTTCCCATTCTCTGTCATTTCCAGATGATTTACTGAAAAGTAGAGGTTTCCTCTTCACCCTCATGCCTACAAGAGCTGAAAACCTGGACAATCAGCTGATGGAAGTCGGATTTCTGCTTTTGGCAAGATCATACATAAGGATCTCAACCAAAACCATTTCCCACTGTTTTTCACCTGCTTGGCTTTTCACAGAAATATGTAAGCATGTTTTTCTAAGAGTATCTTTTAAGAAAGTTTCTCAGTGTTTTTTTCAACAGCAATAGAAGATAAAGAATAGACTGTTCAAACCATGTAGTTTCACTATTTGACAAATGCACAAGAATAAGCATGCCAAATAAAATTATAATCTGGTGATGAAAGAGATAAAAATCAAAATCTAAATCTGAAAGCATAAAAATCCAAATTAAGTCTACAGGCACTAGTTATGACTTCACTATTAGAGCTGTGCTAAGTTCTATAAATCAAAATTGGGCAGTAGTCTCCAGTCACACGTTTTTCAAAATACTTCTCTACCTGTTGCACCTTTTAAGAGAGTCTTTAGGTATTAAACATTTCAAAACATAACTTCTTGAACTGATGCATAACTAGGCCTATAAGAACAACTGGAAATGCTGCTCTACATGGGGTTTTAAAATAATTTACATGCTAGTCATAGTTTACAGGCAAATGCTAAAGTGAAGAAAGAACGGCTTTACAAATGGCAGATATGCAAAAATAACCCAATGGCTTTCTTTGATAGTTTACTTTATAGATAAATTTTTGTAGATAAGAGGAAGGTTTTGGGGTCTCACTGAATTTCAGATAAAGCTTAATAAAAAGGTATGACATGCTGTTTGATGATACTGAATTCCCCTTCCAGTGTCAAATTACTATTCCATTTACTGGTACTTCTCATCATGGAAGACAAAGATAAACTAAGGGTGAATGAAATTTTTATTTCATTGTGACAAGAGAATGGAGAGGAAAGCTCTCCATGTGTACAGCAGAACATGGAGATTAAAAGTGAAAAGATTTGAGAAGTGCAGGCTGTATATTCCCATTGCTTACATAGATGTTCTCCTAAATATCGTGTAGCTTTTGCTTTTAAAACATATGTGATCAATATAGCTGTAAAAATAAAATGTATCTTTATATCATAAGCAATTTACGGTATGTTCCTCATATTAAATGCTCTTCTCTGTTTATTCTTCAATGTAGGAAACTTAAAATACAAAAACAAACATCCATCCCCAAGAAGCCCAGATCAAAACCACAACAAAAAGTAGGACTGAGAGGATACATTGGTTACTTAGAGTGAAACAGGTTACTGTACGGCTGCAATTCTTTCCAAAATAAACACCTTGACTATTTGAATTAAAATGGAAAAGAAAATAAGACATATTAAATATAGCAGCTTAAAGGTAAGACACAATGAGACAGAACTCAACCAACTTTGTTTCAAAACAAAATTGAGAAGAGAGTTTTTAAAAAGCCACTGTGTTTTGTCAGTCTGTTTTATGAGCTCAGTTTGCAATTAGAAAAAAAATCTATGAGATCAGTAGTGTTTTGACCTGACTAGTTAGGCTGAATACAAGACAACCACAGTGCAAAAACTATGGCCACAAACCCAGTTTCAGAGTGATAGGAGAGGCATTTCCCAGAAGCTACTGTAGCCTAGATCCTGTACACAGCATTTAGCCTCTAAGTAAGTACCAGTGTTGTCAGGAACAAGTGCCTAAAGGTTGACAGAGAGGCAGATCATAGGCCCTGTCCAACAAGAACTTCCATGTACTTGCTAAGGGATCCTGCTGTTTGGGTTTTATTTTATCCAGGAGACATATTCACACTGAATTAAGCTGCTGATGAATTCTACTATTTCTGTCTTCGCATACAGCATTGGTTTGACTGCCAAATAATCTCTCTTATGCTGATGCAGGGGCAACTCTTCCTTTATAGTAACACTTTACTCTGCTTTGATGGAAGTTTAATTCCATCATAATCAGCTTCCCCTGCATTAATGCCCATGAAATGCAGCAGCTGGAATCCACCAGACAGACCTGGCTCCCAAATTCCAAGGAGGGCATCACTCTCTGATGCCTCCCAGCTCCGGGGGAGAGTAGTTGCCATTGCTCCAGGGGAGAAGCCTTTGGAGGACACAAGTGCCAAAGCTGGGAATGCAACATAGTCTCCTCAAGGACTCGAAGGACAGTCATCAGTGCCCTCTACACCTCCAGAAGACAGGAGGAGGTCTCTTTCATTACATCTAATGGATCTTTTGTCATCTTGCTTTAGAGCAAAATGTACAGCAGTAATGTTGGTTTTGGTATTGAAAACAGGCATTCCACAGCTACACGCTCTGCTGAACTGTTCAGCCAAACAGTATTGTCAAATTTAAATGAAGAGATGTACAATTACAGTTGAAAGTAGATTCCTTTATGCCAGCACTGCTTACAACAATTAGCAGAGTAAGATGAAACAGAGTGGAAGTTTGTTTGATTTATCTAGAAAAGCTAACCATGATTTTTCTGGAAATTAATTTTATGGGTTCCTTAGCATTTGTGTAGAACAAGTTCCTAGTGAAAAGCAACGTCTCTACTTAGACTGCCTCAAATTAGGACTGCCTCTTTGAGTATCATTTAGAATATTTCAAAGCAGATCCATTAGGCAGTATTATAAACTAGTATATCCAAGCTGCCTTTATGGACTGTGATTCAATTTATGTTCGTACTTGCATTGTCTTTATTCCAATAAATATTCTACCATAAACTGTGTGTAATTTAGCATGCAAGTATAGCAACATGTCCTAAGCTGCAACAATAGACCTTAAAGTGTACGCTGTTCATACTCCTGACCTGCTACAGACAAACACACTAGCAGAGTAGTTAGAAGACAATTAGTCCAATTTCACATTTCCTAGCAGCCGAAAAATTTCATGTTATTTCAGTCACAGTGGATGGATGCCAAGTTCACTGGAAACAACCCTGCTGATTTACCCAGTCCATTTTAATACTTTAGAAATACTGTTAAAACATGGCTGTCCTAATTACACAGGGATCAGTGCACAGTGTCCCTCTCACCCGGGATTCTCCCAGAAGAGCTGCAATCACCTGCATTCCCCTTAATTTCACCATGCAATTCCAACTAATTTCATCCTAGTACAGTGCTGTCAGACAACTCCCATGTCTCTGCGGTTTTAATCGATTAGCTCAATGTCTCTATAATGCATCACCAGCTGCCAGGCACGGAACTGGACGCTTCGCAAGCATTTCAACTAAAAGACAGTTTAATTACTATAGCAGCATCTCAAAGGCGTAGGCGCAAGGACTTGGAAAGGAATTATTAAAATATTTGATGTCAACAAACCACTTTATAACTGAGCAAACAATGACAATCAAAAGGTAGGAAATAAGGAGAAAGACACATTTTTAAATAGTCCTTTTTTAATGGACTCTAATGTATTCAG
Source organism: Caprimulgus europaeus (assembly GCA_907165065.1). The sequence continues at coordinate 29,184,865 of OU015532.1, forward strand.
GCAAATGGACTGCCATAAGTATTACTGTTTACACAACGCAATTGTGCTTTATGATAATTCTTTTGCTGGAATACAGACATATAAAAATTGGCATTGCTGTCAGTAAATTACAATAAAAGAAAGATACCTTGGATTACAAAATAGTTGAAGTAAGCAATTTAGATGACAGCCTGCCTTAAATTAATTAATTACTGAACCAGACTGTAAACCTTGGTTCATTCCTTGCACCACTTCTGCGCATCACTGCTCACATGAGTGCAATGAAAGGGTTTTGTGGCTGTCTGTCTGAAGTGAACATGTGCACAGGAAAAAATAGACATTTTAAATAATAGTCTTTTAACAGAACCAAAAATGAGGTTGTAGATCAGACAATGAGACAAATGAACACAGGAATTTGAGGCAAATCCTTTCCTCCCTCTTTGTGTAAGGCTACAGAAGGGTCAAAATACAGTATGAAAATCTTGTTTCTGCTGCACAAAGATGAGGAAGCCAAACTATGCAAGCCCCAAACAGTCAGATCCAGTAGCTCTCACACAAAACACACAGAGAACCAAGCTTCACCAAGACTCAAACAGTATGACTGCAAACCATAGACACGTGATTGGATTTTAAGCCTTTTCCAGCTGACAAAAATGTTCACTCATTTGCTCAAAGCTCTTCATCAACATAAGGCTTGCAGAAACTTCAGCCTAGCTGTATCCTAAAACCAGCTATTGATGGGTTGGCAGGTGCTGGGAAAGAGTTCAAGGTCACATGCTCCACTCTAGTGGGAGACGTCTATATTTGATCTTGGTGACCTCTTCCAGCAGTCTGAAAGGATGGCATTGACAGAAGATGTATAAAGACTTGCCCATTCTTCTTTACTACAAGGAGGGTCACTATGATTTATCACCTTTGCGATGGGAAGAAAAGAAAGGGATGGAGAAAGGAAAACTTACAACACTTAAAATTCCAAGAACCTCCGGGCAACACTGCAGGTAAATGGAAAATAAAAATTTTATGAAGTGCTCAGGTCTTGTACAGTGCCAGTGTGGTACATGGAACCACGTGAGACTGGATGTCATCACATTTCTTAGCGGGCTCATTTACACCATTTAAACATGGTGTTTTGTTAGATTAACTAACTTTTTATTTCACGGTATCTCAACCATCTTATCTTCCTTGGTGCTATAAACCAGATCTGAGTTATGGGAACATGTGAAACCTAGGGTCCTCCATTTCAAAAGCAGAAAAATCTATGAAATGTTTCCACTGCCTAACTCACACACTTGCTTTGCAAGACACTCTGTCACAGAAGTTTTTGCAGAATGGCAGCAACCCCTTTTCTATCACCTATCCTTTTGCATCCTGTGGTTCTGTGCTTAAGAGAAATGCACAGACACCTCAGTTTCCAATTCTCTTCTGCAAATATGAGTCTGCAAGCCAGTTTGGTAACTAGAATACTCAACTCGTAATCAGCACCGTGCACAGCACAGTTATAAATTAAATCGTAAGTTATAAGATACTTTTTGAACTCAGATGAGTCTAATCAGCTTAGATTTAACAAATTAGCCACTTTTATTATTTTTTTTCTTTTTTAATCTGGGCAAGATATAAGCTTTTCCTCATGTTTAGAATAAGTACATTCCAGAATTTGTTTAATCTTAAAAAAGTTAGCAATCAATACACAGGGTACAATACTAGTTTCCATCTTTAAGGCATTTAAAGACATGTACATTGTCAAATCTGTAATACATTTACAATTTATATTTTAAAAGTAAAACCCAATAAATTATTTCTCCTATGAAGTGTTGATTTCTTCACACATGTAATCATGCTAATGTGCATGGAAAATATTGCTGTTTGGCCACAAGTGATCAGCAACATGCAGGAACTAGTGAAAAACGCCTCCAAAATAAATGTGGTAACACTGCACAAAAAAGTCTACCTTAAACTCACAGGTACTTTCATTCCTGTTCTTCATCAGTCCCATTAGTGGTCAGGTCTCTAGAGAACGGGTAATTTACATTTTTCAGTATTTACATACCATCTGCAAGTGCAAGCGCAGTGAGCACAGGGGCATGGGTTTGTTTTTCACTTGCTTATTTAAAAGCTTTTATTGAGAAACAAAATATTGCAAACTCGGTGATGCAGCAGGAGTCATAGAAGACGATATCCTACCAGTGGACCCCTACTAATATACAACTATACAACTATTATTTAATCTGTGGTTAGGTGAAGGGTTAATGTGACTCTTGCTACACTGACTTGTTTGCTTAAGAAGTGATATCTAATTTCCTTGTCTAATTATGGGAAGTACCAGGAGGATGCCTGATGTTTGGTGTTTCAAGGGGTTTTTTTCAGGGTAATATCATACAGAGGCAACAGCATATCCTTGTTATTTTTTTATGCTGCTTCGTAATGAGTTGAGAACTGCTTCTTATTCATAATGTCTACAAACAAATTTAGCCACTTCACCCTGGAGGATTACCCATTGGGTTTTCCAATGTCTGATTAACAAGTGTCTAGAGGCTGTTGTTCCCAGGGCTATCAATCTTTTGCTCTACCTTCCTGAATTTTTGTCCAAGGCAAAGTTAATGACAGCAGTTCTCCTTTCAGGAAGTTCTTAAGTTTTTGGGAGAACAGCATTCTGCAAAGTGATGTAACATCGTAGCAACTGCTGTTACACATTCACATAATTTTAAATAATCTAACAGCAAAAAAACAACCAAACAAAAAAAAACCCCAAAACAAACAAATAACATGCAAACCTGAGCTGGAACACCTATTTCTCATGTGAAAACCTGTCTCCAGATGCTGTAACTGCACATAAGCACAGTTTTTAAATATGAATTCTAGCTCAGATTCATTTAATACTGATTTGACTTCAGAAGAATGAAAAAGTATTTAATTCATTATCATCCATCCCTGAATTAGATATATGAATGTGAAAATCTCTGTTACTAATTTTAATTGCACTATTCCCTCTCCACATGAGACGGTTAAATTGGTTTGGTGAAATAGTAGTGAATCACATCAAAGTAGTGGGATACATTTTATAATATATCTAAATAACTATCCCATTTTCCCAGCATGTTGCTGTGTATTTTAAGTATTAATATTATGACTCCAGTTTAGAAGAATGTAGCTTTATTTTATTCAAATAAATTTTCCTAGTTCTGTATGCTAGCACTGTTAAAAATCAGGCTAAATTCTAAGTGGCTATCAAGTAATAAAGGAGAAACATTTACTGCAGAAGCCAACACGAAAATGTGTTTGCGTAGTCATAAAACACTCATGAAAGGAGCTTGCAGATGCATCATTTTGATGCAATAATGGTCTTTCCCATCTAATCCCACTTTTTTTTCCTCCTTCAGTTGCAATGTTTATTACCTGAACCTAGAATGGGTTTACTTGTTTGCTTGTTATGCTTTGTTGCAATTCTATCAGGTTAGACACTAACATTTCTCAATAGATTTGCAGCATTATTATTTCCACTTATCACCATCTCCCACCTAGAAGTGCAACAGTGTCACACATCAACACTACCTTTGGCATTGGTTTCATAAGAATGCAAAAGCCTAGATGACTGAAGAGCTTGATAAATGTTCAAAGAGTAAACCTTGAAGAAATACCCATCATACTGCAAGAAAAGGTGTTTAGAAACAAGATTTTCAATACACCCCTGTATTAGGCTACTAAAACAGCTAAGTATTTCAATGTTTAAAAACACCGAGTGCCTGTATAAAGAAATTCCCACTATAAGTAGTCACAAAAGTGACTCACTGCAATTTGGGAGAACATGCAAAAGAATGGAGATTACAATTCTTCTGGGAGTACTATTTATCAGACCGAAAATTGAAATAAATTTTACATCAATATTTGTATCCAGATTCATTATCTTGGTCTAGACTTTCAATCTTGATGCAAAATTTCTCTTTAAATTTGAGACTATTTTGTGTACCTGAAATATTAAGTATTGAAGGTGAGCAGTTGTATTGTATTTTGATGTCTACACAAATAGAAAGATATGTATTTCACTATAAAATTTTAGGCAAAGGAATAAGGTAATGCAAAATTAAGTTCTGAAGTAGAAGAAAGAGATTGCCAGACAAGGCTAGAATTCCCTGCTTTAACATGTATACTGATATTACTCCTTCACCATCACTTGCTCACTGTCCAAGTTACTATCCATGTTTTCTCCATCAAAGTTCACAGGTATTGTTTCACATGTTGTCAATGTCTTAGACACTAGGTATTATGTCTACTATGAACTATCTTTATGCAACACACGCAACATATTAACACGGTGAACCTCAAGGGATACAATGATGGCAAAATTCTTCCTTAATAGGAGCTTTCTTGAATAATCCAATAGAGTACTGAATTTTCATTTACTGTTATATGTGGCTATGAACACATGTGCCAGCAGCTGCTAAGAGGTAAGTAACATAGGTTCTAGAGGGACTTCAACACTATTAAAGCCCATAGCAGCAAGAAAGTAACTCCTTCCAGAAAAATCTGTTCTTAATTTAAGCAAAAATAAATGAAATCAAAACTGTGCAAAGAACAGCAAGCTATGTAAGACAGCATGTAGTAAGATGATTTCGGCACAGGAAAAACTATGACTGCATCAAGCATTTGGCAAGGTGCTATACAGATCTGGTTTTCTGACAGTTTTCATAAACCCCAGATAATCTTTCATAGCACCTGGGTTTCCTCTTATGTCTGCCATCATCCAGGTCATAAGAAATAGGCTCTCTCTGTCTATCCTGGCAGCATAGGGAATGGAGAGGTTCCTTTACCCACGTACTCGGGCAGTTGAGGGCAAGAGCTGCAGATGACTGGAGCAGGAGACTCTGAAGGGAGATTAAGAATGAGGCCATATTGTATAGCATAGTGACAAATGCATGAGGTGTAGTTGCCACATCTCAGAGCTCCATACTGCTGTGGATAGATTATTTCCAGTACTTATACTGGCTTAGCATGTGAATCCAGACACAACTGCTTTGTTCAGTATAGACATGCTTTGAGATGAAGGTGTTGAACAGGAAGTTGAGGAGAATGAAACAAGAGAGCATGACATGAAAATGGAGCAGAATGGAATCTGAAGAAGCAGCAAAGGTAGAAATAAAACTATTTTAATTAATTTGTTAAATCATTTGACTGAAAGACCACATGAATCTATGTGAAATTTGACAGCGTGCTTCCCATGAAATTTAGTGGTACAAAAATTAAATAACTAATTATAAATGGGGTGGTCTGTATGCACAGACCACACATAAAAAACATTATATGCTTCAGAAATCTTCATAAGCTTTAAAACAGTCAAACTGCTCCTTGTTATTTCATATAATCTACAGCACACACTCCTTTTCTTTGTGAGATAGAGTCATTCGACATCTAGACACTGGATGTCCAAGGATTCCTGAAAATTTTGGATTTGCTTAATTAGATGCCTAACTTTCTTCAATTCTTGTTGAGAATCACATATGTGCAGTTCAACAATTATTGTTTCCTTTGAGAGGTATTCTGTAATGGGAGAGGTGATTGCTGCAATTTCTGGATTTGAAATGTGTTTTAAAAAAAAGTGGAAAATTTTATTGTGTTCAAGTAATGGTCACAATGTCCCTTCTATGAGCCTTTATTAGCCACCCTTGCTGCAGTTTAAGATATTTTTATTATTATTATTTAAACTACACAGGGACAAGACCTACAGAACAGAGCACTGCATTGCATGAATATATCAGGCAAAATTTTAAAAGTGACAGGCACCTGAAGTCAATGTGTACTTCTACAAAATTATTTGCTTACTGCTCTAGTTAGATATCTTCTGCCCACTATCATCATCACTATTTTAAAGTTTGCAAAAAGAATTTGTTTGTATGATTTTAAATTAAACACTATTATACACCCAAGGTCATTTATAGCTGGAAAGACAATGCTTTAAGACAGAATTTTAACAAGAGACATAATCAATTCAATTCCATGATTTAACTATAAAATGTATCCACATCTAAAATTGTACAAATAAGTTGGAGTACATGCCAATGTAAGAAAGAGTGGGAGAAAAAAGTGCTAATTTAATTATGCTAATAGTCCTCTTGTAAGTTCAAAAACAGATGGCAGAATGAACAATAGATTTATTTAATTTTTTTTAATCAAGCAGTTTTGAATAAATATTTTTGTTCAAAAGCAGCAAGCAACTATAGCATTGCTGGAAAGTGGTAGTTCTCAGAATATCAATTTTCCAGGTGTGCGTCAATCAATCAGTAAAAACATATCCATGGTCTTATCAGTAACCCCACTTCTGACCTGCCCTAGCAGCTATTCTCAAAACAGTACTCATTTCCTGGTTACTGAAAAATAAGCTGATCATCTTAAGTAAAAATATGCAACAGTTGGCATTCATGTCAGACTATGCATGCTTCTATATCTGATGGGCATAAGCAACTGAGATTTTACGAAGACCAAAAGCTGGTGCAGGAGACAAAAAATTTTTTCCTTGCATAGTTCTAACACTTCAGCCACCATTCCACACAATTAATTAAATGACCATATTGAACTTTAGAAGTATGGTAGATAATCTCTGTTTTGACCTGCTGCCACATTATAAAAAGCTAATAAAGCTGTTCATCCTCTCACATACATTTTTGTAATGATTAGTCTAATTAACAACTTTAAACTCTGGAATATTGCAGGCCGTAAACTAATGATATTTAAATAAGTTAAAGTGCACAACCTTTTTTCAGAAACTTTTAAGGTCAGAAAATAAAGCCCTTATGTTGCAGTTATTAATTACATTTTATTTTGATAAAAATATATAGAAAGGCAATTGTCATTGTTTAGCATTACCCCAGGTAGTATGTTTCAAGTATTAGACTTAAGCAAGTTTTGTCAGTCATTTCATACACACACACATTTAGGAATGTCAACTATGTAGGTAAACTATATGTATACAGCAGTATTTTACATTTGTATACGTGCAACAAATGCACACAAAGATAGCATTTTCTTTTAAAAACACTCCCAAAGTCCGTGCATTTACAGACTCAAAGAAGGGCTGGTATGTCTATCTATTTTTTCACCATAACAACTAGCCTAATAAAGGATATACTTGCAAACCTTGCCTTGTTACATTTATGAGGACATTGCTCTACAAAGAGAAGAAATGAAGCATCCAGATGACATCTACACTACTGTATAACTCCAGAACATTATTTTATTTAGACGTGCAGGGGAGTACACTGTCCAAGCTGCCAACTGCACTTCTGCAAACAATCATTTTACAAGTGCACTTGTGACACTGTGAGTTCAAAGCACAATAAAGGTGAAGCAGCCATCCCCTAGAATACTTACTCTCTTATAAATGAAATTAGAAAGGAAATTACATATGCCATTGGTGAAGACACCTAATAAAAATTTCAGCAAAGTTCTCCTTTATAATGCCACAATATTTATAGATAATTATTTAAAGACAGACTGATACAAATCTTGAAAGAAATAATTATTATGAAATACAGTTATAATTTTTGTCTTTAAAGTAATCTTCAAAGTATTTAATCTTTAATTCTTATAAAAGAACTGGATGAGATACCCTGGCTATTTGGGGAATGCCTATGGCAACTCTGGTTTACAAGCTGTTTACTCTGTTATACGGGGGAAATGAAGTGACAGAAAAGCACCATTTCTAAGGTGAAACATTAAATGCCTTGAAGTTAATATTTAACTGAATATTCTGTAACATACAGAAGAAAGTAATATAGATTACTGACAACAAATCTATGAGAACATTTCATTAACAACCTGCGACCACAGTGGCCTGCTTCTCTGAGCTTTTCAGCTCTATTTTGTAATCTTCACGTATCTGAAAGACATTTTGGCAAAGAACAATCTGTTGGTGAGTAACAGTCAGTGACTCCTCCATGTCACTGCAAGGTGGTTATTCAGGAAACTACTTTACTGACCCAACACATACTATTACTGGTGACTGGCTTCCAGAGGTTTCAGGCAGCTTCAGGAGAGAGGCTGCAGTTAAACTAAATAAGAGCCACAAGTGGACCACGACTCACTAGAATATAATTTTACAATCTTGTTTTTATAGTGAAATTTAAAGCAATGTGATAAAAAAGCAATTATTTCCATTAATGGTACCACATGTATGTATACAGAATAATTTGCACTCCTAGTAACATGTATTAATCATGTGCATTAAATATATAACCTCGGGTTTCAATTGAAATCACTTAAGTTGCATATCCAGCAAATTCCAAGGGAACCAGGTGAAAATAAGACCTTTCAGATGATAGAATGCAACTCCATAAATCAGCTTTATGTACCGCACTTCAATCTATCTGTATGTGCAAAGAATCTGAAGAAAATAAGAAAATGAGTGCAAATAATTGATGTCTTAGTTATATGTTTTACTTCTAATGAAGTCAAAGAAATACCGTACATATTACTGATCCGGAAGTAAAGCAGAGAAATTTAATCTGTGTAAAAGTTATTGTTTTTAAATGAAAGCCAAGGAAGTATTTGACAAGTCAAATATATCTAATTCTTACCCTTGTGTTGCCTCAACATAAAAGAAAGTTGGAAGCAAGTAGGAAGGGTATTACCAACAGAATCTTCTCTAGCAAATATTGCTATTAATTTGGACCCTACAGTAAACTTGGTAATTATTTTTAGTGTCAGAAGTTCTGAAATGTGGTTATGAATCACTACTAAATTTAAGTATTAAGACTTCTTTGTATAGTCAGGCACCTCTCTGCAAAAGAATCAGCGTGTTAAGCAAAAAAATGAATTTAAAAACTAATCTGTTTTGGTTTTGTATAGCACATACATAATAACTACCTGTCTGGTGAGAAAACTGGAATAGTGAAATATTAAATATTTCTCACTAAGTTTGTTGTCAGGTGCTTATCTATTCTGTCATTCTACAAATACTTTTGAAATTGAACGATTTCTACCATGCACTTTAAGATTCTTTAACAGCTGTACAACAATCTAGACCAGAAAGAAAAAGAGAAAAGAAACATTCAAAGCAGCATACACCTCCTTAGCAACATTTCAGCAAGTCCATGAATTGCTTTAGGCCATGAGTCTTACTGGATATAAACAGCAGCTTTCACCTTCGGAACCATACTGGAGGTCTGTCTTCAGGACCAAAGTGAAATGTATTTCACAGTCTGAATTCTGTCCTCTGGGAACTATTAAACCACATTCCAAAAACACTGCAAACAACATCTCAGTTTAGCATGATTGGCAGGTCACTTAGGAGAGGACCTGTACTGCTTTTTAAGACTATATCACTTTTGACGCCCAGAAAGGACAGTTCTGATAAGTCAAGCTTCAGATCACTGGCAGCAAGCCTAAAAGCCTATATCAAAGTTATCTGCACCGTACCTACCTGTAAGTAAATAAAGAAGAGTTCAGCTTCTAATACCATAGTGAACAAAGGGAACAACAATATTAAGAGCTCATAGCAGGTCTCGGTTTAAATCAATATTTGTTTGGCCTGTTTTCCCAACTAACTTTTATACTTTAGAAGTAAATACTAACTTACATCTGAAGAATCACCCAAACCACTGTGACCTCCTTCCTCCTCACACACTTTTGCAACTCTCCATCAGTCCCTCCTTATTGCTAACACTTCTTTGACATATTTTTCTACTTTCCTTTTCTAAACTCTCCACTTTCCACACTGACCCTATCTCTGCCTGTCTTATTACTGTCCTTACTCAGCCATCCCTCTGCATGTTTCCCATGCTCATCATGTCCATTCCTATTATTTTATAAGCAAATTATGATCTCCCCATTCTATATCCAACCTAGCATACTCCTACCCGACTTTGCTCTCTCAATGTCATTCCATCTCACGAAGTGCTACAATATTACACAGAAGTTTCCTCTTTTTGTGCTTTAATCCCTATCTCTATCAAAACATCTCAGTCTGTGCTCGCCAAAGACCTCCAACCATGAGAGCACATTTCTTTATGAGTGTCATGGGCCTCAACACCCATGCATATCATAAAACGATGTGGCAGTGCCTTCTTACACATGTGTATGCTTTATTAGGGGCACGGTCAATGTCATATTGTCAATGGCTTGCGTTTATTATTGCAGGTTTGTGAAGTCTGAGCTCCCCTTGCTCTCTTTGAAGAAAACATTAGTTTACAACATGGCCACTGAACCAGTGTCCTTAGAAACTGTCAGCACAAGCCCTAACAGAATCTGATTTCAAAAGGGAAAGAAGAAAAAAAGGATCAGATTAATGAAGACATGCAAGACAGAAAGGATGATTCAGCTGCTGTTATTCATTTGTCTTTAGATGTATTTTTCTTTTAATTGTGACCAAGGGTAAAAATTAATCAGTTTCTTAGCCAATCAAGGGTTACAGGCAGCAATTAGGCCCCTGACAATAATCTTCAAATACACAATTGCCAGACATTTGCAGTACAGACATTTGTAGAACAGTTACGTCAGGACATACTTTTAAGCTCTGAAATGTCAGAAAATGAACTGGAAATAATCAAATCAATGTTTACATATAAGGGTTCAGTTATGACTGTAGCAAAGTTGTGTACTTCTCCATGGGATAAATCAAGAATTGTTAGCATTTATATTTTATTAGCAGTAAATAAACTGAGCACATAGTGACAGTATTATTCATAAGAACCCTTGTCATTAGCCTTTTCTCTCTTAAACTAAACATATACTTGAGAAGAGCAAATGCATTTTTTTTTAATTAGCTGTCCTTAGCAAACATTACACTTTCTTTTTGCACTAAATATCAATCAACAAAATGACCATAGTCACCAGGTGAATAATGTTTTCAAAAATATATTCTGAATATAACTTTCCATTCAAAATAAAAACAAATAATACCCTAATGAAACAAACCAGAGATTCTTCTGAGAAGGTCACTGCGTAAGTCAGGCTGGCCTAGGGGAGATACTAACTGTATAATTAACAATTATGTAAAACCTTGCTTACAATACACCTTTTACTTCAGAGTTAATAAATCTCATCAAAACTTTTTGCTCCTTTGATAAACTTTTTAAAAAGCAAATGGGGCAATTTTTGCAGTAAGAGTTTAATCAGAAATTAGTGGGAAGTAATTATTCACATGGCCTGCTTTTATTAGGAAATCAAAGGCGTTGTTTCTTAAAAGTAATGATTTTTCAATCTTGACTCATTTTGTGCAAGGAATACTTCTGCTTCTATATTTGTCAATTAGGTAGATGCATTCAATCAGTTGGAAAAGTATTTGATTAAGCCTATCTTCTTCCCCATCCTCACACAAAAGCTGAAGAAAATAAAAAATGAGGAAAGACTAATAATAACAAAAACATTGAAACTCTTTGTACTCTATGTAAACACCAAGATCAGAATTATTAGAAATGTTGGAGAAGTCTTTTAAATGATTTATTCCTTACTGAAAAGAGTGGACAAGGTGATAAAGCAATTAAGGCATCTCACAAAAGTCTCCGTTTGAGCCATGTTCCAAACTAATGCAGAAACTTGTTCCCACTCCATCCAAGTGTACCAGGGAGGAGAGTCAAGGGCTGCTGGCTGTGATGACCACTGCATCATTCCCTCACATTATGTTGGCTAATAGAAGCAATGTGCTTCAATACTGCCAAGCTTGTTGACAGTTTCTGCTCAGGAAGAACCTTTTACTGGGCAGAGAAGTTTCCATTGAAAAATAAAATAAAATAAAAATTATCTACCAGTAACAGAACACATAATTTGCCAATGATTTTTTGATGAAATATAACCCATCTTTATAGACAGATAAAAATTAATAATTATCATTTAGAGTAGACTAGCTGCTTTGACGTCTTTGACATCATTCACTGGATTTAGCTAAAATAATCAATTTGTAGGGGAAATCATTTCAGTGATCTGGATTAAAACAGGGAGATTTACTCAATTTACAATGTAAAAAACTAAGCAAGAGAACACACACTCAAAAAGATACTCCCTGTTTATTTAATTCCTGATAGATTTCCTAAAATTATCCAAAACCCACTTGAAAGTTTTGCATGATAGCATGTGAGTACTGTACATACTGGCAAGAGTTAGATGGATTTCAATTCTGAACAGAGGTCTAGCCATAAATAACTGCAGAATATGTAACTAAACAAGAAGAAAAGTCAGAAAAGTCAGTAAGCACTGCAACATCTCTTCTAGTGTATGAGGAGCATTTTCCAGATTAAGGGCAGTTTCCTTTGCCAGAGTGCTTACAATATTAATATTGCTTTTTTTTCATGTAATACAAAGTTACTTATCAGTAAATATTCTTTGTGATTGTCTCATCTTCAACAATTCTACTACCAACCCATTCAAAATATACAGCTCTCCTGTCGAGGAATTATGAGAATGAAGAACCACAAACTGTGAAGACCAAAGTTAGAGTAGCACACAGATTAGGAAGATTATTAGTTGCATAGAATATTAGAAGCAATGCTATTTGTATTGCTGATGAAGTTAGTGGTGGAACACTAGTTTGTACTGCAATCTCAGATGTTTCCTCACAGACTAGGGAAGGATGGGTCTCTTCCACTTTCTGCTTGCCATCCAGTGCCGTGGATTCATCTATAGCTCCCTCAGAGTAAGTCAACCCTGTTTCCAGCACTAACCACTCTGGATTCTGGTGTCCAAGACTGGGTGGAGGTACTAGTTAAGTCAGAGAATACTACACAACCCGGTTCTTCTAGTGTTCATCTCCCAAACTGATGATGCTACCATCACATCAAATAAACCACAAAAAGGGAAGAGATAGTTCAAATATGCCAAAATGTTCCAACATTTAACTGGCTTTTAAGATGCATCAACATACTGTAAATGTCAATCAATTGTGACCTAACAGGAGAGAATCTATGTAAATTATGTTATTATTCTACCCCAATTAAACTTTGAGTCACATACAGGTTTTCTATCTATCACTAAGCTTCTTACAACTTCAACATTTCTTCTAATCACCTGCAATTTACTTCAGTTGCAGTTGTGCAGTAGAAAAGGACAGAGGAAACAATGACAAGGTATTACCTTACTTTTCCTCCCTTCCATATTTAAAAACTGCAAGTAGAAACAACAACATTCAGTAAGTCTAAAAAGGTAAAGACTATACACCTCTTAATTTTTACTGAAGATACAAAAATAGGCATTGAGAAGATTTTGTATTATATGGGGTTTGCACTGATTTTCTGGAGAGTATATTTCTGAAGTTTCTGTTCTATAGAAAATGGGAATAACAGATTATTTCTGGGGTGAGGAGGGTGGGGGCTGCAAGAGGCAGGAGGTGTTTGTTTTTTCTTATATAGAAGAAAAAAAAAAAAAGAAGAGAGAGGTTGCTTAAGGGATGGTATTCTTCCAATGTGAAATGATAACAAACGAAACATAGGAAAATGGCTGAGTTGGATGAACTATTTATATATGTCCAGCAAATAGTATTTCTCTTTTTTCCTGTTTCTTAATGATAAAGCAGTATTATGTATTTACGGACTTTTGGTATATTCTGGAGGAGACATTTCCCTCCCCATCACCACTACCAATTATGCCAAACTATCTCCTTGAAAATATGTGAAAATAGATAAATAGAGTTAGATTAGATAGACAAATATCTAAAATAAGGATATGTCAGGAATAAGGTTGGTTTGGTTTTGGGTTTGTTTTGTTTTGTTTGTTGCTTTTTTTGTAAGTATGCTGCCATGCATGTTGTCTAAATATTTTTAATCAAGCTGGCTACCATTACAAAAACAACATATCACATGTCCATTATTAAAACTCACTTATACTTAAGGGAAAAGTAAAGAATTATTTTCAGCAGGAAAGGAAGCGATGCGTGTAAGGGACAGCTGCAACATTTCATAGGCAGCAGGTTTTTCTTCAGTGTCCCACATATGCGGATTCAGCCTTGGGAGTATGACAAAATGGTAGATAATAATAACAATCCATGCAGATTTTAGCTACAAACATGCGACAAAGCTTCCTTATCCAGGAATTTCTCATTACCCACAACCCATCCCTTTTTCAGGACCTCAGTTCTTTCCAAAAACACTTTCAGTTTCCTTAATGCATGCAGCAGGTAATGCCATTATTTTGTTTTTGTGCTGCCTTTTAAAATACGTACTTAGCTACCAGATAACTCAAAACTTTTTAACTCTTACATTTTGTTTTATATTAGTCTAGTTTTATAGAGCCAAAGAATAAAATGAAAGAAAGGTAAACATACTGAATGCTACTGATAAGAAAGATTGATTACTTCAGATTTCTCTTTGTGTTTACTGACAAAAGGCAGTGTGCAGTAGCATACCAGGTTTGTTCTGATTGAAAAATGAAGCCTAGTTGGTAGATTAACCATCTACAAAATAATTCCTTGCAGAGTACAGTATGGCTTTTTGCACTCTAATATCTTATGCAGCAAATCTGACTAAATTACATCTTTAATAAATCATTTAGTACTTATCACGTTTTGATAATTATTTCAAAATACTGTAATCCTACATTATTTATATGTTAATTTTTTTATCCTAGAAGAACAATACTGCACATAGTGGATTGGTACCTTCAGTAAACAGCAATATGAGATATATAACTACCAAGAGAAACCACCATAATTAGGCAGCAAAGTGCTCATTTAGGATTTGGATAAGGCTAAACATACAATGCATTCTACTGTGTGTCACTAAATACCCATATCCTTCATACAACTAAGGTGGAAAAATCAGAATTTACAAAAATAAAGCTGCAAAAAATGAGAAGACAGATTTGTAACCACAATCATGCATGAACAATTACAAATTTCAAATGTAAAGATCATTCAAATAAATGTAACTGATGGATAATCCTCACAGGGTACAAGTCAAAGTAAATAGACAGTCCACTTTAGAAAGTGTCTAGTGAATTGATTTAACAAGTTTAATGCAAGCATCAGTGTGGGGCTATTACTGATCGTAAGCTTTACTGATGTTATTTGTTCGCTTGGAAAAATACCGCTCTTTGGAATGAGCACATTAAGGCTAAAATTGCAGAGAAAACCCTATTACAACTTTATTGCTGGCAAATTGGAACCAAACCTTGTCTGTATATCAATTACTTAGAGTTACCACAGAGATAAATCCTGTTTTTTTTGTATAGGCTCAATCTTGAAGACAGTGATGAGAAAACTCCTTATTATACCCTACCAACATCACTGGGTTTTCTTAGCAATTTCAAGAAATTGTCAATTAAGTTCTTTTTATTAGGTTCCAAAAGCTGTTAAGTCAAACACAAATCTATCACAAGGCTTGGAACAGCATGTTATTTAGGCACATTTCAATGTTTCACTCTTTCATTATCCACCTACCCAAACCCTAATCAAAAGTTCTCGGAAAATGAAGGAGTTTTCAGTTCTCCCATCTCAAGGTTCAGATAAATTTAGAGCAAGTGAGCTCTCATTTCTTGTAACTGGTCATATGAGGAATGTCCATTAAAGGAGTAGAAACACAATTGTTTAGATGGCTTTAGTTACTGATATGGTTGTTCACAAGATCATTAATCCTGAAGGACACACTGCTGTGAAACTGCACAGGATAGTTAAAGCAATAATATTTACAAAATATTAGTACAAACACAACTATTTTTACATGCCTTGCTGCCTGGTAGGGTTTTCTTTAAGACAAATAACTACCTCTAAAAATGACAGTTGATAAGGGAAGCTGTTGTACAGATCCCAGAGCTGCCACACTAAAATGAGCTGTACTCCTTGCTCCCTGATCCAAGAGAAGCTAAACTCTTTGTGGGAATGATGCTTTCAAGTCTCCAGGAAGAGTAAAGAGTCAGTTACTGCATTTAGGAACAGCACAATGAAGAGCTCAATGGGTCAGCTACCAAGACAGCTACTTGTCTGATGTTCCAGCCAGACATAGAGTGCCTAAAAAAAAGGGAGGGGGGAAGGAAAACGAGACACATAATTTTGATGAAGAACTATGGCTAGTCACTAGTATTTCAATATTTCTACAGTATTCACACTTTAGACCAGCTTTAAAAATGTTAAAACAGAGGCTTACATTCTGCACCTGGTAATGCACAACTCAAACTTATTAATAAGGGAATTGTATGTTCCTCCATCTGACTGTTCCACCTTTCAAAAGAAACAGGAAATTACTTTGCACTCCTCTAGTTGGTCCCCACAAACTGATGAACAAAGTCACTTTTGTTTGAATAGAAAGAGCAACATATACATATACTGAACATTAAAAATGGTAACTAGATGTGAGTGCTAAATGGATAGCTATAGTAGCTGGAGTTAAAGATATCTTGAGATAAATTACCACATTGCAAGACAGAAAATGTGAGTAAAGCATTTGTCCACAGCCAGCAAAGCTCAAAAGTTGCAACATAGACTTTTGTGCTCAAATATTCCTTTTTTTATTTTTCCCCCCACCCTTCTCCTTCAATAGCTGGCTACATCTTCAGCCATCCCAATTCATTCTGTAGCATCCTGACTAGTTGGTCACAGGCTAACAGCATTTGAAAAGGAAGAAGGTCAAAGCTATCATTACAGTGGTGACAACCAATCACAGTGGAAAAAAAAAAGTTTTATTTATTACACTTAATATAAGAAACCTCTACTGTGGAATATAATTGTACTGTCACTACACACCAGAGATTTTTAATCCCCAATCATTTCAATATATTTTACAGTTCATTACCTTTTCAGTTAGATATTGCAGGAAAGACTCTCCTGAGTCTACACAAAAGCCTTAAAAATTCTACTATTTTTACTCTCATATTTCACCTATATGAAATAGTGGATGATGAATTTCAGTGAAGAAATATACATGTATTTTGTACAAGATTAATAAAGAATAAAGAGGAAAAAAACCCCAAAATAGTCAAAACATTTTTTCAAAGTTTTAAAAAGATCTAACATTTTGTTTCTGAAGCTATAAAATCATAAAATATCTATAAGTAAGATGTTTACAAGAACTTGAGTATGGTGCTGTGCCACACAGTATAGCTTTGTCTTAGCTAAATAAGATGGACTATGTATCTCCCCAATAATAAACACTGCTCTAGCAAACAAATACAAAGTTATATTGCCTCTAGGAGGATATTACCTCTTATGATTCTCATAAATTCTACTAAGTGTCACTGTGAAAAGGTAAGCAACTGTATCACTGTGAATTTTATTCTGTAAAAATCTATCACTTATGGTCATCTTTCACATAATATAGCTAACAAGCCTTATTCTGTATTGACTGAAAATAATCTAGACTTCATAACAAAAAAAAAAAGATTCTTGACATTATGGAGGTTGTCTAGTTACTAAATCACAATGTAAAAATACAATTTTGCGTTCTCCTTTTTGGTTTTGTTTTGGTTTTTAAATTGGTAAAGTAGGCCCTGAAATACTAATCCAGGAAAGTGCTATACACATGGAGAGAGATCTATTTTTTCCAAAAAGAAAAATTTTATTTGGGAATTCATGACAATCTCTACTTCAGCACAAAAGGACCATGCAGTAAATAAAAATTAAGAAAAATCCAACACATCACCACATACAGCAAGGAAACCTCGACTTCTCTACATTAGATTTCACTAATACGTCAAAAAGTACATCTAAACACATCACTGTTGTTCACATCTTTCAAGTATATATTATTTCTTTTTAGAAATAGCTTGTTTGCATTGTAATCAAATAAAAGTACATTTCAATGTCGAAGAAGAAGAAACACAGTTTGAGACATATCATAACAATACATTTGAAGAAAGGCAGCAACCAACTGAAACAGAATTTGCCCTTTTTCTTTTATTTTTGTTTTTCTTGTGAGTTGTGCCATTTATAAACATTGTAAAGTTAATGTTGTCTAAATTTTGAGTCTACCTGAACTGACCCTTATTCCACCAGTTAATTTCCTTGACAAAAAGATACATGGAAAAATACATGTAGACACAAGAAGAGAGTGCCTAGATTTAGTAAACAAGGAAGAATAAAGAAGAAAATGTGCAATGCTCAATCTGAAATAGCAAATTAGAAAAACTATAGAAAAAGAAATCATGTAAATAGAACAAAAAATGTAATCAGCAATCATTAAATTGAAGTCTTCACTATTTTCCACCATATTTTCTTCAAGGCCAGCTGAAGCAAAATCAGTAGAACTTATGCTGACACAAAGCAAATGCAACACAATACAAAAATATATCCTTCACTTTGAAGAATCATCCAGAAAACTTATTCTTGAAAGAACCAGCCACCACACAAAATCGTATTACAGAAAAATGACCCTGAGATATCAGCATCAAAAGAAACAATTCTGCAGTGGAATCCTGACCTGTTGAAAATAATTTGCTATTTTCTTTGGCAATAGAAAGGCTGGCACTATTTTGCCATTGAGTTTTGCCATCAGTTTCACTGTGCCTGGATTTTACTGGCTGATAACTTACAATGGGAATCCATTCTTGAGAGGCAATTCTTTGGCTGCTTAGCAGAAGATAAACTGAGAAGAATTTTGGCTGTTGGAAGACTCAACATACATATGAGATCCAGAATAACACTACTAGCAAACAGAGTCAAGGCCCATGAATCTCCCACAGCAGTTCAATTCAATAATAATTTTCAGTGAAGGTATTCCATATTTATGCTGATGTAAATATGACATAGCTAGAGAAATGAGAGCTCTTCAGCTGTAGTTTTACAAAGACTCAACTACAACGGAGGGCTTATCCATGTGAATCTGGTTGGCATGATATAAAACATCAATAACTAAACTGTCACTGCTGATAAAATACTGCTTAATCAGCAGGCTGATGAGTCAGAAAGTAGTCTAAGGTGAGGAAGCTGAAAGGCATTTAAGAAGGTTTTGCACTTAATGCTTGAAATATTCGTATAAGGCTCTAACGTGAGAGAATAAAAGTATGAAGGAACACAATGCTGAGAAGACAAGTGCAGATTTGTCATGAGTAGAAATTTAAGGCAGACTTCCTCCCATTCAACTTTCAATTCTCCTTTCAGGGGGAATGGGGCTCCCAGCTGTTAAATGAGACCAGTTAGAGCCTATATTTACCTCTGTTAACTTGGAGTTCATTCATCTAAAAGCTCGAAATTTTCACGCACTTATCTATGAATGGAATGCGATATAGGACAAGGAATTAGACATCTGGTTACTACGCCTATCAAAGACAAATAAAAACTTTTTTTTTTTTTTTTTCCTGCAAAAGATGAGGTTAGCTGAGGCTGGCAAGAGATTCTCACCTTTTTTCATAGAATATGTAACATAGGGTTTTTTGAGCTTGATCAGTTATCCTACCAGAGCATCTGGCATTGCAGGATGTCACACTTAAGAGTCCAGTGTATTCACATGGTCAAGGTTATAAACAAAATTTGAATTCTACCATTCATTTCCATTTCTGCATCTACGTCTTTCCCTCTTGTACTTCAATCAGTTTTAGAATCCTAGCATCCATTTATGCAAGTATATCAGTAGACTGTAGTAACTATAATAACATTGTTAATATAGCAGGGAAGTAATCTGTCCATATAAGATAAGGTTAATTTAGAAAGACTTTTTCATAGGTGAACTTTTCTATTTTTTTTTTGGCTTTTTAAAAAATGGCTAGACAAGCTGTATCTTCTCTTTTTAGAGAATGAAGTATCATTATGATGTGCAAATAACTGAGCATTATATACTAGGGGGTTTTGTAAATAAGAACAAAAGAATGGTTGGAAATGTGTGAATTTTTAAAGGTACAGTCCTTCTTAGAATCATGGAGATGCTTTCTCTTTAGGCAATTAAAGAAAATACATATTTGCTGAAACTCCACTGGCAGAGAGGTAAGTAAATAAGGACTGAAAAATTAATATTTTGTAATATTTGGTTAATATATACAAATTCTAAAATTGTTTGATTAAAATAAGAAACATTTAAAGAAATGCTTTAGTAAAAGAAAACTATTTGTTAGTTTGCCACCTATTTTGTCTTCCTGGTTTTTTTGCTTCTTCCTGTTGGTTTCCTTCTTCTATGCTTTCACCTATTAGCACTAATTTCAGCCATCCAGTGTTATAACAACAGGTGAAAAACTGAAGAGTTTATACCTCAGTAATAGGCTGGATCAAACAAAACCAGTACAAAAGCCAGATTTTTAAGTATGAGAAGACTGCAAAATTATTTTAAGCTTTTATAGAAAATCCTCGGATCAGTAGATAAATGCTAAACCCAGACTTATTTAAAACTTTAAAACTATTTTCCTGTGGAATCAATATGCATGTCTGGAACCTTGTTTAAGAAAACTATTCACCATGCAAAGTTTTAAATACACAGTATCAAAGAATAATTTTTGACATTTTGATTCATACATGCTTATAAAGCTCCAAGACAACATGGTTTAATTATAAAACATATTTCTACTGCCTTAGTCATGCCAATTAAATTTGATTGGATACTTTCTTTATTCAACAAGCCCCTTTCATGTCATTTTAATTTACTGTCAAAGCAGCCTGAATATTGGAAACTAAATTATTTACTACAGCCCATAAGCCAATAATGTTCCATTTGTCTCGTACAGAGGGAGACTAGACTAACAAGATTATTAAGGACATTACTTGTAATAGCGAATGTCCTTCACTTTATTTGAGCTTCATGCTGTGCTTTCAGAGATCATACTTCAAAAGAGCTCCATTTCATTCCATCACAGAACCTCTGATATAAATTATTCTTTGCTAGCTTTGTAATACTCTGATCATAGAGAAAGTGGACCGGATCTTGTTGGGTAAAAACAGAGGCTTCTTTTCTAAGATAACTACATAGTTTATTTGTGCTAAACACCTTTGATGCACTCCCTTGTGCCAACAACACGGAACAGGCAAAATCAGCTAAATTTCTCATACAGTGATAACATCTCAGAGATTTAACTCACAAGGGCTTTGGCTGTCTTTGCAATGATTTCAAACCAAATTCTGCAATCTAAATGCATGTGGTTAAAATCAATCTTGTAAGTTCTTAAAAACACCGTGTAGAGAATGCAATAAATGTAATGCAGAACAGGCTTGAGGAAACCAATAGATCTAGCATTTCACAAAAAGAAACTTGAAAAATAGAATAGAAATTGTCTAAGATATAAGCCTGTCATACAGACTGATAAGTTGATAAAGGATTACAAACACAAAGAAAGACTGAAAAGATAATAAGCTGAGGAAGGTAATTCTTGTCCTTATGTTAGATCCACTCTTTGCCTTTTTGTTATGACTCAAGTTCAGCAAGACTCTCACACAGATTACTAACTCAAAACAAATGAATAATCTTGTTTAAGTCAATGGAACTGCTTGCAAGCCTAAAGTTAAGCACATGTTTAAATCTTTTTCTTAATTGAGGAGATTTCTTATTTATGATACTGGAAAGTATTTCAAAGAAACAAAAAACTGCACAGAGAAGTAGAAAGGTTTTTGGAAAATTGACTAGGAAAACCTAGTCTTCAACTTTAGAAAAAGAGAGCTAGCGTACAGGGAAAACCTCCTTCAAGAACACTGGAAGAAAGGTAGAACATATGACAATTCCTCTACCCCCACATACATACACAAGAAAAACACTCAACCTTGTGCAATATACTGTATGCTGAATTTCAGATACCAGTGTTAATGGGGAAGTTACACAATCATCAAATACTAGCCCCATTTCTTCTGCATACAACACTAACTATCTGGAGTTAAGGAGAAAAATTTGAAACAGTTATGAAAAAAATAACTTAGGATATAGCTTAGGGTCAGTACTGTAAGTCTCACCTAGCATTCGTGAAAACTGGGATTATGTCAGGTTTGCTATTTTCATGCATTTTAATTACTTTTTGTTTTTACGATGTAGATAGACCCTGAAAGCTCACACGATACATTTGATAGCTGTGAAAGAGGAAGAAAATGACAAAGATAAAAGTCTCTTCATATCTGTCAAGAAAATGGTGGAATAGCCTGATAGTTTAAATTCTTTAAAATCTTAAAAACCTTGAAAACATTCACAAAAAAATAGTCTCAAGTATAAATTTATTCATTTAATCTACTAAGAATGGACTTCCATCAGTATTTCTGTATGCCTGTTTGGCAACCTGTTCAGGACATTCACTAGTTAGTAGTGTTTAAATGATGATAAACAAAAACCCCAAAATTCCTGAACATGCAGAAATAAAAAGTAGGAAAAGACAGCAGCAGTGTTTTATCGACAAAAGCACTTTCTGATGATGGAGGAGGGCATAAGGTGATAATTTAGTATTCCAGCACAGATTTACTGGATAACGGCCAAATATTTCAAAGCAAACACAGCTGTAATGTTTATGTTAAAAACAACAGGCTATGACGGCAGTCAGTCAGACATTCTGTATCCTTCAAGGACTGAAAATAAATTGTTTCTTTTCAGACAATAAAGAGAGAGATTGCTAAATTGTAAAATGACAGAAGCCTCTAAGAAAATGGTGTCCTCCTTACAGGATCTCTTATTTGCTTTTCTGAGTGCCTCTTAAAGACGTTCTCATTCACTAGCATCACTTAATGATTTTAATGAAATCAGAAATGAAACTTATAAATAATGCTACTAATACTGCTACGGCTGTTAATGTCAAAATCCATAAGAATGGAGAGAAGTTTTAATTCTTTATATCTTCAAGACCATTTTGAGTCTTTTTTACAAACCTGGATTAGAACTGAGTATGTTATCCATATAAACAGCACATGAGAATAGTTACAATCTGCTCCTGACAACTGAGCAGAAATTTGCTTTAAATGGGGGGACTTCATCAAAGTGAGGATTGTAGAGTTTGATTCTACAAAATCAGATAGAGCAAACAATCTCTTTTTATTCTGTATGCTAATATGTGGCATCTCTATTTCAGATCATCTGCCCTAGTACAAATCTACTACAATTAAGATATGCATCCCTATAAATGTTCAAATAAAGATGTTCCTAAGGCATATGGTGTGCTTACCAAAACCTAGAAAATTTAATAACATATACAATCTTAAAACTAATTCAGATTACAGAATTTGTATTTTTCATTTTTAGATTCCATTATCAACAGCTGTTAAATCTAGATGTATTTCAACTACTTCAAAGTTAAAAACATATCTTCAAACTTGATGTTTTTTATTAATTTGACATATACTAATGCCACAAGCATTCCTTTCAAGCCTTTGAGAAGGTGCTATCTATCAGTTACCCATAAGACAAATATAAATATTTCCCAGCTCAGCTAAAAAAGTGAAAGAAAAAGTGAGAATTAAAAAAAACCCAAAACACAACCCTAAATTCAGAGGATAAATCCCATAACATCCATGTAATTTTGTATGAATCAACAGCACAGATTCTAAATGTTAAACTGAGTCTTACAAGTGGTAATCTTTGTATGCCTCCTGAATTGTCACCGCTTTGTCTTCATGTCATTAATACTTTGGTAGCTCATGAGCTGATCAATGTTTTAATCCTTTTTTTAAAAAATAAATTTTTAAAGAAATGTGCTAAGAATGCATAAGCAGTTCCCATTTTCTGCAGGAAAAAGCATAAATGCAGTACTAAAAAAACTCCTCACAGTGAAATGCGTATTGTACTCCTATATAAGGCACATTTTATTTATCTATTAATACAAGTAAGCTCCGTATAATTATTTTATGCATGTGTATATAGAATTAAACACAGGTATGCATTAATATATATGCAACATAGGCATGAACATAAAATACAACAATATACTATATTCAAAGTAGTCATTGAGACTCATTCTAGCAGTTCTATCCCTGGGAAAACACATATATGTGTAAGAAATTAATATGGACATCATAAACATGTATGTGTATATATATCTATATAGTCATGGCAGTCTGGTGAAGTTCCTGCAGACTGATAAAAGGGGAACATCACCCCCATTTTTAAAAAGGGTAAAAAGGAAGACCTGGGGAACTACAGGTTGATCAATCTCACCTCAATGCCAGGCAAGATCATGGAGCAGATACTCCTAGAAACTATGCTAAGGCACATGGAGAATGAGAAAGTGAGTGGTGACAACCAGCATGGCTTCATCAAGGGCAAATCGTTTCTGACCAATCTGGTGGCCTTTTATGATGGGATTACAGCGATGGTGGATAAGGCTAAAGCAACAGATGTCATCTACCTGGACTTGTGCAAGGCATTTGACACTGTCCTGCATGACATCCTTGTCTCTAAATTGGAAACATGGGTTTGATGGATGGACCACTCGGTGGATAAGGAACTGGCTGGTTCGTCACACTCCAAGAGTTGTGGTCACCAGCTCAACGTCTGAATGGAAACCAGTGATGAGTGGCGTCCCTCAGGGGTCAATATAGGGACCAGCACTGTTCAACTGAGTGCACCCTCAGCAAGTTTGCTGATGACACCAAGCTGTGTGGTGTGGTTGACACGCTGGAGGGACAGGACACCATCCAGAGGGACCTTGACAGGCTTGAGAGGTGGGCCTGTGCCAACCTCATGAAGTTCAACAAGGCCAAATGCAAGGTCCTGCACCTGGGTCAGGGCAATCCCAAACATACAGACTGGGCAATGAGTGAATTGAGACCAGATCTAAAGAGAAGGACTTGGAGTGGTGGTGGACAAGAAGCTCAACATAAGCCGGCAATGTGCGCTTGCAGCCCAGAAGGCCAATAACTGTATCCTGGGCTGCATCAAGAGAAGTGTGGTCAGCAGGTTGAGGAAGGTGATTCTCCCCCTCTACTCCACTCTTGTAAGGCCTCACCTGGAGTACTGCGTCCAGTTCTGGAGCCCCCAACACAAGAAAGACATGGAGCAGCTAGAACAAGTCCAGAGGAGGCCACAAGGATGATCAGAGGGCTGGAGCACCTCTCCTATGAGGACAGGCTGAGAGCGTTGGGGCTGTTCAGCCTGGAAAAGAGAAAGCTCCAGGGAGATCTTATAGTGGCCTTCCAGTACCTGAAGGGGCTACAAGAAAGTTGGGGAGGGATTTTTTACAAAGGCAGGTAGTGATAGAACAAGAAGAAATGACATTAAGCTGAAAGAGGGTAGGTTTAGATGAGGTATTAGGAAGAAATTCTTGACTGCGAGGGTGGTCAGACACTGGCACAGGTTGCCCAGAGAAGCTGTGGATTCCCCCTCCCTGGAAGTGTTCAAGACCAGGTTGGATGAGGCTTTGAGCAACCTGATCTAGTGGAAAGGTGACCCTGCTCATGGCAGGAGGGCTGGAACTAGATGAACTTTAAGGTCCCTTCCAACCCAAACTATTTACATGTATCCCCAGGATACTTATAATAGGAGCTGGAACTCAGCTGAAGGAATTTTGAAATCCAGTCTTCTGTTTTTTATCCCAAATGTTTATTGCTTATGGGCCTAGTTGATAGGAAAACTTCTTTTTTTTTATATTCTTGTAGGTTTTTTCATGAACAGCAAAGCTAAAGGAATTCAATTGTAAATTAGGCCTTGTAAAGCTATATAGAAATATGCTCAACAAGTAGCTTCATGTCACTTTTCTCGATTTATGTTACAGATATGTTTGTATTAAAAGACAAAAAGGATGAATTCTTTTAACATTTCTGTATAAAAAAATATGTGCATAAACTAACATGGGGGTTTTTTTTCCTGATTGAACTTTATACACCATGTTCCATTTTGACTGAAACAGTGAAATAACTAGCATGTTGCCTCTCTGAAGCCGAAAGCAATTTCCTTTTCTAATTTTAGTTATGCAAAGCCTATGGGCATCATCAGCATTTAGTAATTAGTTTTATAATTACTGCTGTTTTGCTCACTGTCATTCAATTTTTCTTACAACATGGTCTGGGATTGAAACATCCCACATCCACAGCTGTGTAAATTGCCATCCATTTATAAGACAAAAAAAGTAACATTCAACATACATCATTATTCAGTCAAGAATGTGTTATTGGTACTTAGGTGATGCTTTGAGTACATAAGCTGCCCAGTAAAATACAAAGAAAAATATAATTCAAATACTTAGTAAGTGCTATATAAGACAGGAAAGTCTGAAAAATCTAAATAGAAATAAAAGAATTTCTATTAAATAACATTTCAGTCTATTATCGATACTATCTGTTCCAAACATGTGAAAAAAAAAAAAATCTATTTAAAGAACTATTCTGGTACTGGGCTGAAAACCATTCAAATCCAGATTTGCTGATATTGTAATTTGATCATTATTATTACTACAAGTCTGACAACTAACTACAAAGTCATCTAACCTAGCACTACTTTTTGATACATTGTCCATACATACAGACATGATATTACAAAATATACTACAACTTGACCAGTTAATTTTCTAAATCCTAAAAATACAAATGAGTATATATGACATATTTTTTTAAACCCAGCAATTTGTTTCAATGATGTTATACCTCAGCAAAACTAGAGATACCCCAGCAAAATTAGAGATTGACTATAATTACCACATTACTGCTTTACAGACATTATATTCCAAAATTTATAAATTTGAAAAAATTTATAGTTTGAAATACTATGGTACTTATGAGCTTTTTAAAGGCTAGAAATGTAATAGCCAAATAAGAATGAAAAATCTATATTATCTTCTTAAAAGAATGGTAATTTCTTCAGTGAGCAAGAAGTGCTTTATTTTCTAGAACATGTCTGGTTTAAAAAAATAATCATAAGTGAGAAGAAAATTCCCATGGAAGGTTCTGCCAGTGTCACTCAGCTACCAGGGATGCCGACCTGCTAGAGCAGAGCTGTGTTCTTAGGGGGAACCATCATCCCTCAGCAGCAGCGAGACCAGAGAGCACCAGCACAAATGCTCAGACCAGGACACCAGCAACTGGGTGATACATATTTGCAATTCCCTCCTTCCTACCAGAAAGCGGGGTAATACAGGCCTTTTAATCTTATTCTCTATCCTTTGTCAAGCTTAGCTACGAGAAAACAGCTGCTAATAAACATAAAGCTGTCATACACAAAGGGCAAGATTGTGCTCAGCCCAGTGAAGGGGTAGAGGAGATAGTCCGCTGCAGAGGAAAAATTTAGAGATAGCTTTCAAGGATTTTTGCAGTATTGTCCTTTATTTTATGTTTTGTAACACAGCCAAGGAGTCTTACATTTTTGTCTCAAGTGAATCGATGTGGAGGACAAAATAATTCAAACATTTTTTGCTATTCTTTTTATTGAAAAAAATCTTGGTTTAGAATACTTTTTAGGGAATACATAGCATTCAGTACGACCTGAGTCAGAAAATTAATTGTTTTCCCAACAACTCTTAAACAAAGCCTGAAAACCAAAACTTTACCTCCAGTCATCTACAGGGTATGGGATGAGAAGATCCTGAGTCAAGACTACTACTCTCACAGTAGCGGTTACTTATTGTTCCTCCAGCCTTTACTGACTGGTCTTACCTATTGCTCCTTATGGATTAACAGTTGCAGTCTACTCTATGCCCACCCTCACTAACAAGGTCTATAGTCTGCAAATTGTCTTTGTGGGCCACTTAACCTTATTTCTGCTACAAGGAGGTGGTAGGCTCCACTTACACAGGGTCACCAGCAAGGCTGTGCCAATGACACAACTCAAAGCTCCTTGGGGTCTGCACACCCCATCGTAGACCACCTAACTCCTTCCTCCTGCTGTAGTCCAGCAGAACCACAGTCTCTCTGAAGGCCACAAAATGGCAAGGGTATCTGTCCCGAAGGATGCGGGTCTGTCAGGAAATCTCTAACAAAAATGTAAACTACACCTTTGAAGGACTGATGCCTACACACTCTGCCAAGAAGTGGCTTTCATCTTTTTTGAATCTTTTTGTGTTTCTTCTTTTATGATGTCAGAATTCTTCAAAGTGACAAAAGGTTGGGTTTTTTTTTTAGTTTTTATGTTGGTTTGGGGGTTGGGGGGGGGTGTTTTTTGTTTGTTTTTTCTTAATATAGGAAAACCTATGTATCGACAAATATCATTACCATTTCTGTCTCTCTTAATTCCTTAAAACAAAACAGAAGAACGATATTGTGCATAATTTTTGAGTAGAAGAAATAATTACCGGGTTTGAATGTTTGAAAACATGTAGCCACTTGGGGGATTATCTGGTTCTATGCAACTAGATCACCCATTCAGGAGAAAAACAAAATGACAAAACCCACCTCCCCAGAAACGCAAACACAATATCTGAGAAATCCAAATTTATGCACTTGTGTCTTAGATATTTTGGGCTCAGTTACCAAAACATGTAGGTCCACATGCAAAGCTTTTTCACCTCTGAAACACGTAACAACACTTTTTTAAAATACTACAGGAAATACACCTAAATAACACCAGTTTATTTCTAACAGAATTTAAGTATTTTGTGCACTGATGCACAGAATCACAGAAGGGTAGGGGTTGGAAGACACCTCAGGAGATCACCTAGTCCACCCCCCCACCAAAGCAGGTTCCCTACACCAGGCTGCACAGGAAAGTGTCCAGGTGGGTTTTGAACATCTCCAGAGATGGAGACTCCACAACCTCTGTGGGCAGCCCGTTCCAGTGCTCTGTCACCATTACAAGCTGGTGTGGAACTTTTGGTGTTCCAGTTTTTTCCCATTGCCCCTTGTCCTGTCACTAGCCACCACCAAAAAGAGACCAGCCCCATCCATTTGGCCCCCATTCATTGGCCCCTATCCATTTGGCACCATTCAAGCTAGACGAAAAGCATGTCACACATCATGCCTTCCACTTACTTGAATGACATGTTCCATAGTATTTTTTAAAAAAAGAAAAAAGAAAAAAAGAAAAAACACTGCAAAATAGCCTCTTGATTTACTCTTCAGGGCTACTATCACTAATTACAGGAATATCATTACAGAAAGGTATTTTAGAAGCTGGAGTAACTGATTAAGTGGAATCTATGTAGGTGCCTAGAGACACAACTGGGTGGTAAAAAACCAGGAGAGAGGGTTCAGGTAACCTTCCTGCACTCCTACCAGGGAGAGCTGCCTCGAAAAATCTGCACCTGTAAGTCAAAGGGCCTCAAAATCCCCTTTTCACTTCAGATGGAGCCAGTAAAACATAGCAAAGGGGGAACAGAAGATTCACTATGGAAGAAACGTTGTCTGACAGATAGAGCAGATAACATAAGTTAATAGCTGGAACTCTGTCTTTTTTGCTAGCTTTTGAATACACTCTACAATAACATGTGCAAAGTATTTTGAGATCTTCAAATTACAATTCTCATATAAATGTGAAGAAGTAATATTGTATATTCCAGAAATCTCTTCATTCATAAAATATTCCTGGCCATATGTCTGTAAACTAATAGCAATCACCAAAATGGCATGAAACATGGCACAAAAAAGTGTGAAAAATAACACATGACATAGATCTGATACATCTTCAGGGAAAAGTTTCAGAGGAAAACACTCCAATGCTAGCAACATTCAGTGGCTATCAGAAATTTCTTCTCATTTTGTCAGTCGCTATTAATCCTAACTATACTGACAGTCAAAGGTTAAAAAAGGGAATAAATTAACATTATTGTCAATCATTACATACAGAAGAATAATTAACTCAGTATGTTTATTTATCTACTTTTGCTACTTGATTAAATGAATGATTGATGACAGGTTCCTTGTTTTATTTTCCTTCTTTTTGTCAGTATAAATGATCAGTATGAAACTAAACGGAGGCATTAAATTGAAATTGTTAGAGAAGCATAAAATATACTACAGATGGATTCAGATGATATCAACTTTCTTGTTATTCTATTATAACTTACTAAAATACATGTATATATACACAAAGAACTCAATTAATCTGACTTAAGTTTCCTCTCAAGTATTATGTATTAATATTTAGATTTCCCTTTTGAAAAAGAGAGTTCTAAAAGTTCTGTAGAGAAATCATGCAAATGAATGCAGTTATCCAATTTATCCTTGGATAAATATCCAATTTATCATTGGATAACTAATAACCAACTGTGTGTGCAAAGAGGCCAAAGCATTCTCAAATGCTGGCTAGCGTTCTGAGTAACACAACCCGAGTAAATCATTTTGGGGAAGACACCACGGCAACCATGGGTACGGTAAATTGAAAAACTGTCAATTGGGTAATGTGAGATGAGGGAAGTAAAAGAGAGAGAGTAAATTCTCTCTTCAGCCTGCCTGTAAGAGGCTCATCTCCTCCCAGCAGCCTGCTGCCAGGAAGGGCAATGGTGAGTGATACCATTTCAGATCCAAGGGCTTTCTTTTCTTACTCACTTCACAAACAAGAGAAGCAAGACCTAAAGTTCCAATATCACTTTCTTTAATGTAGCATAGAATTGAAGTAATTTCTCCAAATTTTTGAGGACAGATGAAATCCCAAGCCTCTAAAGTGAGGACTGAAGCACATTTTCCCCTAAGCTGACCAAAGATTGCTGGCTGGGCTAGGAAAGTAAACGGAATGCAACCACGTTTTTGGAAAGTTAAAGGAATTGACCCAGAAGTCCAAAGAGACAGCTTTTGTATGGGATTTAAAAAAAAATAAAAAAGTAAAATATCTTTCTCCCAAAGCAATTAACAGTGGTAAATGGCTGAGAGCTTGAAACCTTTGTCTGACTTACAGAATTTACTGTTGAGAACACAAACTGAAGGAAGTCACTGGCAAAATCTGCAGCTTTGTTTACACTTGTGAAGAAACTACCTTACTCTGAAGAAGCCATTCCGTCTTAAAGACAAGGCCCATGTCTTTTCAGTACTTGGAAATACTAGGGACAGCTGAACTCAAATCATGCTGATTTTTAGAGTTCATTTAACTCTAATTTTGAACCAATGGAAGTCTGGATTCAGAAGGAGTTGCTTTCTTCCTATTTCCATACAAATTCTGGCTCCAGTTAATATGCTGTCTCAGTGAGTTCCTTTTCCTTGCAGAGCCCTGCAGGATTGTGCCTGTGTGTGTGCAAGAGGTGACTTTGAGGCAGGTCTGGGTGGAAGGGAACTTTTTGTGCATGCTTAGGAAGGATCGATCTCCTGAGCATCCATAGTCTGTCTGTGCTCTGGTTTCTCTTGTCCAGACATGAAACTGACACCTGACATGCCAATGTAAGTTGCCTGAATAAAACAGGTATCAGACTGGAAGGTGGCATAAGGAACTTTTCAGACAACCTTGGACAGAAGTTTGTTTCCAGAGATACTCTGAATTCTGTAGGTAAGCTAACATTGATCCTGTACCTGTCCTGGCCCATTCAGTACCCTAACTGTGAAAGACACTTTCCCCAGAAGATTACTTCCTCAATCTCACCTTGTGGTGCCTGCTTTCTAAGTTCAGTTCTCTCTACCACAGCCTATTCCACTGAAATAATACTGTTGTTGAAACAAAATGCGAACCAAGGGTAACCTTCAGCATGCACAATTATTCCCAGGAATTTACCTCTTGATACTGTTTAATCCTTATGAGCAAAAGGAATGCAGAACCACCACAATGAGAGAGAAACTCATGTTAAGTCCCAAAGTAAAAAAAATAAAAATAATAAAAAAAAGCCATTCATATTACATCAAAATGCATATCAAATATATGTGACTAGGATCAACCTGAAAATATCACACTGGAATAGATACTGCAATTTTTACTTCAGGATTTTATTATGACACTGTTACTGAAATATTGTGTTCAGCCGTGGTTTCCTCTGTTCTGAAAATACGTTAGAAAATTGGATAGGACTCAAGTAAGAGCTACAAGAGTGATTAGACTTCTGAAAGTCATTCCCTATAGTGAAAGGCGAAGAAAGCTCAATTTATTTAGTAACTGAAAAGAAGGTTAAGAGGATCACAATACCTACATGTGGAAGAGATTTCTGACAGTAGGCAGCTCATTAATCTAGTGAAAAAGGCATAAAAAGATCCAGTGTTTGGAAGCTGAAGCTGAAATAAGACTACAAATGAGGCACACTTTTTTCACAGTGACAGTAATTAACCGTTGGAACAATTTGCCCAGGGATGTGGTTGATTCTTTATCATTTAAGTGTTTTACATCAACATTAGATACTTTCCAAAGAGATAAACCTGTATCTCAAACAGATGGAGAAAATACTGGATGAGGTTCTCCATCTGGGGTCTGCAAGAAGTCAGACTGGATGCTTATCACAGTTGCTCAACATTGTACCTCAACAAAACAGTTCTGCAAGTGCTCTGCACTCCAAGGACCAATCATCTCATGACCACCATATCTATCCTTTGTATGCAGTTCAGTTCAGACTGAACAAAGGCTGTCGCCAAGATTCATCTTCCTGTTTGGCAGGTGAAATAGAAATCCTTTCAGGACAGTTATGCGCATCTTCAAACAGAATCCTATGCCATGTTCACTGTCTGGCATCCTCACTGCTGGAGACCAAATGACATCAAAACTGCCAGTGAGCACACACTGAAAAACTGTTTGAGCACTAGCTTTGCCTGATGCTTCTACCCAAGGAACATCTGTTGGACTGATTCCAGGCTAGTGATGGGTGAGTCAATGTGTAGACCTTGTAAAATACAGGAGCTTTTAGTCTCAAGGTTGGCAAATGGCCTCACAACATAGCTGTCTATATGAAGAATACAGTTCCTTTATGTTTAATGAGGTTGTTGGAGAATCAACAGCCTCCATGAGGCTGTTGAAGAAACCAATTACAGAAGCAAAATGTATGACGAGGTTAGGTGAGCTGTTAATTTTCCACTCAGTTCCTTAGCATTATTTGTGAAAACAAAACAAAACAACCCAAAATACCACTTGTCTTTTAAGTCTTCAGGATAAGCTGCTGGAGCAAAAGAGTGGCAGAGGAAAAAAAAAGAACACAGACTACAAAGAGCAGGACAAGAAGAGTAAGTAACAGTATTTATGCACAAAATAAGCAGACACAGCCTGACATATAAGGATAAAGAGAAAATAGTGTGATAAACTATTAAAAAAACCAGCCAAAATGTTTATCTTCAGAAAAAGAAAACTAAACAGCCTATTTCTTCACCTCTAGGAAGGAACAGAAAGAAACATTTAAAATGTAAACAAAAATAAACACTATGCACTCAGAGTGTGGTATGAGGGTGTAAGCCCACAGAAAAATCAAACCTGGACTTGCCAAACAACTTCTGTAGAGGTTTTTTTTAAGAATACCTGGTCACTCTAACTTTTTTCTTATAACACCTAAAAGATTGGCAATGGACTATGAAATCTTTAAAAAAATACTGAAGGTATTTTATTTTTGTAAGATATACCTAATTAAGACAATATAACACAGAGATTAAATATAAAATAGATTAGCAGTATTACTCCTATTTGACTGCTTTGTTGTCTACCTTGAGTGTAAATCTTAATGTTATTCTGAAAACTATCTCCTCACAGACATGGGTTAAATTTCCTAATGAAAAGCTCATTAAATACCGTATTCTTGCAAAGGACATGACGGTAGCATTATTGCTTAAGAACTGAACTCTTAGTCCCAGGACATGGGAAGAGTGCTCTATTCTCTGCCCTACCACACACTTCTCATGGGATATTGAACAAGTCACTCTTGGCTGGCTTTGCAAATGTGCTCAGCAGCTGCTTCTTACGATCAGATTACCAAAGTGCTGAAATCTTTTGAAAATCTGGCTATTTATTTTGTTGTTGAATAGGATCAGAGATCTTTTGAAATCTGGCCCCAGTTGGGGTGCTGTGCTCTTTTTAAAGCTAGCCCTAAATCTGTATATGCCCCAATTTCTCTGTCAGCATTATCAGCACTGTTCTGCCTCATCAAGAGGATGAGAAACAGCTGGCATACATAGCAATTCAAATTTGAAAGGGGATATATAAATGTAGGATTGCTCTGATAGTTGTAGAAATGTCACATGTACTTAAAAAAACAAACAAAAAACCAGCTCCTTATTTTTCCTAAACCTTTACTCAACTGTGGTTTTGTATAAAATCTGAAGTGAGGTAATGTTGACAATATTATTCTGCTTGCTATAGATAAAGTTTGTGAATTGTCTATATGTATAAAAATGTGAACAAAAATATTTCTACTTCTTCCTTTTATGATTATGAATATGCATTTTAGTGACTTTCCAGATGATGAAATAAGACATGGAATTTTGTACTTGCATGTGGTACTAACCCATGCAAAGCAAAGCAAAACCAATTTTTATATGATACAAGCAGAACGCAAAGTGACAACACACACATGCTTGTGCAGATGCACTTGGCTAACTCTGTGAGTAAGAATTATAGGGAGTGACACGTTCGAGCAGAGAAATTAAGGTAAGCATTTTCTAACAGGTGCATTTATGAGGAGGTCAGTGGTACAACTAGAGTTAAGTAGGTTATTAGGGATTTAACTTTCTTCCCTTCCTTAGGAACAGAAATTACAGTATTACTAAAACCTTTGAAATTGAAAATAAAAATATTCACCTTGGCTTAAAAGCTAGCAAATAAGCAGAAAAGATGTTTCCTAAGGGAGCTCGGTATTTTAAAACAACACCTAATTCCCCAGCTGTGTGAAAATTCTTATTTTGCTCAAAATCTCGGATAGATACAGAGGCTTACATGTTCTCTAAATTGTAAGCTCTCTATGAAGGATGTTCTTTAATTACAGACAGCTAATGAAAACAGTTTTTACTGATCTCTCTAATGTCCTGGGAAAGTCTTTACTATGGATTCATTGTATTCTACTTTATATCCCTGATTGAAATGGGAGACCACAAGAGCATAGGGATTTGGTGGAAACTCGATTTCCTTCCTTTGGCTTCAAAGTGAACAGTTGCAGAAATTAAGCTGCATTGATATTGTGGTCAAACTGTGGTCATACTTGCATACTATTTAGATATAAAATAACTGCACTTTGGTTTTTAGAATTGTTGGGTTTACCTTTAGTATCTAAATCTTGCTCTGTTGACCACAGGTATCCAATATAACTATTACACGAAAATAAGAATCGTTATTAAATCCATATACTTCAATCTTCATTTCCAGGCCTCTGACGATTATATACTCCAAATACTGAGACAGTAATTTTGGAAAATACTTACAAATATATAATTGCAAACATATGAGTTGGGAAACACAGATTTAATCTTTCCATTTAAAAAAAAAAAATAGTTTGTGTGTTTTCTTTCATTTCAGACAAAATATTTTCTCTGAGTCATAATTTTATACTTGTAATATAGAGTGATGTAATTCTTGGTAAAACAAATATTATAGAAGCCTACTCATTTACTGGTCTAGGTACTTATAAGGACATGGCTACCTGTCTGCAGTTTTTTATTTGTTTGTTTGTTTTAAGGTCTACTGCTACATTCATTATCAGTTGGCTAATCTATTTCTTCTGGTCTTCACACAGATGAATTTATTATCTCCGCAATAGACTCAAAGTCTAAAAGAAGCAGTCATACAACTGGAGATATATGGTAGAAGTTCAGATGACCCAAAAAAACCAATAAAGTACATTGACAGAAGAAACAAAGGCTAAGCTCTGTTGAATTTAGTAGGTCTTTGAGTATGACCTTAAGTTCTCTGCTCAGCTGAGGAGACTAAATTATGACAGCTATACTGAAACTGTTAGATCTAACCACAAGATCCAATTCCTCAACCATTTTCATGTGCAAAATGGAGCACTCCAATATTAAGCCTTACTGAGGCATTGTCTAAAACACTCTCAAAGACACATATCTCCTATTCAGAAAAGAGCAAATAAAAAGACAAACAAAAGTTCTATCAGATATTGCAATCTACAGATAGCAACAGCCTTTTTTCATTGTACGTATCAAAAAGTGCAGCAGTGATTACTTTTTGTCTGCTTCTGATTACTAAAAGAAAAAAGCAGAACAGGCACTTTTGGCACACCGGATTTATTGCACATCTGTAATTGGCTAACCCCATCATGTGCGTTATTTGAAAAAGTTATGTAGACTGCACATACAATTTAAGATAGTCATGCTTCTAAAAAAGACCACCTGGAGCTAACCCATGCAACATAAAACATGAATGTAAAAATCATATGGAAACATTTTATTAAAAGCTTTGGAAAAGTGGACTGTTATGGCACTAACTTTTATATAGAAATTTTTACTGGATGAAAATCCATATAATTATATAATGACAAGAAATTAAACTTGGTTTTAATTTGAAATTTTCCCTGACATTTTACCATCATTGCCAAGGTTGGAGCCAATGCAACTGTCGATACTATTCTCCTGATATATCTACCTCTGCAGATCTGAATCCCATGCTCTTGTCACAACCCATTCAGCCAATACTTTCAATGCTCTCAACCATGAAATATAATGACAACACCCACCATATTTTAGCTGGAATGAGGAAGGCATATTTGCTCAACTCAAGAGCAAATTTTGAATGACACAGTGAGGATTACCGTGCACAGAAAGACATGTACATTGAAGGAAGAAAGAATGAACTGAAATTTTTAAAACTTTTTTGGGTTTCTTTTAAATATTAATATTCTTCACCAGGTTGTTTTCATTACCGAGACTGCATCGAGAATGCAAACACATAGAGAAAAATACAGGACTAGAAAAACAAGAGAGTCAACACTGGAAGCAGAGTACAAGAGGAACACATTATTCATACTGGGCAATCCAGCTAAGGACTCAAAAAAAAAAAAAAAAAGGTAAGAAAAATAAACTATATTAAAAGGACATAATGAAAATGCAAAAATTACCAAGTCAGTATAACAGCACAAGAAGAGAAAAAGGAAGATGAATTGCAGTGTAATAGAATGGAAATACAGTACTGGCTGGGAGTCAAGAGAAAATACATTACAGTCACTTGTTCCATTTCCTTGCTCTTAAAAACACTACACTTACTGTTTAGTTGTTCCTATTTAATTGTTAAGTTGTAAGGCGGAGTTCTAGCAATAAACAACTATTCCAGGGACTGACATCTGATTGACAACATTTTAGAAAGAGTAGTAATTTGTTACCAGCAGTAAACGTTTTGTGTCTCCACAGAAGCAACAGATAGAATTTTTTACGATACAAAAAAAGCACCATGAGAAACTAAATCATTCTACCATTTCTTCTAGCAGAACTGGAAGGATCAGGTAGGTTCTCTTAATGTTTTTGTTCATGCTAAAAAGGAAAGCTAAACTTGAAATGCTTTTCCTATCATTCCTGTTCCGCATCACAAGAAAAACAAAGCCTTTCAAAGTCTTGTAACAAAATTAACTACAAAGCAATCTAGTTGCCTGGAGTTTAGGACAGCAAAGATAAAAATTAATAGAATAATAACATAATCTTCCATTTAATTATTCTGAAATAAATAAATTTTGGGAAGTTTGATTTACTACACTGCACAGATCATTGTCTATGATGAAAATTTTAAATCAGCAGTTACGCCACGTTTACTCCCAGTTCACTGATGATCCTGCCCATAGTGGTTTGTGTAGAAAACCACAGAAATTTCTTTCTTAACAGTACCTTTCACTACAATCTGCGTTACAAGATCAATCAGTTACACAGTTAATCTGTTTTACTTGGTTCTGCCAATATAATGTTCTTGCAGTATTTTAAGACTATTATTCTTATGCACTAGTAAATCAAAACCCTTACAAATACTTGGGTATACAATGCATATCCTAGTTAAGTCAACTTGAAATTTCAGAGAATTAAGCTGGGTTTGTTTTATAAGAATTACTGTTGTTGAAAAAATATCTGATCTTATTTTTATCCCGTTAGTGGTGGAATCCTCCCAGTATTTTGCCTACAACTGCTCTGAAGCTAGGACAACTCAGCATGGTAAACTTCACCACACCAGCACTGCAAAGAATGAACAACGATGAAATTGTATCAGGCTGATATCAGAGGTAGTCTGATCCTTGTTTGAAGGACACATAGAAGATAATTTATTCAACAGTTCTGGAATATCTGAGAAAGACTGCAAGCTGGGATTCAGGATGATGATGCCCAAGAGTTTCAGGGTCCTTTACTTGTACCATGGCACGTGACCTATTGAAGCAACAAGATCTGTGGCAACCACAGTGTGGCAATGCCAGTGCATATTACTGAGATGTCAGGGGTTTTCCCACTCTGTTGGAAGGATCTGGGGTTTTTGGCACATCTGAGAATTATACAGTTTTGTTTTTCAAGTACTCTGATTCAGACAGTAAAGAAAGATTTCTTGCTTTTCCAGCAGATAAGGTAGAGATTGTATTCATCATGTATGGGTATGACTGAAACACAGAGCAGGGAGTTCTTGGAGCCTCATCCTTGGGACTTGGATTCCAGCAGCAAGATGCTTTTGCAGGAGGAGCTTGAGGTAGAAACAAAGAGGAATAAACATGGCAACAAAACCCACAACAAGCTGTAATAATTCCATTTTGATCACGAAGATATGATATTGAATCATACAAACACTTAGGTTGGAAAAGACCTTTAAGATCAAGTCAAACTGTAAACCTAAATCTAACACTGCCAAGTCCACCAAACTATGAACTCTGACAGCAGAACTCTCCTCCCCATGTTTTTGTACTGTTGATGACTATGACTGCATACACTCCCTGAACACTGCCATTAACAGTAAGCTGAACTATAAAGACCTGTGGTATGGATACTGTACAGGCAAACACCTAAATAAGCCTGTATCAAGCTCTCCTGCCTTTGCTGCATCAGTAGAAGTTCTACTATATATCTTACTGCTAATGATCCTACACCATTGCTAGAATTCTTACCATTTCTAATAAACATAAAACCAATTTTTGTTTAATTTTTCTAATCCTGCTATATTTTTTCTTAATGTCTCTGTATCTCAGACATTCCAGTTTATCTTAATTGCTATATATTTTCCTTTTATTCCCAAAGTTTTACATAAATACGCATACATATTTTTTTCAAATTATTGATTTCACTTTCATTCTGAAAAAAGATGCAAATTTTTACAATTTTCCAGTGCATAGGAAACCTCAGTTTCATAAATTTTTCTTTAAGAGTTCTAGTCAACTTTTATTCTAATTTTTCCATCAAAATTTTTCTGCACAATCAATTTCATACATAAGTTTCCCTATTAGGCAATTAGACACTCAAAAGCACTGAGCATATTGGTTGGCATCCTCCTCCATTTGCAGAGATTGAAAGCAATCAGGTCATGATCACTTGTCACTAGGCAACCACCAACTCAGAGCCCAATATTCAATTCATCTTATCTATCACAATGAGATTCAAACAGAGCTACCTCATTTTGGGTTCCATATCTTTCATACTAGAAAACCATCAATAATTCTCACAAAGAACATTAATGTTTTACCACTGACTGTCTGATATTTCCAGCACTCATTTCCTACATTCAAACAACACCTAATCATCTTTTTCTTTAACCTATGTAATAGGTCGATGACTAAGCTACCTACTTCTACAGCTGTGCTGCAGTGCCCCTGTGGCCACATAAACAGGTTTACAATGGATAGACATTATGTTTACAATCAGTGTTTGATACTGGTATACTGTCAGAGCACTTTATAGTGGCCTACACATAAACAGGAATCAGATTCTCACAAGAATAAGAAAAAAGCCTTCAAAATATGGAGAAATAAATTACAGGGCTATCAAGAATTGTCCAGCATAAGAGCAGAAATTCCACACAAAGTGGGATGGGCAGATTTGGAGATCTTTTTCATAACAAGCAATACTGCCAATTCATCTGCATTATGCTGTTTTCATCTGATTGACTTTTTCATGTCTAATAGATAAAAACAATATTTTAAGCCACAACCACTGATGAAGAAAGTAATTCTTATGTCTTTGCCCCTATAGATGGTTTCCCCGAGACAGAACTGTGTGGTGGTTCAGAAGAGAAGGTTGGTCTTAGCGGAAGGCTTGTGTGGTTTGTCAGGGAAAGGCTTGTACTATCTTGTGTTTTCTGCTTAGAAGACAACACTCAGTTTAAAATACTAAAGGCTGACAACAGGTAGTTGTTTAAAGGGTTTCCACAATGAGATAATTTAGAAGAGAACCATTTATTTATCTCTTAAAAATGCGTACATATCCAGCATAAAAATTAATAGAAAAAGGTATTTAAATTAATGAAAGTAATCTCACTTGACATTTGAGATAACAGTTACCATACTTTTCCATAATCATTACAGCTTATTTTCTTTCCCACAGAATTCAAAGCACTGGACTCATTTCCTCAACCCCTAGTTCCATAGTATGACAAAACAACAAGTTCATTTTCAACCTATAATTATATACTTTGTTTATATTGAGAATGGATCCTTTGAAAAACATGCTAGTGTGAAGGAGACAGGTATAATTTTGGATTAAATAATATTTTTTTCTTCTTGTAATTATAAAAACTTTTTTAAAAAAAATTTCATTACCAATGCAGAATTGAAGCAACACTGAATGCTTTGTTGCAAGCAACATGTCAGAGTCGTATTTAGTTATATTAGACAAGAACAATTTGGACAAGAAAAATTTCAGTTCACTACAAACACTTTTGACAGCATCTGATTTCTTTTCATACTGATATATATTAACTCCATAACACAGACATGTAAAATCACCTAATTGCAGAACATGTAACAATAAAAGCAGAAATGGCTAAACTGACATTCTTCACACAACCTACCGGTTGGTCAGTACTGTTTACTGAAGGCCTTTTCACTCCTCAGCTAGAATTTCTCATTCACCTCTTCTCTTATAGCAGAAGATAAGTGAGATCATTTTACTTATGTAATGTGAAATGTAAAGAATTGGCTTTAAAAAAAAAAAAAAAAAGCTCATGGTAAACCCACTTATAATTTGAGATTGTGGATAATCCCACAATGACTTTTTTTATTCAAAGAGAAGACGTGCCCAAAGTTTTCTTACATACTCTACTTCCATCTATATCACATCATTCTAGCAGAAAATTAGACTCATGGCCTTGCAAAAACATTTGTATCTCCAAAGACAGAAATGAACACCTCACTTCAACCAAAAAAAAAAAAAAAAAAAAGAAAATCTAATAACTAGTTTGGTGTCATCATGATGGCAACTTTCTAGGTTTGCAAATTTAGGCACAGATTACTGAGTTTAATTGCTGCTTCAAAAGAAACAGAAATGGCAAATGCTGGGAATCCCATTCAAGACAGAGAGTTATGAGCCTCCTTTTTATAGTGACGGTGGTTCCAAGTCAGTACCAGTGTCCCAAAGACTACCCAAAAAGGAATACATGGCACAACTTTACAACAGCCAAACACATTCAACACACCAGAGAACATCATGATGCCTCACACTCCTCCTCTCCCTTCCTCTCTTCACTTGAAAAAAAGGAAGAAAATATGGCTTGGTAAAACACAAAGAAAAGAACATGAAAAGCTGCATAATCTTTGAACACTTTCAGCAAAAGTTTGTATTAAAAATACAAATCAATTTGAAGTCAGTCATTTGAAGACATTATTCCAAAATACGAAGGTTCTCGCAAGAGTTTGATGTTGGAAAAGGACTACAGGGCCCGGTATCAGACAGGCAATCAGAACACACATGAGGACTTCAAGTGCCATGCTTTGTAAAGCACCAGTTATTGGCTGAACATACAGTATACACTATAAAAATACTTCCATTCCCAGATCAAGACTTTCAGAAAACTCACTTTTGAGTGCAAAAAACTGATCAGCAGCTCATTTACTGTTTTCCTCTGTTAAACTGGGAGTTAAACAAAGACTTCTGGAGGGACGGCAATCGAGAGGAATAGCAGTGTTATTCATAACATATTGTATGTAGTATACAAAGAACAGCAATTTTATTCCTACTGACTCTAAATAACTTTTTGATTACTTTCTGCCATATGAGAATCATATCCTGGTCTTTAAGAACTGCAAGTTGTGTGTATTTGTTTACCAGGACTAATACTTCCTACAGACAGAAAGCTTTATACAGTGTACCAAAAAATTGACTGAAGTCTGTTGCACTAAAAGATGCAAAATTTATCCATTTTTAGCAAATGTCAAATCATCGGCTATTGCTTTTAAGATTAATAAAATATATAATGGTTTCTAGGTAGCCTCTAAATAAAGATTACTACGAATGGAGAAATGATTTACCAATAGTCACCACAATGAGATTTCTTTAAAGGTTACAATCATCAGTTATTTAGCTGAAACACTGCTGAGAATGCCTGGTCATTTCTTGAATAATGCATAATGTTTATTGTAGAATTGATCTGTATTATAACACTACAGATATTTCTAAAATCATGGCAAAAACTATCTGTTACTTTCCAATTGCTCAAGATATTTCCATGAAGTAATTGACTCTGAAAATATTATATGGAGTTACCTGGGTATTCATTTGCAAGCACAACTTGTACTGATCACTACACAATAGGCATAAGAAAACAAACTCATCAGCCTTTATAGACTTTTAAGAAAAACTGTGGTAAATACAGGGCAGAGTAAAGGACTTTCTTGAAATACTAAATTAAAATCATTAAATTGCTGTACAGTACTGGTGGACAAATTTAAAACTAAGCTTTGAAATTTAATTATTAACACAGAGACCAACATATTTAGGGGAAAAAAAAAAAAAAAAAAAAAAAAAAAGCAGTTGCCTACGCAACATAAGTACTTCTCATATAATTTCCCAAATACCTTTAAGTCTATTCAGAAGATTGCTTGGGCACACACGATGTATAATGTCTAGTGTTTTATTGTAGGATTGTCAACCATACTTCACGTGAAGCTGCAAGCTATTTATGTGAGCTTGTTTATCCCTATGAATTTCTTCAAGGGCATCAAAAAGCAACTTTAACAAATGAAAATTAATTTCTTTTCATGTAATATCATGAATGTTTGATCACGCTGTGTTAACAGGTTTCTATGTAAGGAGAACTCATGAAGTAATAAAATATATCTGTACCATACAGTTAGACCTGCTTATGGGGAATCCTTATACAATGAAACACTGTTCCATCAAGCATTACTTCAATATACGGACACACAATTAATATAATCCTAGTTAGCATAAAGCTGAGTACTCAAACGGCAGAGGCAGGGGAGAAGGTAAAATCCTTCCCTAGCTCCCCACAACCCTTATACCTAGAGGAATGGGAATCATATCACCAGATGGGTAGAAGAGCAAGATTACTATATCAAATAAGGTGAAAAGACATTAAATGCTTACCTATCTTTTTTATAGGGAAAAAGGTGTTAATCCAGGCCAGACTATTTATGGTATTGTCTAAGAATAAGGTTTCATTCTCCCTTAAAATTATTTTCTTCATTAGAATTTTTGCACAAAAAGGAAGCTTCAGTATTCAGGTATATATTCCACAAGAGGATAATGAAAAACAGATCCCAGATACTCTAAAAGCATACAGAGAGACCTG
Organism: Caprimulgus europaeus; assembly: GCA_907165065.1. The sequence continues at coordinate 29,228,088 of OU015532.1, forward strand.
CAGAGATCAAACTTTCCATAATACAGGACAGCTTGCAGAAGCACTGTATGTCCATTAGCTACAGGAATTTTGGGACAAATTATTTATTTTAACAGATAGATCATAGATCGTACAGCAGAGTTCACAATACATCTGCCTTGAAACACTGTTTAAATCCCTGAGAATAAACTCTCATCCTGAAAAAATGGGGAATATTTTCATATTATATCAGAAGCCTGATGAACCATGTTATATTCATGCTCTGGATGATGTAATTATCACTTTTTTTTTTTCTCTCCATGAAAATTATATATGACGTAGCAGACAATATAAATGAAATATATGAAATGACGCAAATATGTCTAGCTACTAAATCATCAGCCTGAAAGTCCTTTGGTTTTTGCCCTCCATGCCTATCTCCATTCATTGAAAATTATAACTTTCCTTAACTAATATTACTTCCTTTAAACGGAAGAGCAGGTAAAAGCCCTTTGCACCATCAATACCAGTGACCCTTCATGGGCAGCTCTGGGTTGATAAATAAGATTGTATTTCCCACTCCCTCCTTCCTTAAAGGTGGCTTTTTCTTTTGCCCCATGCTATATACAGTCTATCTAGTTTAGTGTAGATTAAGAGTTTAAATTACACAATGTGTGGAAAAAAAATTTGAAGTGCTTAAATCCCATATGTATCTTTCCAAAATATGGTTCCTCCAAACTTGAGATCAGCAGCTAAAATAAAACAGTAGTTTTCTGTGCTATGAAAGCCAGGAAATCCACAATTCCCAGGTTTTGATAACTTTGAATTCTGTTAGTGCAACTTGCTCCCTAATATAAACCCTTATCAGACAGTAAGATCACACACATCTACATAGATAGCATGAGTAAAAAATAAATAAATAAAAGTCCACTATACACAAGTCATTGGAAACATTATTTAGGACCAACATGCACACAGACTAAAATAACTGATTCCTCTATTACCTGACTTTTGTGGCAACTCGTGTCTAAAGCATCAGTTTTGCTGCCCAATCGCTTGTCTGAGCATGAAAAGAGTGCGTTCAACACTGAAAACAGTCTGTTTTGGCGGAAATGTTGCTACATAACTAGTGGCTCAGAAGTCAACATAATTTCTATACACATTACAAGATGATAAATAAAATCCTATTCTCTATCCTGAAGGTTTAAAAATTAGGATGTGATGCTCTCAAACTTCAGAAATACATTATTCTGCCTTTAAATTTTAGCCAGAGAATTAAGAGACTGAGTCCTCAAACCAAGGAATAATGCCATGCTTCTCTCCAATGCATCCTTAAATGAAATACTAAAACAAAGCAACATAATCATTGCTAAGTAACTTTAAACAATTTAGTCAATGTCACCCAGAAGACTTACAGCTGTAATAGTTACATCAATATGTTGGTCGTTAAATAAAAATAAATAAAGTAAGAGGTTTATTTCACCTTCACATGGTGTCTTTCTCATGCAGACCTCAGATTTCCACATTTGTATCCCTTTAAAGGATTTGATATGCAGGGAAAGAAGAAAGGATGATGGTAAAAATTTCAATTTAGAGGTTACTAAAGGCTGCCATATTTGATATTAAAAATTGTATTTACTCCATACCTTTTACTGATGTATTAGGTGGAGGTCCTTCCATTCTCAAGTTCCATGGAGGATCACCTTGATTAGCAAAGTCCCTCATTTTCAGATAGCTAATTGTAAGTCGGATGATGGATGCCTTGTCAAGCTGGCTGGTAATGGCTGCAGGCAGTGGCAATAACTTTGCCAACTCATAGAATTCAAAATTCTCCTTTCCCCGGCGAGAGCGAGCAGCATCTCGGGACTTTTCCTTCCTCAAAGCTTGTAAACTGAAAGAAAATAAACAAAGTAGGACATTCATCAATATTAATGTTCTGTCACATTTAAACATTTTGCTTTTTCACCACTGGTCATCTACAAAAATTACCACATTTTCAAAATACTGTTGTGTATGGATGGACAGACTTCAGGACATATTTAATGGTACTGCAGTCTTTGAATGATTAAAACTAATTATAATATTTGAGTTTCAGTGGTAGCCAACACATTAAGTAATTACTCCTAACTCTTTCAGCCACTTTCTTCTTAGCCTTCCCTTCCTTTTTGTGCTGCCAGACACAAGAAAAGATTCTCAAGAATGCTGTGTAAATGTGGGGTTTATCTGCATAGATACCATTGCTTCTCCTGACTCACTGTAACCCAATTTTGTCTAAATTTGTGCCATATTCTGACTCTTGGGAAAAGAAGGCTGAAAAGTAGAAGACTGAGCTGTGTGCCACCTCTGACAGGGGTGGCAGTGCAGCCAAGATGACCAAACAGTTTGTACAGTAGCTTCTAAGCCACAGAAGTTTAAGGCAAATCTAGTATAATAATGTAAACTTTTCTGGATTCTGTGAATCTGCTCTTCATGAATGTTCAGCTGCCCCTGCTGTGGGATCAGCAACCTCTGTCAGAGAGGTGAGCAAGTAGTAATGTGCTTCACATTTAAGAGTTTGACTGACAACTTTTTGGTCAGAAAGGACCTTCTGCTGTAAACTGAGCAGGTGGAAATGAAAAGACATTCATTTAGTCTTGTTGCATCTATGTGTCACTTGCTACTACCCATAGGAAATACCTAAAGGCAACTTGGATTTCACTCCTGGGCTATTCGTATAATTGGTGTAAAACAGCTGAATGCATATTGCAATGACAGTCGGTAACCACTGGGGTCTTCGCCTGATCTTCCCCTGAAACTCAAAGGAAACTAGAGTTTCAGTTGGTTACAATATATAATAATACAGCTTTGCAGGAGAAAAGGGATTAACTTTTTTGTTGTGTGGTTTGGAGCAGACAAAGAAAAGTACAGTACACTTCCCAAAAGAAGAGGAATCAGTGTGTAGATAATACAGAGAACAGATATTGCCTCTTTTGTTTTCAATCAGAGCTTTAACTTGTTTTTTTACCTTTTTTTTTTTTTTTTTTTTTTTTTTTTTTTTTTTTTTGTGCCAGAGCAGAGTGTTCCACTCAGGATATGAGAAGCTTGACCATACCTCTGCCTTGGTGCATACAGATTGGTGTTGATGCTGGGGTTGCTGTCTGCCAATCACTGCATAAGGTGAGTAGAAAATATTCTCGTCCCTCACAAAGACTCTATCTTTCTTTTGCTTAATTTGTTTACTTATTAGTTTGATGAAGTTACAGCCAAAATTTCATTAACTAGTCATTGGTTTACAACAGAGTTAGAATTCAACCAGTGCATAATGGAACCAAAAGTGCTTCTCTCAAGGTTCCACAGTCCTTCTTGAAACCCTGGATTTTATCAACAAAAAAATCATAATGGCTAGATCACAGAATCACAGAATGCTAGGGATTGGAAGGGACCTCGAAAGATCACCTAGTCCAATCCCCCTGCCGGAGCAGGAACACCTAGATGAGACCACACGGGAAGGTGTCCAGGCAGGTTTTGAATGTCTTCAAAGAAGGAGACTCCACAACCTCCCTGGGCAGCCTGTTCCAGTGCTCTGTCACCCTTACTGTAAAGAAGTTTCTTCTCAAGTTCAAGTGGAACCTCCTGTGTTCCAGCTTACACCCACTGCCCCTTGTGCTATCATTGGTTGTCACCGAGAAGATTCTGGCTCCATCCTCGTGACACTCACCCTTCATATATTTATAAACATTAATGAAGTCACCGCTCAGTCTCCTCTTCTCCAAGCTAAAGAGGCCCAGCTCCCTCAGCCTTTCCTCATAAGGGAGATGCTCCACTCCCTTAATCATCTTGGTGGCTCTGCCCTGGACTCTCTCAAGCAGTTCCCTGTCCTTCTTGAACTGTGGGGCCCAGAACTGGACACAATATTCCAGATGTGGCCTCACCAGGGCAGAGGAGAGGGGAAGGAGAACCTCCCTCGACCTACTAACCACACCCCTTCTAATGCACCCCAGGATGCCATTGGCCTTCCTGGCCACAAGGGCACAGTGCTGGCTCATGGTCATCCTGCTGTCCACCAGGACTCCCAGATCCCTTTCCCCTACACTGCTCTCTAATAGGTCATTCCCCAATGATCACCTTTATCATCAAATCTACAAAAGCACTCTGGAATATGAAGTAGATCAGTAGAATTTAGGCACACAGAATACCATGATTCTGACACCTCTATTCACCTTTCTAATTTGAAAATAATTTAAATTACAGAGATTCTCTCATTTTAATATTCTTAATGACCTGCATTTTCATGGCTGTCCCTACCACCTCAGATTTGAAAGGGCAAATGAGTTGAGCCCTTAAAACACAAATTAAATGCCTCTGTCACACTTCCCTGAAAATGCTGAGTGAATTATATTTCCCACACAATTCTATACTAATAGCAACTACATCTAAAAAGTCAGCCTGGCTAAGAAATAGGGATGGTGAGATAAAGATATAGGAAGAAATGGCACGTCCTTACCCACATGTAAAGATATTCCATATCCTAATGAATCCCACACTAAAGTACATATAAGTCTTTATGAACTCTATGTAGACAGCTAGCAGTTAGATTTGTAAGCTATATTCTATGAGAAAAGTACCTGAAAAACAAGATTTCACAATGCTTGTCCAATTTCAAAATCAAAGTATCTACCATCCCTCAAAAGGTGCATTAACTATAGCTGACAGAAATATTTTATGTATATACAGAAATCTGAAAGTCACAGCTCTGTGAGGTGTAAATTGTTCAATTAATTTGAGTGAAGTAAGATACCCTAATACAAATTAAATACCTACAACTGTAACATAAGGGAGAGGCAGGCAAGTGTCTCTGCCCAATTGCTTGCAAGTGAAAACTCATTTTCATGGCACAAGAGATGGCCTTTACTACTTGCCATTATACCTTTTTTCTCTAGAAACCAAGCCCGAGACCCTCCAGTCCACAATTCAAGTTTGAGGAATCCAGAAGAGCTGAGATTCTAGATCTATTCTGAAAGTCTGCACCAAGAGGTTCAGACTTCCTTTCCAAAACTCTTAATTATACCCCCATGTAATAAGGAGCCCTTTCGGAGATCCTCACAAAACAAATTGGAAACATTCCCAGCAACTTTTGAAATTTAAAAAAGTTAGAAATTGAATGGCGGTAGAATATTTCTTAGCAACACCGAAGACTGAATCCACAGTTTTCAAGTCCTGTATAAGGTTCAGGAGACTGCCGAAACCAAGTAATATACTGCAACGTAAACTTATACAATGGATCACTAACAGTTTGCAATGGAAGTCAGTCAAGCTGAAAAGTGAGGCTACCTGAGTAAGTAAACAGCATCCTTTGAAAACCACGTATGTGTATTCAAAATTTTACAATACAAAATCCCAAAGTACAAGGGATGGGGAGCTGATATAATAGACATACAAAAGAAGCTCCTTAGAAACAGTATTATCAATAACACATTTTTCATCCCAGTCATTTGGTAAATTGTCACTTATGGAAGTTTCACGGAGCAACTCAAGCCAAGGAGTTCGTAACTGGTAGCACTCTTCTCGTGGCAACAGTGCATCGAGCTAAATTTAGAACAGTGTCTGTCGAAATGTGCACACAAGTCCTAATTCCTATTCCACGTGATTCCACTAGGGAAATATGCTTGTAGTGTCAGACGCTGCAGCTATGCTGATACAATGGGTCCTTAATTTGGGAGCAGTGATTTCCTCAGCAGGATGCAGGAATTCATTAGATATGACCTACACATCATTCTTAATCCTCTCTGGCACCTGTGGTTCTGATACGCAACATCAGCCTCATCATAGAGATGCTCTTAACTGAGCAAACTGCTGGCACTGATAATCCCAAGAGCCTTCCAGAAAAGAGTGGTGTGAAGCTCACAACAGAAAGCAGTGGTGCTGACACAGAAGAAAAACTCATCTTGGGTCCTGTCATATGACATCATGATTAGAGGTGGTTCTTGGTAACATAAATGAACTTGCTAGATTATCAGGCTGCAAAGACTTACAGGCTTTCCTTCTAATGAAAAAAATAAAAGTATGGGAAACTACATCCATGTTTACTAAGCGGATTTCAAAACATTCAGAAAGCACCAAGAAAACATTGCACATGTAAGAGCTCTTACATGATAGAGAAGGCCCTCTCAAAGACAAGCAAATCTACATATGCTATCTACAGTAAAAAAAAAGAAAGTAACAGTGTGAAATATACCCAAGGGACATAAACATTGCTCCCTCTTTGCCTTCTGTGGAGAAGGTGAAGGAGCTCAGATAACTGGATCAGAGTGCATTACTGTACAATATCAAAGGATGTTGTTGTCCTACAATGGCAAAACCTCACGCATTCCCTTAAGAACGTACTTCTCAAAGAATTTCCATATACGGAGTTCACTAAAGAACACTAAGAGATTTCCAGCTGCTAGTTCTTGATAATTCTGAGATGCAGTACCATATAAAGAAGATATTTAATAGCTAGGAAAGTAATGCTATTTTAGATAGTAAGTTTCTAAAATACATATTATTTTTCCTTTTAGGGCCTTTCCAGATGGACTGATACAAAGAGATCTGGCTTTTACAGATGAAAGGGTACAATAAATACTACCATATAATTTTAAAGTGGTGTACACATCATTTCTAAAGTAGATTTTCTATTGAAGACACAGCAGATGCAGAAGACATGATAATATGGTGTTACATAAAAGTTTTATGGGTACTCATAACTCACTTGTGATTTCATTGTGCTTGTGGTCATTCCAAGCTTAACCTGCTCCATATTTTATTTCACATAATTTTATATATTTTATATTCATAAGCATATACATACATCCATATCTGTGTGCACACCCACAACCTCCTCATGTCTGACAGATCATCATCTGTCACTTTAAAGATGGGACAATCACAGCTCCTAATTTTTGCAGCATATAATGGCAATCAAACATGTTACAGCATATCAACAGATGCACTGACCTACATTAGCAAGGATTTTTTAGCATATCAATACCTCGCTTTTGTGTTTCAGTTTGGGTGGTAAAAATCAGTGAAATAATTTAATTCCGTGAGTTTGCATTTTGAATTAAAATAGGGGAATGGTTGTGGTTACAAATAAATATTTCTGTCTGAAATTTCTAAATATAGCTTGGAAATAGATATATCACAGACTTGCTCAGTTGTAGAAAGGTAGCTTGCAGTTACATTTTACCTACATTGTTCCCTTAAACCTGGCACAAGCAAGTCCCCCCTGCTCAGTCCCATGTAACAGGACCAATGGGGTTTTATGGGACCCTCACTGTACTTATCAGTAAGAGAATTTGGATTGGGGGTGATGGCCATAAAATAAGGTTTGGGGGACAGATGGGCTGCTGAGCTCCAGATATAATGGTTCTAGCCAGCAGAGAACTTTTCTGCGGTGTGCCATCATAGTTGTTACTCATTTTCATCAACTTCAAGCAGAGAAGTATGGCAAATTCTCACAAAGGAGGCACAGTATTTTTAATAATTCTATTGAAATCCTCCCTGATTCCAGGAAAAACTTTACAAGTACAACAGTATACTAGAACAGAGAACTTTTTCATGTAATACTAAACAATATCATACTTGTTAATTCACCTGTTATCAACCACTAGCGAATTTCTTAAGCTTCTAACAACAATATGGATTAGTAGCAGCAAAACCAGATATAGTATAAGAATAACACTTAACAATATCTAATAGTATTTATAACAAGCTCTATAGAGAATGAAGCAATATGTGTGTGTGTGTGTGTGTGTGTGTGTATTTTTGAATTAGTCTAGTCTTTTAAAGTCAAGGATCAAAAGGTTCACTATAAACATTATCCAACTCTTCAAAGGCCACAGTCAGATGAATGTTATATCTATTTCACAGAAAATAAATCAGATGTATGGAAAGGATGTGCAACATTAGAGTACACAATGCATCTATGCCAAAAAAAAATGGACTGGAGCTAAGTGATCCAACCCCATCAACTTCCTGAGACTTTCAGTTATGTACATTATTTTCCAATATAAAGAATAGAAGAATGCTTAATTGTTATTGAGTTTAGTTGCAGTATTACATAAGGAAATAAATTTATGCTGCTCCTGAGTCCATTTGTGCAATTCCATATAAGATACACTAGAAAGATCTTACCTCGTTCTACGTTACTATGACACGGAATAGTATTGTCATACTTTGGATATTTTTATATTTAGATCAACTTTAGAACCCTTCCCTTTTTTTAATAACCTATTTACATCATTTCTGTATTTATATAAATGCAGTGTAGCAGATGACTACGACAATTTAATACAAAAGTTTATACATTCTGATCTATTACAGGAATAATCTATAAGCTGTTCCTTCATTTAGCCACATTCTTGAGGGGAATCTTTTCAAGCTGACCAGTGCAAACAATAAGGGCAGTTAAACCCATTTATAACAAGAGATACATAAAAAAGCTGACCCTTAATGCCTGGGTAATTCATTAAGATAATGTTCAAGTCGACCTATAGGTGGTCCACAGGCCATGATTATAGCCTACAAAATTCTGTTTTCATTTCACTGATCTCAGAGGACAATTACACTTAATTAGAAGTTCAAAGAATGGAATAGCATCAATATTGAAATGACCCGATTATTTGGAATATTTATTTTGCTTCTACATGACTTCTTATGCCTGAGGATTTTTCAAAAGTTTTTGCTAATAGTGACATCTCATAAACAGTGTTCAACCAAGGTACATAGTCATCCGAACAGAAAGGCACATTTTCACACTCCAAAAAATATTTAAACGGGAGGAAAGATAGAGGAAGTAAAGCAGAAAAACCCGCACAATATAATTGCATCTATTGCAGTTGAAAACTCCAGACTAGCAAGTCAAATATCACCACTGATGGCAGCAGAAGCTTAAAGCTTACTGTCAATTTTTTTGTTATTATTCTGTATTTCTGTTATTCTCTGGAGAGTTCACAAATATGCATGAAACTGGATATTTTTTCAGTATAGTAGATACAAGTGAGTATAAAAGAATGAAGCAAGAGAGCTAATATTCCTGTAGATGTGAATTAAAAGAAAAAAATGCTCTCCATCTTTCTAAGACTAACTCAATTAGATCTGAAAAAGTGAAACTGAAATCATTAATATGTTTACCTCTATTTACTACAGAGTATTTTGCTATCTTTGGAGATATTTTTCTTTTTGAGACAACTTTTTGACTCAACCCTTTGCTTTTCTTTTTTTCTGCTGTCCTGTTCATAGATTTCCTTTTCACATAGATTATTTCTGAACTGAGAGTACAAGAACTTCAAGTCTAATAAAAAACAGTTATGTTGTTTAAAAGAGAAGAGTGCTTTTGTGAGGATAAAAAAAATCCAAAAGAGCGGAAAGGAGGAGAATCAAAAGCCACATTAAATTTTACCTTCTTTCTTTTTTAAGTACATCTGAGAAGTCAGGAAGCACATTTTTATGGATTTTTCTTCTTATTTGCTTAGGAGATCCGAACATTGCTCTGTCTCACTATTTATCAATTAATCTAGCATGCAGCCTCAAAGGAAAAAGGTCGACCTGTATTAAAAATTCATCCATCAAAAATTCATCAAAGACTTCAGCATTTTAACTTGTGAACCTTTGAACACCTGCATACTTGTCAGATCTGTGGCCATAGTTAACTGGAATCTATAGTTACTACAGTTTCTACACTTGCTCTGACATGAGCTGTATGAGGAGATTTTCAGGTGAAAGTGCAAGTGCATAACCTAGTGAGCCACATTGCTTTCTCAAACTGTTCTTTTCATCAAACAAGGGATATCTGACATCTGACTAAGTTTAAAGTCAGTCAAATCAGACTGTTTCAATGAGCAAACACTTTTCAGGGGCATTCATTTTTGCCACACCATAAATATCACTGTCCTTACAGGGCAAAAGTTTGCCAAAAATTTAAACAAAACCATTATCTGACATTTTCATCAATGGCATAGTCCACAAATTGAAGTCATTTAGTGCTGTCCAAGAAAAATTAATGTTTCCCAAAGACTTCCTTTAATGTGTGAAGAAAGCTGCACAGTATATACTGCAAGTTAAAGCTGGAACCTTCAAGTTCAAGGTAAAAACTCTGCTGCTTAACTAATGCACTGCTCATAGCTGTCATCATTAATTTATGTTAGCCTCTGTAAACATCAAGAGTATAATAGGCCAATTTCACAACTAAATATAGATGCACATTTTGCCCTTATATAAATGGCAGATTGCTGCTGTAGATCATCACTGCAGCAACACGTCAGTAAAGATGCACTGTTTGATGGTCTGATGCTCACACAATATATAAAACCAGTTGTAATGGTTGTTTGGAAGCAAAGTGTAACATAGCAGCAAAATTTCATTTGTTCCACAAACTCAGGATATATTAAGCTTGGCTGACAAAGACTGTTTGATGTGCTAAATCAGTTTGACCTTCATTTTTGCTTTATATTTCTCATTTAACACATGAAATGACCCTTTTTTTTTCACTATATAGGAAAATATCACAGAACTAGTTTCTATTAAAAAGCCTCTTTTCCTTGTAGATAGCAAAAATACATTTTGCCAAATGTGTTTTAACAATTATAGTAAAAATTATGTGCAACTTATGAAAAAAATAATACCTGTATTAACCCAAGCTTTTTATCATATCAGTAAGACTTCGGGTTGGTTTTTAAGGGTTGTTGTTCAACAGAAGAGGTTTCTTTTATTTTATTTTCAATATGTAAAAGTGGTTCAAGGAAAAGGCTTGCGTATGCTTGAACTAATCATTAAATTGAATGTTTTCTCGCCAATAAGCACTTTCATTGCAACATTTAAATAACAGAATTTACTTCCAAAGTGAATCATTAGCACATAATAATAGGAACCTAGCAGGTTTTTAAGGATTATAAACTCACCATCCTACACAATCTTTTAAAACTAATGTGCACTGATACAGCAGCAATTAAGAGAGCTGTGATGCACCAGTTCAAACCTAAACTCTATAACAAGAACACTAGTGTTTTGATCTTTTTTCTTCCTATGTTGAACTAAGCAATTGCCAGTCTTGTGATAATAGAGAAACTGTAGTTTTATCAAGCAATTTTGCAGCACCCAATAAATAGCACTTTACCTTGGAGCAAGTTGTACATTTCACACCTTAAATTCCTATTTACCAAATCAGCTAATCACTTCACAATTGAACTTCTCAGAACAAAAAATTATCAATTAAAGTGGTTGAAACTCCTGCAAATTATCATTTAGGAATGAAGTAATTGCTTTCATCAGGGCAGAAAAGCCCGCCAGAACAGAAATGTCACTTCAGATTAGTGTTCTCACTCCTGAAGCTATGGATGACACAGCTGATATAAGACTAAATGCCAAGACCAATCAATTGCTTTTGTGGCTCTGTTCTGAGCTGCTGTAAAAGGGGCCATTTTCTAGGATCTACTCTTCATTATAGTAAATGCTATCTCCTTGGTAACATAATTCCATTTCTCATAAATTCCATCTGAGAGCATTGTCCTAACAATGGATGTTTGTGGAAAAGAATGCTGTTGGTTTAATGCAAAGAAATTAAGTGTGAACGGCTGTCAAAGTACTATAGTTTGCTTGTTCTTAAACATAAATTGAAGTCTTTACATTAAAAACAGAGTACTTTGGCAGAAATGAAGGTTCTGAACAAGTGTAATATATTGCATTTGGAATTGGTGCGTTTCTGATTGAGAGTTTAGACTTTTTTTTTGTATACCCATGTTCTGTCTATAGTGGGCACACTCGTCGCTAGCAAAGATTTGTCAGTTTAAGACAGAGTAGATAAACACTCCACTTATTTCACAGCAGTGCAGTTAGGAAATGTGAAACTGCGGAAGAAAACATGGTCTCATTATCATATGACATGCTATTTGTTAACAGACTCATCTGTGTATAAAAGCCTTCTTTGAACAGAGCCCTTACTGGAAATATCTGTATTTCAATTTGTATTGTTCAGCTTCCTAAAATACTAAGAATCTGAGTTATGGTCTCCAATTAAAAGGATATCTGAGAAGCTAATTTGGTGGAACAGCAGCAATTTCCTGCACTGCTCTCCTCATGACTGAAGTTTAGAAACAAATTCAAGATTACAGATTTTCATTCAAAACAGGATGAAAAGTATTCCTCCCTCAATGAGCATAAGCAATTCCAATTAACAATAACAAGAGTTATATGACAGGAGAATATATTACTGAATATGTTAAAGTAGTAATTTATTCAGCATTAAGATGAAAAGTGCAATTTTATTATACTATTTCTATGAGTAACCAAAGAAATAGCACAGGTATGCTGTTGCCAGATTGTGGCTATACCCCTGAACAGTGGCAAGCTTACAAATATATGAAAAACCTCACCCATTATGTGATGTGGGGACAACAAGAGGACAAGAGAAAGTCACTGCATGTCACATCTACTTGCTTGAAGTAAACATAGTACTTTCCAAATTGCAAACCCGGATAGCTTTAGTCCAGGTTGTCCAAATATGGTACCTTGTATACCATATTAAATATGCTATATAGCACATCACGGTTTAAACACAAGCTTCAATCTTTGGGCTAAAGGAGCAGTTACTACATAAATAAATCACTTTGAAATGAACAAAGAGAATCCAAATTTCTGATTATACTCCTTTTGTGGATACTGTCTTTAAGAAGTAACACTTCAGATCAGGTTGTTTTGTTTTTTTTCTCTGGTTCTGAATTAGTATTTTAAAGAATGAGTAAACAGCTGCTATTTTCCTCACCTATGTCAGAGCTATTGTAGAAACGATCCACCAAAAATTTCTATCAGCTACAGCCATTATTTTCCCTAACATCATTTTACCCGTGGTAGCTCTGGCATAAACAACTGAACAGGTTAAAAAAATTGAAAAATAATATTTTTTTTAATAAATGCTATGTCTGCACAAGGTAGTTTGCTTATACCATAAATTTTTACTACTGACAAAAGGCCTAAGAGTACAATGTTGCATTCAGACATTCCATGTTTGCTCTTTGCAGATGACCTAAATAGGGATTTTGTTAGAGTTGGCTGTGCTTTCTAAAACTATCCCTTTCAATTTAGTTCCCAGAGCCAGGAAAAAAAAGGCAAGAATTCCAACTTCTCTCTTTCATGGCTCCCACATAAATAATCTCTTGGTGGTATGTTCTCAATTACTATAATACCAAGACCCCTTCTGAAGAAAATAACATGCTTTATCTCCCTACCCACTCTTACAATTATCACCTTCATCAGCTCATAATTTTCTCCTTCCCATCTGAAAGTTACGCTTACGCTGATGGCTCTGTGCTGAACATCTGCAAGTTGTATTTTCAAACCCTACCAACGAGAGCCTTGACAAGACCTTTCATGAACAAGCGTTGGAGCGATATAGGATACACTGGCACTGCAATCCAAAGCAGCTACTGCAGTTTACAGACACAACTGTCTTAAAACTGACAACAGTATAACTTCAACAGGACAGACAACGAGTTCCATGACCAATGTCAGGCACAAACTCTGAATGTTTTTTGCTGCCTGGGAAAAAACCTGTACTTATAGAAGTCAACTCTGTCATTGATACTCAAGCCACATAGTTTGAAAATATCTCCAGTACATTTAAAAAAAAAAAAAAAAAAAAAAAAAAAGCAACAGACTGGGCTGCGCTGTAGATGCATCTGTGGAATACTCAAAATCAAGTAGCGTATGCAATTTATTTATTTATTTATTTATTTATTTTCTTTTTTGCAGTCTTAGGAAGACTCTGCTGGCTGTGCAAGTCCACAGAAGCTCACTGATGGATTTACTGAAGCTCATATTTCCAGAAGCACAAGCTCCACTCTCCCAGGTGCAGCGTTAGCTGTTGAACCATTGCCTCAGTGGAGCACAAATGAGCTGCAAGGCCTTCCACTTCTAGGCCCTTGGCTTGAACCCTGAGCAGTTTAGTGTAAATTAATTTCAGTAGAGCAGAAGACAGAAAGGTTTTCACAAGGAGGCATCTCTTCCACACATATCACCAGTGAAAATAACTTTTATTATTGCTTACATATTCCTGGAGAGACTACAACCTCCACTGACTTCCTTTGTAAAGGGAACATTTTCTTTCTACTTAAACCTCTGGGACAAATGACGACTCTGTAACTGTCATGCAAACACTGGTGAAGGGCAGAAAAAGTTGGTGGGAAAAAAGCCTGGCCACAAAATGTTAATTCATCAAACAGAAAAAATTCTACAATTTTTAGTCCACCTGTTTTTTCAACTGTAAAATAATGTCTTAGGTACCACTGGTAGTGTTAATAGCTGTCTTCCTACCTGTTTAGGATGGAGGAAGGGAATTATGCTTTACTTACACCTCCTTACTTCCTAAGTAACATGAAAGACTTGACAAATACTGCAGAATCTTACAAACAATCTGGCAAGAGGGAACCATTCCCCAAACCTTAAAGCCCCATGAAGCAACATGTTATTGTGCATAGTGCTCCACAAGTCTCTCCTCAGCTCTCATCACAAACTTTCAGTTTCTGAGTCATAAAAAGATAGTTTAAAAAAAGTGCATCTCACAGATTCAAACTAAATAATGTACATGCCCTTATAACAACCGCTTCAGATGTTATGAAATACATTAATGAGCCCCCGAAACCTAAGAAACTCACAAAAAAAAAATCTATATTGTCCCCTTATTTTGTTTTTCATTCCATTAATAATAAATGAATAAATAGAAGAAAACCTACATAAGGGCTGAAGTGCTTAGTTCCCAAAGGAATCAATTTTATATTTAACAGTTTATTAAAAACACTGGCTGCATCATCATGTTTCAGTGCATTATAGTAGTATTGCTTAAGTGTAATAAGTTGATGTGTGTTACAACCTTCTTTAAGAAATAACTTTTCACTTGAAATTTTTCATGCTGGTTCTCAGCTGGTCCCCAAAATGAAATTTTATATGCAGATAAAAATTTATCGAGCCATTTTTTAGTTATATGACTGTGTGGATTGTAGGTGCATAACACAAGACTTGCAGGTCATATGAAAAAGACACAATATTGTTATATTTTCAGCAGTTTGGATACAGTGGGATAAAAATGAAGCCCACATTGATTGCAGAAAGAAGAGCTTCCCCTTTGTTCCGCTTACAGACACCTGTACTGGCTACACACATTACTGGGCACATGCATTTCCTGAAATGCCAAGAAGAGTCTACTGTCAGAGGTTATGCGCTCAATCCAGACCATAAACTGTCACACAGTCGTAACTAGAGGTAAGTTCCTATGTATTTTAGACCCAAGATCTAATTTCTAAATAAAGTTTTCAGATATGGTATAGCCAAAACAAATTCTCCTCAGAAACCAGTTTAATTAGTCAGAGTAGACCTGATGCTACAAGTACTTTATGACCAAAGTAGTGATATGCCAAACCCTTACCTTAAAACACACGCATCATCAATTACAATCCTAAAACTGTTAAAAGCAACACTTAACCACAAAGCCTCAAAGCTTTAACAGTTGAGACATAAATCTCACGTCCTAAGTAATGCTTACCTTCTTCAGTACTATTCAACTACAAGCAAGAGTAGCAATATCCTAAATCCATCAGAATGCATGTATCAAAGGCACTAAAAGTAGCAGCGCTTTGAAATACTCTCCAATGGCTGCCCAGGCTACCCCTCCACCAAGGAATAAAGCTCCTTGCAAAAACACTTCCTCAGAAATGGCCAACAGCCATAGAGCTCAAGAAATGTAAGCACCAGGAAACCACAAAAGAAAGCAAGATGCAGAGGTAAGGTCCGCTCCTGAAAAACTCCTTGCCTCAAGTGGCCTCTTAATTATTCAGAAAGTACCTCCCTGCAAAGTCTTACAGGTCAAGATCAGAGAGGAATATTATGATCACCTAGGAACTACCTTCATCATGAGGCAGGCCATATAACTTTACCCAGTAATTCTGGTTTCTTTGCAAAAGTATCAGTCCTCATCTGGAAACTCCATGAAGTAAAGATTATCTATTGCTACGCAGCTGCAATGTTTAAATTAGCCTCACCATTAACATTTTGTGGTTTATTTCCAGTTTCAGCTTTGCTGAATTCAGCTTTCAGTCACTGAATCTTGCAATTCTTTTGTCCACTAAACAAAAGAAACTCCAAATATCTGCTATCTTCTTCCTGTCTGGGTAATTACAGGCCATGATCAAGTCAGCCTTTCAACCTTCCCTTTGACAAGATACTTGGTTGACTAAACAAACTCAGTCATTGTATGTTTTCTAGTCTTCATTTTAGCACTCCCTTTTTTCAACATAAAAACAACTAAAAAATTTCAACACTAAACCTAGTAGCAATCATCAGTGGGCAACATCATTTTCCGTGTTTAATATTTCAATTGATATGTTTAAAGATTATTTTAGTCTATATCTGAAATAGCATCATACTGGAATATGGTGCTCTGCTACTCATAATAAAACTTAAGTCTTTCAATTTGGGGCTCATGGAAGAAAGAGACGCTGGGATATAACTGTGAACTACAACATCAGCCATGTGTTTCTCCCTGTGTGTTACTCCTGGCCAGTGATGGTACTTATGTTTCAGAAATGGAAACAGATCTGGTAAGCTCCATAGGCTATAGAGCATGTAAAATAAGAGAAAAACATTAATTCATTAATGCCAGAAACCAACATATTTTCTCCCAGGCACGTAAAATTATCTCAGTGCAATCTGGACTGATTCTCAGCAATCATGTCCTCATTTATTTCTGAGGTGTAACGTAATTACTTGCTCTGAAGACAAACAGGTAAGAGTTTCTTTTATACCACCTTAGAACTTTTGGGGTAAAATGGCAGAACTGGGTTAAAATGGCAGCACTCAGAAACATGCAGAGACATTCTGTAAAAGTTTCTTAATTACCCTAAGCAAAAGATATGCATTTTTCACTTATCTTTTTTTTTTTTTTTTTTTTTTTTTTTTTCCTATTTTCCAACTGAACTGAAATTCCTCAGACAGAAAAAAGGTCCCATGTTTCAAGCACAGCCTGCTTGGATTGACTGGACTGTCACCTGTTCAGAACAGTTCCAATAATAAATAATAATAATAAATAATAATAATAATGAAATAAAAATAATAATAAAGTAATAAAAATGAAGACAACTTTATTCCCTCCCTATCCAGCCACAGCATGGTGCTTTAATTTTTTTTCATTTTTAAACTCATCTGACTTGGACCAGCATTTTTTCTCCTAACCTTTTGGCTATCTTCCCTAGTGCTCTGACTGTGACAGCACTGTGAGGCTGACCTGTGAAGATGAACAGGGACAGAGAGTATTTAAAAGCACCAGTGAATCACTGAGGGTAAACAGCAAATTTGTCACAGATAGGTTGGTGGCAGAATATTATTATTCCTCAAAGGCTGCTGAAAATCTTTCAGATTGCTGTTAGCCATCAAACCAGCATCGTTGCTCAACATGGACAGTATGCCCAGGCCTTAAAAACATAGTAGTGGCACTGTACTTGTTCTACATTTCAAGTCATTGCCCAAATATTGGATTGTTTATTATACCTAGACACATATACTAAGTGCGCCTCTATCATAAAACACTCCTATGGGCATGGTTTTAAAACCAAATTCTTGATATAATCCCCAAAAGCCATTATTCCACACAGATGTTCACAACATATAGAACAATTCAGGCAGGATTTTCAAAATCACACAGTGTTAGCGTAGTCCTGCTCCTAGTGAAAAGATGCCTAGTGACTTGAAAAAGTCACTTTATTTAAAACCTGTCATCAATGGGATAACCTCAGTCAGGTAAACCAGAAATACTTTGGAGTCAAAAGGAAATAAAACCAATATACAGCCATAAACACTGCATGTTAATCTTGGAACTTACCTGTTAATGGATCTACAAGCTCATTGGAAGGGGAAAGAGGTGCACTGACTGCTAGACTGCTAGTAATAGCTACTGAGTAATGCGTAAAACCAACAATTGTATTAGGTTGGTGGGTGGGGGTTTAGCTACAGAAAAGAAAGAAGAAAAGAAGGAACCATCACAAAGAGCTATTATACCTGATGGACTCTACACAAGACAGATGAAATGTGAGCTTCAATATTCAAAATAGAAAGGATACAATCATATGTCTGGTTAACTTACAGGAAATAGCTCCAGAGACAATTTTATACTAACGACAGTGATTTGAGCAATTTTTAAAAATAATACCAGACAATTTCTCTCCATTATACTCTGCTGGCAGAAAATAAAACATTTTTCTTTGAAATGATTGCCTCTGGTTTTGTTAAATCATGCAGCCTGTCAACATGTGGTCACCAGTTTTACATGATCTTTCTACCTCTCTGGAAAAGAATGAATTTGAAGTCTGATCCCCAATATAAATACGTAATCTGGCATAAGTTAAAGTTGTTGCTCTTGCTACAAAAAAGATAGGTAAGCAACTATAATATTGTAATATTAAAAAATCTCTAAGTGAAAATGATTCATTTTTAATTCAAATATGACAGGGTTTTTGTTTTTCTTAAAAGCTAGCCCTGTCAACTTGTCAACTCCAGCCGTTGAAGAATTAAGAGCAGGAAAAAAAAATAAAAATATATAAGCAGAGTCTAATTCAGTCACCAGATGTGCCTGCCCAACTCCATCGATTTCAAAGGGCAACACGGACCCTTAGTGTTAAGTGATTTCATAAGAGTAAATATTTGAAAAACAAAATGAGAAAAAATTGTGGAATCCTTCTTTTGGTACACAGTTGTTTCAGTAAGCTCATAGCAGCTGAACAAATTAAATCTCTAACCTTTTGCTGTCAAGTGGGACTCATGTACTAATAATCCTATAACTGTTTGATTGGGATATATGCTCATCTCAATAACGTGACTAAATGTCTGGAAAAAGTGAATGGAGAACAGAACCCCAGAAAGATAAAACACATTAAAATTGTCTTTAATAAACTTGTGTTGAATTAACCCTTATGAGACACTTTGTTTTCATTCAGAGAATTTGCCTATTTAATACATTTCTTACACCAGGGTTTTCAGGCTTGCTATCTTTTCTAAACTCCTCTGTATACTGGGTATAGTGTACCTCGCATATCTTTTCATTCTGCTTAGGGATGAAGAGATACACAGAGTCAGTCTTTATAATTAATTCATGACGTTGACAAGAGCAGTTGGTGTGACTTCAGCTTATAGGGCTATTATTTGTATTCTTAGGAATGCCTACTTCAAAAACACATTATGAGAAAAATCATGCTCTTAAGAGCAAGGGAGAAAAAGCAGCTGAAGCATTGCCCATAAGGCAGGAGTCGATGTATCTGTGTGATGCTTAATGCCTTCCAGGCACTTCAGGCACTGAGCAATGGGGTTTACTAGAGCTTTAATAAGGTGCAAATGCTAATTCCCAACCTGCTGGCCCACTGACAGATACTACTGACATGACAAAATGGGATCTCGACTATTGTGCTCACATGACCTGTGGCAGGAGCTACTGAAGATACATCCACGTGTAACAATCCTCCCGTTTGTGACTGTCTCCTGTAGAGAAATCAGAGAACAGGAGACTCATAACTGCCTCCAGTATCCCTGAAAAGTGAGAACCACAAACAGACCAACATTAGTGCTAGAATTCTGGCCAAGTTGAATAAACTTTTTCAACCAAGTAGTTTTTAACTGAAATGCCGAAAACACTAAACAGCTTTACCGTTTTCTATTAATGGCCAGTATAAAAGAAAGTATTAGCCTGATATGCAAGAAGAATAAACATTAGATGGATATTTGGACAGGAAAAAGTAATGACTGTTTGACAGTAACTGAACAAGTTAAATCAGGGTAGAAGTTTGATTTTCAGGTTACTTCAAGATTTGTTTAGACTTACAGCCTTTAAAAACTAAGAATTCTTGTGCCAATTTAAAAAGTCTTATTTAAAATATTTTATGAGTTCAGTTTACACTAAAATCTCAAATAAAATAGCATGGATGCTTTGTGTGGCCATCTGCTACTCCCATCAAGTGTCTCTAGTGACGAAAATGAGGATTCTAGTAGTTTTACTGTGGAGATAATTGAAGCCTTTCTAAGAGTAATTTCTATTCAGTTCTTCAGAGCCAAATTTTGCCCTCAGATCTGCACTCTATCTTGTAATATTGGAACATATTCTTGTCTGAGCAGTTAATATCAGCCTCTGAGTATAAAATATGAGCTGCTAGTATTCTTTCATCCTTTTGCAGAGATGATATAATCTGTATTACATATTTTAGCAGATGCTTT
Organism: Caprimulgus europaeus; assembly: GCA_907165065.1. The sequence goes on from OU015532.1 coordinate 29,248,302, forward strand.
TTGGACACGCTAAGCATGCTTATATATTTGAAATATACAAATAATACTGATATCAGAAGCTGACTATCAGTGATCTGAGTTTTTAATTTCAGTCCTACTACTAATTTCTAATATAATCAAGAGCAAACCACTAACTTGACCCACAGACTCACATATTACCCTGCTAGATAAACTGTTTTGAGATTTAGTTTATGTAATATGTTTTCAAATCTTCACAGATCCCAAACCTGCAAAGTTTATTCATAAAAGTAATCCCCTAATTTCAATGAGATTATACAGGGATCTCTTGAATAAATCGTAATTTATGATTCAGGTCCACGCAGGCAAGTCCAGCCTGTGGGTTAGGTGACACTGAGCTCTGGTGTACCTAAACTGCAGTCCTGAAAACTTACCTATAAAGAAAGTGTGTACCTGATGTTGAATTGAAGATGGAATCCCTGCAGCACATACTTTTAAAACCTCAGTACTTGAATCAGCCTCATTGCTATGGGATGCTGCCTCCCACTGCTTTTACTGCAGCTGCTGGAGCAATGCTCATATGAGCTGGGAATGTTCCAAAAGCTGCTTTTCTTTCTTTGCTATGGCTGCTTATCAGCTTTCTAACTGGCCCAGTATCACAGCATATCATACTATATCATGACACAGAAAACAGCTTGTCTCTCAGTAAGTCTGAGGAAATCTGAGCTGACCTGGTCTTAGGGAGCATTTCCTCAAGGATGTTCTCCTTCCCTCAATATAGATAAAATAGCCAAAGGAAAGAGAAGGGAAGGAAAAGAAAAAAAAAAAATCTGCAAAAGGGAAGTGCATTCAGCTTTCTTATTGGAGACTGAAAGACAGATGAGTTAGCCCCAGTACCCACATCACCACGGGTCAACTGGGAATTGCTGGTGCACAGTAAGCTTTCATCAGTCTCAGACTCCAGGGCGCATATACATTAGGGACGAGGTACCGAAGCTAGCTCTATCTATATTAGCTAGTGAATTCTCCATACAACACTCTGGAGTGGGGGAAGTGTGTGTGGAGTGTGTATATATATATATATATTTTTTTCTTTTTTTCTCCCAAAAAAGAACAAAAGCAAAAAGAACTGTGCAAAGCAAACGGAACAGATGTAGGAATCTGTTTCAAAGCACAAACTGCATCCCCTTAACTTCTCTGAAATATGTTTAGCCCTTCACTTGGAACAGCTGGACACCAGTGAATATAGGTATCATTTCATATACTACTGAAAATATGTTATATTTGGGAGCTGTGTACAGGAATAAATAACAAGATCCTAGCTACACAAACACATTAAACTGGCATAGACTAGCATTATAGCTGAAAGAAATCACTTTCCTGTCAACACTGGTTCTGTATTCCCACCCCGCACCATCCCCTGCCTTGGGAACAGGTAAGGTTAAAATTACAAAGTCATTTTTACTGGGTTAGTTTACAGCCTCCTTAATCCAGTTTACCACATGGATATATAAATGCCCATATAAGCAGAGGTGGCACAGAATGAGTTAGAACACATCTCTAAGCACTACCAGTTTAACATATTCATGAAGGAAAGGCGACAATAGGAGCAAGACTACATACTCAGCTGAAGCTGTCAGAACAATAAGGGTTGCCAGAATGAAACTGCCCACTTGGAATCTGGCCAAAATTACCATTCCTTTAGAAATGCTTACTTACAAGTACAAAAAGTGCTAAACATTAATAAACACAGTCAATATCTTAAATTCTCCCTCTGCTCCATCAGTAACCTAAGGCTGTGCTGGGGCAATGGCTTGTTTTGGACTTTGGTGGAACTCAAATGTATACTGAAACCACAGACACAGAAGAAAATAGATTTCAATATAATTGACAGCATATGTTTCTGTGTCTCTATTCAGTAGCTGATAGAAATAAATAATACACAGCGTGCCAATGATAACCATGGCAAATACAACATCAGCCAACTTCCTGAATTGCATTCTAATAGATCTTAGTACAGATCTATGTCAGGTTCCTCATGGCCTCCGTTCACTTGATTTCTTTCCCTTCATAGTTGTTTGTAACAAATACAGCAAAACTCACTTATTAATTACTTCTGCTTTCCAGGTTCAGAAACAGTTTGTTGTTCTGAAAGCTTTTTTCATACCATGGTAGTCTAACTTTTCTCACTTGAATCCTTTGCTTTTCTTTCTTAAAATATGCAGCAAATTCTTTGAATAAAACTAAAGTTTTACTGATGCCAAATCCTGATTAAAAGCAGCTAGATATTACCTGAAATAACATTTTCCTATGAGGCTGTTCAGATGTGTAGCCAACTAGGATCTATGTGACCTTATGAACTGTTTACGTATCCTTAAGCCATCAGAGGTCCTGACAATAAAACCAGCCTTTAATCATATTTTGTGACTCTGTGACCTCCTGGAAGAACTGTGGGGACTTAAATTAATAAAAGCATTATTTTAACCCATGCATTCAAGTAGATTTTTAATTTTGTGTTAGAATATAATTTAATTATAATATAGTATAATTAACATATGATGAAAGCTCAACTTCAACTCCTCTGTGCAGAGCTTATCACCTTTCAGAGGTGAGCACGGCTGGTTCTGCTCTAGGTCATACCAGGTGACTATAGCCATTAGATGCCAACAATCCAGCTATGGTTCCCTGCAATACTCTATTTCTTCTAAAGGTGCATACCTCCGAGTGAAGCATATCAAGAAACACACACAGATTTTTTTTTTTCTTAAAGCATGGAACTCCACAATCAAGAAGCTTAGTTTGCAAGAAAATATACAAGTAAAAATCCTAAATACAGGGATTGTTCTGGACACATTTTTCTTCTCTACTCAACCTTCGACAGAAATCAAAAATTCTATTTTCTTGTCTCGAATTATTTCTGACTAAAATCAGCTCACCAGAGAACATCAGCCTCATCAGATCTTTGTGACACCTCCTTTTCCTTTTTCTTTTTTTTTTGTGGGAGGGGGAACGGTAGTTGTGTTGGGTTTGGGGGGCGTGGGTGGGAGCAGGCCATTTTTGGTAGTGGGGGAAGGTGCTACAGTGATGGCCCTTGTGAGAAGCTCTGCAAAGCTCCCTTAGCTCCAAGGTTTACCCACCTTCAGCCCACGCTGAGCCAATTAGCAAAAGAAAAACGCCTCTTCGAATCCTTATTTGTGAGAGGATTATCTTGAAAAGAGGGTGAAGAGAACCTGGAGGAGAGACCATTGACCTGAACAAAAAATGACCATTGGCCTAAACAAAAACAGAGTTTTGTTTTCAGGAGGAAGGAGAAGGAGGGGGAGGAGAGAGAACCTCAGACACCCAGTTCAACTGGCATGGAACAGGAGAAGGTAAATGAGGTCCCCTGCAGCCCAATGGCAGAGCAGATACCCATGTGTAGGCTATGGAGGACTCCACACTGGATCAGAAAGCTAAGCCTGTGGGCAGGTGTGACTGAATTGAGACCCGGAGAGGCACTCAATGCCAGAGCGGGGGTGGACCCCCAGAGCTGGGGGCAGGGAGGAGGTGTACTGGGCCAGAAGTCCACCTGCAGCCTGTGGATGTCCCTGTGCCAGAGCTGGGAGCTAAGCCCGAAGAGGTCTGTGACTCCATGGGAAGCTCGCTTTGGATCACTTTGTTCCTTTGCAGCCCATGGGAGGGACTTTCATGTCAGGAAGAGTGGCATTGACTGACTGACTGACTGCAACCCTCATTCCCTGTCCCCTGTGCTGCTGGAGGGGGAGAAAGAAAAGAAATTGGGAGCAAAGTTATTTGAGCCCAGGAAGAAGGGAGAGGTGGGGGGAAGGTGTCTTAGGATGTGGTAGTTATGTCTTACTATTCTCTTTGGATGATTGGTAACGAATCAAACTGATTTTTCTTCCCCAAGTTGAGTCTGTTTTGTCTGTGACCATAACTGGTGAGTGAGTTGTCCTTGTCCTTCATCCTAATCCTGTGTCCCCTTTGTTGTGACTCCCATCCCACCTCACCAGGTGAATGCAGGACCACATGGTCTTACCTATGGATGAAACCAGCACAGTTTTATCTTTTGGTGACAAACAAAAGCAGTGATTTTATTTTAAACACCCCTGTAGAGATATTGAAGGTGCAAGCAGAAAAAGCCATAGCTCTTAGGACTGCTACTTGAAAGAAAGGTGTAATTCACCTCTATTATTTGGTTCTCTAACAATAGACATAGACCCCCTCTCTCTATCAGAGCTATGTATCAGGCTGTTGGCAAGCATCTCTTCTATATGTTTAGCAGTCCTCACATGTAATAGGAGAAGCCCTTTCTATGGATCATCAAGTATTCCAACCCTCAGGAGACAAGTTCACTCAGCAGACAAGTAATATTCTTCACTATCCTCTTTTTGGTGCCTTTCCCTCCAAACAAATGCATTCTGTCTAAGATGTATTCCTCATTACAAATGTTCATTGTCAGGGTAGGCTGGCTGTGGTCAGAGTGCCTTCCCAAGAGCACTGTCTAACTCTCTTGGCTGGTTTCAGCTCCCTGGAATGGATCCCATCCTCGCCATTTGCCTCCTCCTCTTTTGTGAGATCTGCTGTGACCTGCAATCTTCATTGCTCCCAGAAATATTGCATTCAAAGACAACAACTACATTTTGTGCAGAGTGTTACATACACCTGATCATATACACAGATTTAGCTCTGCTCCCTCCTCTTTTGGGTTCCTATTATGTTTGAATTACATTTGTGGGTTTTTTGCAGATACACCCTGCTTTTCTGCTCTCAAATCCTGGATTTTGGATAACGAGAGGGGATATCTGACCTTTTGACTCCAAGATCTTCAGACAGGGTAAAGGGAGAGCAATCTCATGGGAAGGGCTTGAATAGCTTTGGCAGCAAAGGGTGGAGATCGAGGTCAGTTGGGAGGGGAGGTAGATTGAGAGATCTCAGCAAAGATGCATCTCTCCCTCACATCAAGGGCATGTTTCCCCTTTTTGCTCTCCATGCCTGCTCCATTTGATTGCTGCCTAGCTGGCACAACCTGATGTGCTCCAGCCCTTCATGCTCAGGAACAGCAGAGAGGGAAGTTCAGAGGTAACAGGGAGGAAAGAAGACAATGGAAGCAAGTCAGCTGAGAGCTTATAGGTATGGATCAGAGGATAAAGCAACATGGGTGATGTGGTAGGCATCTGCTGCAGACCACCTACCTTTCCCTCCTTCCCACATGTTTCACAGATGAATTGATTCTCCCACAATCCTGAGATACTGAACTGACCTTTGCAGCTGGGCTGCGGCATAATTAGACAGATGCCTCTGCCCCTTTACTGTTATCCCACATAGATGTAAAATTTAACCATGCCTCCCTATAATTTGTTTCTCAGTTACAGAACAGTGGCATTCAGAACAAAAAGCCAGATAGATATTCCTGGTCCACCTTGCTACTGCTTACAAAGGCTCTGTGATTCGTTTGACTTTCCCTTACCCTGTGAAAGGTTGTCTGCTATAAGTCCATAGTGAAGGGAGAGGTGAAAAACTTGTGACCCCATTTAGATTAATCCTTCTCAGTCCCTAACCTTGGATTAGGGGCATACCCCTCCCTCATTACTAGCACTTTAAATTAAAAAGAGATAATGCAAGAAACAAGACATGTTAGAATATGCCCCTATCATAGAAAGTGAATACAGTAACTATAAAATCAAGCAATACTTAGTGATTCTGTGAATAGTATATTTTCATTCTTTCACAATACGTGATTAGTAGTGATAATTTCAGAGCTCCAATTCACCACTAATTCAAAAGCTACATTTTACGACAGTAAAAAGCAGAGGCCATATGAGTAAGCTTTGCAGATGGTCCAAAAAAGTTATTTAATTCTTCATCAGCTAGTAATAAACAGCTGCATTCTTGTGTCTTTTCTTCTTTTGTTTTATGTGTCACAATGTATAAGCTTATTTCTTGAAAAACTGAGAACATACAGAATATTCAAAATACATTGTACTGAAATGTTAATTGAAGATAATGCCAAATGGCAAAAGAAGACTTACAAAACATGTGAGAGCCTAGAGACTGTAAAACAAAATTGAAAGAATTTGCAGCAGTCTTTTTTACAGCTCAATTTCTCATTACTTGAATGAAAAAGTAACAATAGGCTAAAAAGAAAAAAGAAAGTTTCCATATTCAGTCCGACCTGAATCCTAACATGACTTTTTGATCACATTTTACAGATGTTCTTTGAATTATTTTACAGACATCCCCAAATCAGCACTTCACAAAAAAAAAAAAAAAACAAAAAAACAACAAAACAACAAAAAAAAGCCCAAACTAAACCAAAACCAAACCAACCAAACCTTCCCCATCCCCAAAATTCTAATATAAGAACTTAAGCATAGATATGCTTTAACAGTTGGAATACTTATATCATTAGATCTTTACTAGGGTCCTTTTCCTCCTCTTCCCCCACACTCTATGTAATTGTAGCTTAGCCAACATTGGCAAAAGAAAAAAAGCAAAAACAAAAACAAAACCCACAAACGTTACATTTTTTTCCCTAAATGAAATAAACTATTAGACCTTTATTCTGGTACTCTTCCATTTACTTTCCAGTTTTGCTGCCATAGAGGTATTAGTAAGGGCTATGATTTATTCCCCCCACCCCCACGCACACACTATTGGCAAATACAATTATTCCAGCAGGGGATACACCAGCAAACATTTGATTGCTTAAAGTGTGTCCAGCCAAATGCCTGACACCAGTCCATTCCTGTTATTTCATTTCAAATTAATGATGTTTTTCTTCAGACACAAAAGAATGATTTAGTAAAATGGTCACAAAATCAATAGCAATGGTCATAGAGCAATATCAAACACTAATTTAGAATATTATAAGCTATGCATAGGCAAAATTTTATTATCTGAAAAACAGAATTTTTAAAGTGAGTTTTGATGGTTTCTAGAACCATTAACTTCAAAGCATGCATTTGAAAGTATTGCTTGATGAAATATGAAAAGGTAAGAGAAAATGTGTGCAATATTCTTAGTAGTGTGACTTTTTATGAAACATTCAGCAAGTTAGATCTCAATTTGGTGTAGTTGCCACCATTACTAATATGTATAAGTATTTCTATTCACCTGCAAATCCACATTTTTGGCTAGTTAACCAGCAGTTGAATTCACAGCTGGCAGTTAGGCAAACAATTACCTAATCTGCATGAGAACTGCTGAAGTTTAAACACTTGGATCTAGAGACTACATTTCACTATTGCTATAAAGAATTACATGGTCAGATTCTTTACTATTCACATTTTTAGCACAACCAGCTTTGTTTTTCACCTCCTTTACTGAGAACGCAGGTCTTTTGATTCTGAATTATTTCAGTGAAATGGATTCTAACTGCACAGAAAACCTAATTTTATTGAATTATACCATATCCTATTTCCATTGTCATAGAACTGTGAAAAATACAGGATCTTATTCAACTTTTGATTCTTTGTTATTATTTTTTTAAAGCAGGGGTCCTCAGAAAATACTTAACACAAAATAACTCATCTGCAAAAGAACCGAAACTTCAATCTTCCAAACATTTTTTATTTAAGTGAGAGAAAAACTGATTGATTATTCTCATCTTGATATGCATAGATGCAAAGTATGCCCTTCTCCCTGGAGCATGCATTGGCATCTGAAGCAGAACATGTGGAGGCAACAGCTTTTCAGGCATCAGAAATGACAGAAGCAGGAGCACAGGTAGACTCTTTGGATACAGTTCTTTGACCCATATTCAATTAATTCACGTGATTCCTGTGCTTTACCCAACAAAGGCTGCACAGAAACTGTATTAGAGTTCATAATACAGTCTTATATGGTTTCCTCCCTTTAGAAAAGCGTTAGAAAAAGGCCATTTTCACATTTACAGAAAATAATAACAAGACGCTGCCTTCCAAATAACTCAACAGGGCTTAGTCTCCGCAGCAAGCAGAGGTGCGAATGTGCAAGTGCAGGCAGACCAAAGCCAGATGTGGCACAAACGGTGGCAAAGCTGCGTACCACCGGTCCCAAAGCGCGCTGCGGAGCCAGCCAGCGGGCTATTTGCATATTCAGGCACTTAGCATGCACCGAAACCCATGTTGCTACAGCTTGATTGCTTTTGATTGAAGCTAGGCTGGGTAAACCTACGGGTGCTACAGTCACACCTGTAATGCCAGAGTAGAAGCCTGTGGCAAGTAACTACTAAACCTTTTTTCTTTAGGCAATAGTTTACTGGCAAAATAAGGTGCATGCCTGAGTATTTGTACACACATACACATATTCACACACATAGCATGTACCTAACAGGTTTCTTTGCTCTTAATTTAGAAAGAAAAACCCACAATGGATTATTTAGTTTTGAAGAGGAGTTATAGGGATTGCTTTGGATGTTTGCTTGCTGCATGTCATTTAAAAAATTATTAGGGACACAGTATATACATGAGTATATTATAAAGCAACTCAAATGGAGAAAGTAAAACTTGGAATGGTGGCACCACCTGTTCACAGCCATTTCTAGTGCTCCCAGGCGCTCAGATTATAGAATCTTTAGGTGTCAAAATGTGTTTGTATCAACCAGTACTTGATTGATTTATGCCAAGAATTCAAAGAGTACAATCAACAGTCACTTATTTCTATAGTCTTTGAATAAAGTCCACAATGGGGTTTAGGGGATATCATCTTTTTCAGACGCATATACAAAAAATACAAAGCAAATATATGCACACGTAGGTGCCACAAACACACACAGCTTTTTAGAAGAATCTTTTTACAAGAGACCTCACAGAACTCAGGCAACATTCCATTCACTTATAAATTGATTTTTCTCTCAATGTTAATCTTACAACTAGAGGAAGAGATTAAATACATTTCCCCTCAGTCTCTCCCCCTGCCCCATAAAAAACCCCACATTCACAGTTTTGGACTCATCAGAGTCTCTGCAAATTCACCTCAAAATAATACTGATGGCCTAATCTTTTGAGTACTACATCTTGTGCAACTACAAACTTCAGGACACAACTAATCATAATGGTTTTATATTTACTTTAAAAAAAAAAAAAAAGTTCTGAAGGGTTTTAAGAGTTCCAGAAAGTAAAAGCTCTGAATCATATAACATTGTACAGATTAGTTCTATATTAATGTTTCATAAAATAAAATAAAATAAAATAAAATAAAATAAAATAAAATAAAATAAAATAAAATAAAATTTAATTTAATTTAATTTAATTTAATTTTATTTAATTTAATTAAATTAAATTAAATAATAAAAGAATTAGGTCCTTTCTAACACATTGGTAAGTGTGTGGTAACTACATTGGTAACTATTACCAAGCAGTAGTTCATTTTACTCACTATAATAAATGTCAAAAATAATATTGCATTATAAGTAGCAGTTATGATGCAAGAAAAAATAAATTAAATTTGCAGGTTTCTACCCTTCATTCTGGCTTCCTTCAGCGGATGCAATGCCTGTGGGCTTGATTCCATAGGATGTTTAAATACAGAAATAAATACATAAATAATTATAAGCTAATGAGTAGTGTCACTGAGGTCAATTAAACTATTTACGTTTAACATTATGGACATGTCTAAAGTGCTTTTCTGGACCATAGCCCATATTAAGTTCCATTTTATACTAAAATACAGTGAACCATTTAATAAAACAGAAGGCACCATCTTACGGGATATTGTGATTCACATCAAAGTTCTTCTGGGTTTATTATATTTCTCCTAATTAATAAAGGTACACAGAGACTTATTGGGATCCTGTGCAGGAACAGTACATTTCAGACACATAATATGTCAGCAGTGTACAATAACGTGTACAGAATAAAGAGGAAAAGGTAGAGAACCTGAAGTACCAGAGCTCAGTGTTTCAGTACCTTTAAGTATTACAACCAGCATCATTCAAGGTGTGAACACATTTACAGATCTCTTCAATAGAATCAAACTCTTATTTTAGTGAGGATTTTTGAAAGCGATTAAGGAAAGGATAATCAGGTGAAAATTCCCATAAACAGAAGAGAAACCTAAGAACTTAGAATGCTATGAACAACCTCCAGATTAATCTCTCAAACTGATTGCAGTAAGATTTGGCAATATACATAAAATCAATCTAAACCACAAATGTTTCAAGAGATAAAATTTGAAATAACCTTCAGATTATATATAACTGCTAACAACACTAAAAAAAATTTCTCTCCCATTTCTCATAAAGAATATCTTGGGAGACATTCAGTCTTTCAGAACTGTTGATCTTGCTACCTTTATTTGAAAACTCAGATATTAAAGATGTGTTTCTTTCAAATCACAATGTGGGATTAAATAGTCCTATTCTGTTATTTATGCAAAATTGCATTTCACAGAACCTGGCCTTTAGATACTAATGTCTAATTCATAATAAAAAAGCACTCTTTTTTTTTCATAATATTTCTACTTTTCTGAAGACTCTGAATGCTCACTTCTATTAACATTATTATATAAATTGCATAAATAATATATAAATATAATAGATTACTATTTATATTTAGAATAGAATAAACTGAAAGTCTAAGATTTATGAGTTTTAATATAACTTAAGTAATTTGGGAACTGTGGGATCATTTTGTTAGCATCTTTATGGGAAACTTTCATTTGTGACTTTTCTGTACTGAAGCAAAATTTTCCTCCAGTTAAGTTACATTCCAGAAGCAAAATATTACCTCCTGTTTATACTTTTACAAAAGGAAAATATTTTTCCTTATACGTGACAATACAGTAAATGTAGAGAAGCAGAAAATCACGCTCTATATTTTCTGTTTTTTTTAAAAAGTACCTTTAAGGAAAAAAAAAAGGTAGAGAAAAAAGAAAAAATATACTCTTTAAGAATATCACATTTTAAACTCATAGCATTATGATAGTTATTAGATTTGATCCTTCTCCCATTTCTTGCCATTCAGTTATTGTCCTAAGACTATATGAAAAATAGTGACCAAGAATATCATCATCCATGAGAAATAAAGCATTTTATAAAGACAGCAGGAAACAAAGGGGAGGAGCCTGCCTAGCTTGTCCGTACAGTACATTTAATAAATTATATGCTGGAAACTAAATTTCCAGAACTGAGTTGTCAAGAGGGGAAGAGCTAAATGTTGTCAATCACCTGAAAGCAAAAACAGGACAGGAAATACTAAAGGAAAAACCATTAGTTCTGAGTCAAGCAGCTGAAGAAGCCAAGGAACAAAAAGCTCCTGGGCTGTGGACAAAAGGACAAATGGCAGGAGTAGACAAAATCAAAAGCAAAGACAAAAAGTAAAATTCAAGCTTTCAAGAAGGAAAAAGCAATTGTTGTGTTGAACATACTAAAATATTGTATAGTACTCAATGTTCACTACTTTTACCGCATTATTCCTCCATGTATGCAATTACAATAGCTGTCTAAAAAGTTTCAGGTTGCATGTCATCCTTAAATCTGTCCTAGCTGAGGAAAGCTTCTGTGTTGGGCTCCTCAACAACTGAAGCAAAGAGATGAGAGCCCTCCTGAAGGCCTAGGCAGAGTCAACAATCATGGGGAAAGACTGAAGAAGAAAAAAAAGTATGTGTTCTTCAATAAGGAGACTGGAGGAGGGAAGGGGGAAAAGGAAAAAGAGGAAATGAAAGAGGGGAAAAAAAAAAAAAGAACAAAAAGGAAAAAAAAAAATTGTTGTACCACAATCTGATCCATGCATGAACAGAGTAGGTGAGACGTTTGTGCTAAACCAGTTTGGCAAACTGGCATTTGATAAAAAATAAAATTTCAAACCATGTGTAATAGTTCTAGAATTAGGGTGTTAAAATACAGTAAATTATGAAACACTTTCTTCAGTTATTCATTTAGCACCAGAGAGACAATACTATGTATGCCACTTCTGACAAATTAGAAAGGAAGCTTGAAAAACATCTAACTTCTATAAATTCAAGAAATGAAAAAGAACAAACTGATCAGAGGATAAAACTAAACTAAATATATACAAACTAAATGGCCTCTGAGCATCATTGTTGGTAAAACCATATACTATAATTATTTCTCTGAAGTCAGTGTGACACCACAGAGTGCTAAATATTCATTCTTTGGAATAAATATGAATTTAGAACTATTCATCTTTTTTCAAACAGCTGACATGCTGCATAAACAGAAAGTACATATGATTTTTTTAAAGTAAACAATACAATAAGTAAAATGATTTATTATGCAATTTATCTCTTTCCATCTCTGCGCTGTTCATAATTCAGGTCCACACAGGGCAGTTCATATACCATTAATATTTCCCAGATGTGTTTGACTTTAAGGCTATGATCATTTTAAATGTTTTAAAATGTATGCCATTTATCATTAGTGTTATGGCAGTGTCATTCACATTATTATAGTTAAGGTTGTGTCAGCAGTTCTATAAGCCCTTACTTTCAGGGGTTCAGAACTTGGCAGTAAGAAGTAGCTACAGGCTGAAACCTGGCATAAAGCATCCTGGCTTGGGAGCAATTAAATTCCTTTCTGAAAAGGCTAACAAGGATCTAGTCCTGAAATTCTGCAAGAGAGAAAGAAACGTGTTCATTGTGTTAAGATATGAGGTTCTGCTGGCAGATCCTAGAACTTGTTCTGTGCAGAAGTGAATAAAGTCAAAAGAGCGTCCTGCAGAAGGTGGAGAGTGCTGGTGAACAGAGACAAACTACTATCCTTTTGAGCAACTCAGCTTTGTGTATTTCAATCAAACAAATACACCAGGACATCCCAGTGATGTCTACAGAACCTGGAAATTCAACAAGTATGCATTTTGCCTGTGACTTCAAATATCATGATAGGCTTCAATTTAAATCATCGTATTTTATTTGCAACATCATTGACCTCCTAGTTCTGATTGTTTTATTTTAACCGGACTGGGATTGGAGTCACGCAGAATTACTGTGCCACACAGCTAATGTTCACACAAGAAATCCTGACAACTATTTCACGATCTTTATGCTACTCAAACTCTTTTGAGTAGATACATAATGCAAGGAGTATGTTAGACTCTTGCAGAAATAAAGGAAAGAAGAACATTGAAAACCCTACCCCTGTTGTGCTGGTCTACCATCTTTTCAGTTTGAAGTTATAGTTTGCCTCTCTTCCCATCACAGCACAGAATTTGCTTGTACTGTCTAACACAGGTAACTAATTTATTTAAGAGATCAGCAAATATCCTATATGTCTGTAGATCCATTGTGAAAATTACTTTCAGCTAATGACTGAAACCATTAAAATTTACCAGGTCAACAATGAGAAGGGCTGGAAAACTTAAAATTACCATTTATTTATTTTCCTGGCCACTGCCAACTCCCATGCTATAGAATTGAGATCCTGTGAGCAATTCCTACTGTCAGTTCTTAAAAGTTTCAGATTTTCCAGCTATTTTTTCTTCTATAAGCTGGCCCATGATGCAAGAATAGAGTACTTTTCAAGTCCTGCTTTCAGAACTCCCATTCCCCAAAAAGTACTCATGTTTCCCTTCTGTCCAAAGACAGGTCCCATAAAAGCAGAGTTCAAGGCCTAGCCCCAGAGGAATCACTTGCTTCTCCCCACTGGAATTGATTACTTTGTCTTCTTTCTCACACAAGTATTCAGTAGATCTTCCCACTCCCAAGCCTCCAATTTTTTTATACTTCCCTACTATTATTTTATCTTCCTTTTCCTTTCTATTCACTCTGACATGACCCCTTCCATGTACATCAATAGGAGTCATGCCCCAGCGTCTTCTCTAAAAATCAATTGCAATGAGGCTATGCCACCTGAAAAGTAAGTTGTTAACACCGCTTCTTGCAGGACCTCTGCTATTGCTGTCCCCCTTCCTCCACCCCAAAGAAGCCTTCTGTTGCTGTGCTCTTCTTCCTTCACCTCTGCTATATGAGCTATAAGGAAACTGGCTTTCACTTTTTCTTATTAGGACTGCATGGCTATACACGACTAATAGGTCACTATTTATTCCTCTTGTGTTACCAGAGCAGCACCCTGGAAGACGTTTTGCATTTCACTCACTTTCTCAGCAAGAAATAAATAAATAAATAAATTGTTAGAACTAAGTACCAATTCCTGACCAAATGAAACAGTTCTTAAAGCCATCTTTTCAGGGACACAGACTGAACATCCCTGATCAGGAAGGCTGAACACTTCTGGTCAGGACATGGAAACTTCTTGTTACACATCAAGCAGCCTTTCCTCAACCAGTAAAGTTATTTAAGATTTTTTACCTCTTGTTTCCTGCACTGTTGCAAGCTACAGAACTTTAACAAAAAAGACAATCTAGACTTTTCAAGCAATGCTTGGAAACTCAGGTTTTATGGCTGATTGCACTGGTCCTGTGTAAACAACTAGAGAAAGAATATATTACTCAATTATCTAGTAAAACATGATCGAATAATAACTGATTATCAAAATTTTACTTGTAGATTCTCCTTACACTCCACCAGAGGGCTACAGAACTCCCAAAATACTGAAAAACAAAGTTTCCAACCTTTCCAAAGTAAACTATGTTCTGTATGTCATTCAAATGTGCTATGAGCATAGTTTTCAACTGATTTTTAGAGATATGTGAAAAAAATTCCGCAGAGCTTTTTATCATTTTGCAATTGGCAAACACACTTTCAGAATAAAATTTGAGACAGAGTAGATTTAAAGAATGGTTTCAAGATGCCTGAAGCATTGTCTGTGGGCCATGTTTCAATTTCTGTCCTCTGAAAAATGCAGAAATTAACTCCTACTTTCCTTTTTTCCACCTACTTTGCACATCCACCACATAGCACTGCACCATGCACATTATCCAAGTTCAAAAGTTTCCACTTATTTTTCTCTTGTAGGAAAAGTTTTTACTTTTCACTCCAGAAATGTAATGCCCTAACTGCTTCTGGGTACATGCCATTCAGCCTTCCCTGCTATCAAGTGCTCCTACTTGTGACACCACAAGTTGGAATAAGAAACAATGACATATGCAGAAGTGAAGTTTAAATTTAAAGCAGGAGAGCGGGAGTAGGAAACAAATGTGCACAGTAGATATATAACAACACATTAAAAGTTCTTGAGGAAAAGAATGAGGTCATGAGTAAATTTTTCAACAAAGTTCAATGCATGCTACTGATTTTCCTTTTGTAGAACTGAACTTTCACCAGCTCGCATCAAATTAAATTCAAAGCCAAATAAAATTTACTGAGATCTTCAATTTAAGTTATGCCAAAAACTAATCCTAGGTAAGGAGAGTGATGGTTAGTGAAAGAAGAATTGATCCTTAATCTCCACCTAGCAATACATTCAGAGCAATTAATTGCAATCTGTTTAACTTCTTCTCCTTGGATACAATACATTGGCCATTTTATTTTTGTTTTACATACTACATGGTATTAACTTTTTCTCCCTCTGATTATAAATACGACAATCTACACCATTCATGCTGTCAGCTATGAAATAGTAAGATTTATCTCTTCATTCCATACACAAAGGAAAGTTAAATTTATGAATCTAGCAGTAAGGCTAGTCATTCTTTCATACTATTTTTCCATTTTGAATTGGTAAAGAGCCTGAACGTCAAGTTAAAGCAAACGTGTCTCCCAGATAAACGTGGTCTAAACAAAATACTTTTCCCCTTGTAATATCAGCGTTTACAACTAGTAAAAGCCCAAAGAAGCAAGGATTTGGTTTATTTCAAGTGTAAAGAGAAGAAAGGATTGTACAATTTGATTGACATAAGAAAACAATTTAAAGATATTTTATTTTTTCCAGATTCTATTGCTGTTTGCCAAACTATAAATGCTCTGATAAAGTCTGCAGATTACAAAAATATATTGCCTGCTGTATTTATGTTGAACTTGCTTTCAGTACTACAGTTCAAAAGCAAGTGGAACAGCATAGCTGCATGTATTAACACTAAAACTGCTGTAAGCTACAACTGGTTGCTCTGGAAGCAATGGAACAAACTCTCTGTAGTCACCATAGAAATGCTATGGAATGTAGTTTCCTGCTGGTTTGCAATGGCATTTTAGAATAACTATAATGTAGCCATAGCCATTATAAACAATGCATCAAAACCATACCTGTTCTAATATACATTCAAACAGAGAGTTTTTCCTTTCCTTGCATGATTAAACTTCCTACTAGCATACATACATATTACATAGAAATATAATAGTATTTATGTATATTACATCATCATATATGTGCTAGATTATACATAACATTCTGTCCTATGACTGAAGAGTCTAGCAGACTGCTTTCCACTCTGTCCACCCTCCCAGCTTCCACTGTAGCCTATCTTTCAGTGGTACCACAATTACATAAATCACAAAGCTCATGAAGGAAAACACACACGTGTTTGTGCAAGAAATGAGAGAGTATTTATTCTGGCACTCTATAATATGTCCTCTCTTCACAAGTTGAACACTATTTTCCTGAATAAATTTAACTGTCATGATTTCCAAAACCAAAAATTAATAAGTCTATAGATTGATCTACAAGATCTATCTGATAGAGAAATCAACTTTTGTTTCTATTTCGTTCTTACTGTTCATGAGCCAACTCTCTTTTTAGACAAACTAGAATAAAAATTCTTATGGGAACTCTATTTTGTAATGTCAGAAAGAATTGAGCAATATTGACTTTATTTACATTCATTAAATTCTGTGCCACCCATGCAAGGACAGATTGGAGGCCTTTTTAAAGCTGCTTTTGTTACCATACAATTTTGGAGCCTACGAAGAGAGAAAACTCTCCTGGTCACTGGTGCTACTACCAAAGAGGTGCACAAACCCTTAGTGCAGCAAATGATAAGTCCCAAATTCCACCAGGTGAAATCAGTGGAATTATACAATTAAGAAAAAATGTGTCCCTTTAGACATGAACTTTAAGAAAAAAATCCCAGTGCTATCACAAGGCATAGTTAATAACTTAAAGTGAACAGCATAATTGGGCATTACTGAACAATTTAATTTACATTACTAAAAAAAACCATTCAGACTATTTCTCTGATTTGCATGTGGTCTTTTTCCATTGAAATCAAGTGTTAAAAGAATAATTCAATTGTGAGTGGAACTCCACTAAGAATGGAGTTAAGAATATTTACTTAAGATATTGTTTATTTATACATTTGATAACTTTGCAATACTATAAGCTCCTGTGTGTATCTTTTTTATATACATTCTCCAGGCATCTTACACAACTTGTTTTTCAAATGCAACAGTGCTGTATATTTTGGAAGGTGGCAGGTTGAGGTGGGCTTTTGCTTTTGTTTGTTTGTTTTTAAACTGAAAATCAAAGGTTGGATTCACTATGTTGAATCACCTGTGTTGAGTCATGATGAATCACCTGATGAGTACTGGAAGGGGACAGTAAAGAGTAAGAAAACTGCAGCATCAGTTTACACAGGCTACTAGCTTTAAAAGTCGTAAATTGGAGAACACACAGATTTCTCAAGTGCTAGATTAAAACCTTTAACATCAAAGCTTATCGTTTTGAAATATTTGACTGCGCAGTCAGGGAACCTCTTTTTAAAAGAATCCTGTCATTTCTTTCCTCCTCATAAGCACTGCCAGTTTCCCAATGCTCTTTTGACAGTATAATCAGTCAATTCAATCAGAGAAATTCTATAGTACAATGGTAATTTTCTCTCACTTTTTTTTCCTCCCTTTACACTGTCAATTCAAACCACCTGCTGAAAGCATTGATGTGGAACGGCTTAGTATTAGCTCTGAAATTAGTACCAGTCCCCAGTTAAATACCTGGCACATTCAGTGTGGGACAGACACTGTTAATGGCACATAAACCCATCAGATGCAATCGGCACATTACTTGAGCAAGTCTCTTTCCAAGCCTTTCAGAGAGCACCTTGCTGGTATCACTGCACTAGACTTAAAAATCAGCCTGAAAGGAATGATTTGAGGAAGGAGGGGTAGAACGAACCGAACCACAGAACTTATGTTTTAAAAAGGGAATTTCTATGAATATTTTCTTAAATGCATTGGGTAGCTTCATATGGCAACATTTTATTTATTCAAATATACAAGCGATTGCTTTAAAAACACATTTTAAGGTAAGAAGCATACAAAACAAACTGTGCGCTGTTTTCAATTAGCAGAACCAAATACAATTCATAACAATATATAAAGTTTCATTTCTTTTTAAATCCTAACACTAGGCTTCAACTATATGTACTAACTTCCATCACTTAAGCATATAAAAAAGGCTATGAAATCTGATATCTTACAAATCCATCAGTTCTCCTGGCCTATTTAGCTCAGCAGGTAGGTTCGTGTGCATGAGTCAGTCAGCAACGATGAAAGGCATTTACTATAGACTCCTCACAGGGTCATCAATGGACAACCTGTACAAGATTTATACTTTAAATAATAAATGAACTAAACACCTTGAAGTAATTGGCTGTGTGAAGCCTCACACTGGGCCAGATAGCTTGTCTGTACAAAGTAAAATAAGATTAAATAATAAATGAACGGTGCAGAGGTTTTCTAACCAAACTAATTCTACATGATTTTTTTAAGTGCAAGTTGTTCATGAGTTGAGATGCTTTCATGATTTCATGCTGGTGTCATGGGGCCAGTCTCCTTCTTTGTCAACAGTAACTATCTCAGAGGTCTGTGTTCTTTTTGGTGATGATGTTAGGAACTTGGTGCCCTGCTTCCCTGTGCGAGATAATATAAGCAGCCTACACAATAACGTAACCATGTCAGGAGTTCATCAAACGCTCATTCTCCATTTCAGTTTTGTAAAGAATGAACACATCACGATTTTGACCACACAGAATGATAGAATGTTGTGAGTTGGAAGGGACCCACAAAGATCATCGAGTCCAACTCTTGCCCTAGCACAACCCCAAGATTCAGACCATGTGTCTGAGGGCCTTGTCCAAATGCTTCTTGAATATTGTCAGGCTTGATGCCACGACCACCTCCCTGGGGAGCCTGTTCCAGTGCTCCACCACCCTCTGGGTGAAGAACCTTTTCCTAATGTCCAACCTAAACCTCCCCTGGCACATCTTCCTGCCATTTCCTCTGGCCCTATCGCAGGTAGCGAACCTCTAGAGATTTTGCATCAATTCATTAATTCATTCACAAATATAATGTGCAAACTCTTCACTGATAGGATTATAACGGTAACACAGTCATAGGATTTACCCACAGTAGTTATAAGGTAGGGATCCACATTCAACATTTTTTCTTTAATGCTGGCAAGTGTTTCCAAAATATCCTCCAGCTGCAGACTAACATTCTAGGTGACAGCCCTGTGCAGAAATTCTCCCTCTTAAATACGATGCTGCAGGCCATCTCACCCCCAGTTCACAACCACATAAATCCCTGTTAAAAATACAGTTTTATTAGCCATATAAGTACCAGTGTAAAATATTTAAATTAGGTTGCAAAGCCTCTTTTAATACGATTAAGCAGTCTAAAACTAGTCAGATACACCAATAAGACCAGTGGCTCCCAGGCAGTCCACAGCAGATTTGTTTACTAAAACACAGCAAATTCATTTTGTTGCTAGACCCAAAGCTTTTTATAAAATCTGTAGATACTAGGCATTCCAGGAAGAAGAAATAGCTTGAAAGGAAGAAAGTGGGAATATATTTAAAGGGTTTATAGGCCAGTTCTCAACTGGTGTAAAGTGTCTTAGGTCTAGTAATCTAAACAGAGTTTTCTAGATTTACAGAAAACAAAGGTCTTGCCCTTTACCTTTAGGGAAGCTACCTTCACTAAAAGAGGTGAAGGGCACAACTTGTCAAATCATTTCATATTTCTGATTTAAAGTTTTTTTCATGTCTCTGAAATGCCTGAATCTTAAGATTTACTTATGGCTCTTCTACTTTAAATGCATAAAAGCAGCTGCTTTTAAGAACACCAAATTAAAGGAGTGCTCCTGCAGTTCTAGTAGGCTTACATGCTCACCCACTCCTCATGTTTTCTATACAAAGTAGTTTGTATAGGTATCTCATGGTACGCCCATACACTCTAAAGGAGAAGTTCCAAGGGTTTCATTCACAGTCCACCACTGGGCTCCACATTTGGGAGCTGCTGCTCTAGAGCGGAGCAGCAGTAGTCCAGAAGTAATACCAGCATGAAAAACAAAGACAAGGAGGGGAAAAAAAAAAAAAAAAAAAAGGAAAGAAAAGGAAAGAAAAGGAAAGGAAAGGAAAGGAAAGGAAAGGAAAGGAAAGGAAAGGAAAGGAAAGGAAAGGAAAGGAAAGGAAAGGAAAGGAAAGGAAAGGAAAGGAAAGGAAAGGAAAGGAAAGGAAAGGAAAGGAAAGGAAAGGAAAGGAAAGGAAAGGAAAGGAAAGGAAAGGAAAGGAAAGGAAAGGAAAGGAAAGGAAAGGAAAGGAAAGGAAAGGAAAGGAAAGGAAAGGAAAGGAAAGAAAGAAAAGAAAAGAAAAGAAAAGAAAAGAAAAGAAAAGAAAAGAAAAGAAAAGAAAAGAAAAGAAAAGAAAAGAAAAGAAAAGAAAAGAAAAGAAAAGAAAAGAAAAGAAAAGAAAAGAAAAGAAAAGAAAAGAAAAGAAAAGAAAAGAAAAGAAAAGAAAAGAAAAGAAAAGAAAAGAAAAGAAAAGAAAAGAAAAGAAAAGAAAAGAAAAGAAAAGAAAAGAAAAGAAAAGAAAAGAAAAGAAAAGAAAAGAAAAGAAAAGAAAAGAAAAGAAAAGAAAAGAAAAGAAAAGAAAAGAAAAGAAAAGAAAAGAAAAGAAAAGAAAAGAAAAGAGTATAAATGTTAAAATAGTGAATCCAAAATTTAATAAATAAATAAATTAAATTAATTGTTTCAGAGAACTGCAATGAAATGTGAAGGCTACCCCTTTAAAACACACAAGCAGCATTTATGCAGCTGATAATCTAAAGTCCCTGTGACCTTGGCAGCCTTACAGGGGTAATCTTCATGTAAGATGAATTATTCTTGAACAATTGCTCTAACGTATTAGGCTAAAGCATACTGTCCTTCAATATTAGGCATGCTTGTCTTTCCACATCCTTATTTTTAAACAAACGTATTTATTAAGGACAAAGTGGAGGGGAAGGAAGGAAGGAAGGAAGGAAGGAAGGAAGGAAGGAAGGAAGGAAGGAAGGAAGGAAGGAAGGAAGGAAGGAAGGAAGGAAGGAAGGAAGGAAGGAAGGAAGGAAGGAAGGAAGGAAGGAAGGAAGGAAGGAAGGAAGGAAGGAAGGAAGGAAGGAAGGAAGGAAGGAAGGAAGGAAGGAAGGAAGGAAGGAAGGAAGGAAGGAAGGAAGGAAGGAAGGAAGGAAGGAAGGAAGGAAGGAAGGAAGGAAGGAAGGAAGGAAGGAAGGAAGGAAGGAAGGAAGGAAGGAAGGAAGGAAGGAAGGAAGGAAGGAAGGAAGGAAGGAAGGAAGGAAGGAAGGAAGGAAGGAAGGAAGGAAGGAAGGAAGGAAGGAAGGAAGGAAGGAAGGAAGGAAGGAAGGAAGGAAGGAAGGAAGGAAGGAAGGAAGGAAGGAAGGAAGGAAGGAAGGAAGGAAGGAAGGAAGGAAGGAAGGAAGGAAGGAAGGAAGGAAGGAAGGAAGGAAGGAAGGAAGGAAGGAAGGAAGGAAGGAAGGAAGGAAGGAAGGAAGGAAGGAAGGAAGGAAGGAAGGAAGGAAGGAAGGAAGGAAGGAAGGAAGGAACTTATTATAGTCCATAGAGCTGAAATTATTTGCAGAACAGACTTAAAGACTCCAGAGCACAGGATAACTCTCAGCAAGCCCAGCTCACAGATTTAATGCATCCAATCTTCTGAGAAAAAACTTTCAGAGATATCAGCAGGTAAAGGATGAAAAAGTCAAGCCTGTTGGTGACCCAGATGTATCCCACAAACACAGTAACTGACATCCCAGTTACTATAAAGGAAACTCTCTCACAACTGTTAAGAGGACGAGCACTTTGCCATCTTCCTATGTTGAGTTCATTCATACACTGGTATCTTACCTACCAAAAGAGTAACAGTTTGGGCCAGACATCAGTAGAGAGAGAGTCAAGCATTTTGCATGATCTGAAGAGGGAGCCAAGCAAGTTTGTAAGAGAGATTACAGAATCACAGAATGGTAGGGGTTGGAAGGGACCTCAGGAGATCATCTAGTGCAACCCCCCCTGCCTAAGCAGGTTCCCTACAACAGGTTGCACAGGAAAGCATCCAGGTGGGTTTTGAACATCTCCAGAGATGGAGACTCCACAGCCTCTCTGGGCAGCCTATTCCAGTGCTCTGTCACTCTCACAGTGAACAAGTTTTTCCTTAGGTTTGTATAGAACTTCTGGTGTTCCAGTTTTTGCCCATTGCCCCTTGTCCTGTCACTGGGTAATACTGAAAAAGAGCCCGTCCCCATTCATTTGGCCCTCACACTTCAGGTATCTATAGACATTGATAAGATCCCCCCTCAGTCTTCTCTTCTCCAGGCTGAAGAGTCCCAGCTCTCTAAGCCTTTCCTCACATGGGAGATGCTCCAGGCCCCTAATCATCTTTGTGGCCCTATTACAAATGCATATGACAACAAAGATCTGTGCTCAGAAGTACATATCCTTTGTTGGGTTTTTTTTTTTGCCAAACTCAAGTTCCTTCCAATCTTATTTCTTAAATATATGTAGATATCAAAGAACTTTGAAAAGGACACATATGGTCTATGGTCCTCTATGAAGAGGACCTAAACCAAGACACATCATTACTGGGATGAGTGGAACTACCTATGTATCTGTTTAAATAAAATAACCAGAGCACTTTCCATGTAGAACTCTTTGCAAGCATTAATTAAGAAATATGTGCCACAGGACTGAGGCATAAAAACCTGGAAATTTGGAAGGTACCTAGGATCAGAAATGCACTCCTTCCGCTCCATGTAAATCTTGAGAACTTCTAAACAATAGAGATTGCTTAGTTCCCACAGATTCCCCAGGCCTCTACAATTCTGCTTCTGTTCATGCCTGAAACATCCTCACTCTCGCCCAAGCAAAGTAAGGGCACAATCATTATGCATCTACCTGACACTTATCTCCAGTAATATGCCTTGATCTGATGTGTCCACAGATGCTGCCTAAATCATGTTCCTGTGGCTAGGTTTTGTGCAAAATACCACCGCAGTTATGATTTTTTTCAAAAACAGAAGCTAGAAGAGATGTGCTTCTATTCACACAGCAGCTAATTGGTTAGAACAATCATGAAAAACAGAGATGGCAGGTTCAGTTTCCTGAGGGATCAAACCCTAAGGGTCTGCACTACCATCAGCATCACCTCTTTCAGAGCAGGAGGCAGTCAATCTCTCCTGCACTCTGTACGGAAGAATCAGCATTAACTGGGCCAGAGAGAAAGAACACATCACCATGCACAGCCTCCCCACCTAGTGATCTGGGCATATACTTGGAAAGCAAGCAGGAAGACTCTGATTCCACCTAAGTCAGTGATTAAATTAGTAGCTGGTATATAATAAAACATACACTGAAACAGCAATCTACAGTGGGAACTTACAACTTGCAAAAGCTATTATGAGATTTTTTTATCCCCCCTCCCCCCGCATTTGGATTCTCTTGGACTTTTAAAAAATAGATCTAGAAACACGAATTACTGGGCAGGGAAATCCAGCTTTCCCAGTGCCACAGGCAGACCCTTCTCCAGGCCACACTGAAGCAGCCCTCTGTCATGTAGGTCAGGTGAAACCTCACAGGCTTAATGCTTGTTTTTGAACCTGTGCTGTTGAGCAGTATATGCTGCCATTAACTTTTTTTTCTTCTTCCGTGTCAGGAAAGAAGAGAAAGACCCCAAAGTAGAAGGGGATCTTCACAGGAGCCAAACACAGGGGGTCTGCTGTTTGGCCTGCTCTCTCGTTCATCACAAACATAGCAAATTGATCATTCAAATTGATTTGTTGGCTCTTAATTACCTGAGTCAATGAAAACTGGGTACATATACCTCAGCCAAGAATCTGCTCCTTGCATTTTAAAACATTGACAAGTGCTTGGTATATAATACTGAGAGTTGGTCCACAACATTGTACCCGCCAGTGATGTTCAAAAACTATTATCTCTGTGGGAAATAGTGACAAGAGATGGGGGGAAGCATCACCATTTTACACTTCTTCCCAATAACCACTTTTCTTCAGGTTGGTACATTTTTCATATTAAAATACATCACACCTATCAAACCAGTGCCAGAGGTCTGCACAAATGAATAGTCATACACTTGTGTCATTAATAAACAACATAGGAATTCTAGGAGCTCTGGTATGTGTGCAAGACACACTGTATTTGCTGAAGTACTATGCATGTCATGTTATCCCTCAGTGATTCATAGATCACGTGGAAAAGAGACAGGTTTTGCAAATCGTGCTATTGAAAAAGGATAAGTGATGAATTCTATATTTATACTACCAAAGAGAAATTTGCAATCATGATACAGCAATGTTAGAAGAAAGGGATAGATGTGTGATATATTGGCTAGCCTTGACTGTGACTGTTCCTGCAGTGTAAGAATTTCTTTATCCAAGGACAACTACTTTCACCTTCCCATCTGTCCTGTGAATTTTTTAATGTCTGAGACAGGTGGCCTGTTGGAAACCTAAAACCCTGTGGGTACAAAATATGATTAAAATCTGATGTTAGGCTCTACGATAAAGAAGAGCTCTATGTTTAGTTGAGAATTTGTAACTAACCTGCAAAAATATGTCAAAGGTAATTTGAACCCTACATAACCAAAATCTTTTTAATTCAAGTTCAGCATATGCTATATCAAAATTTCACTTGCAGTCATTTCCCCATAGATCAAATATGTATCCTGAGAAGTATATATACTTCTTTCTTTTAGAAAAATCTTTAAAGGAATATTTTAATAAATGCTTCATTCCTAAATATATCAGTAACAACAATAACACGAAAGATTAATGTGTTGAACTCATTATTTAATAACTTAGAGAGCACACAATTAATGCATCATAATAAATTCTTAACAATTATTAAAACAAATATCTGAAAACTTCTGAAGGCATATCAAGAATTCAAAGGCTGCTGGGTATGTAATGTTGCCCCTTTTTGGAGAAGGGGATGGTGATTTAAATGGGTCTTTTATACTTGCAATTATTTCTCAGCAAAAAAGAGCAAAAAGCCTAATTGAAATCTATTTAGAGGAAATTCAGAGTCTATGCAGAATTTAAAAGTTTGGGATAGAATACTAAGTGCTGATTTCTGCAGATAATTAAAATTTAAAATGTTAAATGATTTATCTTGTTGTAAATAATTAAGGAGATTTTAAAAAGGCGAGCAAGAAAATGCGGTATGTGACTATATTGTGCATTGTCGATCTGTATTTATAAGAAATGGTACATATTACATATGGACTAGGGTTTTCTGTCTGTTTCTCATAATGATGTAGTATAAAGAGAAATTTAAAAAAAAAAATCCAGATAATTCCAACAGATTTAATATATTCAGTAAAATGCAACTAAAGTTGATTTACATTCTGATCTAATAGATTATAAAATACATGAAAAAGGCCCTGCGGGGCAAACTTGATAGATTACTTTCCAGTGATATCAAAACCAAAGGCATTGAAACTTAACTATGAAATATCATCCCGGTGTACCCTAGTTAAACCTACACACTTACAAAAGTCTGTAATGTCCAGAGTGTGATTCTCAGGCTAACGACATTTACCAGTTGTACAGCTGTGTAACCCCTCAGACACTGTGAGCCATTTCTGATATGCACTAGAGTAAAGAAGATCAAATGCAAAAAGGTAATATGGGCATTACCACAGATGTGGGAAAATATTTATGCTCCCGTTCAAAACTAAGACCTCCACTTCTATCTGGCCTTTAATCTAATTTCATAATTTTTTTTTGAGAATTAAGGTCTTAAAAAGGGAACTGTAGAAACTGATTAATTGTTTGCGAAATTGTTTGTTTTAGATGCTCTGGGGATGTTTTTTTTTGTTTAAATAGTGATAACAGTTAGTTTCACTGGCCCCAGCAATGGAAGAGCTGGCTGGAAAAGCTAGGAGGATTGTACCATCTTCTCTCCCTCTCCCAACATCTATTAGCATGGCCTGCAAAACATGCATTCCATATTTTCTGATATGTAATTATCATGAAGGGCTATATCCTCCTTTTATCTGCACAGAAAACCTTTCATTTGTTCATTATAATTAATTTTGTTACATTAATTTGAAATGTAATATTTGTACCATTTCACAGTTTTCCTTGCCACATAATTTACCTGTAATTTCTTATGTGATACTATTTGAAATTCAGTTCAAATGTTGGAACTCATTCCTTGAGCAACAAGTGCGAGATCATGCAATTCCTTTTTTAATAATAATACAAGTATCCTAAATTATGCAGCAAAACCCACATGCTCTGTTTTTGCTCTTATATTATTATGTTAGCTCTGCTTTTACACCACGTGGTTGAAATAATATACTTCAAGCCCACATAATGGCAAAGTTTCTAGTGAAAGGCCAGAATTCTTAAATGGTAAATCTAGTAGATTTTTTTTTTTCCTTGAAGTTGAAAAGATTAGAAAAAATGTCTGGCTCAACTGAATCTAACAGAAAATAGTTCTGTGAAACAAGAAAGGAGTACCTAGATCTAAGATGCAGCTCAGATTCAGAGAATATTAAACAGAATGCTTTTTACCCTCTGCTGTTTGTTATTAATAATAAATTTATAATAACAGAATGGTTGCTATCACTATTCTCATATGATGGTTAGCATTGGAAGGGACCTTAAAGATCATCCAGTTCCAACACCCCTGCCATGAACTGGGACACCTCCTGCTAGACCAGGTTGCCCAAAGCCTGATTCAACCTGGCTTTGAAAACTTCCAGGGAGGAGGCAT
The DNA here is from genome assembly GCA_907165065.1 of Caprimulgus europaeus. The sequence continues at coordinate 29,275,090 of OU015532.1, forward strand.
TCACAACCTCTTTGGGCAACCTGTTTGAGTGTCTGACCACCTTCACAGTAAGGAATTTCGTCCTAATATCTCATCTAAAGCTACCCTCTTACAGCTTAAAGCCATTGTCCCTTGTTCTATCACTATCTGTCCTTGTAAAAAGTCCCTCCCCAGGTTTCTTGTAGGACCTGTTCAGGAACTGGAAGGCAGCTATAAGATCTCCCTGAGAAGCAAAATCAAATGCAAAATCAATTCCTTGCACAGATATGCAAGGAATAACAACACTATTTCCTCACCATGAAAAAGATGTCAATTATTGATGTTGAAATCTAGAACCATGGACAAGAGCAGTGAAGAAGTCAGGTGATTAGATAACAGGTGATGGAGAGGCTGATGGCTAGCAAATAATCTTTCCCTGCAAAGAAGTTACAGAACATTCCAATATGAGTTCTTCTTATATAAATAATTCTAAACCATCCCAATAACTTAAAAAATTAGAGAAATGAATGTATCTTTGTTGGGGTGTGAGCGGCGGGGGGGAGGGAGGGGGAGATAAATCCAGTATAGGCATAAACTATCATATAGCTTAAAATACATTGAGCAACAAAAAATCTCAGTCTGAGACTGAACAGTAAGTCCTTCCAGATATGCAATGGAACACGGAATAAATTCTGGGAAATACCAAACACCTGCAATTCCCTTCATCTTTAATATACAGCATAACTCGAACTGAGAGCTGCAGGTGTTCAATTCCACTTGGTATTAGTCTCTGTGCATCAAGTAAGCACTAAGAAAGGCAACAAAAAATATAAAAGAATCAAAATGTTTCGGACTTTATATTGCTATTCACATTTCACTTTGTTACAGGAAATGTTAGACTGGGAATGTATTATTTATTCAGAGGCTAAAAGCAAACAAGCTTATTTATGTCACAGAAACCGTATTACATAACTTTTTTAAAAAATCCACCACACAACTGTAGCTTTGAAGGAATCAAAGAATACCTCCTAAAGTTTCAAAGGCCACTATACCTTCCTGCCAAGCTCTGCCCAAGAGGGCTCTATTATATGCCCCCCTTTTCTCACAAGTTTAATTCACTCAGGATATAAAGAGAACAGAATGAAATCCTTATTCTTCTGCAGCACCACACAAACTATGTTTGCAAAAGCACTCTCTCTACCTTAGTTGAAAAATTATAGTATGATATAATGGACACATCATGCCATGTCTAAATAAGCAGCATGAGTATATTTTACTGAGAACCTGGGAATCAAATCTTCTTTTTGTTTACACTACTTTATTTAAAAAATGTTTTAGTGCTATTTGCTAGTCATTAAAAGAAAAAAGAATATTTAAAAATATTCTAGATACTATATGTTTAAAGTAGACCATGCATTGAAACTTGTAATTGTTAGATAGAGTACCAACAGACTGGGCTTAAATGCATGAAGTTGTGAAAGGTAGAGATATGACAAAACCACTGTTTGTCTGCTACTTTCTATAAGAAGGAAATATTTTGCAGATCATTTATAAAATCAGGAACATTAATCAGCTATTGTTGACATACTAAAAATGATGATATGAAGGCAAAGTCCTCAGGAGTATGTAGCATTGGTAAATGAATGTAGGTTTCAGCATTACATTAAATATTTTATTATGTGTTTCAAAAATACTCTGAATTGTTTTAAACCATCTGATTTACATCCCTATTCCTAGAAATAATGAGTTAGTGTCAGTGCTAGCGGCTATCTAAGTACAGTTTCCCCAGCACTGTAGAGCCACATACTTTACCACTATGACTATACTCCAGTGACGTGCAAAACACAGCAAAAAAAGCGCAGGAGAATTTGCTTATTTTCTTAGTGTACAGCCATCACATTGCTTGGCTGTACTCCATATACCCCAGAGGATGTCAGCATTAAACACCCAGAGATCACTGGATTGCTAAATGGGTTTACAGCAGGTCACTTCTGGAAATTGAGGCTGCATTTAGCCTTAGTCAACAGTTTTGTTTTGTTTTGGTTTTTTTCCTATTTCCTTCATCAACATCAAAACACAGCTGTTCCTACCAGCTTTAAGGTGTCTTGCTCTCCTTAGCTCTTTTGTCCTGTGCTCTGCTTGGCTTCCCTGGACCTCCATCTCATTTCTCTGCTCTTGCAAACCGGGAAATGAAAAACTATGCTATCAGGAAAGAGAAAGGTTTTAATTCCTGCTGGGTGCTTGGTGCCTGTAAGACTGTTCAGAAGGTTTCCTGGATTTGTGAATTATGTTCTGACTTACTTTTGTAAGCCAAGTAAAAATGAGATTGAAATCTGAAGTGGAAGTTGCACCCTGAAGGACACAGGAATTCAGTGAGCGCCTACAGTGCAAATTACAACATCTGTGGGAGAAGCAGAGATTATCACCTCAAAAAGAAACACACTCTGATTAAGGATAAGGCAGCCAAAAATACAATAACGAAGGAAGAGACTCTTCCCCTGGAAGAAATGTTCCGGCAACCATCCATCTATAGGGTGGTCCAAGAGTTCAGAGGATGGTCAGAGGCACTTTAGACAATGTCCGCTACTGTTCTTGCTCTGGCAGCACTGTGTGGAGCAAAACATTGCCAAAAACACAAAACTACACTTTCCATGCTTCCTTTCTTTTTTGTGCTGCCCAGATCACGTATTACCAAAAGCATGTACTGTTCTTCTTTGTTGCTGCCTACATGTGTATAAGTCATTTGCTAACATCTGAATAAAGTATTAGCATCTAAAAACTCTTAACTGCTTTCCTTTAATTTAAATAGGCACTTGTGCTCTGATAGGCCTAATTTATTTGATTGCTGTCCAATGATTCTACAATGAATGAAAACTATGAAGTAAGCGGGCAAAGAAAAATAAAGGCGTGGAGAGTGGTGAAGATATTTTCTCCAAGCGATTACATGGGCCATGTGTTCAGGTAGGCATTTGGGGGTTTTGTTTGTTTGTTTTTTAAACTGCATTGCAGATGTATTCCTGAAAATGGATTACATGGCTTCAGAAATCATTAGGGGAGGGAGGAAAGAAAGTCCTTAGGAAAAAAGCCCCATGGCTTAGGAAACCACATAGGGGAAATTTGTGGCTTGAAGTTTGCAGTATGCAAAAATAAAGCATTGTACAAATATCTACTTGAGCAAGGGCACAAAAGCTAAAGAAATCTACTGGAAAAAGTAAGTTTCAGAAGGGAGGATGAAGCCTTGTTAACGAGCTGCAAAAGGTCAGTTCTTCAACACATCAGGTACAATAGGACTGACAATGAGATCAACCCCTTTCTCTGCAGCCATTCCTTCACAATACTGGAACGCTTGTTTTCATTACAGCTGCACTCTGAACTGTCAAAAACCAAAAGAATCAGCACCACCTTCTTTTGCTAAAAAGTTATAATATGACCTGGATTCCCCTTCATTTGTAGAATTTATTTCATATATACAATACACGCAAAGCTTTCTGCAATAATTTAACATTTCAAACCTGCTTTAAATATCTGTACCTCAAAGTGGCTGAGTTTATGTGAACTATATGCATTGTTTTAATTGGTAGAAACACCGCATTCAGTTAGCTGACAAAAGATTGCTAATATCGCCTATGTTTTTATTTGTAATTCACAAGGGAAAAAGTAAGAAAATAACCTGGTTAGAAGCTCAGGTGTGAGGAAAATACTACATTGATAAAACTTATTACATTAAGCCATATTTTTATGCACTAATGGTGCTTCTGTATGGTTTTAAGAACCACATATATTTCCATTTAACAATACCTCATTTCCTCCTCCTCACTCTCATCTTCTCTAACTAAAGGATAATAATTGCTATTTATTTTAAAAATAATTATTAATTTGTAGGAAAAAATCCTAACCAATCAGAACTGTGTAGTATGGAAGTTGATTTTACATTAGCACATAAAATAAAACGACCGTGGAAGTTCCACATAAATATCAGCCAAGCAAATATAACAGAAGTAGATACATCACTGAAAATGCTTTCCTTTTTCTTCTCCATAATCCTATAGTACTTTATTTCTTTCATGATACAGAACAATTTTTCTATTAAAACATTATATACATTAAAATATAGCAATATAATAAGTTTTTAATTTATATAATTTATCCCTTTTTTAGCCTTTCCATAAGCACTGCCAAAAAATTATTAACACTGCGAAAGCCTTCTCTGCAAATCTGCTTTGACTAACACAGAGCTATGCCTCAGCCTCTGTCTTTGCATAAACCTCCTCATCACTCACCTGGGCACCGCATAAACTTTTCAACTCTGCTTTGGTAGTAACTGCAGCTGCATAGAACTTTTGGCTGCTATACAGTACAGGTAGGGCTATTAAAATCTTGTTGAAACCATTGTTGATAAAAACAGATACAAAACTGGCATGAATTGCCCACTGTGTTGACAAATATACATGCCCTGACAAGGCCTAGTACGTAGACACTAGCAGGAGCTGCTGTTGTAGGTAGCACAGCACAAATCCTACCAAGACAAGCAGCATTCCCTTGGAGGAGGGAGAAAAACTTTCTGTTACCTTCCATCTCTCCCACCCAACTTGCCCAGTGACCCATTCAGTTCTGCTGAACTTGCAGTTTGCTTACTATGTGATGCATCAAACAGTTCAGGACTAATTATGCCTCTATTTATAACACAATATATGCTTATGAGCAAAGATGTCTAGTGTTCTTACGTCTGTCCTTTGCAGTCACCTGAATGGTACAAGTCAACTTTCACAGTTACTCTCTTAGCCTTTCTACCTCCCACCCATCTCCCATTCCTCTCTGAAAGTATGGAATACAGAATTTAAAATTGCCATTTGAGTTTCTCACCTATCTAGACAATCTTAATTTGACTTCCACAATTGTACCCACTATGACTCTCCTCACCAGAGTCTCTAACTCCAGTCAGCAGTCTATCTCCAGACCTTACTTTTTCTTTAACACTGACCATATTCTTTTTCCAAAGCTTTCCCTTCCTTTTCACCCTCTCACTTTTTCCATTACTGCATCCTCCTAACTCTTCCTCTACCTCTCTAATGGTTGCTTCAGCTTTTTATAAGCTGTCACATTCAGCTTATACCTGTCTTGCCCATAGTTTCATCTAGGTTGCCATCCTTTTGTGTCTATATTACTACAGTCCCCTTTTCTCTGTCCTTAAGCAGTATCATCTTTTCCTTTGTCTATCCATTTGTAAGGTTGCTAAAAAAGTAATTTTTTTTTTTCTTTGACCATGACACTCCCCCACTTTGGAAGAGTTAATGTATTTTAACATTAACAATTTAATTTCTAGTGTTTAATTTAAACATTAACACAACACTTTTTTTTTCTGAAAAGGACTACTTCTACTTAATAAAAGTAAATAAGTCTCTTTATATGAAAATGGAGCATCTGTAACTTTTAACAAAAAAAATTAAAAGTTTTGACTGAGATGAAAACTAGTTTTCTTCAACAGTATAACAACAGCTGGAGATAAGATAAAGATATTTACTCCAGAACAGCATATGGTCTATAGAAAAATGTATCAGATCTAATTTTAGGTCCAAACATCAATTAACCTTAGTTATATGAACACATTCATCACAGAAGTAACTTCAAAAGCCTCACCTCAGAGTAGCCAACAGCTTGATAATTAAAATATTTCAGTAAAGGAAAGACAGCTAAATTTGGCTCTGAGTTTTCTAAATCCAAATAAGCGACCAATTATTTGGTACTGGACAGCGCTGTAATCTTCAGGCCCTTCTCTTTGCTCCCTTCTCCTAAACCTAAGAATCTTTTCCTATTAACTGTTTTGTCTTTTGACAAAAATAATTTATTTTCAAAAGGTTTTTTTTTTCAAAACAACGAAAATAAAAAACCTTAAGTAGCTCTACTTAAAACTACAATTACAATTTCATTCTGCATAGCAGCATAGAATATATTACAGTCCCCAAATGAATGAATTACGGTGTATAAAATGTTTCTCACTAAAAAAAAAGAAAAAGACAGACAAGCAAATCTTCAGAAGAGGAGATTTAAGCAAAGAGCATGAGCTTCCTAAACTGAGAAAGGCAGCTTATTCCTTAGCTGTTGGGCATAATGGTAAAACCCTCCATCACGCAAGGTTTGTAGTTTCGTAATTGGAACTTGCGCTAAGAGGGCACTGAAGAGCACAGAGGCCTGGAAGCGATACATCTCAAAATTAAATCAGGAGATATATTCAGGACCTTGACCATGAAGGGGCTGACAGGTCAACTTCACAATCAATCCTTTGTTTCTGAGTAGCCAATGCAGTGATGCTAGGATTAGGGAGATATGCTGTCTTTTTTTGCACAATATACTTCTCTGGCAAAAGAGTTTTGCTCAAGCTTCGTAATGAGACCAGTTGGCAGGCCAGCGAGCAAAGCACTATAGTTGTCTAGCTTGGAGGAGATAAAACTCTGAGCCATTAGCAGACAAGGATACAGTATGTTTTCATTTTTCCCAGTGACAGTAGGGAGTCTTAATAATCTGCCCAATGTGATGTTTAAAGGACCCTTCATAGTCCAACAGGAATACGGATGTTGAAGTGGTAATCTTGTACTGCAAATAATATATATATACATAAAAGCTACATCAAAAATTGAGGTGGTGTTAAGCTTATAGATAGAGTCACAAAATGAAATACCTTCATTTTACTTGGATTTAATGAAATAAAATCAACATAACTTATATTTTAATGATTTTCCAGGGAACAGATCCAAACAATAAAAGCACAGTTTGGATTTGCTGCTTTAACTGACAAATGAATTAGCAGGTTCTCAGCACAGAAATGAAACTCAATATCAAACCAGTGATTCATCTGGCCCAAAAACAGCACTCAAGTGTTAACTACAACAAGCCAAAAATAGAACTCTCAAATGTCAGACCCAACTACCATATAATCATAGAAGAGTTTGGGTTGGAAGGGACCTTTAAAGGTCATCTAGTCCAACTGCCCTGCAAAAAGCAGGGACATTTTCAACCAGATCAGGTTGCTCAGAGCCACATCCAACCTGACGTTGAATGTTTCCAAGGCTGGGGCATCTACCACCTCTCGGGGCAACCTGTGCCAGTGTTTCACCCACCCTCACTGTAAAAAATTTCTTCCTCATATCTAGTCTGAATTTACCCTCTCTTAGTTTAAAGCCATTACCCCTTGTCCTATTGCAACAGGGCCTGCTAAAACCCTGTCCTCATTTTTCATGTAAGCCCCCATTTAAGTATTGAAAGGCTGCAATAAAGTCTCCCTGGAGCCTTCTCTTCTCCAGGCTGAAGAACCCCAACTCTCTCAGACTTTCTTCAAAATAGAGGTGTTCCAGCCTTCTGATCATTTTAGTGGCTCTCCTCCGGACCCACTCCAACAGGTCCATGTCTTTCCTGTGCTGAGGACTCCAGAGCTGGACAAGGTACTACAGGTGGGGTCTCACCAGAGCAGAGTAGAGGGGCAGAATCACCTCCCTTGACCTGCTGGCCACGCTTCTTTTGATGCAGCCCAGGATACGGTTGGTCTTCTGGGCTGCAAGTGCACATTGCACTACTGTATTGGAAGATGTGAAATCTTCTTCACAAATATAACACTGCCTGATGATCTCATCAGTTTTGGATCAGTCTGAGATGGTGCACATCAGAAAGCCCAGTATATTTTTTGCATTCTGAATAAAATGCAGGTACATGGAATGTCGTCTTTACTGTTCTAAAAATGAGCATTTCACTCAAACATTTTTCTATAGATCTGTAAGTTTTATTCAGATTTACAAGATGCTTACAAGATGAAAATTCCCTTAGCAACCTCAGAAGAACAACACAGTTGAACACAGTTGACAGCATTAGAAGCCATACTGAAATAAAATTAAATGAGAATTGAAACAAGAGAAATTTCAACACTCTCCCTCCCCCCTGCTAGGGTTTTAGCTTGCCTATATGATGATAGCTCCTGAAGACATGAATTCAGATCATTATTTAAGTATCCAATATAACACTAGATATAACTCCAATTGAAATCATTGAGACTGTGCCCATATACAGTCTGAAGTTTGTATCTGAATACTAGTAGGTCAGATATTATAACTTGGCAAGGAAAATATTCATTGATGAGAACAACGATTACCAGGACATAAGGGTCCATGCTTTAGACATGCAATTTCCTAATAAGAATATAACACAGTCCTTAGCTGGAGACTACTTTTGGGTGAGTCTTCTGTTTTAACAGATATAAAACAGAAACTGTAAAAACATACTATGATTTGATTCTTTGCAACAGAGAATCATAGAATTTGCAAACATTTCCATTCCTTCTCCCTCAGAGCAAGAAGAGTTCTTCATTGCTTCCACACTGCAGAAGAAGCCAGGAAGGAGTAATGAGGAAACCAAAAGGACTTAGCTTAGCTGAGTAATACTTCTAATTTATATTTTATATTTTAGTTTTCTGCATGTAAAATAGTGGAAGAGGAATACAGTTGAAGATTTATTAATCTATTTTAAAGCCAGGACAATTATTACCATCTGTTCTGACCTCCAAAACATGCAGGTTTTCAGGTTCTGCCAAGCAGTTTGTATACCATATTGATAACTTAAGCTAAAGAATCTTGAAACACCAATGACACATAGGGCCTTGGCTCTGTAAAAATAGCTCTAACTTGGTTTAATCATGTACATGTCCAAAACTACTTATCTTCCCCTTCCACCTTTGTGCTGTAGATCTGTTACAGAATGTGCATGTTTTCAGATTAACAGCTAAATGGAACTTCCTCACCCCTTTGCTTGGGCTTGAACCTCTGAAGTGTCATATTCAGTCCAAACTGAAATACTTTTAACACAGCTCATGTTCAAGAGAATGAAAAGGAAAAAGAAATTTGCAGTTCTCAAGTGTCTTGTTCATATTGCTTATGAGCTTGCCAAAAATTCCTGTGCACTTTACAGTATTTATTAACCATTCTAGGATACCATTCTTGATTTCCTAAGGCACTTCATCAGAAGTAGCCAGACAATTAGATTACAAACTCAACAATTGTCTACTGAAGTTGGAACAGTCAATTTTGAATAATATAAAAAGTTGTTAAAAAGTACACATAAAATTTAAAAATATACTTTAGCAACATTTGCTCATTTGACAGCAGCAATGGTAGATCCAGTTGTTATCCAAGAAAGTTGTTTTCCTCAAAATATATTAGTAAAAAATTAAAGATAGCTAAACAGATGGTTGGCCTCAGAAGGTAGTGGTTGATGGGTTGTACTGTATCTCAGAGGTTGATAACAACTAGAGTACCACAGGGACCTGTCATAGGACCTAGCTGTTTAAGATGCCTCTCAGTGACCTGGGGCAAGTGTCACAGTGGTCTCTTGTCAATTGTGGAGATGACAGCAAAAACAAGGGGGCCAGTTGATACAGCTACAGGCAGGCCTGCCACCCAAAAGGACTCAGATGGGCCAGAGGGTTGTGCCAACAGGAACCCTGTGAAACTCCACATGAACAAAGCCTGGGACGGTGGGGGGTCTTGATGGACAGGGAGCTGAACATGAGCTCACAGCGTGCCCCTGCACAACAGCATCGTCAGCAATTTTCACAAAAGCACAGCCAGTAGATTGAGTGGAGACATTATTCACCTGTGCTATGTTCTGGGAGATGACATCTAGATTTTTTGTTCAGTTTTGGATTCATCAGTTCAGGAAAGATACTGGTCAGCTCAAGGAGTTCAGTAAAGGACCATGCAAGATGGTTAGGGGCCACAGCACTTGCCTTATGAGCAGAGGCTGCAGGACAGGGGCTAGTTCAGCCTGGAAAAGAGGAGGATTTGGGGTGGATAGTTAAGAGCAGCCTGCCAGAACCTGTGGGGAGGGCACAAAGAAGATGGTGCCGGGCACTTTGCAACAGTACACAGCGGGTGGTAAGGGACAACAGGTGTAAGTGCAAATGAAAGAGTTTCAGACTGGATATTAAAGAAAAAAATGTTTTTGACACAAAGACAGTCAAGTAGTGACGAAGGTTGTACAGAGTGGTTGTAGCATTTCCACCCTCACGTTTTCAAGACCTGACTGGAAAAATGTCTGAGCAGCCTGGCAGCTGACCCTGCTTGAACAGGAGGTTGAACTAGAGACCTCCTAAGGTCCCTTCCAGCCTGAGCTGTCCTATGATACATTCAAGTACAGAGGAATAGGTTAACTTAGAAATAAGCTACATAGATGTCTAGATTCCAAAACCAGTTCCTGTATAACACAGATAATGAGATTCTCATACTGATTCTTGTTTTAACTACTGCACACACCTTAGAAAAATATCAAAACTGATTTTCTTCTTTTTTTTAACTGTTGTATAAAAATCTCCCAATATCTGAAGTTGTTTCAAAGACTAATATTAAAAAATGGGAGTCCTATTGTCAGTTCAAATTCATGTAACAAACTTCCATGCATTAAATCACTACCATTTGTGCTACTTTGTTATTAAGATACTATAGCCAAAACTTTTTACTCTAAACAGACAGGAATATACTCTTTTGGCATTTTATAACAATCACTCCAGTTTCAAAGTAGACAGAAGTATTTCTGTTCAACACCCCTATTATAAATGTATTAACTTACTCTTTATAATAGTTCCAATAAAATAAACTATATAATATCTATGGAAACACAGACATATACATATATCTACACAATGTCATTCCCCTGTCTTATTTTCCTTTCTCAATTCTCATGACAAACAATAAAATTCTGTGAAACTGTACTGTAATAAGTTGTTGTTTGTTTGTTTTGGTTATTTTTAAGAGATGTTTTTATTTTTATAGTGAATTTTGATTTTATAGGTTTGGAGTTTTTTAAACATGTATTACATATATTTATTTTCTTAGGGCACATCCATCATTTATTTGTAACTTTTGAAGCTCTGTTCAGTAAAAGCCAAAACAAAACCAAAACTCTTCCACAGCCACTGTGAGGTTGATTAACTCTGTATTAAACAAATTCTGAGCTAATTAAACTCAAAGTCAATTCAGCCCACAACAGAAGGTTATTACCTCATAAACAGGATGTACTTTAAAGTTATTAATAATACACTAACATTGCCTTTTCAAAACCTTTGATTAACAAACAAGTGAAAATTAGCATCTGAAATTCTGTTTGTACAGACTGTAGATCAGATTATGTAAATTTCTAAATCTCCTTTTTTTTCCTAAATGAAAAGGAAGCAGCAAGCAACAGCTGTATAAGTGAGAAAACAAGAACCCAATCCTGAGCAACTTAAGACAGCACTGAGACCTATGAAGTGGTAACAAGGCACCATATTGTTCCATATTCTGTCCTGTTGCGTCCTATCAACTATGCAACCAACAATATAATATAAATATGCAGGATAAAACTCTTAGTAAGGAATATTAGAATGATAATTTAAATGCTCTTTTTAAAGTCACTCAGATTCCTTCATAGTTAATTACAAACACTCTCTTCATATCAAAATGTGAGACTCAGTGGATGAGTTAAGCAGGACAAAAGCGAGCTTTGCCCTTTCTCCAACAAGCTTAAGTTGTGCACAGAAATAAAAACATAAACCGCACAAGTTCTCTTCTAAAAATGGCTGATAACACTTTCATATTTTCAGGATAAATGATAAATAATTCCTGAACAAAATGATTCAGTAAGTTTCTTTAGACATCAATAATACAAGTCTACAGCCTCAAGATATTTTATGTACAAACAAGAAAGTGAAGAAACCAGGCAGATAAAATCACACAGAAGAAATCTTTTTTGTTCTCTCTGTTCCTGATGTATCATTGTTATTTAGCATGATATCTGGTAGCAGGAAGACAAGAATGCTACCAGTGTGTTTGATATTTCTAAACATTATAGAGCTAAATATGTGATTTGTATAATTACACAGTATATATTTATAAAAGGTATGTGCTGAACTGTTATCAATTAATATCATATGGAACAAAGAAACGTTGTGTGTATGTCAGTCACATATATAAACACAGACTTCTCCCATGGATTTCACAGGAGAAACTGCACTGTAGCCTCCTTGGAGCCCCAGCGTGCTGTCTGCGGTGTCATACATTCCTTAAAGCGCTCAGTCTTCAAATAATATACAAGCTTCATGTTTTTGATGTCACACCCTGAAAGCCAAACTGGTTTCTAAGTCAAACTCCTTGAGTGTACTGTCAAAAGAGAAGAGTTCAAGAATGCAAGACTTCTCAGGGTGGGGGAAGCGGGGTGGGGGGGAGAAAAAAGAAAAAGAAAAAAAATGCTAATTGGATAGAAGAAATTTTATGAAAAACAACGATTATTCAAAAGGAATGAAACCATCAGTGATTAGTAGGATTCTTTCAGAAAACCAGTATTTGATAGACAATCATATGACATACAAGGCCAAGGAAAGTGCAAAATTATACTAGGAAATCAGAAGCTTGAATTGCACAACATATGTTTATATAATATTTTCAGTGCACATTTTCAGCATTTTGCTTCTATCTTACTAAAAGGTAAAATTTGATTAAACACAACTTAGATGTTTCCAAGATTTCAGGTTCTGAATGTGAAAAACCAATGGGTGACATTTTAGTATACTTGATTTTTTTAATATAAAAAGTACACTTGAGCCTTTCAAAGACACTTTAAAGAATAGCTCTCAACGTATTAGTCTTCCTTTCTATCACCAAAGTGCTGATAAATAAAGCTGAAAAGCAACTGTTCTCAGTCTCTCAAGGTGACAAATTGGTGGAATAAATGCCCTTTGGAAATAGGAAGAACACTACTTGACTTTCTCAAAGGATTTCGTGAAGAGAGAAACAAAGAGAAAATGGCGCTTCAGGTTCCAAAGAACAAGAAGGAAAGATGATTACTCACGGAAGTAAAAATATCAAACACAAAGGGAGAAAATATTGTTGCTGATGGAGAGCAGCTGCACTAAAATAGCAACCCCAAACATCACTGACAGCTCCAGTAAAAACCTGTAGCTTCTGGCCCATTAAGGACCTGTCCCAAATTTTTCACAAAAGCTAAGGAGTCGAGGGGTCTTTCCACCTTCTTCTGACTGGAGAACAAGTGATCAGGTAGTGCTCATAGTAATAAAGAGCCCCAAGAAAGTAAGTTTTGATCATTCCTCCCCCATACTCACTGTCCCACAGAGATGCAGGGTCTAATATTTTTCTAAAACTTGCAATTTTGTTTGACACACTGATTTAATAGGGACAGAAACAATGGGGAGGGCCAGGGGAAGGGAGTAAAGAAATAGAGTGCATAGCTTCCGAGAGAGGACTGGCACCACTGTTTTCACTGTGTTTCCTCTCATCCTCCTGTATTCTGATTCCTACTTCCCATGCATGCTGCTGACTTGCAGGTTACTCCCTAGATTTTTCTTATTTTGAGCACCACGACTACCAAAACTATCCTTTCATATAACAAGGGAAACCCTTTTAAAATTTGGTGTCTTCTGCCAGCTACGAGCACTAAAAAAAAAGCAATAGCCTTGGCATCTAAACCAGGACAGAAACTTGCAATGGAGACTGCAAGGCATGCATTCACATATAACAGTCAACACCACAGATTCTTGTTGAGCTCAGAAAAAGCAGGAGTGGTGTAAGTTTTCTGCTGTGATTTTCTCCAGTTCTGTTACAGGATGCATTACAATGTCCAGGATCTACTACCTACACAGGTTCATTCCTCTTAGTATCTCCTCTTAGTGCTTATGCATAGAAGCAAGTAATATTTCCAGCCAGCGTTACCCCGGGGGTTATCACTGTGCACCTTGGGTCTGCTAGAGCAGCATGGTGTGAAAAGCTTCCATTGCCTTGGAGGAACTGATGCTAACTTTGCTAATTTTATGTTTTCTTTGCTTAATCTAACATAGCATATCTGCAGTTCAGTGAACTACAAATATCTGAAGAAGAAAAATACTGCATACCACACAGACTCAACATCCTTCCAAATCCCTCAATTTTAAGTATGAAGTTACTCTTTACTGAGAAAGCAAGTGTTAAAATATGAGTGACGTGAAGCATGAATGTCTTCATGCAGATATTTTAATTATTTTAATGTTTTATTTCACCAGCTCCTCCAAAAGCAACACATGTGACTAAAAAAGAAATGTAAACTTTGAGAAATTACTATTTTATGACACATTTCAGTTATAAGAGAAACTAGTACCCAGGAAAGACAGAAATAGCACTCATCAACTGTGTTTAGTCACTGCAAATGCTCAATTTCTGGCAATGATATTTGCACCTTCTGAATTCTACTGCATTCCAACGTACAGATGGAACAAAAAATGGAAAAAAGTTTGTTACCTTTTACCCTTCTCAGAAATATATTGGAAATCACAAAAATATATTATAATGCTTAAGTTACTTGATTTTGCAAAGTCACTATATCAAGTATGCAGAGCAATTGTCTTTTATCATTTTTCTTTATTGCACATCAATTATGTCTATTGAGATAATTGAGCCTATACTAACAAAAACCATCTACTTATACATGTGTTCTAGAATTCTGTTATTAGAGTTTCCATCACTGAATGTACCTTTTCAAAAAATAAATGTCCTACTTTCACTGGAGTCTTACTACATAAACAGGTTATACAATGCAAAACTAGAGGCTTCTTAAATTTTTGAAGAGCCTACAGCTCTTTTCTTCTTTCTGAAAAATATGCAGTAGTAAACATTTTTCCTCTGTTTCTCTCCTGTGATAGGAGAGAATCTGAGCTGCTGCCTTAATTTTCAGGTTTTGCTACAGAGAATTAGTGGTAAAATATAAAGTCTTATATTAATGCTCAATGTTCAGATGGAGATTGGTGACGAGTGGTGTCCCCCAGGGGCCCATACTGGAACCAGTCCCATGTGAACCTATGAGGTTCAATAAAGGTAAAGTGCAAGGTCCTGCACCTGGGTCAGGGCAGCCCCTGGTATCAATACAGGCTGGGGAGTTGAAGGGGTTGGTATCAGCCTTATGGAGAAGGACTTGGGGGTACTGGTAGATGAAAAGCTGGACATGAGCTGGCAGTGCACACTCACAGCCCAAAAAGCCAATCGTATCCCAGGCTGCATCAAAGAACTGTGGCCAGCAGGTCAAGGGAGGTGATTCTGCCCCTCTGCTCCATACGAGGAAAGGCTGAAGTCACTTAGTTTGTTCAGCCTGGAGAAGAGGAGACCTCATTGCAGTCTATAATTTCCTCACAAAGGTGAAGAGGAGGGGCAGGTGCTGATCTCTTGTCTCTGGCAACCAACGATAGGACCAGAGGAAATGGCAGGAAGATGTGCCAGGGGAGGTTTAGATTGGACATTACGAAAAGGTTCTTCACCCAGAGGGTGGTGGAGCACGGAAACAAGCTCCCCAGAGAGATAGTCGTGGCACCAAGCCTGAAATAATCAGGAAGGATTTGGACAACACCCTCAGACACATGGTCTGAATCTTGGGATTGTCCTATGAAGGGACAGGAGTTGGACTTGATGATCCTTAGGTGCATTCCAACTCACAACATTCTATGATAATGCAAAAGAGGAAAGGCCCTTCTTAGAGAAGTCCTAATGCCCCGAGGAGACAGGACCAATCAACGCACTCACTTTCTGCGCATGAATCTTCCAAATTTAGATGCTCACCATCTTCCATTCTCCAGTCCACTATAAATGCTGCCCCTGAGTAACCACCAGGATTACTCTTGCATGGAGAGTTCTGAGGAGCACCTCAGATATAAGCATGACCACAGACAAATTCTCTGTCAGTATCAAAGAAAGAAGAGCCTATTCCCATACTCCATATAATCTCACGTGTCACAGAAGAAAGTAAGATTTGCATCTGTTACAGAAGGTGTGGCTATAAGTGTTTGCGTATCAGTTTGGTGAGCTTTTAAACACTCAAAATTGTCTTAAACCCATTAAGTCCACCAAGGCGCTCACAGCATAATACCAAAGCTGCAGCTTCATCCCTCTAGGACTGCTGACCTAGTCCTCCATACCAGATTTCTAGCAATCAATAGTACTGCAGGGAAATAAAAACTGAGCAGAAGTCTCAAATCCTGGCCAGAAAAATTTCCAGACCAGGCTTTGTCCACACAGTATTCGTCAGTCAACCAGACAATAAATTCCTTTTCTCGCAGGTAATAAGTAAAGCTGCTAGCGAATATATGCATTTTCCCCCTCTCTCATCTACTTTAACATGCCTACCAGTGAAAAGGGAATAGAAGTGCTCTGTTGTGTTACATACATTTGCTGTTTAGCCTGGCTTAACACACAAGAAGTTTCAACAGAAATTTGTGCATGCAGAGGTGGTTTTTTTGTTCTCTAGCATCAAGATTAGTGGCAAGCAAGTTGAAGAGACCCAAAATACCACCTGAACAGCAAAACTAAAGACCTCCAAACTGCTGCTGTTAAAAGCATTTAATTTATTCTATTAATCTTGCTGGAATTTATTTTCTGAATATTCATATTCAGACAGTTTATACTGAAGAGAGGAAATACCTGGAAGTTGTGTGCTCACACCAGGAATCTTGTTTAATAACTGTTACTGCAGGAACTCTGACGTTAAAACTATGATTTGTGCCAAAAAAAAAAAATTGCATTAAAATCTAACATTAAAATTTTGTCTTGAAGCCTTAATTTTGTATTTTGATCACAGCTGTATTTCTATAAAGCAATAATGTAGAATAAATTTCCCACAGTTTGGTTTTTTTTTTTGAAAGAGTAAATATTTAATTTATATACAGGAAAACTTTCCAATCAATAGCAAGATACTGCTGAATTCTTGGTGCTATAACTTTATTTATTTTTAATTCCCTGAGAATGGGTCAGTATACAGATGGTGTTGGATAATTTGCTCACTCCTAAAAAAACCCAAATTCTATTTTTCATTCATAAACTCATGCTGTTTTGCACAAAAAAAACTTTTGGTCATTTATTTGTTGTTGCACAAATCAGGATTAAAAATATTTGTATCTAATAATCAGACCAGAGACAGTGAACTTCAAACTCCTTACATGTGCCTGGTGAGTAAAGCAGAAGTACAAATAAACAAAAACTATCTAAAATAAAATTTATGTTAATAGCTTATTACATATTGTGAATAAGCCAATAGCCTGAAAGTAAGTAGAGAGCTATACATACACTTTGTACTCATGAGTTCTCTCCTGCAAGCTTCCAAATTTCACCTGCTGTAATATACTCCTCAGATAAAATGCTAGAGGTATTTTTCTAAGTAAATAAATAATTATTAGGAAGAGCTGTATAGGAGGTGCACACTTTAGATCAACTTATGAAGCTTTTGGGGAAACACTATCCTAGTGTTATCAAAATGGTATTTTGGTAACATAACAAAATCAATAATAGAGAAGACATGTTCTTTTTGTTCAAAGGTATTGTGTTTTGAAAATATTGCCATGTAGTATTTACGGTAACAGCTGTACAGTTAAACTTTAGGCACAAACTGAACTGCAGAGGATCTGCTGCATAAATAAAATTCCCATGGCAACTAAATGTGCTACTAGATAACAGAGAAAAAAGGATTTATGTGTTTGCTGAGCTGTCTTGCCCTAGAGGAATTCTCCAGGCAAATGCAGGCCACCTGCCACATGTTATATTAAGCTCAGCCTTCTGGACTTATTTTCAAATCTACAGCAAAGAGATCCACCAAGTTTTATTTGAAAGTTTCCCTGTCATGTCCCCAGCCCCTCCAAAATACGTAATTCACTCTTCAACATGCTTCCTATATTGCAACAGAGATTTTTAATAAACAATAGGTGTATTTTTGCTTGTAACCTGCTAATCTTAAATCCCCACACAAAGCATGCAAGCAACCTGAATCCTCAAAGTCATGTAAAGCTTTCTGTATGCCCAATTGTGCTGAGGTGCACTATTAAAGTGTGTGTACTTTTTTAAACTCTACAACAAAGTATTATAACAAAAAATACTTGAGTCTGATCATTTCTGTAGTACCTTTCTATAGAACAAATATGTTATTGGTCAAAAAGGCTTGCCTTCATATCTAGAAAAAAAAAAATCACTAGACTACAATGCTAATAGAGAAGCACTGAGAATATGAGAATGCTTTAAATTGAAATATTATACTTAGAAGACTAAAGACAACTAAAATAGCTAGCAGAAAAACCTACCAAACCATAGACAAACTTACTGCAAAAAATGCCACTAAGTTACCAAAGGACCAGAGTATGTATGAAAGTGCAGATTGTTTACAGCCTTCTCCTTGTCATTTTTCCCTCTGCAGATTAAATAAAAAACAAACAAACAAACAAAAAACCCCAAACAAACAAACCAAAAAAAAAAAGGAACTCTATTTTATGATCAAGTCTATCCATGAGCACGAGTCTCAGGAGGAATACTTTTTTGCTCCACTCTCCTCCCTGGGAAAGCCCTGTAACATTTTAAAGAGCTTGCCTTGAGATGACATGAACTCTACTGTGTGAACAAACCCTATACATGCTTTTCAATTTCTAATCTAACCTCTAAGTCCATGTTTAGCATCAGACAGCTATAGTGCCATGAAATTGGGCACCTACAGTTATGAAATACCTTTGTGTTATCTTTCTAAAGCCTCCATGCATTGAATATATGGACAAGCCATTAATGTGGGCTTCCTGCTGTCTTACTACTATGGCTCATCTGCTTCAGAGTTGCAAATTTACATTCCTGCCTAGCCTAACCACCTTGCTTCAGCCCCATGTGAACCAGGAGCTTGACCCAAAGTCCACAGAAGTTAAATCTAGCCTTGTGCTAACATAAAGATATTTTGGTAAGTATTAGGACAGCATTCGTTCCCATTGCCTTTTACTCTCCTTGCTCCTGTCTGAGCAGGTAATGAGTAAGTCTAATGCTTTAAAAAAGAGAAAAAAATAATATATTAATTTTTGTGAACTTATGTTGCAGTAGTCACCACAATTCTGTCATTCCTCAGGTTATTCATAAAGTATTTGCATGTAAAATGCAGAATTGCTCATGCATTGACAGAGAAAGAGGATATAGAAGTTTTATAAATGAACATTTATAGAACACTTGCACATCATGGCAACATAACATCACCTGTATTATTTAAAACCACTAAAACAAACAGTATGCAGCATAAATTAGTTGAGGGTCAATATGACATTATCAGATAAGACTTTGTATTTTTATTTAACCATAGTTTAAGTTCCCTAATGATTTTTTCTTTTTAGAAGAAGAGAGTAAAAATAACATTAAGTTTTACTCTGACTTGAGTTTTGTTAGATGTGATCACATAAAATACTCCACCAATAGATATGACAAGTGCACTTTATATTTCAATGTGTCAAACCATTTCAATACTCAGGAACCGTGTTGAAGCTGGCAGGCAGGCAGACTATATTAAATTTTTCTCTAAGATCGACTTCAATTCTGTACTGAATTATTGGAATTTTAGTGACCCTAAAAAAAGCTGTCAGAAATAATATTCAACACAGAGTTTTCAAATCTAATGCTCTATTACACATACTTCACATAAAATAATATAGTTTCAATATACGCAAACCAGTCAAGAACAACATTCTATTTGTAGTTGTAATTTTAGATACATTTTTATATTGATTTGTCACAGAATTTTTTTTAAATGTACCTTCTCCTTAAAAAAAAAAAATATTCAGAGGCTACATTTGGTGATTCAAAAGCTTTGTGGCAGATTTGATAAAATTGGAAACTGTTTTTAAATAAAAAAATACAAATTTTACCATCACAGGACAGTAAACCTGCTAATAGCTATTTCAAAGCTCTGATTTTTCAAGACTCTCATACTCTTGCATATCACAAAATTATCTTAAGAATTTTCTAGTGCCAGAAAACCAGTTGCATTTGCAAACCACTTAATTCCTTTTTGCTTCCATTCAACTCAATGCTCTTCCTGCATAAAGAAATTCAATAGCAGTATTTCTCAGTATTTCTTTTCTCTTTTTTTTTTTACTACTTCTCCAGTAATCAACTTTTTATTATTTTGCTTTTAAGACCACTTCAGCTCCAGTGTTTTACTATTCTTACTAATAATGTAAAAAATTTAAGAGGTAAGCTTCCCATTTACCTGCTTACTAATAATTCCAACCACTTCCTTCTGTTAAATCTCTACTGTTACAAAATGCTGGAGGTAAAGCGATGGCACTCAGTGTATCTTTGCTCTTGTATCCACTGATGTGATAGAAGTACAGAAGTGGCAAGATCTTGGTGTGCTTCCCTTAAATGAGGGAATTCAATTGTACATCACAGCTCAGGAGGAGGCACGGTTAAATCCACAGTAGCTTGGTAAGCATCACGGAAAGCCCATCGGCAGCTTTAGTATATGACAAACCCAGAGGCAACTCAAGAGCTGTCAGCACAACTGCCTGTGAAGCTCACAAGGGAAGCAATAGCCAATTATGCCCCATGACCTGCTATTGGAAAACACAGCGAGAAAGATAACAAATCACAGGCTTGGAAAAACTCAAAGTTTTCAGAGAAACTCTGTAGTTTACTTCCTATCAAATAAGCATCTCGATGCTTTTAAGAGCATAGCATTCAGTGACAATGCTCTGCCTTACTCCTATAACGCACAAAAACACATCCCAGAAATGGGACCACACCTTCTACACTCCCTACCTGGATAAAAACATACACGCCATCCACTTGGAAGCTAAGCTTTAGTTAGAGCTGCAGAGGGTTAACACTTGGATCTCTATTTTGGTCTTTACTATGACTCCTTACTTAGCTCTGGTATCAGTGTGAATGATCAGCATCAAAGCCAACCTAGACTCAATCAGAAAGAAATAAAGCCAACTTGCAAACTTTCCTTCTACCCAGCCACTTTCAGCAGGTTGGGCTAAATATCTACAGGAAGTGATTGGAAGAAACATTTATTTTGCTCACAGCAGCAAATAAAACAAAATAAAAAGAGCTTGTCTTGATCCTCATTAACTGATTTACCTCCTTCCTCTGGCTAGCAGTTTCCCTGACTTCACTGTTACACAGGTACCTCTGACACATCAGTTTAAAACCTAGCGTAAGTACCAGCTCTCACCAACTGCACCGAAGTCATGCACCTGGCACCAGCATCAACATTGCCCTGCAAGTTGAGCTCAAAAATGTTTCTTTTTATTCTGTGTGTCTGGAAAGAGTAATTTAAGGACTGAATCTGAACTACAGAAGCTAATAAAAACTGCAGCCTCCGGCTTCAATGAGGATAGCATCAAGCCCAGTTAAAATCATCATATTCAGAGGTATAGTACACAGTTTGTGCCCGTGGATTACTGAAGACATACTTACAGTTTATTTGAGGTCTTAAGCAGGATTTTAAAGACATGTAGGTCTTTGGCATGCCATCAGTATGCAGGATGAATTTCACTTTTTCACAGAGGCAAAAATACTTGATTTGCAGATAATGTTAAAGTAGTTAGTTACAAGACATCAAGCAAGTGCAAAGTATCTGAAGCATACTGACTGTGGGTTATTTAAATAAACACTAACAAAGGGAAAACAGATTAAACATTTTAAGGAACTAAAGATGTAGATTTAATAGTTGTGTGCCACACACACACACACACACACAAATCCAACCTCATATCAACACCCAAAAAGAACTAACTGACATGCTGGTTTTAACTTCCGTAATCTCAAAACATGATTGAACGAAATGTGGGAGAAATTATTGAACACAAATTTAGCATTTGAAGATGATCAGGGCCAGTTTTGCAGTTCTGCAACCACGCTGTAGTCTGGTGTGGCCCATCTGGGAGTGGTGGCCCAAAACACTTTGTTGAACAGGAAGAGTTTGCTGAGCAAGAAGCAAAATGGTGGCTTTTAAAAAATGTTTAAAATGACTGGACGTCTAAAGGTCATGGTGTCAAATATCAATCAAAATGCAATTAAAACCCTGGTTTAAAATATTTTTTGTCTGTTTAACCATAATCATGCAGCTGCTCTTCTCTAGTCAATGCATTAATAAAATAATTAGAGAATGGCTTAAGATTTACTTAATTAGAGGCTTAATTGTTTTTGTGGCCAAAGTGCACTGAAAGAGAAAGTTTCCTAAACTGTGAACCAAAGGATGCAGTAAAAAACCTAAAAACAAAGAAACCCCCCACACTTTTTGCCTGATGTTAAGGTGACTAAACTGTGAAGACAAATGGCCAGCACTATATTTTCTATAAACCAATTAAGCCTATCTCTGTTAAGGTCAAATCCTTGGGCATTTCCTGGGGATCCACTCAGTACACACAGATTTTCCTTCTTACACAAATAGCCTGGTGAAATAAGAAATGCTGATTGAGCCAGTAATACTGTAGAGCCAGTAACACTGGCTGCCAACCTGGCCTTCCATTGGGTTTGCTGCCAGGGTATTTGAGAACATATCAGTCATCTAAGAAGCAGAATTAATATTACAAATCTCTGTCAACAAGAAGCAAGGCTTGGGTGGGTAAGATGAAAGAAAGGGTTTGGAATTATTTGAATGGTTCCTGGCACAAACAAACTGCAGAAAGTCTCAGAAGGATGCTTTAGGAAGGTTCTTGCCCTCAGTCAAGGATTTCTACACAAAAAACAATCTGACCCTTTAATAAAATACTTTTTAAAGGTTTTAATGAATAAAAATTAGATTAGGTAATCAATACTTATTACTATGTTAAATTTTTATCAAATTATATCCAAAAGCAACCTCTCTCATCCACTTTGTAATTTCTAGAGTGGGTTCTGATCGACATTCCTCTAAACAAAGGATGCCTGATATATGACTGCATTATTGGCATTTTGTCAATGGTAGCAACTTACAACTTGTCTAATAACTGAAAGCTAATGAAAATTAGCTCTCACCAAGTCTGGTAATGTACCCAGTACTATCTAGCATTCCCCAAACTGTAAAAGCAATAGCCCTGTTTTGCTATATTGTAGTATAGCTTTGGAAAAGAACCAAAAGACTGCCTTTGTAATTGTTGTTCAAGTCAAAATGAAATTAAATATGTCACTCTCTTTTGAACTCCTTGATGACTTGAACTTGAAACTAGAACAAATATATCGTTGCTGGGAGACAGTATGGTCACTTCTTATTTTATTGCTTACTCTAGACAGTCATTTAACTTTACAAAAGTCTTTCAGTTGTTCAAGAAATTTTTTTTTCAGAATAAAAAGAGGTTATAATCAGATCTGTGATTTGGTAACTCATTTAGACTTTATGTATTATGCAGAGGAATTCTTATGTGAACTCACCCTGTTTTCCTTGATAAATATCTGAAACCTAATATTGTTTAATGTTCTGAACTTAGTGATGAGAGTTGTCTCACTACATATATTGAACAGCTCTTATAAAGGGTTATACAATATAGGCCATGGTAAGCAAAATTTAGCCATAGCATCTTCACAAAATGTCTTAAGCATGACTTACAAAAATAATCTCAAATCAGTATACTCACTCAATTTTCAGTACTAGGAAAAGAATAGTAGCAAGAGTACTTTATCCTGCTAGATCTGCTCGACATGTTTACAGAGGTGGTTTCTGTTGTTTGCTTGTTTGTTTTTTCCTGAGGGAAAAGAACTTTGACTAAAAAATATACAAATATCTCCACTGTTTTGCATAGTTGAATATAGACACTGATTATAAATCCTCTTGCAATTAAAAGGAACAAGTTTCACACAATATATTCCATTATTAATATTCTATATTCTTCACACACACAATGACTTGCAAGTTTAACAAGTAGAACATTTACTGATTTCAAGTTTGTTTTCCAAGCTTCCAGTTTACTGAAAAATTTGTGAGCATGTTCAGACCAAAAGCAGTCAAGCTAACACCCAAACCATCCTTCCCAGAAATGGAAAAAAGAGATAGCTACCATGAAATAAAGGTAGCTTTTTAATGAGGAAAAAACCAAACAAAACCCAAAAACAAATAAACCCACAATCAAACAATATAATGTATTACTTCTTACATCACAAAAAGCTTTTTTTTTTTTGCTGCTAGAGATCTCTGCTAAAAAGACAGAGACAAGAAAAGGAGAAAAAAAAAAAAGATTTTTGCAATATGGTGCATTTTATTCCTCTATCCATTTGCTGAACATACATCCCAACAAAAGCAACAAGAGAAAAATCAAACACATTTATTTGACAGAGCAAACGCAGTCTATAAAAGGTAAAACAAATATTTTTTGAACACCAGCTGGAAAATATTCCATTGTGGTAAAATTGGAAGTATGCACATTAAAACATGGATGGGCAGATGAAAAACTTCCGACTCTTGTGAGAGCACTGAGACCACTTGCTGCACTCAGAGTTAAGCTATGTTTGGATGCCACCTGTAAGAACTTTCCTTTGATAGCACTCTAGAACTGACATGAAGTCGATTTTCAAACAATAGACAAAATTAAATACACAATTCAGAGGAATTGCCTGCAGGATGGCACAGGAGTTACTATAAGAGGATGAAAAAGCAGGCTCTTTAGAAAAAAAATTAAGTACTGTGATGTTTAAGATCTGATAGAACATGGAGGTGTCTGGTCAGCAGGGCAGTGGCATGGCAGAATCCTGGCCACTGCTCTGACCAACTCGGAGAGGGAACACATCATTGCAGGTTCCCAAAAAACTCCTCCTTCTGATCAAAGTTCAGTCTTGAAACTTTATGTATATATATAGTTCAAATACAGTTTCTCTCCCAGATTTTCAATATCCCATTACTTTTCTACCATTTCCTTCTTTAGCATTTCCACTCCTTTCTGCTTTCAGTGGCTGCTATGTGCCCTCATCTACATGCCTCTCATTTTCATTTTTTTGTGAAACCTGAAGATATCCTTAGTTTATCACAAAAAGAAAATATATTCTATCATAGCCTGCTTTTATGACACCACTGTTATTTTGTTTGATAAACTTGTATGGCCACAGCACAAACTTGCCGCTGTCACTGTTCTGGCAAGTCCTGCATCCTTCTGTACCGCCTGCTGTTCTGTCCTACCACCTAGGGCTGCCCAACTCATGCTGCCATAAGACCATTACATAAAAGCCATGAATACCCTTCATTTACAAAAAAAAAAAAAAAAAAGGGAAAAAAAAAGAAAAAAAAAAGAAATCCCAGACCTATCTCATCCTAACTTTCTCCCTACTTTTATGATGTTGCTGTGGAAAAAAAAATTCCCTTTGCCCAGTCACATTTTGTCCCTGGCTGCCTTTGAAGTTTTTTCTAAAGGCAAAGAGCTTCTGTATAAAATACCCAACAAACAAATAACATCCTGTATGCTCACCCCTCCCCAATAGAGTTAAATGTTTAAGTTTATGTAGTGAAAATTCTTGTGTTTGTGAGCATTCAGAATTTTAATCATAATTTCTTTGACATGCAGAAATAAACAGTGTGTGTGAAGTGGCATCCTCTAGAAAGCAGAATCCCAAATCAAAAGATACAAGTCAAGGGAAGAAGGCTACATTCCCTGCTAAATTCATTACAATGGGAGCCATCAGAATTTAGCTGCAGATAGGTTTATTTTCATGCCTGCCTTCACTCTGTACTTTGGTAATTCTCCCCAAAAGAACTAATGCTGCAGGTGGTTTAAATTCTTTTCTCCCAGCCTCAAAGGAGGAGGAAAAAAAAAAAAAAAAAAAAAAAAAGCAGCAGTCCCACAACAGAAAGCCTGGGTACTCATGTTCAACTAAATGGCATTAATGCTACCTCAACAGAAGCAGTCTCAGTTCTGACACTGTCTCCTGCCCTGAAGCAGGGAACTTTATTACGTCAATGTTCTTGCTGAAGTACAAGCTGCAGTCTTTATCATTCCTATCATCATGTGCACACAACTCTGCGATAACGGTATTGAATCATGAATGCCTACACCTTGAATATAGCTGACCATAGCTCTGAAGGGCAAGGAACAGAAGGGAAAGAGAGGAAAAGGACTAGCATCAGATAGCTACACAAATTAACTCATGCAATTCTTGGGAAGCCTAAATAGCCATAATGTTTTATGGACAAACATACTTAATGTCTGTTGGTACCAAAAACGAACCCAGAATGTAAGTTTCTAGAGGTGAGTTTTTCAGATTGTTTCAAGGAGAATGCTGTCTATGGTGGTCACCTCTAGCATGAGCCAGCTCAAAGACAGAAGACTTTGCTCACTACAGCGTAATTTCTCTGGTAAGGTTAATCACGCTCTTTCCAGTTATTATGGAAACCCTATCAGGCATGTTTGACTGTTATAAACAACACCAGTCTATTACCCACGACAGCAACAATTTTCCGAGATGTCAGTAAATCACTGTATCCCAGCTGTGTGCCAGCTCTTTTTGGCACTTACTTGAACTGAATTCCTCATGCAAGAGGTGTTTGTGTGAGGAGACAAGGAAGCGTTCTCAGCTTGCCCTAGCAGCAGAAGGGAAGGCAGCACTGTGATGAGAGGAGAGACAGGGTCCCCGAGTACAGGGACAAAGAACTGAGATGATCCTTAAAGACCGAGATGAAAAGTTTGAAATTGATTCAATTGAAAAATCAGATTAGAGAGAAAGGGACTCAAAGGGAAAGGCAGTGTGGCCAATACAAGAGGCAAGGAACATAGGATGTTTAACACCTTCATTAATGATCTGGATGATAGGGCAGAGTGTACTCTCAGCAAGTGTGCTGATGACACAGACTGATGACACTCCCCACAACTGGGAGGAGTGGCTGATACACCAGAGTCACTCTGCCATCCAGAGGGACCTTGACAGGTTGAAGAAATGGACTGACAGGAGCTTCATTAAGTTCAACAGAAAGTGCAAAGTTCTGCACCTGGAGAGGAATGATCTCATGCACCAGTACTATACTGAGAGTCACCCAATCAGAAAGCAGCTTGGCAGAAAAGGACCTAGGGCTCCTGGTGAACAATAAGTTTACCATGAGCCAGCAATGTGCTCTTGCAGCAAAGGCAGTAAATGGTATCCTGGGCTGTGTTAGAGAATCCATACAGCCACTTTAGAACTTGACTGATTTTATCTGTGCGTAGGTTGGGAATCAAAAAAAAAAAAAAATACAACAAGTAAGGAAAGAAAGAAATAACAAGAGTTTTAATACTAGTCTTTCTTTTGGTAGGAGGAGCAATCAGAACTAGGCTAATGGGAAAATTTGGGAATATGCATGCGAATATGACAAAAGACTTGGAAAAAAAAAATCAAATATAATTTTATGACCAGAAGTCTATAAAATGAGAATTGTGACCTAGTAAATACTGACAGATTACATATCAGTAAAGAGGATTTTGGGGAGAAAGATCTTATGCTCCTCTTTTCCTGCCCAAATTTATTTCAAATGAATGACATACTTATGAGCACTACAGCCATTATATGAAGCAAACTTAAGCCCTGTGAATCTTTGTGTTTTTTTCCCCTCATCCTAGGCATATCGAGATAGGAAGCTCACTTTGATGTATACAGGAGAACTTTCTGGGTGGGACCAATTCTACTCTTGCCAGGTAATGTGAAAGAACTCTCACAAATCTGCCTGTCATAGCCAACACAGGTCTCCTGGTGATAAGACCAGATCTCAGGTATAATAGTGAATCACAGCTATAACCCTTCTGTCTGCCATCTAGACATTAATCTGAGGAGAGGAAGAAATCTTCAGAAGAAAAAGCTCAGAGATAATGAAAGAACAGCCCTGATCTACTTAATTTGTTACATGTGGAGCAGAATCACATAAGATGCAGTTATACCTGGATCATAAATGAGACTGGGTACTGTGTGGAAAGACAAGCCAAAATTACTAGGTCGCTACTGCATGACATCTTGATCACAAATGAATGCATGGAATAAGACTTCCTCAAAACAGAGCCCCAAAAAAGAATTGTGGAGGTTTTTGTTTCTCTGACACTATCTGTTTATCCTCATGGTCTTCCCAAACAATGCTAACAGTCATCTTGGACAAGATCTTCAAGGTGATATAATACATAACATTATTGGATTATTTTAGCACCACATAGCCCTGTCTATGTGAATCCAAGAAACTCTATTGTTCTGTATTTGTTTAGACTTTCCATTTGTTTAGAAACCTGATCAAAAAGATTAGCTAGAAAGAGATGAGTGCATTTCCTTGTTCCTCAAAACTATTATTGCTATCATAATCCCAAGAGATACACCACAGGAGTATTAAAGAATGCTTGTGATCAAAGTCAGCAAAAGAAAAAAGGGTCCCATCCAACTACAAAATTTTAAAATTATCAGAAGATGGTAAATGATACTCTTCTGAAGACAAGCCTTTTTTTACAAGCTTATGTGGAAGCCACAATCAGGGTCTTGCTCTGTTCACCTCCAATCCCTTCACAGTAAGAACAGTTTGACCTGTATTGATCTTAATTTAATACAGGGCCATACAGGGTAGCTGAAACCAGGAGTCATTCTTGAAATTCCTTTCCATGTTAATAAAGTAGCAGTTCTAGAAGAAGTCTGGCAGTCTCAATGACTCAAAGTTACTGATACTCTACATGCTTCTGTATCAAAAACCTTCCCCTCTGCTACCCCAGGAAGAATGGCCGATATACCTGGAGATGTCTGATGCAATTGGAGTGTTTATCTCACTTATTCTGTGCAACACATGCAAAGACTTCCCTTCCCTTATTTCATTAACTATTTCAGTGCACCACATGATTTTTATTCCTTTCTATGGGACTTGAATTTACCGTTCAAATATTTTCAATATCTGACTGCAATAATTCAGAATTGATCCAATTGAGTATCTGATTTCAAAACTTGCTTTCCTTGCCTGAAATGGATTTGAATCTTGATTCCTTACACTTTTCCCATAAGAAAGCTCATGAAGTGTATAGCCTGACAGGAGCCATTATTGTTGGCAAGAAGTTTTTGAAAATCAAGTGGAGGCTGTTAGAACGATAATCAGTCTTTAGGTTTCATTGTTACCTTATTGTTTGCATGGTTCTCATAAGAAGGACAAGATGGATGCATTCCTGTTTACTTAAACTGGGAAGGTGGTAATGACTGGCAGAGCGAATACAATTCTGTGGAGTAAAGGTCTCAGTAAAAAAAAAAAAAAAACAAACAACCAAACAAACAAAAAACCCACCCATGCTTATTCCCTGGTAGAACAGACGTGTCTAAGTTCAGTAGTGACAGAGGCTGGAGTTACATTATGAGGAATTTCTGGCTTTATAAATTTGGAGTGAAGGTTTGGCACAAATAAAATTAGGAAATGGCTATTATCTGCTGAGTTATTTCCAGGATTCCTTTCCAACCACTCCTTAAGCTGCCACAACAGCTGGGAGTGATGACCTGGGCATTAGGATTCTGCAGTGGTAACTGGAAAAGAAAACTCAGTCATTAAATCATGATAACCAACAGCAGCAGTTTGTGACAATAACTACCTTTCTATTGTCCTCTTACCAGCAGTCTGGGGAGAAATGTAAGCCTATTAGCATAGAGATGTTCTTGTTTATGCAGGCATTGATACCTTAAGCATGGTTTAACAGTTATATGCACACTTAGACAAAAGTGTGTGGTCAGGTTTGTTTGGGTTTTGGTTTTAGGTTTGGGTTGTTGGGTTTGTTTCTCCTTTTTTTTTTCTCCTCCCCCCTGATGACTTGGCTGTTTTCTAGCTCTGGTTTAGTCTGCTAGTCTTCCTATGCAAAGGATATAGGAATCCCTTGGGAATGATATATGTGTGTGTATGGTTGCATGCCCCAAAAGTCCAAGTCACATTAATGGTCCATTCTTCTCACTTCTGATCACTCACACTGCACTTTGCTGAGAGAAGCAAGGTAACAAGGCACTGAAGGTTATCACCACAGCAGCATTTCAAGAAGGTGAAAGGGAAATATGTGTTATATTGGGTCTGGCTGAGATGGAGTTAATTTTCCCCATAGCAGCCCTCAGAGTGCTGAGTTGTGTGTCAGTAGCTAGAAATATGTTGATAACACACCAGTGGTTTGGTTACTGCTGAGCAATGCTTGCACAGCGTCAAGGCTGGCTCTCCAACATTTCTTGAGTGGGCTGGAGGTGAGGAAGATCTTGGGAAGGGACACAGTCAAGACAGCTGACCTAAACTGGCCAAAGAGATATTCCAAACCATATGACGTCTGCTCAGACATAAAAGCTAGGAAAATGGAGGAGGAAGGGGGAGCATTCGTTATTTACGACATTTGTCCTCCAGATCAACCGCTGTGCATACTGAAACCCTGCTTCCCAGGAGTGGCCAGACATCGCCTGCTGATGGGAAGTAGAGAATAAATATTTTGTTCTTTTGCTTCTGTGCATGCAGCTTTGCTTTGTTGCTATTTAACTGCCTTTTGTCTCAACCCATGAGTTTGGGACTTTTGTTCCATCTTATTTTCTCCCCTCCCCATCCTGCTGAGGAAGCGGGTGATAGAGCAGCTTGGTGGGCACCTGGCATTCAGACAAGGTCAACCCACCACATGTGTTGATATTATAAATCGATTATGGGATAGCTGTCCTTCAAATCTTTCCTCACTTCTAAAACCAACTACATCCGTAGGCACCAGTTTCACTCTGTAGCTTTGGCAAGAGCCACAGCTTGAAAAGCCGAAGAGGTAGAAAAGTGGCTCAGTTCTGCAATCAAAGACAAGGCTGGTGGAGTAATAGGTAGGGTGTTCTTTTACATGGGCCTGTACTTTCTTTTCATTTGTGGATAGAGTTGATGGTGCTTTCCTCAAACTGTTTTTGTTCCAGGTCAAGGAACAGAAAACCAAGGCAGCAACACCAGCTCCAATTAAGTTCTGTTTCATATCTCTCCTATCAGGGAAAAGCAATCAGCTACGCTCCTACCCAGCACAGCCTGCAAAAGAGACTATACTCTGTATACAGAGACAGCTGAGCTTCCAGATGAAATATCAGAAGGAATGATCTTTTCTTTTACCTCTCGTCTCTTCTCACACTCATTTTTTTCCCACCAAAAAGTTGAGAGCACCAGCAACATAATCACATCATTGCAAAGAGAAGAAGAGAAAAAGAATTAACCACCTAAACTCAAACACAATTTTAGGATGCAACCAGGAACTGGATAAAACGTCCCAGGTGCTGATCTAAAGAACAGGTTAAGATGTTAGAATGCCCCTCATAAAAATGATGCCAAAAAATTAATTTGTTAAGAAACTGTGAATGCAAACATAAAAAGGGAGGGAAACGCAGGGCATGAAGCATTCCACTGCCACTGCATCTGATCCTGGCACCAACGTGCAAATAGGATGGAATTAGACTTGTGTATCTATTGGGGAAAAAAAAAAAAAATATTTCCTTTGGGTAAAACTCATGCTTCTCTGGAAACAGGAGGTCTAATGCATATGTTTTTTAGAGACAGTGCAAATTCTCTTCTGGAAGCTCACAGATAAGAGCAGTTTCCTCAGAGAAACCAAGATAAATCTTTGCTTCTCTTGCACATCTCAGATCGTGCCCTAAATGGATGAGGGAAGAAGGCCGATTAGAAGAAGAAGAAAAAGCTTCAATTAGCATACAAATATCTTGGTAATCAAGCAATAATAGCAAAGGAAATGCAGAAAAAGTACATGACAGTTTAATGAGGCATTCTTAAAATATATTTTGTAAAGTTTATTGAAGTGTGTATATGACAGTTTAATGAGGTTTTGCTAACATACAATATTTGCAAGGTTTGCTTGAATATAGTAGGGATTCTTTATATTAATGAATTGTGACCAGGGTTTTGCTTTTTTGTTCAAAGAACAAGTCACAGCTTCTACACATACCACTAGAATGCACACTGCAATTTATTGTTTTCCTTACAATTTCTTCAATTTATTTTTAATTCAAATATACAGAATGTTGTTTTCATTTCCAAACATAAACGAAAGAGATAACGATGCAAAGAGGAAGGTCTACCCTTTGGAATATGAGCTTAACCATAGGGGCTAAACAGTCTAAAATAACTTTTTTCTTCTATGAACAGTTCAATACAGGCTATTATGCGTCAAGTACCTTATGAAATTACTCTTGGACACCAATTACTCAAATAGTACATAATGCATTGTTCTGCTAGGTAAAATTAAGTCTTGTCAATGAAATCACCATACCCGACAATTTCCATAAGAAAAAGGGAAAGAGGATATATAAGTTAGTGGAACAAATAAAAGCCTTATCTCTATATGCTCTGATTTCAGCCAAACCTTGAATCTTAGCAGAAGCAAGTTTGGTGGTCTCAGAACCGAAATCGCCATGCCCAACAATTCGTGCAAGAGAAAAAGAAAAGAGCATATATAAACTGGTGGAACAAGCGAAAGCCCTTTCCTGCTACACTCTAATATCAACCAGCTCTTAAAACCTCGTGGAAATGAGTTTGGTGATTTGAGCTGAATTTCACAGTTAGTATCAGAAAACTACTTTCAATTATTAGCTACAATTTCATTTGATTAAAAGCCCCTAATCTGGAGAGGCCCAGGATGTTGCTAGCTTGTAAATTAAGTTAACATTTTCCTTCACCTCAAGACAGGAGGATTGCTCAGAGCTAGGATTCAGTGCACCACGTGTTTTGTAAAGATAAACAAGTGCATTATGTTACTGTAATTCTTTAACCTTCATAAGCCACAAAGTGTTCCTCTGAAAATATTTAAATGTTGTTCTCCAACTGCCATTAGGTACCCACCATACTCCAGGAAAAGTCTGCAAAGCAGGAACAACTCTGTTTTCATCAGAAGCCTCTGTCAGTGTAGCAGAACGTGGACCCACAGTACTCTGTTGTTATGTCTCCCCTTTCTTCCCTCACCACACACACACAGAAGGGGGAGGACTGTGAGAGAAGCTAAAGCAATTCCATCTCGACATAAATCTAGTGACTTCTCTCCCAGCCTTCCATTCCTTCAAGCTAGAGGATAAGCTTAAATGCACTTGAAAAGACAGAAAAAAGTTTCACAGAAATATAAAATACATGAATCCTCCATCAACACCCATCTACCCTAAATTAAAAACAAAAAACAAAAAACCAGTGTAGAAAGTTTGCTTTTTGTGTAAAAATCTAGTGTTTGAAACTGAATTCTTGTACCTACGGTTTACAGAAAAATTCCAGTTCAAAAAGTCCAACTTCTATAATTTCCATTGGCTACAAGAAAATCTTATCATATGGAAGAGAGCAGTGAACAGACAAAAGATGTACCTTTGGTTATTATGCCCTAGAATAACTTAAGAAATCTCACTCAGGATTGGTGCTGGGTGCTCTGCACTGCAGTGGACAACTTAAATCTCTTATCATTCTTTCTGTAACAAAACACTGGAAAGAGTAAAAGAAACCATGAGAAATCAACTAAAAATAAAAGCACTTGGCAAAATCCAGGACCCACTTGCACTGGAAGCCTCTCAGTTATTAATGCTTCCAGTGTCCATGGGTAACTTTGTTCCTCACCATCATCTAGTACAACTGATAGATACTCACAGCACAGCACTTTACTACCAAAAACAGAGAGAAGGAAAATGACAACTACAGTAAATAAAATGTTTTCAAATTACTTCCCTGGCAAGCCTTGGTGAAATCATACATCCCCAAGATTATATCACTTGTAGATCAAAGCCAAAGAATTTGAAGAACATTAAACTGCATAAACTTGGCCTACCAACAGTTACACTGCAGCTACTTTTATAGTGGAGGCATTTATAACACAGTTTTACATTCATTTCAATACTCTGTACTACACTACTAGTCTGACTTTTTTTTCCTGTATGTGTGTGTTATTCATCTGGACAAGATCTCTTTTCACCAGGAATAACGGAAAGTATGGGATTTATTGCTATAATGAAGTTCTTTCAAATCTCTGTTTTCTCTCTCTAAAGGACAGGAGGATAGGCGTTCATCTCATCAGGCAGCTTATTAGGATTAGCACTGAATAAGACACCACAGAATGTCAAGCCTATCAGTTACTAAACATGCATCATACAAACTTTGTCTTTGCGAGAACCTCTGCTCTGCATTTGTCATCCACCTGAATAATTAACAAGTACATGCTGCCTGCCAGCAGCTTAGGGAATTAATTTTCCCAGATTAAATGCAAATCACGTCTGCAAAGAACCCAGACCACACACATACTGCACTACTACCTTTCACAGATTAAATGGCAAGGAAACAAGTTTTATTATGGTCGCAACTGAGTCTGACCTAAAACTTATTTATTATAGGTATGACTTCATAATCATTATGAAGTAGCCAGAGGGGTTTTAATACCCAACTAATGCAACCAACCAGCATGGATCTCTTTTCAGTTAGCATGAGGAGAAGACATTTAAATAAGTCTTCCTTCAAACACTCTAGATTTGCTTCACTCTTTAATACTATTCTATCCCCAAAATACTGACACAACCATAGGGAAAAGTCTGTAAACATTGAGTTTTTTGAACTTGAAGTATTTACTCTAGGATCCTTAAAAACAGAGATGATAACTACAGCATGCAATAGCATCCATATTGATGTCAAGGACTAAGAAACAAACGCAGTATGTCATTACCTTATATTTTCTATGACCTAACATAACACTTGCCACAAAATCAGAGGCCTGTTAAAGACTGGTTGTATTTGCAATGAAAAGTGTGACTGATTATTGAAAAAGATTATGAAAACATCTTTCTGCACAACGCTTCATGAAAATCATAACTGCATGATGCGCTGATGGTTAAGCAGTTTGGAGCACGGAGTACAACTCACCATGAGCCTCTACCAGTTCAGCACCTAATAAGAACAACAATTGCAAGGAAGTTAAAGGAAATCTGCAATCACTGTTCTTAAAGGACAGGAAACAAACCAAACACACACACACACACACACACACACAAGTAATGCCGTACATTTCTTAGGATGTGAATTACTGTAACAGAAGAGCCTAACTCCACAAACGAGAGAGCCAGAGCAAAGGTATCGCATGCCTACCTCTACCTAGCTACAGAAGTTATGCCTATGTAACTCTAACACAAAGCCTCCATCCTGGCAGATTCTGCAAGCTTTCTATGTACAGTGCTCAATAGCAAAGGTAACAGGAGTCACAGGTATATATGCACTGTGCAGCACTAACACCTTCTACTTAAAGAGAAACACAACTATTTTTGAGGCAAACAATGTATTCCTTCTTTGATTCTTCTGGGATGCAGCATTTCTACAGGATAATGAGTATTCAAGACCTCTCAGACTTATTAATCTGATCTTCAATTTGCCTTTCCTATTAGTTAAGCTTCTGGAGCTCACACAAGACTCCCACCTCTGCACCATCTATTTGGATGTAGCTACCTCTACAGTGGCAGCTTCCTTTTGGTTAAGTGCATTGAAATCTTTTTGCTACCTTCTTAAAAACTAGCACTGGAGGAAATTTAACAGGAGAGAAATTAAATGCACAATCAATCACATTCATAATACATACAGTAGTTATATATAATCACATAACATATGTTATTCCAATAAATACTAAAGGCAGTGATTACAGATGGCTCTTCTTTTTGTATTTAGTCTGAGCTATGTACTGTTTCCAGCTTATAGAAATTAATGTGAGTTAAGAGTTTCTTCTGGAAGTTCTGAATTTAGAAAAATCTGTGTGTATATACCTTTAAAAAAAAAAAAAAGAATTTATATTTACATATAAAAAAATGGAAGGTAATAAAAAAAAAAAAATTGACTACTACCAGGTATGCTTGCTCTAGTTTCAAGAGGTTTATTGATGTATTATAATAAACTAGTGTCCATTTATTACATAAAAGATTGTTACATTTTGGATCTACGGTTCCAAAAATCTTCCCACTCTCAAAGTTTCCATCAACAAATAAAGTGATTGCCATTCCTGTGACCTGCATTAAAAACAGCCAACTTAATGTGAACGAATTACCAGTTAATTATCAGAGTAAACAAAAATCTATTAAAAAATTGTATTGAAGTGCAGTACTTATTACATTGCTAAACATTAATGCAATCATCTACACAAAAATCATTATCTTTTTTGTTCTTTGCTCATTAATAATCACAACCTCAGAAATAAATATTTTGCATAAGATTAATATACTTTGCTCATTTATATTCTTTAATTTTTTTTTTAAGTAACAATTTTTTGGTCTTCAATATTACAGCCTATATTTTATCTAGAGAAATGTCTGAATGCAAATATAAGGTGGTTTGGGGTTTTTTTGTAATTCATGTTCTCCATGCTTAATATTTTGCTACCGTTATTGAAATTTAAATTGAAAAGGCTTGGTATTGTCCACAGCAGAGACCTAGTTCTAACCACAGTGTGCCTATCACTAGCAAACTAAAATTGAGGCCCTGCCCTTGGCCCTGGGGCTTAATCTCTAGGTAATGCTGGAAATGTTGTTCCATGCATGGATTAGCAAATTAAAAGAAGTTACAAACCTCTACTGTGACTTGTCTAACTCCTGCCGTCCCTAGATCATCATCCATAGCACTAGGTTTAGGTGTTTTGAAAAGACATGGTAGGAAAAAGCAAACTGACAGGAAGATTTCTGTTAGCTACAAATTAGAATTACCTACATTGAAAAACAAAGCCACAGTGGCAGACCTGCACAAACATTTAATTTATAATTAATAAATAATATTAAACACTATCAGAAAGTTCCTTTTGTCAGATGTAACTTTTTTTATCTCAAAAAAGAAACCCAAAACCAAAAAAACACCAAAACAAACAAACAAAAAAAAACCCCACAAAAACCAAAAAACCCTATGACTATCTATCAAGCTAGATCTGGTTAAATGTGGCATTATTTAGCATTTCAGCTAATAAAGATTGCTATATAAAAAAAGGAATCAATTTTTTTTTTCCCCATTAGCATTGAAAAGGTAATCTTCAGGTTCAAGCCTCCTGCAATTTTGTTTACAACATAAAGTTTTAACAAAACATTCAAATTTGTTGGCATCTTATATTGCACAATACATAAGCTTTGTGGATGCTTTTATTAAAACTTTGATACTTATTGATCGCAAAATAGATGCAGGTATAATATTATTATTTGCCTATTATAGGCAAATGTTCTTTTAAAACAGTAACATACACTCCATTTAGAACTTTTTATTTCATTAACTATTCTCAAGGAAAAAAAAAAATAATAATGTTTCAGCAATTTTGTAAACCTGTACTGCATAGAAGCACACATTACTATCTTAACAAATAGAGAGAAGTCAAACAACTGAATATCCATACACTTTCACAGAATATTTGAGAAAGTGAGGGGATTCAGGCAGTCTGATGTTATGCATCTGATTTGTTTGTTAGGGAGGATGCATATAGAATATGCTAAGTTATATAGGCTCTTAGGATACTGACTATAAACCACTTATATTTGTATTTTCAGAACCACAAAATTTAACACTTACAGTGGAAAGATGCCCAGCATCTTAATATTAGTTAAGTTACTGTTCTACTTGTCTGAGAAGTGGCTTTTGTATTTTAAAGAGTAAAAAAAAAAAAGCTTGAAATATATGAGAAACATGACACATGCTTCTATCTCTGTTCTAAAGTAATTCCACCCAAGCACCAGTGTGCACCAGCATCCAGTCCAAGTCTGAGGCACATGAATGACGCTAAAACAATAGCATCATCTTTCCATAATCACAAGACAACAAAAATTGCAGGAAGTGAAGTGGATTTCAGTATAACTGGTGAAATACTCCAGCCACTCTGCTCCCATGACTGCTCTAGGATGAAATATCATCTGTGAGTGATGATATGCCCAGAGGATACAGGTACCTCCAGTCACACTAGCAACTGTCTGGGAACATGGTCTTTCTCATCAGTGGTGTGGCCCCTTGGCCCATGTATGAAAAGTAAACAGTTTTTTGTTGCGGGGGTGGGATAGTAACAGGGACCAGTAATCCCACAGGCTGGCTCACCAGAAGATTCTAAGGACAAAGGGTTCTCCTACCATTTCCTGAGCAAAAAAGCAGAGTTTCCAATGAAGCTGCACTTATCTGGCCAGGTGAGATCCATTAGATAATCAGGACCTTGTTTGAGACAGACACACAAACCACTCTGCATGAAAGATGTAAGGGATCAGTTCTCTGAGACTTGGAAATTAGTATACATTTTGCCATTCCCTACACCAATTAGATTCTGAGCATTGATTTTATACAGTGATTACAATTGTCCTTCACTGCCTCTGACAATAACAGGGGATACTATCTTCCTCCTCTAGTACCAGGTCTCTCTTGTCTGGTGGCAAAATTACAGGCAGAAAAGGGATTCAACCAGCTAGTTTGAGAGTCAGCTAGGAAAATTCAACCAGGATTATAGCCTCTCCAGACTTTGCATAAACTAATGGAAAGAGTTTTCTGGGCTCTTGTTTGTTTAGTTGGTTGGCTTTTTCCCAGACCTTCCACTTATTTATAAGGAGTATGCAGCATTTCTCTGAAGAACCTTGTAAGCAACGACAGTGAGAGCCAAGCATAGCTAAACAGTTCTGGAAGTGTGTTTATAAGCTAGACCTGGCCTAACAAGTGCCAACTGTTTCTCCATTATGTTACACAATCATGCTTCTTGCCTGTCCTACAAGAACCACTTGAGTTTCAGAGGTCAGTTCAGTGCCCAAATCTATTCCAGTCACTGATTTTTCCACAAAATGTTCCAGCAAGAGTAGCAATCTATGAGAACTGTGATGATGATTCTGCAATATTGACATCTTTCTACTAGGAACTTGACTGAGACCACCAACTCATTTCACACAGGCCATCCAGGAGCCATCAGATGATAATAGGTTTTAGTTTCCACCCACCTGGGCTACATTCAAACTAGTGACCTAAGGTGAAGGTCTCCACATCCCATTACCAGACAGTCAAGCCATTTAGTAGTAAGCTTGTGTAGTAAGCTTTTCCCTGCAGCATAAAATCAAGAAACAGTAAAAATCTGTCTATACCCAAAATCTGTTCTCAAGTTCATGGTCAAAGCCTTTTGATGCAAGTACTTAGATACAAATTTTCAGAAATTAATTTGGCCCAATATTTTTTCAGTCAATTCAAAAAGCCCTGTACAAGGAGAAAATAGATAAAAATTAAAACGCAACATTTTGCCATAACATCTGAAATTAATTGTTTATATAAACCAAAAGTTAATTATCAATATTATTAGATATTAAGTCTCTGCATTGAAATAGCAAAAATAAACCATCAGCAGGAATTTGAAAAAATGTTAACAGCAATTCAAACAACATTAGCAGTATTATCAGATATTAAAGCATATCTATTTTTAATAAATTAAAGTCCTTGCTACATGTAAATTATATGTTTAGCATTTAATGCCATATTCACTTACAGTGTATTTTCTGTTCACTAATGCTAGTCTTTTTAATACACAGTTTAAAATATTAGCAACTGTAAATTATCTTGTGTGTTAAATATGCCAAGTACTACAGAAGTGTTAATTAATGTATTATTAAAGCAGTTTTTAGGAGAAGCAAGAAGGTATTTTAAG
Organism: Caprimulgus europaeus; assembly: GCA_907165065.1. Next base: position 29,314,394 of record OU015532.1, read on the forward strand.
CAGTATGAGCTTCAGCTAGAGTAAATGTACATACATTTGCAAGTAATCTAAGTTTTTATTAAAAATTTTCTTGTACTAAATAATATAAAATGAGGTTTTTTGGGGGTGGTCTTTTTTGGTTAGGTTTTTTGTTTGTTTTTAAATAAACATACCAAATCCTACACTAGGTTAAAAAATAATTTCTCTGTAACATTCAGCCTTGAATTAATCAGATAAAGATGAAAGTGAAGAATTTTGCCAACAGTGTTTCTTACTAAACTCACTCAGTTATGCCTTTCAGCCTGGTATATTTTATATGAAGGATATCTTGTTAAAACAACTGTTGAAGGCAAGTCATGTTATATTAACCACACACCATACCCTATGGGAGCTCAAATATTCCAAAATCTATGCTAATATAATCCTGCTGCACAATTCAACTAAGGAAATATAGCAGGTTTTCAGTGACATGCAAGACTTCATATAAGTACCACATTATCTATATGTCTTCAAGAAATGAGGTAAAGCCATAGAGAGGATTATACTGAATCAATTTAGGAAGGTAAATATTGTTAACAAGCACCATAAAATAGCCTAGTATATTATTCCAATCTCTATTTATCAACTAACAAATAGGCTGCACTTCCCAATGCAGCTTCCAACAATATATCTGCAGGACAGCAATATTCTCTGGCTCAAGAGACCAATGCAACCTCTCAACAAGGGGTTTGTGGCTTTCTAATACAAGATTTACTATGCGTTATGCCATGTGCTTCCACCACCCTTTTTCAAAGGGTTTTTTTAAAAAAGTATGCGGCTTCTTGCCTATCTAAATCTTTTGAGTGTGTTTTGCTCTGGTCATAAAGTACAATTGTTCAGGATGTCCAGAACCAATTTAGGAATACTTCATGCAATAGGATTTTGAACCTCAGAAATAACATACTTTTACAGTCACTTCGCTTTTGCCAAAAAAGAAAACAAAACAGAAGACAAGAGAGGGTCCAACACAGCTACTGGCATTTATGGATTCTTTGCTACTCCTCTGTGTGACACCCAAAACAAACTGAAGACTTCCACATTACAAAGACTGGAAAGGTTGAGACAGAAACAGTCATAGACATGCTTAAGAATTTTAGTAAGCTAGTCAAGTCCCTTGCCAAGAAATTCTTATTTTGTTTATTATTTGGGCCAGACCCCAAACCACTTTTTATATTTTTTTTAATTAAGAAAAAAAGAAACAACAAAAACTTGGCCATGTCATTTTTTCTGTTTAAACAGGCCACTCAGCAGGCTGACATTCGGCTTTTAGACTGTATTTTTCAAAATATTTTCTCTTTACTGACAGAAGCTGCTATAAAAAACTTGTCTCAGCATCCAGCTGGTGATTGACGGCAGGGCCAGAGAGACTGCAGTAGGCTTAAGCAAGGGAAAAGAGCATTAGCTGTGCCACAGTGGTGAAGTAGTATGAGGTTTGCAAATAATAATAAGGAAAGATAAAAGCACAGTCAGGACACATTCCTGAGACAAAAGAATAAAAGAACACTAATGATGCAATAATAGTCATGACATTAAAATGAAAGTCTAGAAACACAAAATAGATAAAAACAGAAAAAAAACACCTTAAAAATCCATTCTGCTTTCCTAAAATGTTTCAATGGAAAAGAAGCAAGTCCACCTTCTGGATCTGAAAACAGTACATCTTCCAGTGTACTGGAGTATCTGGGATTTCAATTTAAGTCACAAAAAGCTGTTTTCCCTGTCTTTGTGTCTCTAAGGTTCCAATTTTTAAAATCAATAGAACATTTTGTTTTTAAAGATCCAGGGAAGGAAGAAGACTGCACTACACAATGAGGAAACCTTTCTTCATGCAAAAGAACCCCAGAAAAACACCACATCAAAAATCCCCAAAACTCAGAGAAATCATAAAACAGAGCATTTCAGTTGTGATTATGGAAGGGGCACTGAAGTGTTTTAACTCGGCGTTCCTCTGCTGCGTCCCACTTGACTCTGCAACTGATAATGCAATTAGCTACTTGCACAGAGTGGTTAAATCTCACCATATGCATTTTCTAGATGGATATGGAACAAAAAGGCCTTGCTTTCTTTTCCAGAAATGTTACAATCACAGTCAGCATATGTCCATCTTATCTGACTGATCTGTAAAATCTAAACATTAAGCTGGCACACAACAGATCTTCCCTCTGATCCACAACACTGTGGCAGCCATGGAAGACTCCTTTCCACTCATTTAGCTGTTGTGTTTGGGTTTCAGTATGCCCACGAGCTTTTAAGCCTTCTGTAGTCTAAGAGAACTGCATCACTGCCTTTTGTGATTTCCTTGGCATAATGACTAGGCATGGGCTTTCCTGGTTTCCCCTCCACAACAGCCTATTTCATTTCCAGAAGACAACACTGGCCTTGTTCTCCAGCTGTCAGGAGCAGAAGCAAAGAGGTCTATCTCTGGTGGTTTTGAGCTCACCACTTCCGTTATATGTAAAAGCTGAAGTAAAAGATATACAAATTTTCCCATGGATTCCAAAAACAAGTACCCTTTACTTTAGCTAGCACACAAAGTGATAAACCATATGGCCCTCCAGTCTCCCTACCACTCATGAGAAGTTTGGGCTTCGAGCAGTGCCCTCTTAGGACTGCAGGGCTTTCCCCTTCACAAAGGCCTCTCTCCCCTCACCACCACAGCAGTCTGCCTCTGCCTGTGCTGTTCTCTTCAGCCACGTTTCCTCTGCCTCAGCTGACTTAGCTAACCAGGGATCCTGCTCCTGCACAAGTTTTATTTTTCTCAGTAAGCATGTTATCCATTCATCTCTCCCAAGACCAAGTCCAGTGATCAAGTGTCTCTGGCTCTACAGTTTTAAAGACTCAAAGTTAATATGTGCTCTTTTTTTCTTCTACTCCTCTGAACACTCTTCCCATAGTCATGCTCTGACTCAAATGGGGATGGTTTAACCTTCCTGTTCTGTGTGTGTGTGCGTCCGTGCATCCCTGAATATGTATAAGAACACCAGCATGACAACCAAACTCATACCTGTCTGCAAATGTAATTAGCTACTTAGGGCAAGCTACAGAGTCATATGGCGATCCATCCCCCCATATGAGCCACATATCCACATTACCACAGGGTAATCATCCAAAATAACTAGGTATTTACACTGAATTTCCAAATTACAGTGTAAAAACAGTGAACTTCCTTACGGTCCTGAATTTGTCAGGGATAGAGTTAATTTTCTTCTTAGTAGCTAGAACAGCATTGTGGTTTTTATTTAGTTTGGGACTTGATACGAGAATGTTGCTAATATACTGATGTTTTTAGTTGTTGCTAAGAAATCAAGGACTTTTCAACTTCCAATGCTTTGCTAGTGTGCAGGTGCACAAGAAGTTGGGAGGGGACACAGCTGGGACAGCTGACCCCAACTGACCAAAGGGATATTCAAGACCACATGGCATCATGCTCAGCATATAAAGCTGGGGGAAGAAGGGGAAGGGGGTGGAGGGGAGTGTTTGGAGTGACTGTGTTTGTCTTCCCAAGTAACCGCTATGTGTGATGGAGTCCTGCTCTCCTGGAGATGGCTGAACACCTGCCTGCTGATGGGAAGTAGTGAATGAGTTCCTTGCTTTGCTTTGCTTTGCTTGCTTGCATAGTTTTCGCTTTACCTATTAAACTATCTTTATCTCAATGCATAAGTTTTCTCACTTTCACTCTTCTGATTCCTTTCCCCTATCCCATGAGGCAGGGAGAGAGCAAGCAGCTGTGTGGTGACCAGTTGCTGGCTGGAGTCAAACCACAGTACTTCCAGCACAAATATTCTTTGATCCATATGCTATAGATATTTTATATTGACTTATTTTACACTGTATTATGACAGATAGCTAAGAAAAGAGAGTCTGCTGTAGATGCAAAATGCTGCTGCTCCAATTAGACAGGATTTTAGTCCCCCATGAGTTAGTGACTATGCAAGCAACAAGGGAAATGAGAGACCCGTCTTATGACAACTGAAATAGTTAAAAGGTAATAGCAGCTACTGTCTATGACAGATCCATGTATCTCAAGGAAAGCAGATCTTACATTGAATTTATATTAAATGTAATCTTTCTCTGGCAATCTGGAAAAACAATTTCTGCAAAAAGATACCCCATTATACTGGTAAGAGCTGAAAACCAGAAGTATGACCAGTAGTTTAGAAAAAAATAGAATTTTTGTTGAAGCACTTCTTGTTTTCAAGAAATACTAGTTAGCAAAGAAGCAACTTGTTGAGTTTTAAGGACACAGAAGATTTTAAATGGAAAAAAAAAAATCATTCAAGGTATTCAGACTTTTTCTTAACAGTTCTTGGAAGAAAATAGGAACATAGGCAAGGAGTTAAAAGGCTCAGAGAATAAATACTCATGCATGGTGCACTTATAAAAATTGATATCACATAGTAGAACATATTTTTAGAAAATTCTCTTTTACATATACAAATCATGGTCTTTTTATCTGACTGAGGATAAAAATCCAGCATGATTTTCACATTCTTAATCTGCTTTCAAATACATAATTGAAAAAGCCACATGTCAAAAAAAAAAAAACAAACTGTAAGCAATACCATGATAGCTCATTCTACCACAATGTTTTTCTTTACCAGTGTGGTAAATTACAGTTCTGACTTAAGTTTTCATATGTTTATTGAGTGGATTGTTTACTATCATATTATAAACCTTGTAACACCAGTATTTATGTTTTAACTAGTATTTTTTGAGTCCCTTGCATTCTAGACCATAATCAAATTACAAAATACAGGTGCCCAATTACCTCCCTGCTTCATTATATTTACCTGTTTTTCCCCAGCAGACACTGTTTGCGGTGCCATCTGGAATGCATAATGTGGTCTCCCAAACACAAGCCTCAAGCCAGGGAAAACATTGTAAGTGATGGGCACATTAAAACCAGTATCAGGCACTGATCTACCTACCCAGGTGCTCCTGACAGCTCTATGGAGTGCTGGTGTGCCTGCCATAACAAACAACTGCCCATCTTTCTAGGGTTGGAGGTTAAAGAACAGTGAGCACAAGCAGTGACAGACAAAGCTATGGGGATAGCAATGAATAAATAAGAATATGGGTTAGTGGTAGGGAAAATTTCAGTATCAAAACACAAACACAAAGGGGAGAAAAAAAAAAACACAGTAATTTCCTGTTTATAGTTACTATTGCATTTGGCCTAAAATATAATAATTTTCTGTTCTTGATGTCATCTTGCTACCTTTATACAACATGCAACACCCATATCAACTCAAACTATGTTTTCCATTCTAATGTAGATGTAAAATTTTGCTTAAACACAACAATAAAGGGTTGATATTTGCATAAATGGGATTTGGTCATCCAAGATGAAGTTAGTTATTTGTCAAAAATATCTATTACGTAAGGGTCATCAAAGCAAGCTAGTCTGCAAAGCCACAAATACTCCTTCTGTTTGCACCCACAATCCTGTATGATGACCATCAGTAAGCACTTATTTATTTAGAGATTTACAAACTAGTCTTAGATAAGCACGTGGAAATGTTAAAACAATATACAAATGTTCATCTAGGAGAAGATACATACCAAAATGAATTTTAATATATTTCACCAAATGACCCCTATAAAATATATAGCTGTAAAAAGATAGGCCTTACACCATACCTTTAGGTTAAGCACACTTAGAACACACACAGCAACAACTTCTAGACCCTTGTAAAGCCCTCCTTCCTTCCGGAGTCCGATATTGAATAGCATTTTCTGCTACACTCCAGCTTACCGCAAAGATCCTAACAGCATATGGATAAAGAGTGTTCATAGGCAGCCTGGAGTAAGACCACATGTACCAGGACTGTGGTGTTCTCCACTAGCAAGTAAAAGAAAACAAGAAACCTCCCACTTGCAGTCATAAGCATATTATTGCCCTGCCACCAAGTTCTTGTACTTAAACACTTGCAAGAGCTCTATGTGATGACTCTCCTTTAAAAAGCACCCAGGTGAGGAGGCTCTACAAGTCTAGAAGCTCAGAGAAGGACTCCATCTCCTTAAACTGTTGCTGAGGAAAAGGGCACTAATCCTAACAAAAGCCAGAGCATTGAAGGGTCAGCCAATTCCCACACAAAAATGACCTGAACATCTGTAAAACATGACATTTACTTTCTTATGAATCCTTAGAAGATTTTAAGAGCAGAGCATCCCTCAAATTAAGAGAGAAGATCTACTCCAATAAGAGAGATGGTATCTGGTATAAACTAGGGAGAAGGATGAATAGTTTGTTGCTCGGACTATTTTTACTCTTGTGAAGCAGGTATTGCTGCAGGAATGTATCAAAGTATCTAAGCAAGAGGAATTCAAAAATTTGGAGTGTACAACAGTCAGAAAAGTTAATGTAATTTTTGACATTCTGGAATGTATTTAATTCAATTTAGTGACAATGTCAATAAGGAGACTTCAGTTAACTTCCAAGAGACAACCTAGGTCTAGAGCAGTTGATTTGATATTCTTTTGACATCTCACAAAAGATCTGTTTACAACTTGCAAGTACACTGAGGGAGTAGGCAAGGTAAAAATAAACCAACACGAACAATGGAAAAACCCTATCTAGTGAAGTTGACTCAACCTGTTTAGCAAACTTCACAGATTTTGCCTGTTACACAGTATCATGATCTCATAAGACATGAATCTACCAGCTCTGAACCTCACAGCCACTCAGTAGTAGTCTTTTATGGATGATTATCTGATTCCATGCCTTTTCTAGCAATTTCAATGCCACAGTTCCCATTGATGCCGATGCATGGTCTGGATACATGCCTGACCAGGGTGATATGAATCAGAACTGCCTCTCTCTGTCACGCTGGGTCCAGCACGTGGCATAACCATCACCAGTAATCAAGAAGCAATTCACCGATTCTAAAAGCAAGCTACTACCCCTGGAAGCAAGAAGGCCTCCTGCTATGACAACCATAAAATGCTCTCTTAGGCATAAGACCTAGGTGTTGTCCAAAGCAGCAAGGGGCTGTGCTTGCCTAGGTTATGATCACCAGGCTTTTCACTTCTATTTTGGTTCAGAGATTTTTGAAGGGGTGAAAAAGCTCAGAATACTTTTGGAAAGTTTTTGTTTGCATCATTTGATTTCAAGGCAAAGATGCTCAGCCATGTAGGATTTCGTATGGATAGCACTGTCACAACTAATCAGACAAATCACACCATCAGCAGGATTATATGAAGATCAAAAGTGAATATGTGAAGCAACGCACAAGATTAGGTTTCTCACCCTTAATTCAAGTCTACAACAAGAATACCTCAAATGACAAAAAATTTAGTTATATTATGAAAAATAGGATTGATTTTTAAACGCAATATAGCTCTTGGGTCTCTTTATCCCAATGATTATTCACTACAGAGTCATGGAACAACTAATAACCCTTCAAATTCTACAATAGGAGTCTTAGTTGAGCTTTGAAAGCAGGAAAAGTGAATGACTAAAATCAGATAAATTCTGCATTAGGAGAATTTTGCCAATAGAGCAATCTTGGTATAACACTGTGGCAAAGCACTAAGCATGTAATCAGCTTTATCAGCAAAGGTCTGCTTGGGACTCATACAGGAAAATCACCACTTACTACCAAAACAAGCAGTATGAGTAAAAGAGCAGTTTTGCAAGTAAAATAGTATCTGCTATAGAGGTTTCTGCTGATGCAGCTTTGCCTAAGTGGGATACTATACCAGTTAAACACCTTCAATTGACCAAGCTATACTAAAATATAATATAGACTTGGCTTGTATTCTGCTCCTAATCTTAGCTCAGTATTTCACTCAAAATATTTTGATTCTTTTCTATCCTTACTAAATAACAAAACCCACTCAATTCAGCTTGCCAAGTTAGCAAAATATGAATGTCCTTTTTAGTATAACATCCAGCTCAAAACGTAGAGCTTTGCAGCTTCTTGAGGCAAAGAAAACACTGCTAGACAAAGCAACAGTACATGCTATGCTGAAGCACAGTTACAATCAATACACTGATCAGTACTGGTCACTGACTGCACAGGTGACAGACTGCCTAAGTCTACAGCCTAACGCAGGGAACATCCGTGACCCTGGGGTACTTCCAGACAGGCCTAAGACTAACAGGATCCCAAACTCCTTGCACCTTGCAGTGCAGCTGGTTACACAATCCATTTTACAGTTTGAAAATCCTTGTGCTGCCTCCCTTTGCCTGAACTGTCTACATGTGCATCGCTGAGAATCACCAGCAGAGAGTACTCTCAGAAATGGCAGATTTCCCGCTGGGGAAAGGGGGAAACACATAACAGCCCCTCTCCCCCAGCCATGTGAAGCAGCACAAACAGTAACTTGTGTGAGAGGATGTGCAGAAGGGGACAGTGCTAGCATTCCCTCTCCTAACACTGTGATGACCTCCAGTCTTAGGGGTAGCAAAGGTAATAGTAACAGGGAGCAAAGCCCACTGCAGTCACAAGGCTTACAGACCTACTGCCCTAGGTGTGTAAATGAGTCACTGGAATCTAGCAAGGGGGTGGAAAACTACACAGGACACTTCTAGGCAAGGAGAAATTCATCAATGCATAGAAATTCAGCAGCCCAAGAACTCCACAAAGATGTGTACAGGTCCTGGCTGTGAGTCAGCTGTGGAGGAAGCACACTGCAGTGTCACAGCCAGCTACAGACAGCTACATGAAATTAATTCATTCAACTGCTGGTCCGCTCCCCACAGTCCATTTAACTGACTTTTGTGCGGAGGTAGGGGAATTTCACCTTTTATATAGATGCAGCTGGAAAGACTACACACAAATTATTCCCAGTACACAACACATACTCTGAATAGTGCATCCTGATTAAATGGTACATGATACAGCATCTTAAACTACTCTGCATCACAGTCTGTAATCTCAAAGATGGCACAGACCCAACATCACTTATGAAACTGCAACACAAAGTTCAATGCAACTCTAACAGGCAAAGGTATCTTCTTTCATGAGTCTCTTGCTGCTCAATGAGCAGAAACCTTTAAAGTGTGACAGAATGTGTTTTTCCTTATTTTTGATCAGATTTATTGTTTGGTATTTATGAGAAATTTACTCCCTATTTACCAATAATTAAGGGCAAATCCTGATTATATAATTTTGGTTCATATAGCATTGGGGTTTTTTTGTTATTGTTTTTAAACAGCAACACAGGATTGTTTTATTTCTAAAATTGATATAAAATAAAAATTGTCACCTTCACATTGCACTCAGGTAGAAGTATGTTTCATGCTTTCACTGTCTTTTTCCTCAATATTATTGTATTTCCTTTCTTTTCAAAAGTGTGTGTGTATGTATGGACACACATGTACATATGTGTATAAGAACAGGGAACTTTAAGACCATAAACATCTGACAAAAATGTTGTACAAAAAAATTTACAAAGTGTAATGCAACTCTTTTTTCTGTACATCACTTTGAGGTGATGCAGAGTTTGCTAAATCTTTGCACGTTTTAACAGGAGCAGTATTTGTCTTAAAGGGAAAGCAAATCACTATAAATACCTTACATTGACTACAGATACTGCTATTATAAAGTAATTTTGGCAAAAAGTCAACAGTTTTATCATAGATAAGTCAGAAGTTTAGGGATATTGCTGCATCTGGATGTGAAATAAATTGTGTCACTTTTGTACCAAGAAACCCTATGGCTAGTTGAGAGAATTAAGACTGATAAACAACTTAATTTAAGCCTTAAACTTAAGCGATGTACAGTGCTGCACAGGTCTACTAAGCAGACAACTTAAGTGGAAAAAAAGTCTTCAGAATATAATTTTGAGGTTTGTTCAAAGGAATCCTTTTGAAGGGTGGAGGAAAAAACAGGGAGAAAATGTTATCCAAAAGCTTCATTTCTGGTAAACTCTGAACTTATTTTTCAATATAACATTATGTTTGATTACTTCATTATTTAATCGTCTAATAATTTGAGAAGCAGATTTAGTTCTAAATAAAAATATAATTTGGAAATGAAATTAAAAATAATTCATTTAAGAAAAGTGATATGAAAGATTTAAGAGTTTCCAAAAACCACCCTTCAACATTCACTAAATTTGCTAACTACTTGCAAATAATCTAGCTGTTTTTAGAAACAGTTTTGTTTGGGGTTGGTTCCCCCCCCCCAAAGAAAAAAAAAAGGGAATTAACTAGTAGCCATCACTACAGACATACAAATTTTCAAGGAAGAATTATCTCCTGTATTACAACAGCATCACTATGCAAAACAAGTCTCACATTACTTTAAAGAAAGGCTGCAGCCATCTCATACTGCTGCAAGTAAAGAGTCTGTGCTCATGACTCACTGCCCCTGTTTGGCTGCAACTCATCAGTGCTGGCAGCCCTAATCTGTTCCCAGCCATTATGACCAGCAGCTCTGAAATATGGATTAGGTCTACCCCAAGTACTCCGTGCAGGAAAAGAACTCCTTGAGCCCTTTATTCCCTGTGGAGTACCTGTGCAGGAGAATAAATCAGTGATGTGAGAGAAAACACAAAATCCTTTCCCAGTAAAATTTGCAGATGACACAAAAGATAATAAAATGGTAAATACCGGAGAGTTGTCAGTTCCACAGATTGCATGGCAGCATGAGCTCACCTGAATAAGATGTGTTTTAACACAGCTGAGCACAAAGCTGTCTATCTAGTAACTAAGAGCACAGATTCCAAAGACAATATAATAACCTAGGAAGAGGCATATGGATGATGGTGGATAACCAAATTAATAACAGCCTACAGTGCAATACCCTGGCTAGAGCAGCAAAAAAGATCCTTTGATGTACAAGGAAGTAAACACAGAGTAGCAATAGGAAAGGATTATAAAAATCACTACCGATGCTGAGATAGAGAATCTTTCCATTTCAAAGAGCATATAACAACGCAGATGTAGTTTATATCTGTGACCCCTAAGCACTACCCACAGGAACAACTAATGGACTATACTAGTATTCAAACTAGAAAGACTTCATCAGCTACAAGAAGTATTCAAATTCTGGAAAGCTTGCCTTGCTAAGAATGAGAAACCTGCGTCAAAGAGGAAGATAACTGGGTTACTGTCTACAAATATCTAAATGGGAGAGGTTGGAGGGGAAGAACTGAGGAGTATCATGAATATTAAAGAAGGACTTTTCAGTTTCTTAATGCTGGATTCGGTACGTTTCTGCTACATAAAAGTTAGACAACCACAAACTAAAAATAAAGTAACAAAACTTTGACTAACTGTAAGTACGGTTTATCTAAAGAAAGGTAAGATTTTCTTTCACCTGAAGTTCTTATAATGAGCATTTTCCTTCTAAAAAGAACCAGAAGTTGCAAGATTATTACTATCTTATATTATTCTTTTAAATCAAAATATGGCAAAGAGTTGAAACTCTACCTTTCAAAAGCATACCTAAAAAGCTCCAGGATAGCTTTGATACTGCAACTCACAACCCTCACATGAGCTTTAGGGCAGGTATTTGGCTAACTCATATTTGGGGGATAATTATCTCCCCTTCCCATGTTGTAGAACCATCATATAAACTGTAAGCCAAATAAACTTGGTATCTTGCTCACTGCTTCCCCAAGTAGTATTTTGGATATACTTGGCATTAATGCTTCTGTATTTGTGCAAAGCAGCGAGTTACTGAAAGAGCATGGGAAAAGTGAAACCTTGCTGAATATTACAGAGAAGTTCAGTCACAGATAATTTGAATTGATCTCTCCATTCCTGAAACCAGTAACATGACTCAGGGCTGGGGGGAATGGAACACATAGAACACAAAAAGAACCCTTCATATCTGAAATGAAAAGTAAAAAAAAAAAAAAAATCTGTAGAATATAAAACCCCCTGTTTTAACAGGGAATTAGCAGCCTGTGAATAATATCCTATTAAAAGGGTGTGGTAAAGGGACCTGAAGATCCAGCCACTTTAACATGGATTGCATTCAAGACAGCAAAAGGTAATTGCCTAACTGGTCAATTGACCAATACCAAGTTCACTTCAGGACTTAACTCAGAAGAGGTATTACAATAAAATATTGCAAAGCTTAAGTGAATCTTTAAAATCTGTATTGAACTATAAACTGAATAAGATTTTGTAAACCTAGACATTGTCCTTTATTATTCAGTGGAAGATAATTTTCAGCTAACATCTATACTTTGTACCTATTCTCTATTCAGGCTATGTTCTGTTAATCTCAGAGTAAAATTTTAAAGCCAGTGCAAGATCTGACTGTGTCATAATAGAAATTTAAGTATGACAAAATTTCTATTATTGAAAAATTATATTTTCGAGTGCTGTTCTCTCTCAAATGCTCCAATCAGCCAAGGATTAGATGTTCAGCTTAATATTAGCCAGTGATCATTAATCATTTTAAAGTGGCACAGCTAATCTCATTCCTTACCCAGAGGAAGCTCACTCTCATACCTTTCGTGTAAGGAGACATTGGCTCACTTCTGGATGCATTTTAAACTTGGTTAAAACTTATTTTTTCCTTCCTACAAAAGACATCTCAGCATAGAGAACGTACAGATATGCTCAAAGCTACCCAAAGTTGAGAGCAGACCTAGGCAGCTGTAACAGGGATGAAGTTTTGCAAACTCACACTGAGGCTGTAAGAATCTGGCTATTTATATTAAAAGGCCTGTTACATGAGTTAACAGGGCCTTCTCTGTCTTTGCTGATAGAGAATGAATTAGGATATTAACTTTCAATATTTTCTAAGAAGTCAAATTTATAAAGAGGAGATGCATACAATATTCTCCAAATACACTTATTAAATTCACATTGCGAGAAAATAAAATTTAAAAATCAAGATGTGAAGTGAGGGAACACTACACCAAAGAAAGACCCACTGTGTTAAGAAGGTGGGAGCCTCTCCTTCCCATTTCACTAGAGTAGATCAAAGTAAAGAGCAGCTTCTTCAGTATGTTCTCTCTTAGGTTAACCCCTAAACACAGGATACTGAAGTCATTATTGGGAAAAAAGCTCGCGTACCCTCCAGCATCAGCTTGAGTGGCAGCCCTGTTGTCCTATGTTACATATTCTTCCTACAGCTAAAATAATTGTTTCAGACTACTGTATCTTCTCCTCAGCTATATGGTATCAGATGCATCAGGATATACAAACAAAAAGTCTGAAAATTCTTACATCTTTCTAAGTCAATTTATGTGCAACACCACCACTAAGAAACAAAAAGATGGAAAAAACATAACTTTTTCAGCCATTATCAATGGCTCTGTGCTACTTAAATGGCTACACTGGCCTTACCCAGCACGCCCAGCTGCAGAGGAGCCAGCAGGATTTTTAATCCATTTTCATAAAATTGTAAATCTTCATTTGGAACTATTAGCTACTCCTCTACAGATCGTTTACTGCTTTGTCCACATTAAGGTGGTGATGAGTACTGCAGACTATTTCAACAACCCTGAGGAATCCTTCATCTTCTCACATTCTCTACCTGGTTAAATTCCCTCACTAGAAACCCTGACAGAGCTATGTGGCCCACTAGAAGGTTTATATTCTCATTTGCATTGTCTGCTAGTGCCACAAAATTTTTTGAACATACAAAGAAATTCTGTTTTTGTTTTATCTATTTGATAAATACACAAATATTAATTTAAGCCTTAGAGGCTGACAGGAATGGTTTAGCCTTGTGCTTCCTTTTCTCTGCCATACTAATATCTATGGTTTTGAGTCAACATATAGTCTGAGGGGAGTATTTTGGTCTCTTCAGTTTGGATGTTTTGAGCATTTATAGGCTCAGTATGAGCCCCTACCAGACCTGTCATTTGCAAACAGAGAAGAATTTGGGGGTAATGTGATGGTTGGAGGCAGTCTTTGGCAAAGTGATCATGAAATGAGAGAGTATGATTCTTGGAGAAGGAGGGGAGGCAGCAGAACTGCCACCTCAGACTTCCACAGGACAGACTTTGGCCTGTTTAGGAGTCTGGTTAAGAGTCCCTTGGGAGGCAGTCCTGAAGGGCAAAGGAGTCCAGGAAGGATGGATGTTCTCCAAGAAGGAAATCTTAAAGATGCAGGAGCAGGCCATCCCTATGCACCGAAAGACAAGTGCGGAAGACAACTAGCCTGAACAGAGAGCTTTGGCTGGAACTCAGGAAAAAAAGGAGAGTTTATGACCGTTGGAAGAAGGGGCAGGTCACTCGGGAGGACTATAAGGATATTGTGAAGTTAAAAACTTTATCTGGCTACTACTGAAAAAGACAATAAAAATTGTTTCCATAAATACGTTAGCAACAAAAGGAGGGCTAAGGAGAACCTCCATCCTTTGTTGGATCTGGGGGAAACACATTGACATAGGATGAGAAAAAGGCTGAGGTGAGGTACTTAACGCCTTCTTTACCTCAGTCTTTAGTAGCAACACCAGTTGTTCTCCAGGTACTCAGCCCCCTGAGCTGGAAGACAGGGATGGGGAGGAGAATGAAGCCCCCCCAGTCCAAGGGGAAACGGTTACCAACCTGCTACACCACTTAGACACACACGTCTATGGGGCCAGATGGGATCTGCCCAAGCCCACTGAGGGAGCTGGTGGAAGTGCTCACCAAGCCACTTTCCATCATTTACCAGCTGTCCTGGCTACCCAAGAAGGTCCCAGTGGACTGGAGGTTAAGAAAAATGTGATGCCCATCTACAAGAAGGGCCAGAAGGAAGATCCAGAGAACTACAGGCCTGTCAGTCTGACCTCAGTGCCAACAAGGTTATGGAGCAGATCATCTTGAGTGCCATCACATGGCACATACAGGACAACCAGGTGATCAGGCCCAGTTAGCATAGGTTTACAAAAAGGCAGGTCTTGCTTGACTAACCTGATCTCCTTCTATGACAAGGTAACCTGCTTAGGGGATGAGGGAAAGGCTGTCTACCTAGACTTTAGTAAAGCCAGTGTTTCTCCGGAAGAAACTGGCTGCTCATGGCTTGGGTGGACATATGCTTCACTGGGTGAAAAACTGGCTGGATGGCCAACACTGAAGAGTTGTGGTGAATGGAGTTAAATCCAGTTGGTGGCCAGTTACACGTGGTGTTCCCTAGGACTCAGTAGTGGGGCCAGCTCTGTTTAATATCTTTATCAATGATCTGGATGAAGGGATTGAGTTGCATACTCAGTAAGTTTGCACATAATACCAAGTTGGGCAGAGGTGTTAATCTGCTTGAGGGTATGAAGGCTTTAGAGAGGGATCTGGACAGGCTGGATTGATGGGCCAAGGCCAATTGTATGAGTTTCAACAAGGCTCGGCACCAGGTCCCACAATTGGGTCACAACAACCCCATGCAACACGACAGGCTTGAGGTAGAGTAGCTAGAAAGCTGCCTGGCAGAAAAGGACGTGGGGTTGTTGGTTGACAGCCGGCTGAACATGAGCCAGCAGTGTATCCAGGTGGCCAAGAAGGCAAATAGCATCCTGGCTTGTGTCAAAAATAGTGTGGCCAGCAGGACTAGGGAAGCGATCATCCCCCTGTACTTGGCACTGGTGAGGCTGCACCTCAAATACTGTGTCCAGTTTTGGACCTCTCACTACAAGAAAGACATTGAGGTGCTGAAGCATGTCCAAAGAAGGACAACAAAACTGGTAAAGGGTCTAGAGAACAAGTCTTATTAGAAGCGGTTGAGGGAACTGGGGATGTTTAGTCTGGAAAAAAGGAGGCTGAGGGGAGACATTGTTGCTCTCTACAACTACCTGAAAGGAGGTTGTAGCAACATGGGTCTTGATTTCTTCTCCCAAGTAACAAGCGATAAGACAAAAGGAAAAGGCTTCAAGTTGCACCAGGGAAAGTTTAGATTGAATATTAGGAAAAAGTTCTTCAGTGAAAGGGTTGTCAAGCATTGAAACAGGCTGCCCAGGGAAGTGGTGGAGTCACCCTCCCTGGAAGTATTTAAAAGACAAGTAGATGTGCTTAGGGACATGGTGTAGTGGTGAACTTGGCAGTGTTAGATTAACAGTTGGACTCAAAGATCTTAAAGGTCCTTTGCAACCTAAATGATAATGTGTATATGACCATATATGGAAGCTACACCTTCCAGAACAAATTGCTCCACTTCTTGGACTGAAATCAATGAGCCTTCTGTTCTGTGCTCATTTCACCAACTTGCAGAGAAATGAAGGAAAAAGAGATAATAAGACCATAGCTGTATTTCTGCAATTTAAATAAGTGAGGTGTTTTCCTTACATATTTATTCCGTGCTCCTGATTTTAGAAGAAATACCTTACTGTAGAACTCTTCCCTATTTCTCTATACTCCTGCACAGAGACATGACCTTTAAGTCTTCTTAATATGGACAGGAAGAAATGAGGAAGAGATTATTCTTCCACCCTTGCTTTGAAGATAGCACACAACAGCCACCAAACTGAGAATTTCACCTCATGACCCAGGTGATACTCTGAAGGGCCACTTTATGAATGGAATAACTTCCAGGCAGAGAACAAAAAAAAAAAAAAAAAATTCTTTAAATATCCTCTGCTTGTACACAACAGAGGCTCCCTGCAGACAAGCAAAAAAACCCTTATTCTTGACACACCATTACTCCTTGTAATTTAGCAACAAATAAAACTGGAGCATGGGCAGGGAGCTTTGCTCCTCTTGGGCGATCTCTGGAGATCATCTACTTGGGCTTTGTTCACTGTTTGACACTCTATAAAGGTGAACAAGAGTGCAAACCATAGGTGTCTGAGCAAGCAGAAGAAAGGATTTTCAACCTGGGCAAGAGAGAAAAACCTTGGCACTTTTTGGCTATAGTGAAGTAGCTAGAACTGAACAAGAAATACTGCTTTTCATTGTCACTTTTGTTTGACATCACAAAAGGAGAGCTTGGACATTCCTGTGGGGACTGGAAAAGAAAAGGGGAAATATTCAGGAGTTGATGGACAGTCGTATTCCATGCCAGTAACTGGCAGGCCTCTGGTTTTACCTTCATAGCTCAAGACATGCCATCTACTTCAAAAAAACACAATGGCAAAATCTTTTAAGAATGCTTAGTATATTAATGTCTGCTGCTAGTGAACACAGAAACAATTTGTAGTTCTTTCCAAGCTTACTTTAGAGATTTTTTAAAAAAACATATTTACATGCTCAGCCGCCTAAAACAACATAGACCCATGCCAATATAAAGGTGGTGGACAATAGGGAGAAGCAGCGGGGGGCGGGAATCTTTTTTTGCCAACAACTTTTGAAACTGTGTTCTCCACTCTGTCCCAAGTGGGATATCTAGCAGCAGCTATAAGACTCAATTACAAGAGGATAATAAATAGCCTAGAGGGATCTGTATTAAAATATTTACTATTTGGCCTATTTTATATATATTAGTTAATGTAATCATTAGTCTAGCTCCTCATGAACTTGTGCTACAAAAAACTGTTTGCAATTTTTTTTTATAGTAAATAATGCATTTACTAATCTACACTTTTAAGAAATCTTACAAACTGTCATTTCTAGTATGTATTAGCACTAAGATTTGACTAAAAAGGTTACGTCTCAAAATGTTTCCTGAAATGTTTCCTTTCAAGTTTTTACAGAAAGGATCAGAATATCTCTATTTCAACTGCTAAGTAGCTTTACACAAAATACCTTTAGTAGGTACATGGTTAAATATAAATCCAGAGTAGACTCTGTGCATAATACTTTTTTAAAATTTAAAATAGGTTGGAAAGAAAATAGTCAAGGTCCCAAATCCACAGTTTTGTGTCCCATCATACTCTGTATGACCAGTCCTTAAAACACCTTTAACTCTCAGAATAAATAGCTCACTGTTGTCATCCTACAGGAAAAAGGAGGGTCACACAGCCCTTTCTCTTGAAAGTGGCCTTTTCACATCCATTCTCCTTTCCCCAGTCTGATGAGAGGAAAGAGCTTGCATAAGAAATACATGTGAACACCTGGTACCAAACCATGTTTCTTGTAGCACTAAAATATAAGCTTTGAAAGTGTCATGAAAATACCTCAATTTTTTTTCTTTTGTCTTGATTAGTGAGAAGCTTTCAGTAACTTGTTTTATATCATTGGAAATAAATTACTGAAGGAAAAAGTATAAAAGTCATCTATTGGGAAGCAGATAGAAAGAACACTTCAGAGAACTAAAATAGCATGGAAGTAGTACCAAAAGAAAATTTCACTACACAAAAAATGCTCTATATTTCCTGTAGAAAGACTCAGGCATTAGTTGTCAAAAATAATCCATGGTTTTTACATGCGAGATGAACTGGTACTTCAAAATTCACATTTCGGGCATGACAAAACAGAGTGAAAACAAACATTTTCATCATCAGTCTGATTTTTAGATTTTACCTTTTTTTGAAAAGCTATTTGCAATTGTATACCTACTTGTAAGTGAACATCTACTTATACTACTTTTGTGGTCAGCACAGCCAGCTGTTTTTAACGATACGGACTATAAATTCTGTCATTTAAAAAGTAAGATAATCAACTATTTTGTGGCATTCAGAGCGAAGCCATCACTGTATTTAACACTCATTTCAAACTGTGTCAAGTTTTCTTATTTCCACAAAGTTTCAAAATCTTGAAGTTGTTCTAAAAACTGATATAAATACTGCATAACAAATCTGCTTCATACATTTAAACAAATGAATTTAAATGAACTTTTTTTACGCTTACTGAACTGAAATTACAAGACAAGTAAAACCACTGAAGTTAAATTCTATGGTGACATTTACAAACATGCTAGATCTAGACTGCTTCAGTTACCCTGGACACTGCTATTATTTGGAGAGATAGAAGAGGAAACCATAAAAAAAATTCAACAAGTGCAAGAAATATTTCTAAGAATGTAAAATCATTAATAAACTGTCACACCAAAAGTAGCCATTCACAAAAAAAAGCCAAGCAAGAGGTCAGATTTTAATTTTGGCTCACCAAGTTACATTGATGCTGTAATTATATTGATAAATCTATATTTCCCTTATACTCGCTCTTCTGTAAACCAAAATGATACTCTTAATTTATACCAAAATAACAGCTTTTACTCTTGTAGTTGTACTTATCACTAAAAGAAAAGATTCAGGAAACAAGCAGCAGGTTACGGAATAAAAAGAAAGGATGAGAGAATATAACCTAAAAATGATGAAGAGTATGACTACCTTGCCAAAGAAACATTATGTTGCAATGCAGAGTACAATTGATTTTTAGAGGGGTTCTTGAAAAATGAAATCTTACACACAAGACGATAATGATAACAGTGGGATAACAAAACGAGAATATAGTTGGAGTGTGAAAAGTAAACACTAAGTGACAGAAAGCAGTTTCAAAATCCAGCAAGATAACAGAAAATTCATAATGCATTTGCAATATATTAATACAAAATCACTTGCTATACACCTGTCAAACATATACTTTTCAATTCTATGTAGAAATAGATTAATAAATCCTTACTCCAGTAAAATACAAACTTCACAGACTGCAAAAGTAACAGAAGTCAAGCACCTTGCGTTTGCCTGCCCACAGCAATAACACTTTTGTCAGAAGCACCAGTAACAATCTCGAGTTGTGCACAAAAGCAGGCTCAGTTAGGGCAACGGACAAAGGCAACGACTGCAAAGCAAGAGAACTCAACTTCAATTTAACTGTCCTGCAAGGTACATACTAATTAGCTGCAAAGCTATGAAATCCTAGCTAGCATGTTAAGTCTGCTACATGACAGTATAATTTGACTTCTTAAAGGATTATGCAAATTACAACTCATCATTCCATTACACGATTGAAAAAAGTGACAGCTAATTTATACATAACACACCTTTCAAATCCCTAAGATGTGAAGCACCTGTGCAATACATTTTGCCTAGATTTTCTAGTGTATACAATCTTGTTTATTGCATTGTACAGAAGCATATCTAAGAGATTTAGTAAAGTCATAGATGTTTTTATTTGCTTTTTAGCTTTTAGAGCTCAATCCCAAAGAATTAAACAACATATTTCTGTCCCTGCTGTCGAGGTTTTGCACACAAGTAGAAGTGTACGGTTTCAACACACGTGTAATTTCTGAATAGCGGGAGAGCACGAGCACTAAATGCACGAGCTAGAGGCAAGACTCACACAGATTTCAACATACTTCTGGTAGGTAGATTCACAGTAGATTCCGTCATATCGGTAGATTTTCCTACATTCTGATTGGTTGGGCAGAGGATGCTGGACAGTTATTCTGTAGAGGCATCAAAAACAGATAGACATGACTAGAGGTTCTCTACAGGTAACTGTAATGCAGGACAAATCAGTATGTTGAAATTGATTTTTTTTTTTTAATTAAACACCTTTCTGATCTCTTTAAATCAACTGCCTTGTGCACATAACATCCAGAGTTTCTACTTTTCAAAATTTGCACTGAGAGTAAACTAAACTTCAGTTCTCCACAAGAATGGCATTTTTTTTCCCCCCATCAAACAAAAGTGGAACAGATAAAGAATTTTATTAACTTAATTGATACTTCCCATCGTTTGTGTATATACAATAGTGCTTATAAAATTGATTTTTTATTGTTTACTGTTGCAATCCTTCCTCAGCCAGAACATCCATTTATATCAGCTGGGAGTTTGTCCAGACAAAGACCAAATAACCCTCCAATTTAAAATGTCAACAGCAATTCTCACATTTGCACAGAATGAGGATGTTGTGGCATTATGAAAACTGTGACTGAAGGTGCTCAGCACCATCTGAATAATGCCATATGTTCTCGGATCGACTGAAAGAAAATTAAAGTGATTGGCAGCAATCAGGAGGTGCGCAGCATCTTGTAAAATCAGGCCCTGAAAGATTTGTCAGTCATTATATTATTCATCCCTTCCCAACTCCCTGTTAGCAGAAAATATAATTTGGCTATAAAAATTCAATGTTGTTTTTAAAATATACTTGGGAATTGCACACCAAACAGTACCCAACAATTTATTTTTTTTTTCCTTCCCTCTTCTCTGGAATAAAAACACATTTTAGATGCTTTTGCATTTTCCAAAAATTAATACCTTTTTCATTTTTAATATAATGGTAGTTCACTAGAGTAAGTATAAGTTATTTGAGAAATTTTACACATTTTTCAAATGTAGAATTATTAAGCTGTGAATTTTTTAAAAACAAATATTCTTGTCAATATAGAATCATTTTAAATATTATTATTTTCCAGTATTACATCTTTATAGCTCTAAGCTAGTCTTGTTTTTTAAAATCATATATTTGCTTCAATAGTAATTTGAGACTGGAGGTTTGAGAAAAAAAAAATAGTATTATTATCCAGCAACAAGTTTTTACTTTACAAGAAAATGGAAAGTTCGGTACTGTGGAAACTGAGGGCCTTTCTCACCAAGACTGCACCTACACAGAGTGGCAAGCACCCACAACCTCAGGATTTAACAGCCCTGGTCCCTTGCTCGTGCAAATCAGAAGCCTGGTCTGAGCATGCCTCGGCACTGGTTCTAGCCCAGAGGAACCCATGTGCAGTGGGGAGGAGACAGCTATGTGGTGAAGGCAGGACCAAACACCTCCAAATCCTGGGATATTCCTGCGTTCACCAATTAAGGTATCACCAGAGATACTTATTTATTGTGAGACCCAAGGCCTTTAAGTTAGATGCCTAAGCCCCATATACAGTGTATGAGGAAAGCTAAGTATCATAAAATGGGATTTGCAACAGAAGCGCAATCTGCAGGGAGCCATGCAAGAAAGTAATGAAGACATTCAGAAGAAGAGAGTTTATTCTGTGTTGCTTGTGCCCAAAAGACACAAACACTTTAGGTCACCCAGAAACACCTACATCAAAGTGAATTCAAGCCCCAAAAATCCGCAGAGCACCATCATATTGTCTGACCCATGCTCCTACTTTAACTTCCCCTGCCTTTTATTATTATTATTATTTTGAAAAAAGAAAATACTAGAAAAGATGCCTATTTTCACACAGCTTCAGCAAAGACACAGGAGAACTAGGTTCTCCCTGCCTTTCAGCCAAAAGGAGATTCAAACATACAGCCCCCACAAGTCCAAAGACTACTACAGATTCCTTGATAACAACTATTCTAAAGCAAGGGACTTAACTTCTGCTGCTAAAATAAGAGTACTATTAAAAAAAAAAATCAGGATTGATTGGATGAAAGAAAGGGAGCCAGTGAGAGCATGCTATATTAAGAGTCATTCAAAAATGCATAAGCAGTCCTTGCAAAAAAACATCAGAATCCTTCCCAGATGAGTGCCCTTCTCACAGGGCTTCAGAATTACGCTCTTCCACCAGCTCTCTGGTCAAATGAACCTTGAATAGTAATGCTGATTATTGCTATTACTTGAGTAGTTTAAACCAGTGGAGTAGAATATGGCTCACTCCAGAAAAACTTTATTCTGAAGTAGTCATGGCATTCTTCTCAGAAGTGGAAGATGTGGGTTTAAACACCCTTGTGATGAAATAGGTCCTAAATAAATATTCACTGCACCAAGCTAGTGTAGAATACCTGTCAGCCAGCTTTTGTTTTTGTTTTTATGATAAGGGCAGTCCTTGCTCTTGTTTCAAACAAATAACAGACAAACTGAAACACAGGAGATTCCATCTGAACATCAGGAAACATTTTTTGGATGCAAGGGTGATGGAGCACTGGAACAGGTCACCCAGAGAGGCTGTGGAGTCTCCACAGAATCACAGAATGTTAGGGATTGTAAGGGACCTTGAAATATCATGTAGTCCAACTCCCCTGCCAGAGCAGGAACACCTACATTAGGTCACACAGGAAGGTGTCCAGTCTCCAGAGAAGGAGACTCCACAACCTCTCAGGGCAGCCTGTTCCAGTGTCTTGTCAATCTCACAGTGAAAAAGTATTTCCCTATGTTTAAGTGGAACCTCCTATGCTCCAGCCTGCATCCACTGCTCCTTGTCCTACCATTGGACATCACTGAGAAGAGCCTGGCTCTATCTTCCTGACATTTGCCCTTCACATATTTATAAACATTAATGGGGTCACCCCTCAGTCTCCTCCAAACTAAAGGGACCCAGGTCCCTCAGCCTTTCCTCATAAGGGAGAAGCTCCACTCCCTTAATCATCTTGGTGGCTCTGTGCTGGACTCTCTCAAGCAGTTCGCTGTCCTTCTTGAACTGTGGGGCCCAGAACTGGACACAATATTCCAGATGTGACCTCACCAGGACAGAGTAGAGGGGAAGAACCACCTCTCTTGACCTACTAACCACACCCTTTCTGATACACCCGAGGATGCCATTGGCCTTCCTGGCCACAAGGGCACAGTGCTGGCTCATGGTCATCCTTCTGCCCACCAGGACTCCCAGGCCCATTTCCCCCATGCTGCTCTCCAACAGGTCTGTCTCCAACCTATACTGGTACATGGGGTTGTTCCTGCCCAGATGCAAGACTCTACACTTGTCCTTGTTGTATTTCATTAAATTTTTCCCTGCCCAGCTCTCCAGTCTGTCCAGGACTCACTGGATGACAGCGCAGCCTTCTGGTGTGTCAGCCACTCCTCCCAGCTTTGTATCATCAGCAAACTTGCTGACAGTGCCCTCTGTCCCCTCATCCAGGTCATTGATGAATATATTGAATAATACTGGTCCTAGTACTGACCCCTGAGGGACTCCACTAGACACAGGCCTCCAATTAGATGCTGTCCCATTGACCACAACCCTCTGACTTCTCCCTTTCAACCAGTTCACAATCCACCTCAGTACCCGATCATCCAGACCACACTTCCTCAGTTTAGCTGTGAGGATGCTGTGGGAGACAGTGTCTGATGCTTTGCTGAAATCATGGTAAACCACATCCACTGCTCTACCATCATCTCTCCGCCTGGTTATGTCCTCATAAAAGGCTATCAGGTTGGTTAAACATGACTTTCCCTTGGTCAAACCATGTTGACTGCTCTTAATGACCCTCTTATCCTTGATATGCCTAGAGATGGCACCGAGGATAAGTTGTTCCATCACCTTCCCAGGGATGGAGGTGAGGCTGACTGGTTTATAGTTATCTGGATCCTTCTTGCCCTTTCTGAAGACTGGAGTCACATTTTTTTTCCTCCAATCCTCAGGCATCTCTCCTCTTCCCCCAAAGATGACAGAGTGGCCTAGCAATGACTTCTGCCAGCTCCCTCAGCACCCACAGGCACACACCATCAGGACCCATGGATTTATGGATGTCCAGATTGCTTAATTGATCCCTAACCCAGTTCTCATCAACCAAAGCAAACTCTTCCTTTATCCTGACTTCCTCTGGGGCCTCGGGGGTCCGGGGCTCCTGAGGACAGTCTCCAGCAGTGTAGACAGACATAAAGAGGGCATTCAGTAACTCCACCTTCTTTGTATCCTCTGTCACCATGGCATCCACTCCATTCCGAAGTGGGCCTACACTGCCTGTAGTGTTAGCTTTGTCTGCAATGTATTTGAAGAAGCCCTTTTTGTTGTCCTTGATCTCTCTTGCAAGGTTTAATTCCAAGGAGGCCTTAGCTTTCCTAGTTGCCTCCCTACATCCTCTGACAACAGTCTCCACCAACAGAGATAGTCAACACCTGCTTGGACACGGTCCTGGGCACCCACTCTGGGTAACCCTGTTTCTCCAGCCCTGCACGGTTAGACAAGAGGTCCCTTCTAAACTCAAGCACTCTGTGATTCAATCCCAGATCAGACTTTTGGACTGTGAAAGAGATTAGAACACGGAACTTTTGGGGGGAAGTTGGGGAGCATGATTGGGGGGGGGGGGGGGGGGTTTTGGTTTTTTGTTTTGTTTTTAAACTAAGCAATATGTGATACCCTATCCACAACATGGAAGCTTCTGTAAATCCTAGTCTGAGGGAAATAAGTCTGTCTTAGGGCTGGATTCCACTTCAGGACCTAAGATCCTATGACCTTTTTTGGGCTCAGCCCTTACCCAATGCTTGTTAACAATTTTGTTTAAATAGTTATTTTACTCTCCTCCATTCCTGCTCTACTGCAACAGAAATAATAATAATTAAAAAAATAAATCATATCCCAAAACACTGAGCCAAATAAGACATCAATGTAAATCTCTTAAAATCCCACTGACTTCATCAAGATTTCATGGCATTTAAATTAGCACAGAATGAGGCCTATTGTGCTTAACCTAAAAAAGCAAACAGTCCTGAGACACTATGAAATACATTTCAAAGTGCAAACTAGGTTTTTAACTATGCAGCTAGCACCTAGAGCAATACTTTGAGGAAAAAAAATAATCCTCTATTTTCTTGTATAATGTTTGTCTCTCATTGTTAATGTTCATTTTAGCATGGTAAGTGTATTTCCATAAAAGGACTTTTACACTGAATAAAGATTATGTTTGTATTTTATGTATTTAGAATCTGCCTAACACCATCACACACCCATGTGCCCTCTGTCCTATACCCTATGTACTTTAGCCATCATTTAATAGATTTACATTTACAATTAATTATCATCTGATAACTATGATGCTGTGGGTCAGAAATGGGTCAGAAATTAAGACTACCTCATAGAACAGCTAATTCAGCATTACATACTAGCTACTAATTCGGATCAAAAAAAAGTTTACCAAAACTATCAGTCTTCATTGGTTCTTCTCCCCTCAAAAAAAGAAATATTTTAGACAATCTTCACAAAATTATTTTTGCTAACTTGTTTTTAGCACATTATGTCAGCAGATAGAGTATATCTCTCAGGTTCCACATACAAAATTGATTTAGCTCAAGATAAAACCGTATATTGGCTATTTACTCTGGGTACTGTATATTCTTGTTCTATTTTATGCTTTGAAATTGATTTCTTGTATTTTTCTCTGTATTAAAAATTAGAGCACTGAAGAGTATTTGAGTCTGATCAATTTGCAGTGGTTAGCTGAATCTAACTTTAGCTGAGTTTTGACTCATTTGAGAAACAAACACACCTATTCCCATATAAGCCTTTAGACAGAATAAAAGTTGCCACTTCATGGTAATAAAGGAAAAAATGAGTTTCAGGTTATAACTATCTAACTCTGTAGTAGAGGTTATTTTCCAAAGAAATATAGCAGCCAAAATGCTTACAACCACTGCATGAAACATGATATTTCACTTAATATTTGTGTTCTCCATTCCTTGGTGTGTGTGAGTGTGTGTGTGTGTGCTATAAGATGATGTTGGGTGTGCTCTCACACCTGACCTTGGTTTTTAGAAGTTGCATACTTTCCCTAAAAAGTTCAAAAGTATCACCTCGGATATGAAAACATTACAAGCTGCTGTGTTTGCACGTCAGACAGCTCATCTTTCTATCTTTATGTGTCACCAAACTCTAGATGGATTCAGCGTACAACTTGAGGTGGAACTTAAGTGCATTTACATACATGTGGAACGTGTAAGCTATGACTAATTTTAACTCACAGGGCAGAATTTAAATAATTAGTTACAAGAAGTCAAACTAAGGGAAAAAAGGAGGAAAGAGATGGTTAGAGGCAGAGTAGTAAATTGTTCCATTTTTGCAGGTAATCTAAATGCAAACTAGAAGCAACTTATCATGAGAATGGATTTTCCACCATCTGGTCAAATAACAGGGGATTTGTCTAGTGGCAAGCAAAGAATGGAATGATGTGAGAAAGATTAGCGGGCAAGTCCTACAGTTGGCTAAAATGTATTTTGTGCAAACAAGAACAGATGACGCCTTAACAATTACACCTGTCAAAAACTCCAGAAAGCAATCCATCTCTGAACAGCCCAGTTGAAAACAGGCTAGTTCATAACAAAATGAATTTTTTTAAACAATTGCCAGCCATAACAGTTTGATGCATGACAAGCTTAGGAAGTCGCATTTCACGTACAACTGAAACCTTAACTAACTGGACCCTGCTTTTCTCTGATAAGTAAGATATTAAACTATTTAAAAAAAAAAAAACCAAACCCCGAAACACACAAGTGAAGCAATGCAAATAGCTAACCCTCTTGGAAAGCAAGAAAATCAGAGTTAAAGCTGACATATAGGTAGAAACTCTATAATTCCATTATGTCCTATGTGAATTCGTACAATAACGTTCTCAGAAAAATGCCCTTTTTTTGTGGGAGTCAAAAATACCAGATAGTACCTTGACTGGCATGACTTGCATGGAATTAGGACAGTTCCTAGAATTACTGTTCTTTCCAAATACAGATAGGAAGCCTTAAAATTACTACCCTATATACATCCTGCCAGGAGGGAGGATTCTATGTAATAATGTTTTCTGTAGAGATCCAATTCCTTTCTTCAGAGAAGATATAATCTTAAGGTACAAGAATATTTTACACCAATTCCAAGGTGACTTTCTTTAAAATTAACTCTGTCTATATATGTGCCTAGTGTTTCAGCATCCAAACTTAAGATATCTTAACACCTTAGTTTTTAAAAAAGTCATAGTTCTCTACAGAAGATGGAGATTATAGCTCATATGTCTATATGGAGTAGATAATGAAATAAGACTGTCCCAGCATTAATGTTTTTTGTATTGTTTGGTCTCTGTCTTTCAAATATTCAAATAGAAGTTGTTACTTCATTAAGCAATTTAAAAAAGGCATTTCATGAAAGTCAACCAAGGCATGGCTGTCAGCAGACTCTAGCAGGGCAAGTCAGAGATGAGCTCAAGGGGCCACTTTCTTCTTTCTCTTAAAAGAGCATGGCAGTAATTTGGGGGGATTATTCATCTATTTTGATTTCTTTTTCTCTTGTGAAAGAAACAAAGAATAGCATTTTGCCACCTTCAAATTTGGATGGGCCAGAAGAACAGCTATGGAGCAAATGACACTGCATAATATGGTCTAAGACAAAGCTGGGTCTCAGGCTCCCTGTTGTCCTGGTATGGGCAAAATTTCACTGAGCCTACCATGGACAACAAGAAAAAAACATGAAGTGTTGTAACTGCAGACTTCAGACAGAAGTTAACTGACTGTTCTTACTCAAGATGGCAATTTGAAAGTCTGAGTTCGAGAGCATTTTTTGGGAGACTTGGTAGGCTGTTGTGAATAACTTCCCCTCCCCTGTCCCCTGCCTCCTTTTGGCTGCATAATTGTGGTAAGGTTCAGAACTCGTGCTTACAGTTAAATCTGATCATTTAGTTTCCAGACTCTGAAATATATTTTTTCCATGAGATATTTGAAAATAAGCCAGAAATTGTGCAAGAACTACCTTTCTGTTCTTTAACTTTGTTCCTGTCTTCTAAATATTCCCAGATAATTCTTGGCAGAGATCAAGGTGCTATATTTAACCCTGTGATCCTTACACACCACTGATTCCTGCTTCTATTCTACACCTGTGCAGAGCAACATAATTTTTCAAGCTTGTAGTAGTAACATAGGCTGGGCATTGGAAGAATTTTGTGTAGAGAAGCTCTTGAATCCAGGGATTCACTTCCTAATCAGTAAAAGTAGCATGAATTAGTGCTTCCTCCCTCAGAACTGAGAAACCCATTCTGAATGGTTTATTTCCTCTGTTCTTACCCTCCAAATATAAGCATGACAACATTGCTTCCAGAGGGCCAGGGGTTTTTTTCACTGAAAACTTAGGGATAAAGAGTGCGAGGGCCCGGATTCAGACAGTCCTAGGCCTCAGTTTTCAGAGACAGTTGGTCACTGGGAAACATAAGACTTTTGGTTCAAAGTTTCTAATTACTGTGATTTTTTTTTTTTTTTTTAACAAATATTAAATAACTTTGTTAGCCTTTTCATTTTGTGATTATATAAACTTCAGAATTTTAACACAAGGAAAGAAAACCGAACTTTCACCTCATAGCCAAAATGTAGATAACATCACCCAAAGAAATAGAAGAAATTACAGAAACTCAGATGTACTTAAAATTTTCAAATTAAAACTTGTCTGTGTCTTCTTTGCTTTGACTTCTGGCCATTTTTTCCCCTATATTACTTCAGCTTTCTATGCACTCCCATATCATCTTTCCTCACTTTCTTATTTCTCTCATTTTTGTGCATAGACAACTTTAGAATGAAGTCCTAACACCTTTTTTTTTTTTTTTAAGCTACACATATGAGTAACTGTAACAAAGTAGTTATATTCATACTTTCTTTTTTAAAACTAAGTATTTTAAAGCTAAAACATAAGATCTGGTACTAGATTCCTTCATACCATAAGACAGAAGCTTGAAAGACAATAACCCAAAGAGAAATGCAAGCAATTATTCTGTTGATTTGACCAACACTGAGGGACAAAGGGAGGATAATCTGCCTGAGCCTTCTGCCTGACACTTTAGGTATTTGTGACATCCCTTGAAGAAAGGAATAAGATGAAACCAGGCCACCACTAGAATCTCCACTCATTTCCATCCGTAGTCCATACACCAGTCAGGAGGAGAAAAAACAAACAAACCCACACAAAAACACCACACACCCAAATCACAACAACTTGAATGCGTTTTCCGTACCATCAGATTTCCGAGCAGGATGCAGAAGTGTTACAATATCCTCTAACAGAGAATCAGGTCAAGGTTTGAGGAACATCAGTGTAGGCAGAAAAGAACAGGCAACTGCTTAGAAGCACCTGCCTGTAGGACAGAATACCATTAATATGGACCTTTGTCTCTAGAAATAAGTGTCCCTTATGGTCCACCTGAGTGTTTGCCTGCTGCCTAAATCAGAGTCCTATAAACATATCCCCAGTCCTTACTACAGTGTGCAATAGGATGTCTGAACAGGAAAGTAATAAGGCTCTGGCTGACTTGCAGGTAAGTCCCCTCTCATCATAAAATTCAGAGTTGGCCTCTACTGGGGAAACTCCTTCTATCAAAATTGATAGTAATCTCACAGAGCTAGAACTATTTCCAGGGCACTGAACTATTACATAAGCTAATGTATATACCCATCTGTTTGGGTTTTTTTTTTGTTTGCTTGTTCTCCCCCACCCCCAAACTGATATTATAAAGCAGCACAGACAGCAGCAATTATCCATATTGATTATGCTACTTGGGTGTGATATTTTGCTGCATTTCATAAGCACATAAAGTATGAACACTTTTGAAAAAACACCTGCCCTGAGGTTAAGATTATGATGCAAGTCCATCCAGTTAGTAGTTGGCTCACATCTACCTTAACATACATAGTTCAATCCTTTTTTTAAAAAAATAAAACCAAAAAAAAACCCAAGGAAACAAAAAACTCCCAAACTTTTATGAAATTAAGTATTGTCTACATAGAGATCATCAGAGACTTCTGCCTAGGAGCAAGATATACAAAGCACTTGGACAGTTAATTCTTACATAGGAACCTAGCTCCATACCAATTAAATAGGAAGTTTATCACCTGTTTACAAGTTAAGCAGTTGAATAGTTTGGTAAGTCTTGTTCTAGGTTCTTTACAACTGAAAATATCAGCAGCTGAGAAACACTGTGAGGTGAAGCCCAAGGTCACAGAGCAGGTCAGTATCAGACAGGAGTGAAGTGATGTCTTAAATTCCCAACCTTTGGTCCATCTCCTGCTGAAATGGTGAATGTCCTCAATACATCAACAAATGTCAAGTCCTTTCTAAATCTTTCCACGTTTTTGATATCAGGGATGTAGAGAGCCATGAAATTCAATAACCAATAATACAGCAGTAGGGAGGGAGGTTAAGTACATTTTTGTATTCTTACACTGTCAACTTTTGATTTTACTTTATATTTGCTTGCATCTCCCATCATAAGCATAGTAAATAGGAACATTCTCTGTATATCTATTAGTATTTTCCATGTCGTTCATTTCTCATCTTACTTCTCTTGATACGTACCCAATCTCTTCAGCCTCTTCATGTTAAACACAAATAATTTTTGTTGCTTCAGACTGCCTTGATTCTTTCCGTATCTTTCTCACAGTAATCAGAACTGAACACATTATTCAAGTGATGTCATACCATCGATCTATATACCACAATATATTTGTTGCAGTGCTCACACGACAGTATAATTAGATACATTTTCAATACTATTTTCTACCCCACCCCTCAATATAGCTTAATATTTTGTTCACTTTTATGTTTAGTGTTGCACACCAAAGCAAAGATTTTAACTGAGCTGTCCACAGTGACATCCAGGCATATTTCCTCTAGGTTATAGTTAATTTAGAACCCAGCAATGTGTATGAGTAGTTCAAATTGTTTTTTCCAATGTGCACTATGTTTCATCTGTCAGCAATGAATCACTTGCCATTATGCTGTCTGTTAGCTCAGTGAGGTGCCTCAGAAGTCCCTCACAGTTTCTTCTAATCGCTACAAAACTAAGCAGAAGTGAGCTTCTTCCATATCTCATTCCCTTTTTAAAAGGCTCATAAATGTATTAAATTTTCCTCAAAAAAAAATTTCTAATGGGGGACTTTTTCAGGAACTTTTGACAGTAAGAAATATCACATTTTTTCCTCAACCTGATTAATATTTGGTAACAAATTCCTAATAAATAGAAAGGCACCATTTTCAAACATAGGAGTTATTCTTGTTTCTTATATACATCTAAGTTCTAAGCATTTTTTTTTTATTATTTCCAAATAAGATGTGAATGCTTTATTGTAAAGTGGACAAAAAATGCTTTTATGTTAGTTTCACTCATACTGTTACTAGAATAAGCAAAGTACATTTTTAAATTCTTGGACCCTCATTTTGCCATTCTTTTGGCAGAGAATAGAAACAATAGCAGAGCCAGATCTGTAGGGCTAAATGCAGTCCTTAATCTAAGAGGTTTGTATAGGACTGTAGGTTTCATCCCCTGATATCAGAATAAGGGGAGAAAAAACCTGCCTGTTGATGCTGTAAGACCTGCCCCCACAGGCTGAAAGTCCACATCCTCACTGCCCCAGTATATACACTGGGTTTTGCTGGTGGATTCACGTAGTTACTACTCATCCACTTCTGCTGACAGCATCTCCTAGGACAGCGTGATGTGGAGAGGTCTTATACAGAGCTCTGCAGAACACAGAGGCATACATTTTTCCTACAGCATGTCAGTACTAAAGCTTTTCAGACCCCTCAGATGAGGGGACAGGATTTGTCCAGTTTAGGGGGTTTCTCTCTCAATTTTTTTTCCTTTAAAAAAATAAATAAAATAAAATAAAAAAACCCTCCAAAACCTTTATGTGAGCTTCATGCTGTCATTTTGATGTTTCTGTTTCAGAACAAAAAGTAAACAGGTAAAACTCATAAGTAATATCTTGACACATGTATTCTATTCATTATAACAATTAAATTTACAGAGGTAGGAAATATGCTCCTGAGAATAAGCTTCCTGAAGTTTGACTTGGGCTGAAGCCAAAACATTTCAGGTTTAGTACTCAGGAGTATTATTTAGAAGATAAATTGCTTGATATCAGATTTTGGGAAAGGTAGAATCAGCATCAATTCTTGTTGCACAGCAATTCATTGGAGGAAACATATACTGTATTACTTGCTCTTATTCACAATAATAATAAAAACCCCTCTGGCTACGGGAATTTAACTTTAATAAAGTGTTTGGGAAATGCTGTTTAGGAGTATTCCATGAAAAGTGAGAAATACTCTCCACTTTATTTTTAGTTTAGCATACTATTGCACCGCTTCAAAAAGATTTCAAGCACTCTACAGTTTTATAAACCTCTCACCATTAAAACTGATTACTCCTATGAATGGGAGACCTCTGTTATTGATCTTGAACTTCTGAGTGGCAAGAACAGTTCTTGAACCACTGTGTGGCAATTCCTCACAAAATACACTCTCACAGAAGGTTATATTAAACTAAGACTGTGTTTACAAAGAAACAACAGCAGCAGCAACATGGAAATATGAGCTACTTATTTTTCTTTTGCTTACTTGGAGCCCAAGTTCTTGCAGATCCTGAACTTGTGCCTGTAGCACTACACGTGCCAAAATGTGTGAGCACACCATTCACGTACGCATGTGGGAACAGAAATTGATTCCCAAGTAACAAAAATTCTCCTGCTTGTTTTGCAAGTGCAATTTCTATCGTGGGTATGTAAATACGATTTTTACGCAATACTATAAGCAACCATATCAATTTGTGTGTGTTTGCAGATAAGTGAATGGGGATATTATTCCTCAAAACTTCAGTATTGCACACATATGTACTCTTTAATATTGGGTTGAGCTGAATATGTTGCATTATGTTACTTTATCCACATTTAGAGTATGACATATTTTAAATTACTTTTAAAAACAAACAACTAATAGAGATAAGTCTAAAATTAATAAAAATAAGCCTGGAGTTGTACAGGAAACCTTAGATGTCATTTAAGAGTCAAAAAGGATGATGTTTATGTTAAAGAATAAATGGTCTCAATAACTAGTGCTCAAATATACAAACTCCTCATTGCCTATTGCTGACTTGGACCTATTCTGAAAGGCATCTTTTTTTTGAGATACACCACTTCGGGAACAATAAGTGAAAACATAAGGCGAACTAAATGTATTAACAGAGAGAAAACAGCTGGTGGCATTGAAAGCCTCACAGAAAAATGCAGTAGAATTTTTTTTTTTTTAATTATTTTTAAGGAGCATTTCAACTTGCTTAGAAGTGGAGAAGAATAAAAAAAAGCTTCCCAGCAGCACCACCTGTTTATTTTAATTTTGATTCCCAATTATCTGATTCTTATGAGCCCATTTAGGCATGTTTTAAGAGAACGCTTCAAACAGTTTGGTGGTTTTGTTTGGGTTTTTTTTTGTTGCTGTGTTTTGTTTGTTTTTAATACTGCTACTGGACAGTGATACTGTATCAATAAGTATGACTTGAGTCCCGACATTACAGTTATATGATTACATTTTAGAAAGGTAGTGAGTTTTACACAGCCCAAGTTCTCCAAATAAAGGTGACAGTAATGGTAAAACTCTAACACAATAAAGATCACTGGAAAATGTTCCAAACACATATCACTTAATGAAAAGAAATTATTTCAGTAACATACTACTTAGTTTGACACCAGTGATTCACAACTACTCTTACGAATCTTTGTATTACACAGGCACCATTATTATACAATCTCTCTCTTCCCTGGCAATATATTCTGGTGATACAAGAAATCTAAGCTGGTAACAGCTGGAATGAATACATGAAAGCACAATAAAAGAATTAGATTATTTATATAGCTAAGTATTGCTAAAATGTATATAGAGAGCAATATTCTCTTACTAATTTCATTGTAAACAGTTTCATAAATAAGTGAAATCCAGACAGTCCATTTATCATTACAGGGTTTAGCATTGCTTAGTAAACCATATTATGCTGAAAGCTGATTTTTGCTTCAATCATGATGCCAAAATTGCTATAGTCACATTTTTGTTTTGGGGAGAAGAATGGCAGAGGAACACTCCATTAAGAAACATTCATTTCATAACAGAAATCCATAGATATCCTATTTCCTACCACAAAATTTTGGAAAAATGAATGCTTATCCAGCAGTTCATGCAGCTTCTTCATTTCAAAGCCAGTAAAGGCTATTAAAGTAATCTAGCTAATAGCACAATAGACTTCTTGGTGCAAGCATAAATGCCCATTATATCTTCAATTCGCTTTTGCCTTCAGTAATCCTCTGGTAAATCACACTCAAAAAAATAAGTAAGTAAATCTCCGAAATGCTGATATTTCCCGAATCGCTATTAGTAATCAGGAAGGCAGAATGTGTTTGCCTCTCTCTTTTGATTTTTTCTTTTTAAGCAAAGGACAGGGTTTGCTTAGTTTTGCAACAGCTTTAAAACATCTTAGTTCAAGAACCAATCCCCTTTGAATGTACGCATTGTCCAACATGTTTTTGCCTTTGAAAATTCAAATGTTAGTAATTGTACCATATCAGCTGGTGATGAAGTCAAAGAAAAAGCATTTCTACTTAAAAATAGCATGAACAGTCTTCTGAAGCATTTGCTATATTTCTCCTCTGCCGTAACAACATAAACTTTATCAGATACATTTAGGAACAGAACTCCAGTGTCTTCTCAGTGAGGAGTTATTCTGGCTGCATATGTACTGTACATGCTATTGAAAGTGTTTAATAATAGAATGCACTTTCATGTAATTCATAATTAGAAGATGACTACAACCGCATTATTTAAAATCAAGCCTTTGTTATCAGCACCAGTTTTAGACAGAAGCTGAGAATCATTTGTGAGCTGTGGCAGACCCAGACTGTTCAAAGCAATTGCTGTTCAGCATGAAAGCTGCAATGGAGGTCACAGAACAGGTCAGGAGGAAAGATAGTGTATCGATTTCACACCAGGAATAGAGGCAAAGCGAGGGCCCACTGTTGCTGCATGTGATGTATTTCACTTCAGTTTAAGGCACATTTCATTCCAATTCAAGAGGGGGTGGGGAGCAAAGGGCGAGCGGATTTCACACTGAATCATGATGAATTCTGGACTCGTGTATTCCAGTAAATATCTCCTTCCTGACATTAAGTATTTCTATAGCAGAATGAATACAATGGAAATTAGACTGCAACCAGATAGCAGAAGACGACTCTGGAAAAAAAGAAAACAAACTAGCTAAAAAAACACCCAACAAAAAAACCCCACACCACAAAAACATCAAAATCAAAACCTGTGTAAGATTAGATCTATTGCCTCCCAGCTTAGTATATACAGGTGTTACCTCAAACTCAGAAAGCTGTTACAGATGAAGTCTACTAATGAAATAGTACTTTGTTCCAATACTCATGCTGCTGAAGACAACTGTATACAATATTCTAATCTTTTAATAAAACATTGTTAAGCCACAAAAAACTAAGCCAAAAGTCTTAAAAAACTAAAGGACAGGAAGTCTGTTCAAAGTCCCAGCTATACACACACAGGCATGCTTAGTGTAAAGAAAATTAAATCCTGACAAAATATTTTAAATGCATCAGCCTAGTAAACATACAAAAAGGTGGTGCACAACTGCATTTTGTTTCATTTTATTTTCAAACTGATACTCCAAATAACCCTGACTACTCCAGCAAAGGATATTAGGTACTACCCCTGTTTTGCAGATTGTTCATATTGCATCACCTAGTAGTAGAGAGCAGCTTCTGCCCACCCCCCTTTTTCAATTAAAGGAAAAAAAAAAAAATCAGTTCTGATGTGTAAAGCATTAAATATAACTAGGGGGATACTCCTTAAGTTACTTGGATAACAGGCTGGCCTTGTTCAATTTTTTTTTTTCCCCCCAACACCAGGAAACTGAATTTCCAGTACTTTTGCCCAGTATGTTTTAAAAGTGTCAACTCCCAAACTGTTAAGATCACATACAGGGTAATGGTAAAATGGTAAGGCTTGTAAGGATAAAGTGCTCCTTCCCTCCCCCAATGTTACTTTGCATAATTTGTTCTCTGAAAAACTGCTATTCTTTTGAAATGCTCCGACTCTGCTATTCTGCTGGTGACAGTATTTTACAACTTTTCCAGATCTTTATACTGGCTCCACAACACGAGCAAAATAGCCAGACACTGACATATTTCAGAACAAAAGAGGACTGTATTTGAGACTGCACAGAGATTTCCTATTAAATTATTTATATTAGTTCACTTCCACGTCATTATTTCTTTTCAACTGTTCTAAGGCATCAATGTCAACTTCTTGAACCCTCTCATGAAAGCTTTGCTGTCATCAGGGTCTATTTCAGCATCCTTAATTCTGCATAAGGAATCAGTTACCCAGCAAGTTTCCAATCACAAAGGGCCAGATGCTCCTCTCTGCTACATGCTGGAGCTGGGCAGACGGGCCCCTCACCAAGACAGAAGAGGGCAAAAGGTGGTCGTGCAGTGTGTGTGTGTACTACTGGCCTGCCACAAAACAGCCGAGATTCCCGTGCATGGAGAGAAAAAAAAATTCAAACAGTGGCTACAGTTAACAAACTGAAGTGATGGCAGAGATCAGCTACTCTGTGCAGAATGATGCACAAGGAACTGGCATTAACTTGCACTGCAAAACTCCATCATAGTTACCACTTCTCAATAATTCTCCAACTTCTATACATTGACAGCACAGCATTATGGAAGTCTTACACAGCCTTGAGTGAGGCTTCAATGGATTAGCACCTGCTGGCTATGGACAAATTCAAAACCCACTAATGCTATTTGATCTACAGATTCCTACTGACACTACGCATCACATGATTCTCATCTCTCTGATATACGGAGTATAGTTAAACTGCCTGTGATGGCTCCTCTCAGGAACATCTGAAAGCATTGTGGTGCTTGGGATTGTTTCCTAAAGAGCACGAACTGTAGAGTAGCTGCCGAGTCCACCCACAAGCAGACAGACATATCTCTAGCCTCACAATGCCAGTATCCAGAGGCACCTCTGCCCATTAAGAAGGAACAATGTGAGCATCACAACATTTTTATCTCACATCTGTTACTGGATTCCCAGATAGTACTGGTAGCCAAAATAAAGTCATTTTTCAATTTACAGTTGGACAGAGGATTGCTACTTTTTTTCATGGATAAGCACCTTAGCAAGATAATAAATCATTAAGACAACTGTAAACTAAGTTATTTTAACATGCAGTTTTGAAAACAGAGCCTGCAAGCCCCCCATATGGAACAGACCATAAATCCCAAATAGTTAAACAAAACCAAAACACAGTCCACAGTGATTTCCTATCATACACTAGGCCTAATTCCAATTCCAAGTCTAATTGGAAGTTCAGTGACCTCAGTGGCATGGGTCCCCACCATTTTATACACTCCCACCCCACATGCCCCAAGCACCAACACAGCAGCTATGCTTATCTGGAACACACCAGCTGGCATACAGGGAAAGTGTACAACTGCAGGACTTGCTCTCAGAGTTAGAGCTGAGCCCAAGGCTTGCCCACACCACAGAAAGGTTCACACCATCCACTGCTGAGGGTATACCTCAGGCAGGAAAGAACGTGTTGGGCCTACAAGAAAGCTGGGGAGGGACTTTTTACAAAGGCAGGTAGTGATAGAACAAGGGGAAATGGCTTTAAACTGGAAGAGGGTAGGTTTATATTAGATATTAGGAAGAAATTATTCACTGTGAGGGTGGTCAGACACTGGAACAGGTTGCCCAAGGAAGTTGTGGATACCCGTTCCCCGCCCCCCCCTCACCCGAAGTGTTCAAGGCCAGGTTGGATGAGGCTTTGAGCAACCTGGTCTAGTGGAAGGTGTTCCTGCTCATGGCATGGAGATTGGAACTAGGTGATCTTTAAGGTCCCTTCCAATCCAAACCATTCTATGATCCTAGGTGATGTGGCACCAGACAGAGTGACAGCAACAGCTGTACCGGCTGGTACTACTCACTCCATGGCTGGGGCAACATGTGGCAAGAGCACCAGTTGTACCACAAGCTGCAATAGTTACTGTGAGTATGGGCTAGAGAAGCAGGAAGCTCTTGCATTCCTCAAAATTTCTACGTCCTGGATTTCTCAGTACCAGGAAAGTGTTCTACCATCTCCTCAAAGTACTCCATCACTACATTAACTGACATGACCTGTGCTGAAAAAAAAAAAAAAAAAACCACAAAAAAACCCCAACAAACAAACAAAAAACCCCACAAACAAACAAACAAACAAAACCACCCAAACACAATTTGATTAAAGATTTAAAGAAATTAGAAATCTGAGTATAGTTTACTCTTTGAAAGTGCAAGGGGTGGGAATAAGAAAAAAAAAAAAAAGATAAGCGAAGGGGCTGCAGTTAAGTTCAATTAGCAGTAAAGCATGCTCTGGAAAGGTGTGTGCATAAAATACAGGCCTCGGGGAATAATGGTGGCAAATAGACAAATTAAACTTCAAGAATCTTTTTAACCTCTTTTTTATATATATATATTTTTACTGAGTGTAAAAGGATCAGCCTCAGATCCTTGCAATTAAAAAGAAAAATGGTCGTATTGCTTGTGTGTTAATTAATACTAACCCCTTTCTGGATAATGGAAAAAAAAATACAAGGGAAAAAAACCCAAACACAAACAACATGGAAAAATTCAGGCCTTTATGGACACAATATACATGCTTTTAAGCAAAGTGAGCCTGGCAGGTGGGTGTATTCAAAGCAAACTGCACTGATGTTTACTTTCTATACGGAAACAACAACCTAAAAAAATGAAACTCAATCAAGTGCAAAGCATTAAATTGCATCTTCTACTTGTAAGATGCTTTTACCAAAACATTCAGCCACTTCAGCAACAGTCTCATCCAAACTGCAATATTTGGAGTAAATGGTGTGAAGAGAAACTTTCAGTTCTACACTAGACATTTTCACAGATTGGCCTAAAACACAGTGAGCTTCAGCACAGTTGACTTAATCCCTAGAGGAGTAAACTTGTTTTATGACACTGTCTCTTCATCCACCCCACTTGTGATTTCCTCAGGTTTTGTGTGGTGGGTTTTTTTTGGTTTGCTGTTTTTTTGAAACAAGGATACCAAAACCCAACAGATTTCAGTTATATACACACACACACCAAAAAAAAAAAAAAAAAAAAAAAAAATCAATCTGAAGTCTTACAGTTCTTTAGAGAATGAAAGAATTGCCCCCCTGCCTCAACTAATAGGAAAGAAGGAAATATACCCCCCTAAAAGCATAAGCAACAAATATATTTGGGAAATGTTCACAGATGTTACTTTCATATGAACCATTTACCCAAGTGAGAAATATCCAGGAAGAAAATCTCCAAAGATTACACTTATAAACCTCACAAGCATTACTCTTTCTAAAGAAGAGCAAGAATCAGTTTTAGTTATTTTTAAGTACCTTTTTCAGCTTTATTGGGGTCTGGCTTTTTCCACTACCTTCCTAACTAGCATTCTGTATTAAGTCATAACAAGATTGTTATGCTGCTGAAAAGTCAGCACTGACCATACTAAAAAAAAAATACCAAAAAGCCCCACCAAAAAAAACCCCTCAGATTCACATGTAAGCAACTCAAATCCTAAAAAGAACTGTGTGGCCTGACAGTTTGTACATTCTGTGGAGGATTACTAAGGATTATATGTAATTAGCCATAATTGCACATTATTTTTCCCAGTTTAAAAAAAGGAGGACAACCGATATGGATTCTTTCTGGTTTCTAATAACATTTTCTCCCCTGAATCCTAATACTAATTTATAATTTTGCACTAAGAAAAATGATTATGAAAAAACTTCTGGGATTTCCACTGGGTGTAACAAGACTCAGTTCAGAACAGATATCAGAACAACTGTCAGAAAGACAATGCTGCAATTGCTGTCTGCTGACTTTAATGATGACTTAAAATGAACTAGTTTTCTTTTAGAGCTAAACACTCATGGATCTGATGTTTCAGAAAAAGCACTGTAAGATAATGAATATTTTTAGTATTGTCATTTATTGAAAGCATAGAGGGTACCATTAGTCCTTCCAGTTCTGAGGGAATGAACACTTTATTACTGTTTAATTCAAGGATGAGAAGAATGAGAACAATGGGTTTGAAAATATATTTTAGGTCTTCTAGTTTTAGAGAAAGTATCTTAAAAACAAAACACTTTTTTGGATGCTTTGGCACAAGAAAAAGCAAAGAAAAATCTGAAATGCAAACAACATACTTTTATGTGATATTAAAGAAAACAATGCTGATTTAAAGAAAAGGAAAAAAAAAAACAACAAACCAACAACAACCAAGCCACAACCCAGCATCTCTTTCACATTTTATGTCCTAAGTAGGTTTAAGTACTGCCTATTACTTGTCAAGAATTCAATAGCAAATAGAAACTTTCCAGGTTGACGTGCTGGGGCAGAGGAAGGTCATTCTTTAAAGCATTTGCTCCCTTGAGAGGAAAACCTGGAAGGATGCTGTTTGAGCAATTTATACCAGACACAGCAAGTCATTAGATGCCTGTGCTGCAAGTCTGCCACAATCCTGATTCCACAGCCATATGTGGTTACCATGGTGGGAACCAGTCCTAAAAGCCTCTAAGTCAAAACAGTGCAGAGGTGTGTACCTTCTTCTCAACATGCTGAGCAGTTATAGGCACAGTAAATCTTTCATGGAAGAGCAAGAGAGTAGAAAAGAAAAGGACCATTTGGCAGATGAACATCACTCATTATTGTTCAAAGTAGCAAATTTTCAATTTCAGAGAGGGAGACACGATTGTGGAGGAAAAAAAAAATTATTATCATAAAGAGATTCCTACTTTAAAAAGCCAAAACAATACAATTCTTAATTTCTTAAGTAAAGACTTAAAACCACATCATTTTCTGAAAATCCAGCCATCCAGGAGGAATATATGAGCTTGCAAACAGCTCCGTTATCCAGGACAAGGTTACAAGAGGATGCAACAGATGTCTTTCAGATACATAGCAGGCAATACACAATACAGATTTGCTTATACAGAACATGACCTTAATTCCACTTATATGGGCACAATTTCAAGTCTAATACAGACCTACATGTCTAAAGAGGAGCAGAAATTAGTCTAAGTGCATACTCCTGATATACATGTCACATGTAGCACTGTCTAATGCTTACTTTTATTTTAACTGTAGATGAGAAAAGACAAAAGTGCTTTAGCCAACAAGAACTGCATACAGGCTGGTCTCACTCCTCCTCCTCCTCTCAGTGCTTCAACGATCTAAGGTGATGTCCATTCCTCTACTTGCTGTCCCCAAGGACAGCCCTGTCTCAGCTGTCTCAGCCCAGACAGACAACTTCTCACTTTAGCACAGACTGCTTCACTGGCCTGTTCAGAGTCCTTCCTATGCCTCTGAGCCACACAAAAGGAGAGCTAATCCTCAATGTTTTGGCCAATTTTACCCTTCCCATACTTGCTGAACGCAGTTTAGTGTGTGTAGGTTTAGTATCTGAAAAAGAGAAAGCTCAGGAATAT
The DNA here is from genome assembly GCA_907165065.1 of Caprimulgus europaeus. The sequence continues at coordinate 29,356,115 of OU015532.1, forward strand.
AATTATATGTGTATGTGTATATATATAATTATCATTTTTTTGCTTTCAAACTTAATTACAGAATCTTTACATTTATATACCAGCACAAGTGACTTACTAGTTTATGGCCTTCTCAAAATACTCTCCTGTAACATCTGAATTTGTTCCTTTAGCTTAGGGAGCTATGTCAACATATTTAATATATTGAGAGGACATACTGCATTTCTTGTAAATTTGCATATCCCAATTCTCACATTTTTAACTTTGGGAAATACATCAAGCTAAAACCCTATGGAAAAAATCCCTTAAAATGACAAAATTAAGCCATTCATTAATACAAGCAACCACATCACCATCACCTGTACACTATCCAATTAGCTTTGTCAATAGCCTATTAGGCAAGAAATGGGCAACTGTACTTTAAAAGGGGGTACAAGATGTTCCCCAATCTCACTGCTTCTTGACTTTCTTGAGCATTATTTACCCAAATAGTAAAGCATTTCTGTACTCTGCATTTACTTACCTCCAACCTAAAATTCCAAAGAGGAAAGAAAACACACCATCCCTAAAAAGAATAGTTTTAATTTGCATCAAACATCAGCCTTATCTATGTATAACTATACATGCTTTTCGTGATAGGAAAGCACAAATGCTTTTGTTCACATTAAGATTATCCATTACCTCTCTAACACTGAAGGGTCTTAAAATAAACCATATATGCAACCAGTTTAAACCCTAGGACACAAATAAAGGAGAGCAAAGTATCCTGACAAGAAAAAAAAAAAAAAAGAAATTCTAACATATATATGAGTATCAAGATACTGTTATTAAATTTTCTGACAGAAAATTGCCTTTTTAGAAAACCACTGCATTTCTATATAGCCGTATTCTTCATCTATATGCATGGTCAAGGTTAAACTGAAACCAACAGCACAACACATGCATTAAAGGAGAACTCACAACAAAATCATCATTTTGTTGAAAGGTAAAATTTACACCACAGTCCAAGCAACAAATCATTTGGAGCTTCTTAGTCCAAAAAAAGTAAGCTGAGAGCCCACCAGCACATAATGAACTTTTTGCAACTTCCTCACAGTTCAGAGTGTGTTTCACTTTTTTTTTCCTAAGCACACCCATGGCCAGAAAAGTACCATCTCTAGCATGTTTGTTATGAGGCATCTACACATGTAGAAGCAGTATATATGCATATACATGCATGCACCTTTAAAGCATTATTATAAGGCTTCCTTTCCAGTACTATTAGCAGCTGCTTGCATATGTGTAACTTCTTGTCCAGAGTGACAGCTGTATTTTCGCCTGTTTTGACATTGAGTCTGATCTGGGTGAATAGCTCATATCCATTAAAGTGCTATTACAACACTGAATGACTGCCAGAATACTTCCTGATCAATTTTAAAAGCCAGCTAGCTGTCATCATCTAATCGCAACAGCAGAAAACAAATCTTTGGGGAATAAAACAAGATTTTAAAACATTTTTTAAAAAGCAGAGTATTAAGTTTAAAGCCTCCAAACTATTTAAATAAAAATCACAAGCTACAGCAGTATCTAGGTAAAAATCTCTGCACTTTGAAAACCCATATACTTGTTACTGACAAGCATTCTAATGTAGTCTCTAAATCTACCATTTTGACCATCTCTGGAGTTTGAACTCTTGCCATTACATAACTTAATAAAGCAGCACTGAAAACAATCACCACAGAGTGTGATCGTGCTCATCATTAAATTTAGTTCTATAAAATTAAGACTGAATTCAGTCATGTCTCTCTCTTTGCTTGAGTGGCTGAAATCCAATGCCCAGGTTCAGCTCCTTACTCCTGAATGGCTTTACAATATGCGTCTTTTTAAGCTGCAGTACAAACACCATTTCAGACTTTCATCTATCAAGCATAGTTGAAAGGCTATATAACTCACAAAGACAGTTAAAACCACTTGAAGAGAAGGCACTGTTGGCACAAGGCTGGCAAAGCTTTAAGAGGGCCTACAGCAATGCTGTATTTGTAATACAGCACATTACAAGAACCAAAAAATGGGTTGTAAAAAACGACATGTTCTGTATGAAAGATGTCTAGCAAATCAACCATGCAATGCCCACATGCACGTACAGTGACTAGTCAACATATAGACGACTTTTTAATTTCTCCCCACTGCGCTGTTTTCTCACCAACACTCTGCAGCTCACTGCTTTGCTGTGTGGTCAGCCTGTTTTGACCAGTGAAACAGAAAACACCAATCACCCAAATGAAATATTGCTGCACCAAAATACATTCATGAAACCAGCTCAAAGAAGTGGATGTACCATCTACTCCACAAATGTCCATAATTTGCCTCCAAAAATGACACTATGCACTTGACATTAGAAATATACTATGAATTAAGAGTTCTTTGAAGAGCTTCTCCTGTATCTCTAACGTGGAGCTGAAACAATATCAAACAAGCAAAAAAACCCAAACAAAACAAAACCACTGTACCACACAAAGAAAAAACCTCACCAAAATATAAACCAAAACCAAACCCAAACATGACAAAAAAACCCAACCCCAAAATCAACCAAAGAAACCACAAAACAAAACACCACCACAAGAATCAAAAACCAACCAAGCTGGACTCAGCATAGTCTCACACCAGGTAAGACTCTCAACATGCACCGTGCATCAAAATAACTGGGTGACAGAGTCTACTCTTTCAGTTCTGGTTCCCACATAAGCTCTATGCTTATGAAGTTATAAAACTTAATTAGAAAGACACTTGCATTACTGCCTGCCAAAAATAATTCCATTGGTCAGTTTACAACATAATAATCATTAAGAAATCTTGAAAGTGTTATCCTAGTCAGAGTGTTTGTGACATGAAACCTCTCTGTAATGTAAAATGAGAAACTGGAGGATTAGAGAGGGTTCCGCAAACACAGGTACAATATATTTTATAGAAAAGGGATAATTCAGATCTGAAAATAAATGAAGACGTTTGTGTAGAATGCATGTTGTAAGACCTTGCTGGATTTGCAGCATGTCTGAAAACACAATCTGCAAATGAAGGGACTTTTAACAGTGACTGCTGGGTTTAAGGGACAACATACTTACAATTTAACAAAAGGAAATCTCCCTGCCTGAGGCTTTGGTTCAACCCAAACCAAGTAGACAGAATCTAAGTAAAGAATTTCACATTCATTAAAATAGAAATAAAAATACAGTAAATTGTTCAGATGTACACTTTTAAAATAAAAAACTCCAAACAACCTTGAATAACTTTGTTTTGTATATTGTAAGCATTTAATTGTAAAACTACTTTGTGTCTAGGCCTTAGGTCTAGGAGGCGGCTTTCTGATATAGAGTACTAACTAGCATCATGTCAGCTCCTTTAGAATATATGACTATATTTTTCTGTTGTGCTTTATACATTTTGTAGAGAGGCTCCTCATTCCCAAGTAGGTCCTCTGACTTTTATGAGAATAGTAATAACCTAAAGCTGGAGAATAACATTTTTCTATGACAAAGTGGCTAGGAACATTTCTGTTAATGTTAAAAAAACCAAATTATATATTAATGTATTATATATTATTAATAGATCTATAACTAGCTTACATATTTTATACCATTTATATGTCTATTTTTATTAAAAAAACATAGATGGCTAAAGTTTAGCTTAGGAAGATAACATGTTTATTAACTGTTGATAATTCTGGATAATAGCACCAGTGATTAAGTAGTGGCTGCATTAATAACTACAGTGGGAAAAGACTGCTGGGAATCTGCATGTTTGCAGAAGGATTCTGAACAGCTAATATGTGCAGATTGTTGCAAAATACTGTGCATGGAAATATACGTTGCCTTGTAATTTGACATCAAGAACGCTGCCTATTAAAAAAAATTATAATATTTTCATAATTTAAGGGTTCTCAAGATCTTACTCTGTTAAATGCAAAAATTCCTTCAGCTACCTTCTTATAGTGCCAAAAATATAATGGGTTTTCTGTTTAACTAAAACTAAACTCTTTAACTAAAAAATTTCTCTTTAACTAAAAAAAAAAGGGAAATCATAAAAACCAAGAGGTTGAAGAAAACTGATCTCCTTGCCTCACAGCAAGCCAAGCCACTACCAACCAGGCACAACCATATAATAGAAATAAGATCTGGAACTCAGCATGAACTAGCTAAGTCAGCTAGTTAAGAGTTATCTATTTACTATTTAGGAAGGAAGGGAACAGACCATATCACAACAAATATCCCACTACCAAATTGGCAGGTTCTCCAAACTGGATTGGCCTGTTGCCACTACATTTAATCTCAGCAGGGATACACAACGGGAGGAACACCACTACAAAAGACCAGAACAGGAAGGAGGGACAACAGGAGTCTACAAGCCTGCTCTTCCCTGATATTTGCAGAGGAAGTAGATCACCAACTAAAAGACCTCTAAGTTACATGTGAATGGCTTAAAAAAATTAAAAAAAAAAATAAAAAAGAACCTCCCCTCTTAACATGTGTCATCTAGCACATAGGAATGGAGGACGACATTTGACTCATAATGCTAAAAACTATCATGATACTACTTGATACAAATATCAAGTTACTACTAAACTAATTTTAGAGGTATTATAAAGAGCGCAAGAGTCACATATTTATTACCATCTGCCAGAAGTTATAACAGTATTAAAGGTACAAAACAGTTATTAGAAAACCCATCTAAACAACTGGTTTAGCAATTCCATTGTTAGGAAAGCTTCATGATGGAACGCCCATCTTGCTCTCACAGGTATTGATTATGCATGTATTACATATTCTAAAATATAGCTAGTATACTAGTAATGATGACAGAAGAGAGGACTTTGCTTTATTTACATAGTGTTACAGGAGAAGTTGCTTGTTACAACACCACCACAAGCCAAAAATATATGCAAATCTGCAATAGCTTTGCTAACAGTCATTGTAAATATCATGCCAAGCTTCATACCAATTTTTTTTTTCTTAAAAAAAAAAAGAAAAAAAAAAGAGAGCTTGTCACACTGTCTGTGAGGGAAATGACTGAGCCTTGCTCTGGAAGTAAATCCACCAACACTGAAACCTATCCCAGATGTGCAGCTGCTTTCTGTAGCACAGAGATATTTCTTAGCTTTTAAGCAATATGAAAATGAACTACTAACTCAAAATAATAGTTGATATACGATAATTTACTTGGCTGGGGAAAAAAGTCGGTGGAGATTCATGGGACCACACATCTTAGCTAGGATCTTTCACCTTTCAGACTTTCCAGCTCACAATCTTGTTTTTTTGAAATAGTGACCGATGTGTCATCTATACAGGATCTGTGCCTGTGTGTCTTCATCATAGAGGTGCACACCACAAAGACCTGGCCTCCATTTTCCTTCCCCAACCTCCCTGTCTTTCACTCTTAAACATGTAGAATCTCTCTCTTCTGCATTACCTACTTCCAGGACAGCTCTGTCCTCCTAGTTTGGAATAAAGGCCCACCTCTCCCTGCAATGCTCTTCCCTTATTCATTTCCCTCCTTATCTATTCCACCCACAGGGCATTGCTTCAGCTCAAGGCAAGATTGGGAAGACAGAGGCACAGCACAGCTAATGGAGCCAGGCACAACATAGTACCCAAATGCTGTCACAAGTATTTCAGGAATCACAGTACTGCTTGGTACCATGCGTTTTAGAATTAATACTTCACAGTGGTAGTAGTGACCACAGTATCTCACCCCTGTCATTCCACAAGGAAAATCTCCACCTATCACTGTTTCACTAATAAGGACAACTTAAAGCCTGACACACAAATGCACTTCACGTTTATGAGTGTCATTCACAAGAGACTTGACTTCTCTTTTTCTTGTGATTTTTTTTCTATGGTGTGTGAAAGAAACAGAGATAAATTTGATAGCAAGCATAAAATTATTAAGACTGACTTCAAGTCTGGTTTTGTTCTCTGTACAGAATTTGAAGAATTTTTTCTCCTATTCTTCCAGTTCTTTTTCTAGCAACAAATGGAGATCTGCCATTGTACCAAAATGGGCCAACATCATTCTCTCTGTGAATCCTCTTATTAAAAATTCCTTAACTTAACTCATCTGTCACTCTAAATTCATATAAATTGATCAAGTCTCTCAGAGCATTGTTCTAATACATTAGAAAAAGAGGATACGATTGTAAACAGCTGGCAACACTAACCTCCCCAGCAGCAGAAGGCAGGAAAACATTTTCACTAGCAATCTGAAAAAGTACAGCTAACTTAAAAAAAAAAAAAAAAAACAGAATAAAATACAGTACAGAAAGGGAGGTGAGTGTGGGTGTGTGTAGACATCAGCTAGCACTCTGTACTGAAAGAAAAAGATATGTTCCAGAAGTGATGTCAGAAGCCATCAGTGAATTCAAGAGTAATGCTAACATTGTGTTTCAGCTCCCCCAAAAATGGTTTTAACTTCCCATCATTTACAACCGAAATGACTACCATGGGCAGATCTTTTTCTGACACCTCCAGACTGCTTCTTGTCAATGATGGTCCATAGCTTTGATAGACACCAGATCACAGCAGGTCTGGTGACCATGCTAGAAGGCTGGCAGCTCAGCAGCTGAAAGCTCTCTGGCGCTAGCACTCCTGCAGACTTCTGGTCAAACCTGACACAGAACAGATAGGAAGATATATGGAAGAAGCAAAATAAGAGTTTGGGTAAGGATGCACTACTTCCATACATGAGCTGAAGTCTATAGCTGTAAAGTCGTTATCTTTTGATTGATCTGGTTTTGTTAGAACTGACAACTGAGGCTCAGATTTGTACCTGAAATTTTCTATCTTGGCACTGCTATGTGAACTACCAATCACCCAATATGCTACTTCTGACTTACTTCATGGATGTTGTTAGATACATTCAACAGTACTGTAATTATGGGGATACCATCCTATGAGGAAGAGGGATTATGGCTCAATTACCAACTTTTACCACTGGTATCTCATCTATTCCATATATGTTTTTCCCTTAAGATATATATTAAAAATACATTTAAAGTGTTATTTAAGTGTTAAAAGACAAGCAGGTTAAAAAAAAAAATCTCACATTTGTTAAACTGATTTTGTTTCCTGAAAAATCCTACCACATAGAATAATGCACAACTCAAGGCATATTATTTATTTACACATAAATTAAAGTTGCATGTTACCATGGAACAAAATAGGGAGGCAGTCTAGGCTCTCTCCATACTGAAGGGAAGTTCTGAAAGACTTCCAGTTACTCAGAGAAAGAGAGTCTGTAAATGAAAGCCAACATTTATAAGTCTATATAGGTGGAGTTAACAAGCTCCCTTTCCATCTCCAGTCTAACTAGAATTTGTGTGCCTGATCTGTCTCCATTACTGTTCACATCCTTCATGCTGGCCATCCAGTCTTTACATCAAATATTTAATTTCCCCTCTGCTCTGAGCATTTAAGGTATTTGCATGGTACTTCAAAAAGCTTATAAAGTAACATACATGTTAGTAATTCAGGCCTCACAATCCTACTAACAATCAACTTTGGGAAAAAAAAAAAAAAAAAAAATCAATAGCAATTAACTTCAGCACCAAAGAAGTCTAAATGTCTCTGTGGATTTCACCTGCTAGGGAAGGCAGGGGGTAGGAAGGAAGGACCAAAAAAAAGAAAATAAAAGAAAAATAAACCAACAAAACACACCACCACACACAAAAAACCTGTGCATGAAAGCTGTCCCTTACATTGTGCCCATAATGCTTCTCATACCTTCAAGCACGTAGCATCCTAAAGTGGTTTAACATCAGTTCTAAAAATCTAGTGGCAAATTACCACTGCATCTATTTCAGAGCTCCTTTTATCATGTCAGGTGTGGGTGAGCTTGTTGTTTCAACATGCCAAAGTTGCCAGCAGAGACGATTACTAAGAGTGTATCAAGAGAGCATGGAGTGGGTGTTGACTCTTAAAAAACAAGAACTGTAACGCTGCAAAAGCACATCGTGAAGCAATGGGACTGCAAAAAATCCCTGTCCTTATAGTTCTCTGAACCTTAACACCTGACCGTAACAGCTTAGCCAAGCAAGCATTGATGACAATCGGCACTGCACTCAAAACTCCCTAAGTACTAAAAACTGGGTGTGCAAAGTACCCAAAATAATCCATTTGACAGTGTCCCTTTAGCGACCATGCCCTATAATTTCTGAGTTAGAAATGGTTGAGTTTATTACAAGTTAAGAGTGGTTTTACTCAAAAGAAAAAAAAGACAAACCAAAGAAAGAAAACCCTCATACCAAGGCTTCCCAAGCATCAACGGTGCATCCTTGCTGTTAATTTAAAAAAAAAAAAAAAAAAGTATTTACAGCACTATAATTTTGTAATAACCTTTTCACTTTGAGAAAAATCTCTCTGAGGTACATAGAAGCTAAGATTTTCTTAACTATCTCCAAAAGATTACATATTTTAGTAACTGACATTCACTGTTAATATAGGTAAAAGCATAGTGAAGCTGTGACACACAATTCTCATCTATGCGATATACAGATGAAGACTATTTGAAAAAAATATTAATAAAGTGTCATTTCATAATAAAAAGAATGTTAACTTTGTACACTCAGCTTCGGACTGGATTGTTTTCTATATCTTGTTTGTATCCTCTTAACTAATTCTTTAACCACACTAAAACATGTATCAGTTGCTTCTGAACAATCTTCTACAAAACTGAACTAAAAATGGAGCTAGACCAATGCTTACACAAGAAATGCAGCTTATTACATTTGTTGCACTCCAAATAAATATTGATTTCAATCTCAGAATGCTATGAAAGGGCTCGCATCAATTACACAGTACATCACAGTCATGATGCAAGTTACCTAATTCCAATGATGCACACAGCAAATCAATCATTCACATGCACACACTTTGGTGTGCCAGAGCCACCACTACTTACCTTTTTCTGAACTTTTAAATGCTGCATTCATTTTGGAGTGGCATTATAAAGGAAAAGGTTTACAATGAAAAAAATGTCAGCTAATCTGCCAAAAAAACTGTAGTAATTATAATTACATCTATTCATGTCATGTATGTTTTAATACATACACAAATGAGTAAAAGAGCTCTTAATGACAACAACATTATGAGGGGAGGTTTCCCTTTTGCATTATCTATTTATTCAACACAAAATTATTAGGCTATTGTGATAAAGCAGCTAGAGTACAATGACTTTCCTTTAATCACTAATTAAAATGCTGATTGCCTGTTGAGTGAGACGTGCAGTTATGGTCAAACACCAAGTCCTATTGTGTGATAACAGCTTGGGCTGGCCTTACAACTGGGTGGGGTTGAATCACTGCTAAGTAAACAAACCCTCTATGGCTGGAAAACACAATCCCTTCAGCTCAATAAAATCCTTAAGTAACTTTTAATTTTACAGCCTTAGACAAGCTAATATTGCAGAGCACAAAAGTTCAGAGATAAAGAGACCTACCAGGTGCTGGAATAAACAAGCAATTACACAGATTATAGAAGAGCAGTACTGGGTCTGTATGAATTAATTTATTCTGTGTACAAGCTGAGGTGGAAATTAATTTCATGGGGCCAAATTCAAAGGACCACTGGGACATTATTGGCTTCATCTATTCAACTCTTAAGTATACTCAAATTACACCTCTGCAATCCCACTGATAGCAACCCAGTGCTGTCAGTGGGGTTTCACAGACACAGTAGGGAGAAACCACACACTCATAGTTCCCTTACATCTTTGATTTGTTGCAAAATAAATTAAGTAAAATAAGACCTATTTGTCTACAGTCCTGTATTGTGGGTAGTCATTTAAACTGATACTACAAAAAATACACAAAATGCCACTGTTCACATTGGATGCTATTTAACATATGATCTTATGCTCCAGGCTTCAATGCTAAACAAGTAAAAAAACTGGGCACACACACACTCACTAGGTGTAGGACATGAGAAAACCAGCAAACCAGCAATAGGGTACTTGTCCTTTACAAAAAAAGGACAGAATTATTTTTTTTAAAAGAGAGTAAAGTGAATTCTTTCTAATTAAAACCAAAACAACATAACAACTCATTCTAGTATTATTTCAGTTACATGAACTACCACTGCAGATCCCCAAGTAGCACTGCAGCATTTGGCACTTTCCAAAATGGGAGGGAGGGGAGGGGGGGAGTGGTGGGCCGAGGGGGAAGTGTTTCTTCTAACCATGGCTTGCCACTATTCTACAAATCAATTTAACCCATAAAGTTAACATGACATAGAGGAAATATACACATATCATTTTTCATCAGTAAATTAATTTCTTTTTAAAAAAGGCTGAGTCTTGTTGGTTACTAATTTAAGACAACTCCATCACATAAATAAGAACAAATTTGCTTTCTTCCAGTTCAACAGGTTTATTCTCTTAATAGAGCAAATAATAATGTTCTGTTTAATGGACTAATCTTTAATCACATTCCAAATAATCACAAAGTTCAGTGTATTTTGGTTGGGTAGGTTTTTTTGGTGTTGTTTTTGTTTTGGGGCAGGTCAGGGTGGGGTTGGTTGGTTGGTTTCAGTTTTTTGTGTTTCGGGGTTTTTTAAATATACAGTATAAGAAGTGACCTGTATACATTATTGTTATAGTAATATGTGTACACTCATCTGTTACTCAAAACTTGTAGTTACAATTACAGAAACTTCAATATTTTTTTAATTACTTTTATACATAGACAATACCACATGAGGACAGAAAGAATGATTTTTAGTCTATAGCTGCAAACATTCTGTCTTCCACATCTTTTTCCTACTTTTTCTGCCAGTTGCTTTTTAGATATATATATATATACACACACACACACATATATATATATGCACACATACACATTCAGTCAAATTAACTTCCGCACAAGAATTACAGTATTTAATAAAAAAAACTCCAAACGTGACTGCTCCACATCTCTTCACTCGGTGCCTCATTTCTCCACCTCACTTGTAGGAACACCCATTTCACCCCTCTACAAGTTGTCGTCTTCTGCAAGCAAAAACAGCATTTCTCTCTCACCCTTTTAACATTTTCATTGCTTTTCTAGAATTTGTCTGCAGAAGACAGGAACTGCAAAAAATCCTTTATGTTTCTGTTTCAACTGTAGGAATGTGTTTAGTTGTCTGTTTAGTTTGGGTTTTTTGTTTTGTGGGGTTTTTTCCTTTCCTTTTGCTTGAAAGTGAAACCAAAATGGTTGTTTTGTTTATATGCAGCTGCTATTTATATAATAATTCACAAAAAGAGGAACCAAAAGTGTTCATAAAATTCACAAAAGAGGAACCAACTGTTCAGTGTTTGGGAGTCTCATGGGAGGGGCAGAGGTGTGGGGAGCTCTCCTTCCCTCCCAATGCCCTGCAGAGAGGCCAGTGAACATGCTGCACCTTGCAAACTGTCAGCACTAGACATACAGAAGTGAATGTGTCAGACTATTTCCCACACCCTATGACTATTATTACCAATTGCAACTATCACTGATGGCACTATGCTTCACTTCATTCTTTCCTCTACAAATAAATACAACTACAACTCTTCTTTTACACTATTGTGTTGCGAGACCAGCATCAGGAAACTGCAACTGATGTACCAGCCAGGATCCAGCCCACAGTAAGTACAATCCATCCATTACCCAAGTCAATGCCTGACAGTGCTCTGCTCTCACTGCTTCTGGTGAGCCACTCCTCCTATATGAGTGGGTATTCTACATCATTAAAGATATAAAAGGACAATGAAAAATCAGCTGTAAGGCAAATGATCAGAATATTGTCATTTCTACCAATAGTTCAAAGAAAGTTTTTTTCTAGATTTCTGTAGACCATTGTATGATCAAGCCACTGAGTTACTTTACAAAAGGCACCACTAAAGTAAAGGAATCATGGTAATTTTTAAAGACAAGGCAAATTCTGATTATAGCTATTGGTAGAAGTACTTAAGAATGATGGATAAAATAGCTCAGGCCCTAATCTTGCATGAAGAGATACCTCATTCTCTGAATTCCTGACTATGTTTCTCAGGCTTTGCAGAAGGTAGAGGCAGTTGCAGAGAGTATTCAAATGCGGGACTAGAATCTAGAAGCAGAAGTGTCAAGTTTTTTTATTTCATAAGCATTCAACAGAATTAGAAAGCTTGGTTTTATTCCACAAGCCTACCTTAAGCTTATAGTTCAAATTCTTTTTAGCCTTCCACTTAACACATTCATATAACTTCCAGAGGCATCAGTTTCATAACCACTGAACAAATACAGGTTGGATGCAGTGACTCGTCTTTCTACACAGCACTGTTTCAGCTTTCTTTTGATCATTATTACCCAACTGTCATCAAAAAGCCGTCTCTTACTGCCTCTAATACTCAGATGGCTTGGAAAATACAAAAATTTGATTATTAGAGGCAGACTGATTATTGAGAATTCCACTTGCCAAAAACCACACCTTTCTTACATAAAGAAGGAATAGATTTTGCTTTATACACCAATAGCTATGTCCTGATCAGCCCTCTCAGTGGTTCAAAACTGAACTTGCAAAGAAATCTGCCCACATTTTTATAAACTCGATTCATTTGCAGTCTATGACTTCCAATCACAGCTTTGGCATCTGCAGGCATCAATTTTCAGCCAAAGAAATTCTGGTACCCTATCCGATACCGTACCCAAATATCCTAAAAAGAGGCAAATAGAGACAACAAGAGAAAACTGCTGCTGACGTATGCTATTCGCTTATCCAAGTCTGTTCCAGACACTCTCCAGTGATGCAAAGCTGAAGATTGATTAGGACTCTCACAGCGGTCAGCTTAAGAGACACAAAGAATACCAAAAGTCTAGGCAAATACATATGGATTCTCCATTGATATACAGGAACAGCACGCTATAGTTGCTAAAGCCCACTTGAGATGGTCTAATTATGGCTAGAAGACTTGTATCCACTTAACTGGAAGCATGAAGGAACAGTGAGAAACACTAGGATGACGGTAAAGAATGAACACACATGTGACTGTGAAAATCTTCATAAAAGCCAAGTGTATTAGGCCACAGTACAGTCTCACTGGGTAGGTGGCAGAAGCCCACCAGCTGTTGACTTTTATAACAGAACAAAGCAGAAGACTAGAAAATAAACTGTGGAGATTCACTGTATATGAGCAGAAAGATTGAATAACCTAACTGGTCTTTTCAAAATTTGCATTCAATGATTCAGTAGTCCTGAGCTTTATTTAAGCTCTTCCAAAGCCTCACACATTAGTTAACCACAGAACCAGTTTACATCTAACAGCAAATAACACAGAACGAGAACACGATTACTGTATTAGCATTATGACACCAATATGAAGACTGCACACTTGTTAAGTATGATGAAGAGTTAGTGTTTCTGAGTAGGTTACATGGCTGTACATAACAATGCTAACTTTATTAGCTGTTGAACAAAGTGCAGATACGCACACCACTATTTTCTTTTCATGAAAGGAACGTTTTTAATCAATAAATACCATCTCATACTGGCACATGGACTGGGAAGCACGTCTAAATCAATTCAAGAAACTGTTGCCATTACTTGTACCCAAAAGATATTTTGTTTGACCTTCCATAGTGTCTGAATATGCTCATATATGACTAAAAGAAATGTGGGGATTTTTTTCCATTTCCTTGTCTTAGCTCAAGGCAACACATGGAATACTTTAACTGTAACATTTAAAGACAGTTTCATCCCTCTCATTAGGATTTCCTTGATCAAATTCTTTCACTTTTTCATTTTAGACCAAGGTTTCTAGATGTCTCATACTTACTCAAGACTCCTGTTTCATATCTCAGAATGATGACCCAATCTTTTTTACATCAACATGCCACACTAGCCTCACATTCAGCTTGTTACCAACTGCCACGACCCCAAGATGCTTTGTCTCCTAGATCATCTTCTCACCAAACATTTAAAGTCTTTGCATCATACAGTTTAGCACTCCTCTTTATTAAATTGTTTTTTTTTTTTTTGATTTATCAAAAGAATTTTGAATTCTATCTCTGTGATTTAAAGGGCTTTCAGACAGAACACCTGCTGCAAGTAGCTGTAGGTAACAACTGCAAAATAAGTAAGTACTTCCTATTCCTTCATCCAAGGCAACAGTGAAGACAAATGTTATCAGACTGACGTTAGGTCCTGGAGGTATCCCACCAACACCTTTACATCGCAACTATACTCACTTCACTTAATTTAGGACATGAGTTTGGTACCTATATTAGGATTCTAGGTTTTCCATCTGAATATGATTTTTTCTCTCACTGATCATGTTCACCTACTTTATGGTAATTTCATTTTAATCACAATTATCACAGAACATCTGAAGAAAGAATGTCAAAACTAAGATACACATTTTAGTAAAATTCTAGCTTTTAGTAAATATCATGATGTATGACAAACCTTGTCTCTCTACCATCTAAAAGGTGTGTTTATCCTATTACTGAAAAACTTGGGAAGGTTTGACATTATGTTCTTGAAGAAGTCATGTTGACTGTTACACATCTTTATTATCATCCAGTAGCTTATGAACAATGTGTATTTTTTCCAATAACTGAAGTTTGCTCACTGGTCTATTTTTGCCTGGGTCCGTAACGTTTAAAGAGAAGCATGGCTGAGTGAGAAGACTATTCACAAAGACCTCCCTCAGGAAACCAATTAAATACCTAAATGAGAAATTATTGTACAGAAGGGCACTGCCAGAGGAGCCCCTTGCCTCCACCAGGAGCCTTGAATCACCTCTAGTCGCGATTTGAGGGGTAGAGTCCTAACTTAGGTGTCTAACTTTTGTGAACAAGTAAGCAATGCAAGCACAGCTCTGTATCTGCTGGTATGCTAGGAATCTCAACAGTTCACCAAGAGTTTTCATAGATGATGCTGTCAGCCATGTGAGTAGCCAGGCCAATTCTCAATTACTCTTGGATAAATATTATTAGTTGTTTAAAAACAAACAAACCCACACACAATGCACCAAAACACAAGCACCAATGACCACACCATAACCCTATTTACCTAGGTATTCTTTCTTGCTTTATTTTAATTAAAACACACGAGTTTCTCACACTTTGCCATGGATGTTAATAGTAAGATACAATGTCTATTAATACTTCCAGTGAAAACTAGGCAGCAAAAACTTAAAAAAAACATTCTGAGAATGCCAAGGCATTTATCAGTCTCTTACCTAATCAATAAGCAATGTGCAAGCCCTTTTCTCACCCTTTCTCTTAGTGCTTTGTCTCTTATTAGTTGAATGCCACTTTGTGGCCATCTTTCAAATATTATCTCCACTTGCCCATACTGTTCTTTTATACTCATCCACAATGGTTTGACCCAGTTTCAGCTTTTGCCAACATCCCTCAAGTTTTAGGTCAGTGAAGAGCTCGTGTTTAGCTAAACTGGACTTGTGTTAAACCTTTACCCTAGTAAAGTTAATGTTTCAGCCCTTGTGAATGTTTCTCTGAAGAACTGTCAACTGGCCTCACATCACTTTGCCATGCACCTGCTCCTACAGAAAGCTACCTACCATTTCACCAAGTTTACTGAAGTGTACTTTCTTGAAGCCCACTGTCTTTAATCATGGGATACATTACATCTCCTGAAAGCAGCACAAACTCCTATTTGACAGCCAGAAAGGCAACAGGAAAATTAATCAAAAACCTGAAAACTAGCCAAATGGTAGCCATGGAAATGCTAGAGATAGATAAGCAAACAAGGCCAAGCAACTGGAGGAGTGACTTGAAAGGCTATACATTGCATATAGCCCCAACACTTTGGCCCTGGATTGCAGCAGTGGATTTCTGGACTTGGCAATTACATGGTTTTATGCAAATGAAGTTAATTTAACCCTAAGAGAGGTCCTACTTCCTTGGCACTAAGCATAAGTAATTGCCATTAGTGTCAGTGGAAGTTACATGCACATGTTGAGAGGGGATTAAGCAGTTTATAAATGTTTACTTGGAAGGAAGGAGGACAGAAGAGAGATAAATATGCAGAAGTTCTTGGGTAGGTAACTGATTTGGGAAAGTGCTCAGAACAGATTATGCTTATCCATAGTGTACTTCACATGCAACCATTTATTTTTCATATATTTCTGTTCTCAGGCTGCAGAAACTGAGAAGTGTTCACTTTAGGGGTTTACCAGCTTCACTGTATGATACTCACTTTTTTTGGTGTTTGTTTTCTACCAGTGCTCTGGCAAACTGTTTTTCTGACAGAATAATGTAAGGAAACAGGGAATTACTTTGCCTACTGGAGAGTCTGTAACCACTAGCATTTGTGATGTACAACTTTTAAAAGTTGTACCAATTCAATCAGAGAATAAAACCATTATTAACCCAGTTGAAAGAGTTAAATTTCACATCCAAAATAGTCTCACAAACACTTCCCAAATCAGTAAGAAATAAATTTACTTAAGTTGTGATTTAAATTTTTGAATAGCTAATATGTTTGGGAAAATGTTAACAAATAATTCATAATGAGAAAATCTGTTATAAATTAGTATTTGTTATTTATTGCCCATCAGCTGCAAATAAATTAGCTGGTTCATAATAATACATTGTGTCCTATGTCACTTACACGCTACATTAGATGGAGAGCATTGCTTTGCAAACTTTTGAAACATCTAAAATAAAAGTTTGTCAAGAGTTTTCATTTACTAACTCTAAATGTTAACAAATTACAAGACAAGTTGATTTTAAGAGAATAGCACTGATGATGACACAGGCAGGGAGAATATAGCAAAGCTTGGTAGGACACATTGCAAGTAATAACTGAAACTAAATGCCTCCCACAGCTGTGGTTCTACCAGTAGTCCAGGATACAACAGATTTTTACATCATCTTTACCAGTGGGAAGCTGGCCAGATCTGCTTATCAGTCGATGGAAGGCAGAGCCATGCCCTGCCAGTTTCCAGGCCACTCTGTCTCCGTTTTCATTCAGTTTCAGCTTACAGCAAGCTCTGCATCTGGCACACTCCTTCACTGTGCCAGAGGGCTCAAGCAGAACTCCACAACTAGGAAGAGCCTGAAGTCAGTTTAGACCTCCACATGCTATTGCTGCTTCCACCATATTTAAATAAAAATAATTTTATTAAGATTTTAGAGTATAAAAAATTAAATGTACATTTTCCTTATATTTTCATAGTATTTCAGTTGTAACTATATATTACTATATCATGTAACAGAATTCCTTTTGTTACTAGAAATAAATGTCAAAGCTTAAAAGCATTAATATGTCTCAATTTATTGAAATATTAGCTTTTCCATTAACTTTTTCCTTTATGTAAAAACCGCTACGAAAAGAAAGAACACTGTCAAGTCTTTTCAGCAAAATGGAAAATCCTTTCTTCAAAGTCAGGATACTTCAGGTGTGTAAGACTAGTCAGGTTACTTGTTCACATGAGAAATTAAACATTTGAAAGATGCATACATTCTTATGTGTCAGAAGAAAGTAAATCTCTAAAATGTTTGTTTCACTGCAAATGCCACTCTGGACTACACAGACAGAAAACATAGATCACTGGTAACCAGATTAAAGGCCAAGGCCACAGCTTTATTGAAATACAGTAACTCAAACTACAGTATTATCTGACAGTCAATAGTCCTTGCAGTAGTAAATAATGAGAGCCCAAGGCAAAACACCATATACACTGGACCCAAAAGAAATGCAGTCCAGCCCTAATGTCAAATTCCTATGTCTACCAATACTGATAAGACTTGATTTTTTTTTGTTTCGAGATACTAAAGATGGAGTAATACCTATAGATGGCAATAAAACTTTCCTTTGCAGTAACTCTTCCTTTCCTGTTTTCTTACTGAGCATACCCAAAAAAAACTGTGAAAGAAGGTTCAACCAAAAAAAAGTGACAAGAAAAATCAAGAGTATTTTTTCTCAATCAAATTAGTCAGCCAGCATACTGAATTCCTAGCATCTTTTCAAAGGTATTAAAGTGAGTCTGTAACATCATATAAGATGTTGCTTATTACTCAATTCAATTAACGTATAAAGCGTGTGCATACTTTGTCACTGGAACCACCATTTATACATGCTAAAGAAAATAACTTTGCTATGTGCTAATTTCTGACCTAATATATAACTTTAGCCAGCTTCACAAAACTAGTAATATTATACAATATATAATAGGGAGCATTTTTAGCCTTTCTTCAAAAACACACCTCTTATTCCAAAATGTTTATTAGTTTTGCAACTGAATAAGAAGCAGAACAAAAGAAAATTACAATAAAATTTAATTTTTATGTCCTCAAGCAACAGTACTGGGAAGAATCAGTCTTGTCTGTAATTCATATTAACTTGAAGAAGGTATTAACAAAATTTTACTATATATCATAGGTTTTATTTGTCCATAGACAGGTGAACTGAACAACACTTCAGTCCAAAGATACAAAAAGGGACAGACAAACTCGAAATCCACAAATAGAAGGAACAGTCACTAAACCTTGCTCAAAATCTGCAAGTATAGGGTTCATTACAGTTGGTACATCCTTCGATTCAAGACCTTTCCACACATGACTTAAGACTCATGACTTATAGGCTCCTACTACATACCATTGTCTACTAAAACTCATAAGCAAATAAAAAGGCTGGTCATTCTCAGTCACACATTGGTAATAGACAAGTAGCTTTTTTCTCTACCCGAAAAATAATGGCTTATGTCAATATACATGTGTTCCTAGTCCCACAAAAAACTTGCAGAGCTCCAGCTCTTCTTCAGGAAGATCTACAAAATACTGCAACATCATTAGCATTTGAGAAATAAATTACCCTAAATTCTCTGAAAGTGGTCAGCTGTGATCAGCTGATATAACAAGGTCATAAGGCTCTGAAGGAAAGCACAGGAGAAAAAAAGTTTCAAAAGTCTCCTTTCCATTAACCCTTGCACCAAATCTCAAAGGCTACATGAAAAGCAACAGGTTGCATTAGATCTCAATTGTTCCTCCCTGCTGGGCAAGTGCTACATGTAAATCCATTAAGTCTTTGGAGTCTGAAACCCCTAACTGAATGCTCAGCCAAAAAAGGTGATAGAACAAAGTGCCTACTAATCAACTCAAATCAACCAGGAAGTGAGGCTTTGCTAATGAATTATGGTAATTAACTCAAGGGATTGGTCACTGTGCTGGCAGACTACTGCTTGCTCCGAGCAATAGGAGACAGATTAAACACACTTGTTCATATGCCTAACTCCTTGTTCCTATGGGTTTTGGAGCAGCATCTCATCCCCCTGGAACTAGAAACTCTGAGGTAGCATTGATGGCTAGACAAGCCCCTGGCAGTTAAGTTCAACACTTGACCAAAAGCCTGTCTAGGACAGCATAAGAAATGTACTCATCAATTCCTGTCCCCTTACAAAAAAAAAATAGTGATTCAATGTAAACATCACTCAGCTAAAGAAGTTAGCATCATTCTTATATTCCATAATATTTATTTGACTCCAGTTAATTGCTGGAGGTCCTGGATTAACAAATGAGAAAAGGAAATAGGCTCATACTACAGCTGAGATCATCATCACTACTGGCAATGCAAAGAGCTAAAGAAATATTATGATCCAAATATAGATTTAGCAAATATGCAGTGGTACCTCAGTCGCATATCACCTTTAAATAATCCAATTAGTACACACTTGCTTAATTTTCCCTGCCCAATTCTTACCAGACAAGAAGGCAAACTGCCACCTAGCCCGTTTAAATGAACAACAAAATAATAAAACTGAGAACAAGTTAAAAAAAAAAAATACCCAAAGAGTCAGAGAACAGTAAAACAACTGTTAAAATCCCAATCTCAGGATGCTTCAAGAAAAAGAGAAAAGCACTCTCCAACCAGTGAATGAATACTTACCTCAGATTCTGGAGAGAATATGGTGTTTTCTTTGCCTTGCATGCAGACCACTGTGTAAATATGCTATTTGTACTGCAGTAACCCAAGAACCTGGGTCCTTTGTGGAAGAGTGATTCAAGAAATCCTAATGCCACTTACAGTTGTGCATGTACACACTAGAGAAGAAATGGTGCTGGAGAACCCAATGAGACTGGGGGTGAACAGCACACAGTGAAATCTAGGTTTCCAGCCTCTTTTCAAAGAGAAAGAGGGTGATTTTTAACTCTGAAGCCCCTCTTCACTTTGACACCACTGGGGGCTATGACTGAGGCAGCTCAAATCCTGCCCCTCTACTCAGTGCCCAGCTCTATCAGCAGCTCCAGCTTCACTCTGATAACTTGAACTACATGCCAGGCATGGGGCAAGGCTACCCTTGCATCTGTATCATCTATAGCTGAAGCTGTGCTGCAGACAGCTGATCAAAAACTGATTTTCCAGGATGCTAGCTCACTTCTGCTCAAAAAAATATTTTAAAAATGCTCAAGCTAATTTGTCTGGATTTGTGCATGGCACTTGATTACCCATGCTCTTCCCTTCCCTCCTGGTGGCTCTCCAACTCTCAAGCATGTACATAGCTAGTGGCTTCTTCACCACTGTAAGCTGAAGGCACCACTGTCACTGGCAGACCTGATTTAAACTCTGAAGCATGTGTACAGACTCTTCCATAAGGTGCTGCCACCTTCTTCAGACTAGCTGCTACAGGATCAAAAAGGTCACCAAGGCCAGATCGGTCACCAGAATCAATTTTCCCATCACAGAGATGCAAGCAAAAAAGGAGGTGATGAGAAAACCAGAGCAGGTGTGCAGTCCCTGCACCCTCAGCATCAGCAGCAACTATGGGGTCACAGCATTCAATTCCCATGCAGGTGGGGATCCTTGGTTTTGGCTAAGATGCTATGCCTTTAAAACAGAGAGCACAGTGTAACAGAAAATTTCTGCTCCAGTATTTTGCTGCTCCTGGTAAGTGGAATAACCCTTCAATCTTTTTGCAACTGCTATGAGGCTTACACAGAGGAAATCTACTTGGATTTCTTTTAAACCAGAATAACCTACCAAAATATTCAAGGGAAAGAACTCATGATAGTGTTGTATTCTTTTCTGAAAGCTTAATTTAGACAACTACCAGCAGATCCCTTCATGGACACAGTAGAATCTTAAACTCTTTCTATTTGACTGTGCTTGCCTAAGGCATTAAGTTCAATCCACCATGTCGCACCTCAGTAACTCGACACAGACTAGGAAATTCTTACAGTCAGCTTCCCCATGGGATTTGTTAAGTTTCACATACGTTTAGTTGTGCAGTTGGCCTGTTGAAATTGATAAACTTGTTGCTCATTGCTTTCTGCTGCAGGTTTTGTCACTAGGAAAAATAAATATTGGAGTGGGGGAAGGAAGGCTACTATGTTTCAGTAATAACCTTTTTTTTTTTTTTTAATAATTACACATGCATTACCATTCCTATCTCTTCTTGAGAGGCATTTATTTTGCAGAAGAGACAGGCAGATACTCTGGTGATGGGCACATTAAAAACACCACAGATAGACAAGATGAATGTCATTAACATGTGAAAAATGAATAGAGCAGACAGATACAAAAATACTATTCAATCCTATCAAACATAAAGGAATAATTCACCACATGAATATCCTGTGTATCAGAACAATACACATATATAATATGCAGGTTATTATAAAGACTACAATCTGGAAAAGCACTTAAACACTTAGTTTTAAGTAGGCAAGCCATGCATTGGAGTCAATGGAATTATTCACTGGATTAGAGTTAAAGCATATGTCCAAGCATTTGTTGGTTGAAGGCTAATATGACCCATATGTAACTATTAGATTTATTTTATAATGCTATACTATAAACATCAGTATGACATTAGCAACTTCCCTCCCAGCTGATGCTTATGGGTATAAGAATTACTAACCTATGGTACATGGCACAAAGCAAGCCAGTTCAACCCAGTATCTGCCACATATTTTGTCAGCATTGGCAGAAGACAAATGGAGCAGAAAGGCAGCAGGAAAGCGAGGCTGAAGAAATAAAAAGCCAGAGCAGCCTCCTTTCCAGAAGAGTAACTTTATGGACCTACAGCCAAGCAGAAAGCCTACAGTGCTGGCAAAGAAAACCAGGCATGGTCACAGCATCAAAGAGAAGCAAGATATGATGTGTCTTTTCATCAGTCTTTAGCACACACAAATTAAAACTTTCTCTGTATCCTGCAGAGCTCCTCAATTACTTGTCATTACTATTGTGCGAGATAGAAAGCATTTAGTCGTCAGCGTGTAGCACAGATAGCACGTTAGCACACCAGACTCCTTTTTCAGCTATAGTCATGTATTTTGATGACAACCCAAAAAGAAGCAATTACTTTCTCCATCTTTCCTCAGATGCCTTTGTTATAAAATACAAAAAGCCTTATTATCAATCCCTACACCTAAACTGCACAAGGATTTCCAGTGATGAGATGAATTTACAAAGACGATGCATTGCAATACCAAGGACAGAACCACGTAAACAAGAATCTTGTCTTCGTAGTTCTGCAGCGATCCGAGGTCTGCAGTTTGTGTGATACTCTAACAGTTAAGGGCTCACAAACACTATGTGGCTGTGCTTGTGGCCTATCAGAATGCTGAAGATTTACAACTTCAGAACTGGAAACCACTGCCTTCTCTAAAGAAATTCAGAAAGTCATTACAGGCATTTTTATTTTATTTTTAACATTTTTTTTAAAAAAAAGTTAATTTTGCAGGATGTAAACTTATTTTTTAACAGATAAAATAATGCCACCAGAAAAATATTCTCTTTTTGGAAAAAAGGATATATAAGGTCACCAAAGTTATAGAGATTTCATATAGCTAGGAAAGAAAAAAAAAAATATATACACTAAAAGTAATTCAGGACACAGACCCTAGAAGGTCAAGTGTTTAAAAAAACCCAAAAAACCAAAATAAAACCCAACCAACCAGAAAAAAAAACAAACACCAAAAAACTAAAATACACCACACACCAAGATCTATAAAGTATGTACATACAGTTTCACAACAGTTCTGAAGGATAGATTACTTAAGAAGTGGGCCATACAAGTTGCTATTTAGGTGCAATAGCATATGACAATCTTATTTTTAGATGCAGTTACAATATCTGTGTCAACAAACAAAATCATGTAAGTACAGACTAGAATCAGGCCTATCTCAAAAACAAACAAGCCACACCCCCCCCAAAAAAAAACAACCAAAAAACCAACAACCTCACAACAAAACCCATCAAGAAAAACCCCAAGCCCCAGCACCAACTCACCCCACTGCCAGTTGTGTGCCAGTGTTCCCTGCTTTTCTAACTCATGAGAAAGGTGTCTCGATAAGCAGACTGGGTTACAGGAGCTTTCATTCTGATTACCAGCACTGCACCTGACCGGTGAAGAATAGAACTTCATCTTCAGCTGACTCAGTGATTAGAACTTCACAGGCAATGAACAGCTTAAGTTAAGGCAGCTACCCTTTCTTCACTCGAACATAATGATCATCAGCTCACGAAAGAGAATCTATAGGAAAGGGAAATTTCCTCTTCCTGAAGTGCAAACGAGCTAAACAATAGCCCATCTGCAGCTACTCGCCTGTCTCTTGTAACTACACTACTGTATGTGCTGCAACAAAAGTTTTAAACCTACTCAATTACACATTTATTCTTCACTGGGGAAAAACAATAAAAAACACACCACCTTCTTTCCCTGACTTACTGTATTTCAAGATGCAAAGCTGTTTTACAGTCAAAAATGACTGATAAAAGGAACAAACTTATAAACATCTCGTTGGAATTACTTACTTGTCCTAATTTCACATTACAGAAGGATTTCCTTTATTTTACCTGAAGGAATGAATCTATTGATAATAGTTTTGCCACCTAATATGCAACTTCTCTTCAAAAACATATATAAAATGTTATTTGTAAGGAGTTGGGTTTTTTGGGGGGTTTTTTTGTTTGGGTTTTTTTTTTTTTTATATGTTTTCATTCTATGGACACAGTGTTCAGCTTCTCTTTCAAATGTCTGGATTGACTTACCAAGTAATCTAACTGACAGTGATAGTTTAAACATACAGTACACTTGGGAAATAAAAGAGATCTTCCTCAAAAAAATTAGTTGTTATTTATTCAATCCAGGGTTCTCTTAAGGGGGATATGAGCCAACTTTTTTCAGGCAAAAATGTGCTCTTTCAGCAGTATGCATACAGTGATTCAACAACCATGCAAAATGTACTTCACACACTTGGAAGATAAACTGTGGGAGCTCTCATTTAAAGAATAACACAGCACCTAGTTAATCTACTCAGTCAAGATACCTATAATTCTCACTTCAAGCCAGCTACAGTTTATTGCTAAACTGAAGGTATATCCTGTCTGACAATGTCACAGTTCTCAGACAATAGTCTGTTTGCTGACTTTAGTTATGGTCAGTTCTTCAACGATTCTTCACCTCTTTCAGAATGGGACAAGCATAAAACAGGAAAATAGCATCAATACTACTTCTAAAGAGCTATGATCAAGTACAAGCCTTGATAACCAAGATTTTGAGTGAAGGTACATTTCATTTTTCATAGTGAAATCCTGAATCATTGCAGGCCCATGAAAAACACGTTAATTAGTCAATATAGGAATGAACTAATTCCTACTGTATATTACCCAGTCCTGCAGTTATTATCAGTAGTCATTGTACTTACTTTTATGAAGCCTTTGTTTGCTAGTAATTGGACTTCTCACACTGTAATTAAAGACTGCTTCTTGGAGCATTTATTTGAAGAATCATACTCTTATGCTGTGAAATTCCTCTTGTTAAGGAACATAATTTTTATCAAGTAGCACAAACTGCTTAACTTTCAAATAGGTGTTATTGGCATCTTGAATATTATCCAACTTCTGAAGGCAGAAATATACTTTTCTCAATAATCACAATCACCAGGAGACAAACTAGACAGTGAATTCTCAACCCCTCCCAATTTATTCAATACACTTTACTCCATACATCTTAGCTCTAATGTCAAATTAAAAACTCCTGCATGTGCTATATTCTGTAGCAGAGGACTTCTGAAGAAGAAATCACAGTGTAGGAAGACAACAGTAATGTTGTACTTTATGACAATTCATATGGTCAAAGCAAACCACTACCCAAGTAAGGTTTGTAGTATCTGTGTTAAGCAATTGGGCAAAATTCCACCAAGGAAATTGCTGAGAGAAATAAAGCAAAGCGACTTACCTAAGGTTATTTGGAACAAGTTACAGAAGACTGAAGAGTGGAATCCAGGAACACCAGACACCTTAATCCTGGATACATTTCTTAGACTAACCATTTCTCTAGAAACATCTCCTAATAGCTCACAGACAGCTCTGAAAGCCAGCGATTTGGAGCCAAATCTACTGGCAGAATCCAGCTGCTTTGCAACAGATGCTCCACGTACCATTGCCTTAATAACAACTTAATTGGGCAATCTTGTCTTCACTAGTTAACAGCTGATCCTACTGCACCACATATCCAACCTAGAGCTTGTATGCAGTTGTCTTCTCTACTGCTTGTTGCACAAGAAAAATAGGGCCAGGCTTAGCCACTTCCTTGGCCACGCTGATATTTGATGCACTTTCTGACCCCTGCAGCTGTTTCCAATCTGCCTGAAATTAGACCAGGCAGCAAATTCTTCAGTGAAGTACAGGGTTACTGAACCAGCAGAGAAGCAAGAGAGCAAAAGGAAACTAAAGCCATTTTTATGCACTGGCTCCATCCTCTATGCAATTGAACAATAACCCATAAATTATGTTTACAGTTAAGCCATGAATTGATGCTGACCTCTTTCTGTACTTAGTTTTTGTCCACCTGTAAAATGGGAACAATAGTAGCAGACTATTTCCATCAGGAAAATAAAAAAGGGGTTTAATTTATTACCATTATTAGCATCACACTACAGTTCAGGTGACAGGTGATACATACAAGAATATATGCATACACATAAATCTACACAGCATAAAGTGGTATGAAATCTCCACATCTCCCTCCCACATATTTTAAGATGAATTAAGAAAAAACAGAAATACCAGAATAAAAGTAGATATCATGCAGGAATTACCAAATTTTCTTTCTTTCTTTCTTTCTTTTTTTTTTAAAGTGTGCAGAGCAGGTGCAGCAAGTATCATTTCCCTCCTGCTGCTTGGCCCACCTGCTGTCTGCCTGATGGTGCTATCCTCACTAATTTTGTATTATTTCCAAAATGCAAAGTTAAAACTAACAATAAAAATTTTTTCTTCCATTTTTCACCTTACATATATTCTAGATATCTCCTCAAATAATGCTATGACTGTATCAAATGCAGCTTCATTATTTAAACAGATTATGGTAGAAAGAAGAGAGACAGCAAAACTCCTGTATCTGAAATATTCTGTGGTACAGCTGTGACTTGCTGCAGAGAGTCCACACAGAGGACAGCATGTCCCCTTCCTCCGTTTGCTTCTCATGCATTGTGATGTTTCTCAGGCTGCAAAATGGGTGGTGTCTCATTTGATGTGAGACATTGCATGGATTAATTGACTAGGTACACAGTGTGAAAGGGTTGACAACTGCACCAATGAAAGTCTCATGAGATGCATAACAAAAATAATAAAATAGTAATAATAGTATATTTCAAGGTATAAGTTTTCTTGGTTTTGAATCTAGAAGGTTTTCAGAGTCTCATTAAAGAAATACACTGGCACATGATGCTAGGGGATTTCAAGGAATACATCCTCTCACTAACTCATAATTAGATGAGAGTTGGCAATATTGTAGCAACCTTTATCAGACAACTCTGTCTCCTGTTCCTCACTTCTTCTTTTACAAGCTTTATAAAAACACGCATGCTCTTCCCACAACGTTTACTCTATAGAACTGGGCAAAACTACATGGAAACTTGCCTTTCTGAAAAAAAATCTGTAATTCCCTGGTTCCCTTCAGTACTGCAGCTCTGCTGTTACTCAGGTTGTTGGACCCCTGGGTTCAGTTCTCCCCCAGCTCCCCTGGGCTCCTGCTCCAATGGTGCTGGGTGAAAAAGGCTCAGAGCAGGAGGCTTGCCCCCAGGAGGGGATGCAGTTCCTCCCTGCAGCCTACTGCTCTCACAGCCTTGCTTGCTCTCCCTCAAGCTCATGCTGCCACTTTGGGGATGTGTTCTCATTTTTCTGCTTAGATTACAGATTCTAGAGTGGTTCTAGTTTATTAAATAGAAATCTAAATTTAAGAGAAGTCATATAACCAACACTAAAACCTAGAAGACACCTGCAGCATATGCCAATACCCACGTAACACAGCTGCACTGCAAGAAATTCTCACTGATGATGGGGACTGGCAGCTCTCCCAGCTTCCAGTCTTCCATGCCTCCAGTGAAGGATATGGCTGACATCTGTATTTGTGAAATTCCTGCCACCACACGTTATGAAAGCCAGGGTTTGGACCTCTAGTCTACCCTACAAATTAATGTAGATTTTCACAGCAATGCACCAATGGTTTGATATGAAAGCATTTACTACCTCATCATGTAAACTTAAGTTTTCCTTCTCACTCAAGAACTGAAGTGCACCTTAAGCCTCCTTTTCTCCACAACAAGGAAAGAGACCCATTGATCTGTAATGACTAATTATTCATTAACACTACAAGCAGTAATTAAATTAACATTTTCATGATTCTGGACAATGAGACCCCTACACTTATAACTGATACAATTCTTAATTCAAAACAATCACTAGTATCACTAGTGTTACTATGTATACTTTGTTTGTTTAGAAGATACCTGCTTAAGCTTTACCTTTTTCTTTTGCTATTTTTAATACTCTTCCAATTCTTTCTTTGACTATCCCAAGTACCAATGAAAATTATAGTATGCCAAAGAATAATGTAAAGGCTAGTGTCCAAACAATAATGTATTTTTTATTGTTCAAGTAAAATAAACACTTTTATAAATGTGTATTTATATGTTCTGATTCTAAATGTTTTAGTCTTTACCTATGGCTACATGCATTCTATCACATGACAAAATAGCAGTTCTCTTTATTTTACTGTGCTGTTACACACAGCATAATTTTATTATTTTAAAGAAAACATTTCTACAAAGTCCAATAAATCAATGTAACTTAAAGATAAAAGTTTGCGAAAACATGATCCGCTCTGTTTTCTCCCTTAACTGGCCTTCTGTTCAGCATTCATTTAAAATGTAATGTTATTTCAGTGAACCAATACTTTTAAGCATGCTGAATAGTGTGGAACATTCCTTTATTCTGATGTCATGCAGAAAGCATTTTTCTCAGAGGACATCTTTTGTAGTTGTAACCAAAAGGCAAAAGAAACTGGAGATCTCAAAGGGAGGGGGGTGAAAGGGGGGAACGGCTTAAACTCCTCAATCCTGTCACTTCTAAAACTGTGTCAAAACCACACATTATTTTTGGCAGTGACTGCTTAAAATAGTCCCTTGTAAGCAAGTACTTCTTTGCCATTTTTAAGGTATTATACTTATTTTTAGAGGTTTTGACTAAAAATTCCTTGCATTATTGTACTGTATCACAGGGAAGTTCGCTATAGTTTCATGAAAGACGTTTTCATTTCTGACTGGCATCTTCTCAATAGCAGGGGGCCCAGGCATACCGCTCTCTTCCAGGCAAACCTTTCTGCTCTTAAACAGTACAGCATTCATAACTTGCTTTCAGCACCGCAGGGCAGCTACACAGAAAAGCTTCTCCAACTTAAGAGGTTACATCACAGAGAAGTCAACAATTCGGCCAAGGTGTAAAACATAAATGAACCTCTCATTCATTTCTGCACCTTACAAAAATGAAATCTTACTACCCCAAAGACCTGCATTTCCACACAACAAGGCTAGAATATTGCACTGTTACCAAATGTTGTATGTTTCAGTGTGGTGAGTTTGTATCATCACTCCCAACTAAACACAGGAAAGGGAAAAATCAACTACAGAAAAAAGGAAACATGAAAAGTTCTCAACAGAATAAATGAATGTAATGGCAATAACTTTTGTCTCTGCAAATACTCTGAATTCTCACTGCATGAAACTGTACTTTATGCAGAATGTGAACCTATCTTTACTACCTAGGCTGTCTTACAGGTATGAATATAAAGGGAAGGAATAATAAGGTAAAATTGCTTAAAAGTATCATCAGCATGATTCAGGAACAAGAACTCTTCTTAAAAGAAGCAAAGCTTGGAAGTTATCCCAAGATAATTGATGAAATTATAATTAATAAAAGTTTTATATCATAATATGCTAGACCACTAGAGTATTCCACCAAGCTCTCATATTTTTCTACATGAAATTACATTATATAAAAGTAATTTTGAAAATATTTGAAAGTTAAAAAAAACCTGGAAATATATTTTAGATCATTCTATCCATAAAAAAGAATAAACACTTCTACATTTAACAACAACTTCTCCAATGTTATTAAATATTTTGAGTCTACCCCTGAAGAGCTTTAAGACATTGAACTTTAGAACCGTGCCATCCTTCTGTGCAGAAAAGCTATAATTAGTCAAAGGCCTGTTCTTGCCATTTTGGGTGTTAGAAAATTTTAAATCAGAGAAACAAAGTAAGAGGATTGCTGTATTTGGAGCAGGAAAAGAAAGCACTCTGCAAGTACTTTAAAAATATTATTTATTTTAAACATGGTTATGGACTCAGAATGCTAAATCCAGCCTTGTTAAGACATGATTGGACCATGAGAAAGTGTCAAATGTTATCAGTATAGAAATATATACTACTTATGCACAGACATATGTACATAGGCTGTTTGAACTGTGAAGTTCCAACTGTTGTCCCAATCCCAAGTAACAACACATAACGTGTATATATAAACTTCCCTGTTCCATAAATACAGAAATAGAGACACTTTCAGGTTGGGCATGTTATTGGATGTTACTATGGGACTGAGATGTTGGTCATTTGTTTATATATAGGTATAGTAAAATAATATAGAGAAGATAAGGATGTCACCTTACCACTCATAATAAACACATGCACCTTTTTTTTTCCTGCATACTTACTAATTAGTACACTGGCTACAACATATTCTGCCATAAACATACCATGTTTCAAGTAGACAAATGCCACATAGTTCTTGAGAAACTGCCATGTTTGCCTGGGAGGGGGTTTTGTTGTTGGTTTGGTTTGGTTTTTCCTTGGTTTTGTTTTTTGATTATTTGGGCACCTAGATTCCATATACTATAGTCAATATTAAAAATTCTGCAGGTTAAACTGAAATGTTTACTCTGAAGAAACTACAAGCAACATCAATGGATAGAAACACTAAGAGTTATGATAACTGGGAGACTGAATAGGCATTGTGAAACTTTATTCTCTCCACAGAAATTAAAACAGGAGAAGCCTGGTTTCTACTATCTTTTCTGTAGAAGTACATCTGGAGCACATTCTGATGGAAGGTAGGACTTGGGACACCCTTGGCTTTTTACATGTGATTTGGAACTGAAATCCAAGTCTTGTGCTGTGGAAACAAGGGAAACCTGCTCCCAACTTTAACAGTATATCAATCTGTATCTGTTATTTTAATCCACTTCTGCAAATGCACTAATGACAGGAAAAGATGCAACTGTTAGCCACCACTTCAAGGGAAAATATTAAGAGATTTCTTTAAACATGGTACCATTTATTACATTCTCTGAGAGTAATCACAATTGCTTTAATGGGAAAAAATGTTTTTCTATTTATCTATTTATTATTTTTTATTTATCTTTTACAGAGTCAGCACATCTATGGGAGAGTACACTGGATTCTGCTCTGGCTCATGCATCAGCAGAATTGGTAGTTAAGTTCCAGCTGTGGAGTCCTCATTGTTGGCAATCCCTGAACCAGAAAGAACATTGCTAAACTTTGAAATTCCAGATTGAGCTTGTGGCACTGGCAGTCAAGAAAAGCACCTTTTCACTTACTCCGTCTCCCCTTTGACTCTAAAAATAAATTAAATTATCTCAGGAAGGACAAGCATTTGCTTTATGATAACAGATTTTTGAAGAGAAGTCTTTGCTTTAAGAAAGCAACAACAGCATGCATTGAATGCCCAATGTTAGCCTGTTGTCCACCACAAGTACTGTGCCATATGCTTATTAAAGTGTGAAAGGGGAAAAAAGTAGGACTGCTTTTGAAAGAAATAATGTTAAAATACTTCTGAGAAATAGTCCAAAACCAAGGATTTTAAATGTGAAACTAATATAAGACTATCAGCTTCAGGCAGTATTGCTGAACAGATGAAGTCTAAACAGGGCAGTGTTCCTGCACGCTTCTTAACCACTGTTTTTGAGTTGCTGTGGAGGGAAAAAACTGAAACAAAATAAAAATTAAAAAATAGACTGTTTTGTCTTCTAGTCATTCAGTCTTCTTAAAAATATTATTTCCCCTCAAAATTTAAATACATTGTGTAATACAGACATTTGATACTAGAAGGGAGTACACAGTACCATTAAATTTAACTACTGTGTACTTACATGTTTTGGTAAAATATACTATATATGATTTTAAGTGTTAAAACTCACTAGAATGTGTTAGCACTCTACATAAAAGACAGCAAGTGTGTAGAGGAAAGACTGCTAGACAAACATAGACATGTAACTACGAAAAATACTGAAGAACAGCTTTCATGTTCAGTGGAAAGACAATGTTAAGGAAGTTTACCTCTCACACTTTTTTTTTTTTTTTAAAAAAAAGCATAAATTATGAACTATGTCTTTTTGTTTCATGAAGTCTCCAGCATAAGCTCAATAACAGCAGTTGTCCCCCACCTTAATGCTATGTAGCCACTTAAATGACAGCAGTAACACTTGACAGTTTAAGTTTTCTTTTATCTTCTTCTGCAACTAGTCACCCCTACAGTTTATCATTCTCTATATTTATAACATATCCACCAAAAGCAAAAATTCAATGTCGCTCATAATATTTTGAAAGAGATGCAGCTTCACAAATTATAGGAACCTTGGGGCATTTCAAATTGAATGCATTTTTTAAAAATCACTTTAAATTTCAACTATGGACTGTAGCTAGGCCTGCTAGCCTAAAGGTAATGCTCTGTATTACCATGCCACAGATCTGGGTTAAATTTCCAGCTTCTTTATAGCTTCCCAAGCTGGCACAACCTGGGGTGAGACTAGTACCTCCTGTTATCGTGCAGACACCACTTCAGCCGATTAAGGAGCAGCACTGATAGGCTCTGAAGAGAATCCCATCCTCCTCACCAAGGAGGCTGTGTCTTTGAGCATAGCGAGAGGTTAAAACAGGGTTGAAATGGCGTATATCCTCAGGGCTCCATCAGGGACATGAAAGACAACCCAAGAAAGTATGTTATATGACAACAAAGACATCAAATAATTTTAGCGGAATAGCTGCCTTCTACCTCTACAAGTTTCCTGGGCACTTTCAGATGCATACCATATCTTTTTCCCCTTCCATTACACGATTTTTGTGTATTGCTCCTACGTGCTATGAAACAGCTGCTACATTTCAATCTAGATAGCAGAATTACAATGGTGGACTAAGTTATTCCCACACAGAGGGTCAATTATTAGGACCTTCTGTAACCAGTGAAAAACAGAAACTGCTCAAAAGAGGGCATGTGCAGAAAGAAAGCAGCTGGGTTCAAGTGTTGCTACTTAGTCCTCACACCTCCAGTCCTGAAACTTCATGCAATCTTGTGCACTCAGCCACAGAAGGACATTCAAAATTTAATTTACATTTAGGAATGAAGGGTTCTGTTTCACTGTTCCCAGATACTATGTAAATATTCAAATTATTCTTGTTACAATGATAAATAATCTCTATGGGTAAATGCATGGCATTTTTATAGAGAGATTGAAAGCCAGATACAAGGAAGAATTTCATATAGTTCTTGCCTGTTTTCTGAAGAGAAGAAAAGAAATCCTAAATTTGACCTGCTTGTTGTAAACCATTTGAGGATCCTTTAGAAAGAAGGGTATCATCACACTATATGCTACTGTAAAGAAAATATTGTTACACTAGTTTCATGGTACAAGCTTTGTATCTGATGACTTGAAAGCTTCATAGTGTGATGACTTGACTTGAGATCTGATTTCCTCCATTAATTGAGTTATATACAAAAGAAAAATTACTTTCAGATTAAGGTAAGTGGCTGCATAGAGATAGTGGGAGTAAAACCAGCGTTTGCGGTCTTGTGTAAATCAGTCTCAGTTCAAGAGTGGACATAGATAAATAAATGACTGAAAGGCTGTACACTTGCTGAAATATAGAAAAAGCCAAAAAGGCCAGTGCTAAAGTGCCTAAAAATTTGAAAGATATATACTGCTAAAAATTAAATTGAAATACATTCTCTAAATACCTTTTGCAACATAATGGCCTGTATCTTCTTTCAAGACAGAGTATCAGTTTATTTCAAATTTAGAGATATTGGCCTTGATTCAAATTCATGGCAGTTATAGAAACCAATGTTCCATGGCTTGATTCAGGTGGCAAGCATTAAATCTTTTTCCTGCTGTCATGCAACAACAACTTTAATACAAATTAGCACTGCCAAACTCAGTTTCCTGAGCTCAGAAGTCCTTGATGCTACTCCCTGAATTTTGTTCATACTTTCACACGGATTGTGCTCTGCTGAAATTGTTGTAGCTGACAAGAAACAAAAAACTACGATTTAATGACACTGGATTCAGTGTTATAATTCATGACATTGTAGAAAATTTAACATGCAGCTCTTCATTATTTTTTTAACTGAGGTAAAGCTCAATCAAATCCACACAATGTTTGTTGGGGTTTTTTTAACCTGTAAATTTGGTTTCTGTGAGTCATATCTTCCCTTCAGACCAATTGTTTATGCTGAACCCAATCCTACCAGTCAATAATAACTCACATTTTTCAAGCTACCAATTCAACTTTTACAACAGCCTTCCTGGAGTTCAAGACAAAACCATCCAAGCCTCAGAAAATACAAAACAACAAAACAAAAGCAAGAGTTTTTTCCATTTTTCCTACTCACCAGGAATATACAATTAACTAAACTTGACACTCCAGACAACCCAGAATGAGATCCAGAGGGTAGATCTGAGTCAGAGAAAGCATATTTCCACTTAAGAAAGAACCCTCTGTTTCTACGATCAGCCACTCCAGACTGATGGGGCCTTAATTACAGAGTTCCACAAAAAAGGGTGGGAAATGCCAATGAGTACCTAAGCCTCCTGGGTTTCCATGGCCACACTCAAAAACCCCTGGCAAAAATTTGCATTGCAAGGAACGCCCAGTTCCAACTCCTAGTGACTCCCATAGCAGTAAACCAAAATCCAAAACCACTTCCTAGCAAAATTTCTGCCAAACCAGTCAACTCCCTGTAACTTTAAAATGAATAACTCATTCTATCTGAATGTAGACCACAATTAAAAGCCAGTCATTCATAAGTTTGTTTTCCTTTTTTATTATTATTTCACCAATCATTTATAATCTAGGAGTACCCAAAAGCTAACCAAGCTCTAGGTTTTAGTGTGCTGGCAGTCAAGAGGTATATAATGGTCAGTCCTGATCAGGGGCTTACAATGTATGAAAACAAAGGATGCAAACCAAACTAAAATAACATCCCTTTTCCTCCCAAAAATCCAGTAATGATGAGGACAACCTTGTTAGTTCTATGACTAACAGGAATTTCACTTATCATCTAAATTTAACCTTTGTTATTTTTTAATAACTGCAGCCTTGCTATTTTCTAAGTGATCCACTTTTAGCATTAAAATTTTTAACTTCTTCATAAAAAAGGAAACAATCAGTTCCTCAGCTACCTCTTTTTCTGCCTACCTGTAACTACCCCTGGCCAAGAGCTTTGCAAGTCTGCATAAAGGAAGAAACACCAAAGTCAGCATATGGTGATATCACTGAGACTCTGAAAGCATGACATATATGCCTCCATGGTGTTCTGTCTGTCCCTTCCTACTCCACAGCCTCCTAGGGAATGCTGGAGCTTTTCTTGAGAAAAGGTGAAACTATTTATGATCATCCTTAGACCAACACAGACAGGGCCAGAGTCTTTCTGCAAGTTTCAACAAATCTATCTTACTCTTCAAAAGCAAAGAGATCAAAAATAGTGACTAATATGTTCCAGCTAACACAGTTGAAGCTCACCTTATGAAAACACTTGAATTAAAACATAATTGTCTTTATGGTTCAAATATATATATATATATATATATATATATGTGTGTGTGTGTGTGTGTGTGTGTGTGTGTGTGTGAGTGTGTAATATATTGTTTACATATCAAGAGAAAGAAGGGATTAAATGGATTTTCTCACACATAGTTTTGGTAAACAGCAATCCAACGAGCTCAAAGAAAAACCACAAGACCCCAGAGTCTTTTGCAACTACCAAATTTTACACCGCTATCAAGTGATAACATTTTTATTAACTAATGTTAACAATGAAATATGCTTACTGAGAACTTGTAGCTATTTGGTCAAAAATCTAAAGTAAAGAGAATTTTGTGAAAATTCTGCTCTTAGCTAAAGGCCATACAGGTAGAAAACGGGCTTTTCAAAGAGCATCATAGGTGTTTACCAAAAAAAAAAAAAAAAAAAAAAAGAAAAATAAGGAAAACAATGGGTAAAAGTTCAAGGCATACTGTGTATGTATACAATTCTCTCTACATCTTACTGCATATAAAACAATTATCAGATGTCAAGAATAGAAATCCCATGGTTTTTAAGGCTCACATACTTATACATGAATGCATCTAACAGACTTCTAGTGTCTACGTACAATTTGGAATTACAGAAATGGCAGCATTAACTTGTTTCCACTGAAATCAAAGAACAGTCTCTTGTTGATTTCACCTGTGATAAGTATCTAGCCATGAAAAATTCAGATGTCCTATATATAAGTGGTCAGCTTCCAAGAGGACCTGAGCATCTTATTGGCACTGACTTATCTTGGTGACTACTATCAAGACATTATATAAAATTCTGGCTCTAGTACCTACACTAAGTGAAGGTTTTTGCATCTAAGGCAGAAAACTATGTGTACAAATTGAGATAAAAAAATAGAAAAAGCAGAATAGGAAAGCTGGAACAATTTTTGATAGTATTTCCTAGTTGCATTGCACATAGTCAGTTGCATACTCGGCTTATGTAAACTCACAACACCGCACTGGAGCCAATGGAGCTGCAGTACTTAACACTAACTAATAATCTAGCTCTATCTACTGGAGTCAAGATAAAGATAAGCACAACCTTTCCCACCAAAGAGATTAAAATATAAAAGTGACCCTAATGCATACGATGGTGTTTGGGGAATTCCTGAATCTTTTGTACTAATCAAAAGAAATGATGAAGGGACACAGAGGGTAATGGCAGTGCAATAATGCCTCATGTAACCTCACTGTTAAGAGATTCATAATGAAAATCTTCTCTAGCTGTGTGCACAGTGCCTGTGGCAATGTGTGCCTTTGCACTCCACAGAAATAGAGAAAAACTTACGGACAGGGGACTATGAGCCCAAGATACAGCACTGAAAGAGGTGCTTAAAACTGTGTAGTATGCTGGACAACCTTTGAGAAATTCACATAAATTAATGGTGGCATTATGGGACAGGCCAAATATTAATAACAAGCAATCAGCTGGATACTTAAGGATCAGAACAATTAACTTTCTTTCGCCATGAAAAATAAAAACTTTTTGGAAAAAAAACCAAAGCTCTTTAGTCAATGTGAATTGATAATTATTCAAAATCTATCTAAGCCACGTGGTACTTAAAGATGATGTACATCACACAACCTGGACAGATTATGTTTTGGAAATCCCTACAAAAATGCTTGCTAGCCTATCTGATAGTCCATTTTTTTTACCGCTTTTCTTATGCCTATGATGTGAAAAGTATCTTGCTGTCCTAACTTTCAGAATTTACTCTCAATTTCTTTGAAGTAATGTAACTCATTTCACAGTAAGCACAATGACCACTCTGATAATTTATCAGACAAAAACTGAAGTAAAATGTATTGATTTTATGACTCTTCAAGCCTAGATAATAACATTAAATGTATCAAAGCTACCACTGAAGGAGAGTTTCTAAGAGTTAGACTAAGAATATGGTCCAAAATCACTTGAAATCAAAAAATCATAGAATAGTTTGGGATGGAAGGGACCTTAAAGATCATCTAGTTCCAACTACCCTGCCATGAGCAGGGACACCTTCCACTAGACCAGGTTGTTCAAAGCCTCATCCAGCCTGGCCTTGAACACTTCCAGGGAGGGGGCATCCACAGCTTCTCTGGGCAACCTGTTCCAGTGTCTCACCACCCTCACAGTGAAGAATTTCTTCCTAATATCCAATCCAAATCTACCCTCTTTCAGTTTTAAACCATTACCACTTGTCCTATCACTACATGCCCCTGTAAAAAAGTCCCTCCTCAGCTTTCTTGTAGACCCCTTTCAGGTTCTAGAAGGCTCCTACAAGGTCTCCTTGGAGCCTTCTCTTCTCCAGGCTGAACAACCCCAACCTTATCAGCCCATCTTTATCATTGAGAGTCTTTCCACTGATAGACTTCCATGAGCATTGAAGTGAGCCTGAATTAGTCAGCAATGATACTCCAAGGTACATTACAAAGTTAAATTCAATTAGGAACGTACAAGTATAGAATTACTGTACCTCTGTCATGACAGAAGAAAAGCCACCTCTTCAATAAGCTTTATCATAGCTTCACAAAGCTCTGTTAATACTACACTGCTTGTCAAGGATTCTTTCTCCATTTTTTGGTACATATTAATCTGAAGTATTTAAAGCGATCATGGCATGGCCTGAACACAATAAAGCAATGTCCTCCACAACAGATGCTCCTGCCAGCAAAGTAATTCTCTGAACCTAAGAGCTGGCACAATAGAACGTCTCAGTTGGCTCAGAGGATGGCTAGCTTTCTGGGGAGGCATTCAGTAACTTCCCTAGCCATAAGCAAAAATAAACTTGTGCCATGCACCTAAAGTAATAAAAAGAAAAATCTAGATGTTGATGTATTTTAGAATGACGATTCTAAAATAAAGCCTTCTCCCTGCTTGCTTCTGAATAGTGAGGATAAAACAGATCACCATTACAAGATAAACAGGTATACAAATTCCTTAAATTAAGGAAAATATTTAACACACAGTTATATCCCAGGCCTGGTATTTTTACACTTTGTAGCACTGCATTAATTTCATATTTTGTCTAGTTTTGCTCATTTAGTTTTTAAATAAATAACTAAATGGATTCTTGATTCTTTGGATAACTTTATGTTCTGGCATACCATATGTTGCCACTGAGCATTCATTCATTAAATATATGAGAGATCCCAGAAATGTTTAAATGGGTAGGATCCCTGTACTTAGATATTAAATCAGAAGTAGAAACATAAGGATTTGAAAGGCTGGGCCACACATTCTACAACAGGAACAGAATGTGTATGATGATCATTTTTACAGCATCAGCACACACTTAGCAGAGCACCAGTGCATGTTGAAAGTTATTTTGTCTAAAATCACATGATAATACAGAACTGGTTTTAAAATTCAGCCTGCAGTATCTGCATATTGTGTACATTGTTATTAGGCTTTAAAAGTTCACATGAGAAATCTTGACACCTTTTGCGATTTACTTGGGATCAGCGTTTCACATCTTCCAAGTATTTACCTGTTTCTTTCAAAAGTATCCCTTTCTGGCAAAAATGAAGAATGCAAGCCAACTTCTGCTGAAAACTGGATGAAGTTCTCTGTGACCATAATTTTCTTCTATGAAAAACACAATACAAATAACATTTTATTGCTAGTGGACAACAACTAAAAAAATAGTAGAGACTGGGAAACCAAAGTCCCGTTTTTCAAAACAGGCCCTTGAGCACCTTGATATCTTTGTCCTTTTCAATACAATTAAAGTTTGTGTATATAAAACCTATCTGAAAATGAAACTTAAGGTCCTGAACCACTTTGTCTGTTTTGAAAATATTACCCTGCAACTTCAAATAATTGTTCAATAAGAGAATATTGTTCATTTATTTTCTTAAAGTAGCATTTCTCCTAACTTAGCAATTTTAATATAATTTACTACAACTTACTAAAGATTTTCACTTAAACATATCTGCAAATCCAAGTTTCAATTTCTTGGGCAACTTTTGCATTTGCTTTTTTTATACTAGCAAGTGAAATTGAAAGTAATACATTATCCAGCCTTAAGGGCTTGCTTCTCTTTCACCTTTCAATTAATCTTGTCTCCTAGGAGTCCAGCAATAAAATAAAATAAAATATCAATACTACTCTTTTTTAATTTCTATGTGTTTAATTATAAGCAGCAATTAATCATTTTTTTTCCATTTCACTTCTTGAGGGCATCTCACTGATAAACTGAAAATCAACACCGGTGTATTAATCAAATAATCACAAAACTTTGAGGCAAAAAAGTGTTCACCCCATCAAGACTGTAACCTAGAGCTAAGCAAATCCCAACTTTTTCTTGAATTATTGGTAGAACTAATTCATTTCTCTTAGAAAATATTTTGAGAATATATATTAAAGTTCAATAGCAGAGGGCTGATTTCTGTTTTCAATTACACACTGCAACTTCATTAACACCAGTGAAATTGTTTGGATATAACTAATGCCAAAAAATTACTCACAGTTTACACCTTTTTTTCCTGAGTACTTTCTATTAGAGAAAAGAGACCTCAGTAGCAATCCACAGTGATATTCCCAGTACAATCCTAAAGCCTGGAAAATGTAAATTTCAAGCATTTTGACATTGTTTTTACTATTGAATCCACTTTAGATGGAAGAACACTAGATACTGCCGCTCTCTTCAACAAATCAAATCACTCTGGATAGGCTTAGATTTTGCTCTATGTGCAAGATTAGTTGAGAGTTGCACAGATTTTCCCTCAAACCCCTTGGTTGGTAAGAATTTTCAGTATGTGTGACAAGCTGGCCTTCCCTACATTACTCCTTTTGTGAATATATATAAACTCCTTCTCTGACACTATGAGTATTTGACCTCATTTGCATTAGAACTGCCATTAGATTTTTTTAGGTACTATTACAGATAAGAAATTAAAATATTCCATGAGTTAATTTCAATTTCCAGGATAATTGTTATAATATTAACCTTTTTTTTTGTTTAATCTATTTAATTATTTCCACCCTTTTAAATCAGTTCATTTAAATTAACTGACTTAACTGCAGCATTCTATTTATTTCTGCAAATTTCAGCAAAATGCTGCCTATCAACAGACATTCTGAAGTTTCTTCTTCTAATCTTTAAACTAGTATTTTCCACTGAATGCTTTAAAGAGTTTAGTATATTTCTGCTGCATAGCTAAGTTCTCAAAAACCATTTAGGTCTGATTTATATTAATTTACCTATATAAAACACATCTGCCAAATTATTTTACATTGTACAGTATTAAATTCATCACTACAGCAGTAATGAACACCCTTCAGATAAGAAAAACCAGTGTAAATACCGACAACTCCATTACAGCACATTCTGCCACACACCTCTTCCCCAATCAGAGTCACATCCTTTATGAGAAACTTTGTGTTTCCTGGGAAGGGAATTATTTGCAATGAACTTACCACTACTTTTCTTTGTGACTGTTAATAGCTGGACCTCTGATTAAAGTACTGCCTTAATTTATATATGTATCTTTAGTGTGTGTAATATATATATATTTCTTTATCCATTTTAACTTATTTAGTCTTAACCAGAAAGCCTGAATATGTGAAAACAGGTATCTGAGTTGCAAGTTTTTTGAGAAATTAAGAACTTTACGCTAAACACAAAGCAATTGACAGGATTTGTTTACATATGTTATAGCCATTTTTTCCTAAATGTAGAACTTTGGTCTGCTTCATAAATTTCATCACCTTTACTTTGTTAAGGTGCAGCCAGTGAACTATTGTTTATAGATTCTCTTTGATCAGGAGTGGTAATTTTATCTTTTTATCATTACCTTTCTAGCTCAGTTCTACACAAGTGGTATTACTTTACCAAAAGTTAACTCTTTATTATCTCAGCACTACATTTTCTTGATTAATTGTTTTGCTATCTCTGTGGACAAATAATGAACCCTAGTTCATTAAGAACTCAAATAAATAAAATCAAGTAACACTTTACATGTGTCAGCAAAGCAGCTGATGACACTGTCAAAAAAATCTGATGTGGTGAAACACACAGTGGCAATTGCTTTTTTTTACTGAATTATACCATAGAAGTAAAAATTCATAGAATCATAGAATCATAGAATGGTTTGGGCTGGAAGGGACCTTAAAGATCATCTAGCTCCAACCCCCCTGCCATGAGCAGGGACACCTTCAATTCTAAGTATTCAAAATTCTATGGTTTTAAAGCTGCTGGCCTTATGCAAAAGTAAGATTTTCTCTTGATTAAATACTCAAATTTTATCTCTCAGAATACATTTCTTTATACTAACAAAGAATTTGCTAGGAAAAAAAAAAAATAAGAGCTCTCTAGAGGCAATATATTTCAAGTTTGACGGAATTTCGAACACTGTTAAAAACACATCTGTCAATATTTGATCTTAAAACAATTTCATTAAGAGAGGTGTATCTCAGGTATTATTACAAGGCACATTTTTATTATCTTATTAGCACTTTATTAAGTGGTTTGTGCAGTGCCATTTTAATGATGAATCTATTGTTTCTTGCAGAAAGTTTCCAGCAGCTTGATAGCTTCCACATATTTTAAATACTATAAAGCAGTTTCAATGTTCCCTAAATCCACATCAAGATTTTTTAAAACAATTATTTTGTTAAAAAAGACATCAGTTTAACAAGTTCTGTGCCACTGCCTGCAGCTACCATCTCATAACTTCCAATAGGAAGTGCAAAGATCAACAACTCCTAACATGTCCAATGATGATGACGATGATTATTAAATTAAGCCTACCTCCTCTGTCCAGTGTTTCCAAGTTTATCAGTGAAAGGACAAAATCTGATCCTATTGAGGTCAATGGGAATATTGCCATTGACTTCACCATCACTAGTATTTGACTAAGGAAATAAATTTAAAATACCTGTTCAGTTGAGTTATCTATACTGGTAAAACCGAAGATCACTTTAGTTCACTTTGTTGTGCAATAATTTTAAAAATTAAGTAAAACGAGTACTATATCGTGTCCTGCCCTGCACAATACACTTCTGTTTACAAACAGGGAGCTGGGCCTGTAAGAGACTTCAGGTTTCTCCCTCCAGTTTAAAAGTAATGAAAAGTATGAGACTACAAAAAGCATGAAAGCACACAGATTTTCTTTTTTTTTTAAAGGTTCTTATACAGCTTTTGATTATAGTATATTTTACCTTCCAAAGTATAACCTATAAACCACCAACTGCTGGACATCAATGAACATCCAAGGCACGGTCTCCTGTTTGCTGTCCTGCTTTTGCTTCCCAGAGTAACTCCTGGTCAGCCACCCTCACCTTCTTCTGTCCAAATGCTA
Organism: Caprimulgus europaeus; assembly: GCA_907165065.1. Next base: position 29,398,514 of record OU015532.1, read on the forward strand.
TGATGGAGAAACAGGCAGTACTTTACAAATCCTGGTTTCCATGCTTTTACACATATTTTTCTGATAAAATGTAGTAAATCCGATCTTGCCTCCGGCCTTCACCTTCATAAATAAGAGAGCTTAGAGTATCCAATGTCTGGACAGCAATCAAGCTCACCAAATCATTCAACTGACCTACAATCATGTCCATGTCTTGGGTTCCTTAAGAACAAGGAGAGCAGTATGTAGAACCCCACACTGGTTATTTAATGTGCCCCATCTTGTCACATAAAGAGATAGGCACACAGCCTCTGATCTTTGACCTGAAGTGCATATGCACGCTCACTGCACAGTCAGATATGCCTTTGTCATGATACAGTGGATATATTTTGCTCGTGGGATCAAGAGCAGAAGCGAGGAGAAGTGTCCACGCCATATACAGCTCTGAATAATTCCACCCAGAGGCTAAAAAGCTTTCCAGAGAAAATGCTACCCCCACTGGCTAACATTCCTTTCTTCCTTTTGGCAGATCTAAAGAACCTTCTGTTTCTACCCTCAATTCAGCCACCAGGTCACAGGAATGAATTTTCAGTACCTCTGATCTGGTCCATGTGGAAAAAGCTGTGCAGCTCTGGACAATGCTGTAATACTCAGTAATACTTTCACTTAGAAGAAGGTAACTCTTCACCTCAGGGGTTCCATTTGGGATCCTCTGCTCCATAAATGAAGAAGACCAGTCCCTTAGTAAACACTCTCTCTTCTCCAAAAAGACATTTTCTTATTCACCAAGCTCAGCTTGCACTGAGAATTGCTTTTTTTCTTTTTAGCTCCCACACACAAGAACAGTGCTTCAACCACAAGGACAGAAACAAGCACCAGACATGCAAGTGTTATAACATGTTTTATGCTGAAAAGTGAAATCATATGACTGCAGAGTAAATCGCTGCCTAATTATATGAGTAGTGGTCTTTCATGTTCTGCAGCCAGTGTAATCCTCTATGATCCACTTCAAGTACAAAATGCTCCCCTTATAGATAATGTCTGAGTCTCTATACTGCCCATTTGAGCCCTAAGCACTTCTTCAGCAGCTTGCCGCTCCCGCGGAAGAAGGATTTCTTTCCCGTAATAGTACTGTTTCCAGGTCAATAATAGGCATCAACATGAGCTGCAACACTGGTTGAAAAATCAGGCTTTGAAGTGCTGGATGTTCACAGGAGCTCTTTCTTAATGTCCGGAAGCAGTTGTTAAAAATTATTCACTCACTCCACTTTATTTTGTGCATTTCTATACCGCCAACACGATGTAAAACATTCCTGCACCATGAAGGGAAATTTTAATATTTAATCCTATTTTTTTCCATTCTTGAAGCATCGCATATCTTTTGGAGACACATCAGACATAGCTAACCCATATGTCACTAGCTGCAACTTTCATGAGTTTTTAAAAGTTGTTTGCAGTTTTCTCATGTACCCTTTTCTTCCTACTGTTAACTGTCCATTTCTAGCATCTCCTTTATCAAGATCCAGTGTCAGTGAACCTCTCAAAAATTCTCAGTTATGTCAAATTACCTATCACCTGCAATATAGAACTTACTTCCTTGGTTTCTTCAAGAATACCAAGGGATATACATGTAGTATCTATAAAAAAATCTCAAGTGGCAGGAGACTTGTTGATGCTCAAGGCACAGCTTATAAGCAATTAAAAAAAAAAATACAGACACTTATTTCCGTCTGAACCATTGATGCTAATGAACATCTGTAGCATGCTTCCCTTTCTGATTAATCCTGCCCACAACGTTAAGTATAAGAGGAACAAACAGAATTCCACAGTTCCCAGAATAGTTTGCATCGTTTTGGATATAAAACAAGACTCCTGATTAGTAACTTCCTGTGATTTTTACCTCTAGAAAATAACTGAATCTCATTTCCCATGGACTGTGCTTCAGCCATAATCTATTGTGATCCCAAGCATTTTAAAAGAATCTGATTCAATCTTTCTGTCCTAGATGTTGACTTCCATGGTTTCATTGCAGGTGAATTTCTATCCCTTTAACTCAATATACAATTCCTGAATCACAATGTTCAGTATCACAAATAACAAACTTGATCACAGGTGAAGATTGACCATCTGCTGTGCTGTATCCTTTAATCAGGGTTTGTTCAGCCACTCAAAATCACTGCTGTTACTGACCCACCTTTAACATTTTTGTCACAAAGTTCACATTCAAATTGTCTATATTCAACTAACATCCATAAAACTAGAGTTTCCCCATTGGAAGGCTCTACAATTTTATTAGAGTTGGCCTACTCAAGAAGAAAACTCAGATCTCAGGACTGTGGTGGACCTTATCAGTGTGCAGCCTCAGAGCAAAGAAGGCCAACTGCATACTGAGACATATTAACTAGAATGTATGCTGCAGGCACCCCTCTCTTTCCAACACTTGTGAGGTTGCATCAGGAGTACCGAGTCCAGTCTGGGGCTCTCCAGAATAAAAAATACAGGGATATACTGGAGCAAGCCATTGCTGAAACCCACCAAACTACATAGAGGACTGCACTATATAATGTACCAGGAGAGGCTGAGAGATGTAACAGCAGGTTAAAGAGAGGTTTCATGTCTGTCTACAGCTACTTAGTGGAACGTTACAAAGAAGATGGAGCCAGACCCTTTGCAGAGGTGTACAGTTGTAGGACAAGAGGCAAAGACACAAGCTGAAATGCAAGAAACTCCAATTAAATATTAGGAAAACCTTTTTTGTTATGAAGTGGTCAAACACTATAAGCTGGTCAGGGACACTGTGGAATTTCCATCCATGGAGATATTTAAAATACAACTGGACACAGTACTAGACAACCTGCTCTAGCTGACCCTGCTTCAGCAGTGGGGGGTGGACTAGATGATCTCCAGAGGTCCCTGCCAACCTCAGCTATTCTGTGATTCAAAGCAAGTCATAGCCTAACCTTCTCATGACATCATACGGTAAATCCAGACCTTGCTCAAGACTGCAATACACATTCAAACCTGAAAATAAATCAAACTTTTTCCTCCTCTTCCAAATATGCTGTGGAACAAATCAAGCTTCCTTTCACCCTCCTTCCAAAACATTCCTTCAGGCTTCCGAGTTGTATTTAGCTCATTCAGAGGTCTGCATAGTAATATTAGTACAATGTGCAGCTCTGGACAATGTACAATTGTACTGAATTAGTACAATGTTTTTCTAAAGCACCAGCATCATCTACCCTCTCAAAGTCCTAGGAAATGTGGCCATTCAAGCTTCATTTCCCCCTCCTAGAACTCTCCAAATCTCTCCTCCTGATTCAAGGTCTGCTTATTAGATCTTCATTATACAATCAGGATGGATATCAACCTTCTGATGAACAGCATTCCACAATTTATTTTTCCCCTCCCTTTCCTTAAAGAAATAAACACAAGAGGAATTATTTCAAGCTAGAGGAACTCACGAAGTGCAAACTGTATACCTGCTGCTACCTCAATAAATCTGAAGCCTTTCTAATAGTGCCAAGTCTACTCTGATATAATAGCACAATGTGACTTCAAATACTTGTGTATATAATTAATTAAATTTACACACATGATAACCTACCTCTGCCAGTATGTAAACTTACATATTTATGAAAAAAGTTATTATGAATCTGTTCTTTCTCCAAAAATGACATAAATACAGGAATTATATGCAGACTATTATATATACCTTTGACAAAAGTTATCAGTATAAACACTTCAACTATATGCCCTTAAAACTAATGTCCATAGCACTACTAGTTGGTTTTGTTTACTGTTAGCATGTGTAAAATAGATTGCATCCCAGTTTAAAAGTATAACACATATTGACATTCACACGTGTTGATTGCAATGCTCAAGTCAGCACTGCAATTAATTTTATACTATTGGGGTTTCACCAAGCAAAATAATATCTAAGCATTTAATTTTATTGAATTCAGCCTGTTTAATATGCACTTTGCTTGATGGTAAAAAAATGAACTTCAAATATGAGTGTAAAATTAACTACTATGTTACAGAAAACCCTTTCAAACAAATGAAAAATAAACAGCAATTACAATCATGAACTCTTCAAAGCAGGGACTCTTCTCTGTTTTGTTTTGTTGATTTTTTTTCCCCCAAGGCTTCATATGATATGATGCCTTGTCCAAACAGGCCCAGTGAGGTCTTTCTTAGTCATATCAACATAAGACAAAAATACATTATGGATCAGTGTAATTAAGCTGACACATCTTATATCCATTCACAAAATGTGCTGAAAATAATACTAGCCAAAACTACTTAGCTGAAGCCATTTTCTCCAACAGTTTTCTAACAGAGAGAATCATCAAAAAGACTTGCTACAGCTTCCAGAAACATCCTACACAACAGCGTAAAAACAGGCGTACTGGGTTTCCTGTAACCCATCTCCAGCAATTCCCAAAAGCAGTTGCAAGGAACAACATAAAAACAGTGACAGCATGTATGATATGCACCCACCGTCTTAGATCATTTTCAGTGCAGGCACTCTCTCAGATAGATATGTGTTTAGTAACATTCAGTGGATTTCCCAGCCATTAATTTGTCCCGTCTCCTCTGAAATTCATAAAAGCTTTTCACACCCAACCCACATAAAAGACATCACTTCATCCTGCCAGGCACTCAGTATCCCAGATCAACCAAGCATACAGAAAAGTAAAGATTGGTATACATTAAATATTATTTTATTGACAAAAATCAGATTAGGTACTGTAGTACTAACACATCCACTAGGTAACCACATGGCAAAGGACAAAAACCCTGTCCCTAAGCCCCCAAAATCTTATAGTGCAAGTATCAGATAAGAGACAGGAAACTAGAAGCAATAAAGCAACAGCAGTAAGCATCACAAGAAGTGGTATCTTATTAGAAGTAGCTTGATGGTGTCATGCTTTTGTAGGCATTTCAGGTAAGGAACATCTTGGGAAGAGAGATGAACTCAAAAGGTGAGGTTATGAAGGACTACTAGTCCGAGCAAAAGGTATCAAACACATGTGTGTTTGCAATTAGAGTAAATGGGCAACAGGGCTGGTCTTATAACTTGAAGGAAAACTTTCACAAGGAGAAACGGTAAGATATAGATGGGTGAAGAAGGCTTTGAACTTAGGGCAAATTACTAATATTTCATGCACCAGAGAAGGGAGGCCAGTCAGGATATAAAAAAAACACGGTCAGAGTGACAGTCTGTCTCTCTGAAAATTATCTCTGTAAGAGGATTCTAGACAGGTATGACTGGAGAAAGAATAATCCTCAATGGTCATGAGGATGAGCATTTAACTGAAGAGTAGGTAGGAAAACACATAGAGCAGGAATGTTAGGCAGAAAAAGCCTGAAAGACTTAGTTGTAGTCTGAATGCAAAGTACTTAAGAACAAAACAGAACTGTTATACTAGGTTAGTTAAAAAAATATAGCACAGAGTGTTCCTTTCCTTGATATTGCATGTCAGCATCCAGCAGTCAGCTGTGTAAAAAATTCCTGAGGTTGAGTTGTATCATCACAGACACATTTAATAACTCCTCAGAGACATAATAGATCAATTTTTGAACCTTTTCATATTTTGGCCTCTAAAATGCCCCTTGGCAAGGAATTCCACTATTCCATTGCATGTTATGTTGCAGGGGGGAGAGGAAAAGCACACAAAAAAGCCCCCAGAACAACAAAAACAAAAAATCCAACTTCTGTTACATGTTTTAAAACTGCTTCATGAGAATTACACAGGAAGTTTCCTTGTTCTCATAATAGTAGACTTAATGTATAATTGTTCCCTGTTTACCTTCTTGAGACCATTCATGATGTTATAGCTGATTCCTCTCAGTCATCTCTTTTCCAAGAAGTGTTTTACTTTATTTAACTTTTCCTCTGACAAAACTCCTTCCATATATCTCATCAGCCTTTACCCCCTTTTCTCAAACTACAGTATATTTTTGAAAATACGATAACAAAAGTACAGACAATACATGGACTGCACACACTGTGGATATTATGGATTGGCATAATTAAATCAATGTTCATGTTTTATGTTTACTTTTCTATTTCTTTCCTATTAATACCAAATTACTTACCTTTTTAATTGCTAAGCTTTGAGGGAGAGGTCTGTATCAGTGAGACTGCCAAATTACAGACATGTCCTAACAGGCAACTATGGCAGTGTTATCCCAAAAAGTAGATGGAGAGCATGGAAAGAAATCTAGATCTGTTTTGACTAAAGGAGACTCAGCTAGACAAAAAGGAGATGACAGAGAAGCAAGACTACATTTTCATTGATATAGAAATACCATAAGCCTATGAATCATCTGCAAAGAGATACTTGAATTGTGTTTCCATATAAGATTATGCAAAGATGAAGAGTTGAATGAGGAAAAAAAAGGGGGCAGCTGAGAGACAACATGTTGCAGAACTCCCACACAAAGCTGGATAGTGAATGAGAAAGATCCTCCAGAGGATGCACTGAAGAAGTGATCAAAGTATCCAAAGGCAGCAGAAAGAGGACATTTGTCAAGAATTCACAGGGCAAAAAGAAGAGGGACATGGGCAACAGTTTTCACAGCCGATTAACAGGTTGAGAGGATCAAAACTTAAAATTTAAAGTGCAATTCATATAATGATTTAGAAATCCCTATCTTGCATGGAGAGACATTCTCAGAAGCAACCCAACAGGATCACCCCATTTAGTCACATATGCCTCTGCTCTGCCTTTTAACGCTCCCTTAGCACCACTGCCCATCACTGCACCCGGTAGTTGTGCTTGCTTCTGCTTTCATAGCTTAGGGCTATCGCATGGCGCTAAGAAGCTGCTTTACTCATGTGATTGCAATGCCCAGGGCTTTTTGTACAGCAACTGAATTTACAGCCTTCTGAGCAGAAGTTTATACTGATTGAGGTAGTATGAATTGCAACTGGAACTGAGTAGTACACAACTTTATGAGACACAGCTCCTGACTCTACCAGGAACTGGGCTACAAGTGGGAGGGTGTCCTCACTGCTATGGATCTGCATCTCTTTTTCCTCACCCATTCCCAGATCAGGTAACCAGATTAGCCACCTTCTGCTAACCTTTTTCTCACCATAAAAAGAAATTACTGAAAAAAAAAAATTAATAGTTTCCCATCTTGAATTTTCTTCAAAGAAGCTGTCCATGAAGTGGAACAGTCTAGATCAAAATTACTGTTTAAAAATAATTTTGAGTCCTCCCCTTCCTCTCTATTTTGCATTCACATCTCCCCTGAAAACTGGTTTGTAGATATGCTGCAGCTTGCACAACAGCCAAAATGAGTAAGAAACTCCATAAACTGATTTGTTTTCCAATGATTACACAAGCACATACTCATACTCATACATGCTTCTGTATATCAATGACTTCTGAAAATACAAATGGAAATGATATAGTAATCTTCCAAGCACTCTGCTTTCTTTTTCATTGCCCACAAGAAAAAAAAAAAAAGGAAAGAAAAAAACTATTATTAACTAATATACTTCAGTTACTAAAATTTTCTGTCCCTTAGAAAATAGATAAATTAATTATAATTAGCTCCCACTTGCATAATTTTGTGATCTGTTAAAAAACCCCACAAAATCAACACATATATTTTCTTAAATAAAGGACTTGCATAAAACAAAGTCAGGCACTCGGTTCCTCTTTCATTCCATATGATACACAGCTGCATCAATCCCATCAGGAAACAGGCAACAGGAAATTCTTAACATTCTGAAGAGAAATCTAAAGATGTGTCTCATCACTCTTCCTCCTAAAAGTGCTTTTTGATTGTCTAAAAGACGTTTACACTAGTTCTAAAATTATTAATTACTTTACTTAGCTTTTAAGCAGCTATAGGCCTCATTAAGTAACTAACAAAGAGTCAAAAATACATTTTTTTGTAAGTTGCCTTCACTTTTTCATTTTCTCCATCCCAAAATATAAATTGACAAGGAAAGCTTGACACCTATGGACAAAATCAAAGCCAAGTATCCCAGCTATTGGAAAATGTTCCTTCATAATGTGCTGTTCCTGTGTTATTTGTGTTTCTAACTATAGCTCTTGCATATATAATTCCATTATACTTTTATAAATCACCGTTTTGAAAAATGCTTTTGAACCATTAATATATTTTCCTGGTTAAAATTCTTTGAGATGTTCTTAACAAGAGTCTTAGATAATGAATTTGGGCAAACTCTGGAACAGTCTTTACAGTATTATCATTCTCATTAATTTTCAGAACTACCCACTGTGTTGAGATGATTGTCATGGGCCTAAGACTTCAATTTGGCTAAATATTTTTGCATATATTTCAACATAAAAGTAAGTAACAGATGTTTAAAATGTTAAGTTCGCATTCTAGAAATAGTTAAATGTTTACTGTAATATCATAATTTGTTTTTGCACTCATATTTATTTCGCTGCTTCTATCTTTAAACACTCCGTTAGAGTCCTGGTTGGCTGTAGACAAAATGCTTTAAAAACGACTTCACAAGAAAACAAAACATACTCGATTTAGTAAATACAGCTGTGCTTTAAAGAAAGAAAGAAAGAAAGAAAAAAAACCCAACCACTTAAAGGTACCACAAATGAAAAACAAAGAAAAGAAAATAAAACACTTAATGCTAGAAATGTTACTTTTACCTAAGGTCCAGACTTCATGTAAACCATTCCAAATTTGCATAATAAAAGCTTTTAAATTCATATTTTATGTTCACTTTAGAAACCTAATACATTCTGCTGTCTTACATCATTACTAGAAGGCTATATTAGATGAAAAAATAATTACTTTTTAAATGTTAATACACACCATATACAGTATCTTACTTTAGTCCAGATTATTCTTTTTTCTTTGGGTTTTTTTTTGGTTATCTTTGAAGTCTGCTTCTGTTTCCATTGTTTCATCCTTAACCATTCACATATCAGAGCAATAAGTATTTCATTACTGGTTTATCTGTCCAGAGGCTTGAGAAGCAGTAACAATTAACCCTCCCTTCACAGTGATTGATACAGGCTTTGCTTTCAATTTGTTCCACTACACAGATCATGAAATTCTGAATGCGATCATCCTTATTGACCTACACTTTCAAACACACGGCTACAATGAGATGAAAGTAATTATTAAAAGGAACACAGGACTACTCAATGCTGAAACAAAGTCTTGAAAAATCTTTTAGATGACCTTCTCATAAAACTAGCATTATATGATGTGAAATAAAATGATGGATTTGCTTCATAATCTGGAAATACTAAATTTAAATCTGATCAGGGTATGATATCATTATATCATATGAGCCCAGCTCTAACGTCATATCAATTCATATCTGACCCAATAAACAGTGACTTCAACCAGAGTGTTCATAGTAGGATCAGCTCTATATATTTTAAAAGTTCCTCTGTCAGCTTTATTTTACACCAGCTCTGTTTGAAATGTTGTGTTAAAAATGACAGGACTGTAATTACTATTCTGCTATGGTCTGTTTCAAAAAGACACGGTGTTTCTTTTTAAGATCCTGGACTTCTTGAGGCACCTAACGTAAATAAGTACACAGGAAATTCAGACTGCTAAGGAAAAATGAGAAACTCAAGTCAGATTTCCATCATCGCCTGAGATGAACCAAGACCTATATACACCACTGCTGGAAATTTACTGCAGTGGAAAACAAATATTTTTTCATAACTCCTTTAAAAAAAAAACCCACCAAAATATTAATTTATTGTAATTGATACATTTTTGAAAAATGCAAAAGGATTGGTAGGTGAACAGTAATGACAGAACTATTTAAAATATGGGTTGCAGTCAACGAAAATCAGGATAGAAAACTGTGCAGAAGGATGTTCTTAACAGGCCTGAGGCTCTAATCACAAAACAGAGTGATGGAGATGAACCAATACTGCATGGATTAGCAATGAATTATTTTGAACTATAATCATGTGCCAGCACAAAGGGGAGGTAAAAACTAGCCATTACTCACAAGCTGATCTGCAGATAAGAAGAAAAAAAAGTAAAAAGGGGAAAAAATTTATATGCTAAACTGAGTCGGGAGCATAATGAAAATCTAAAATGTTGTTACACTTCAAGTAACATTCTATTTAATGTCTTTCGTGTACTGTATAATATTGAGTATTTACACAATACAATCTGTGAGACGCTGGGTCTAAAGCAGGGTTAAATCAGACAACTCTTCTGTAAATTAGTACTGGATAATAATATGTGCTGAAAAATACCCTAATAGAAGAGTTAGTTTTAAAATAACATACATGGGCACTAATTTCTCCCACTGTAAAACTTCAGAAAATATATATATGTATAGGAATAGGTAGAGATACTTTCAAATGTGTATATGCACATGCACACTTACATATACATATGCATATATAATGAGGGATTTAATTTCCATTAGTCCATCTGAAAGCAAAGCACCACCATCTTAAGATTCAATGTTAGTTTTCCCACTCGGGAAAAAAAAAAATGTTAGAACTAATTTTGTGAGAAAAGAAAAATCAAAACTGCTATCCACAAAGATTCCTGAGATTCTCATGAACAGACTGTTTAAATGAAGAGCACTTTAATCAGTAGAGGAATCCTCACGTTTCTAATGTCTTGCTGTGCATTCTGCAGGTTATAGTAGCAGCTGGTAGAGGTCATATATCTTTTGTGAGCATCCCAAAAAGGCTCACTGCCAGACTGTTAAATTATGAATAAGCAATGAACAAAAGAATGCAGATACGGTGGTGACAAGATAATCCAAGCAAATTTATCTATGACAAATTTCACAGGATTAACAAATTACATTTACACAGAACAATAAAAATGTGCAAAAAAAAGGATGAGCCTACTTTTCCCTCACAGCATTAGAGGAAAAAAAATCGCCATTCCAATGCATGTATTTACATTTAACTTTATCTAAAGTAAGACATTTATAGCTTGCTGAAGACAATCAACTAGCATTATTTCCTTTCAAGCAAATACATATACTGTGCCTATCTAACATAGAACATATGCCTATTCTTCACAGTATACAAGCCAGAGGGAAATCTTTAAAGTTTTCCTCACAATTAGTCACAAGCAGAATAAGTACAGAAGAATTCTAATTTTGCTTTTCAGGTGGAATATTCTGCCATTCTCTGTCAGTTAAAAGACACATTTTCCCTTAATCACTTTGGGTTTTGTTCCTATTTGAACTGAACAAATATTGTAATACATTATCACTCCTACAAGAAAAAAATGTCATGGGTAGGACTTAAATACTTTTTTGCAGTAAAAAAGTACACAAAATCATTAAGAAACAATTAAAAAAAAAATCATCACTCCAAAAGGATTCCTAAATCCAGAATCTAAATACTGGATGTTCCTAAAGATGCACATTCAGTATGTTAAATAATTTGGGGGGGAAGAAGAGGCGATTTGCAGTGTTTGCTACATCCTGTAGTCTCCTATTCTGGTCTTGAGAAGTGATACAAAAATAAAATTTGAAAAACTGCCCTCAAAAAGTATGGAATTAGCAGTTTCTAAATCACAATTCTGTAGAGAAGCATTTTTCTTTCTGTTAACAAAGGAATAAAAGGAAAGACGGCACCTCTTAGTTTCAAAATTTGAGTGTAAGTAGAGTGACTGATAAAAGCAACAGCATATAAGTTTGAAAGATCTGGAATCTGCTGTAGGTTTTCTATCATGCTTCTCATCTGAAGTCTATATTTTCTGTCACCTCCTTTTATTTCTTGTTGTTTGTTAATCTGAAACAGTTGTTTAGTAAAAATAGATCCTGAATAAAAATGGGCCTTCTGAAATAATATATATCATTCACGCATCCAATATATGTTCCTGTTACAGAGCATTGCCTACAAACAGGAAACCTCACTATTAAAGTGAACATCCAATTAATTAAGATATTTCAGTAAACTACTTGGATCCTTCAAACACTGCTACTTGAGTACCGTTTATCTAGTTCATTCAGCCGTTGGAAAATATTATTGTATTTTTAATTTTCCACAAGAAATGCAAGTTTTGTTGTAAAACTGAACAACAACTCAGAAAGAAGGAATAAATAAATTAGCCCAAAGCATTTGTTTCTCTTTGTATGTTCATCTTCCATTTGTTACTTACCAAGAGAAAACAGCTTTGTTTTTTTACAATGCGAGGTTTTTTGAGAACCTCCTGTCCACACTGTTAGTAATTTATGCAAAGGTGAAGCAAACATGCCAATCCTACTTCTAACTATAGTCAGACAAACAAAATCAGTTACTTTTTTTGCAGCCGTTAAGGTTGAAGGATAAGTACCACTGTCAGCTATTCTCTTTTTTAAGACTTTTTTCCTTTTTTAATTCTGCTGCCAGCACTGTACAGAGTCAGTCCGTTCTTTTTATTGACCTCAACTTTGACCTGTGGAGACCGCCCACATACATTTTTTTCCCACAAAGTAACAAATTCTACTTCTCATCACCTCTAAGAAAAAACAGTTTTCTAACAAGCATTCTTCTAAAATTTTGTATGCTATACTTTTGCTAAATGAATTACAGCTTTTGCAGGACAATTTTAAGCCACCTAATTCATATAAGCCTAGGCAATGAGTAAACTAATCGTATGAATTTGCACATGACTTTCAAACACGACGCATAAGCAAGAGGAAAAAAAAAATCCCCCCGTCATAATATAAATGCATCAGTTCTGTGCCTAAATTCAAGCAAAACTATAACGGTTTAGGATTTAATCCAAAATAACTGTTCAAAGAGTATTCATTACTCAATAAACTTCAGTTTAAAACAATGTAATGTGTAATGAAGCCTGTTCTAAATTCCTGTTGGAGACAAAATTCCCAGGCAAGTATTTTAAAAGGGGCTTATAGGATTTAGGTGACCATATTTCACTGAAATGCAGTATGTGTTAGATGCCTAAATCCAATAGCCTCTTCAGAAAATCCAGGCCCCGAGGACTTTATTGTAGATTACATACACACATATTATTCAGACTATATCCCGTAAGTTCACTATATACATATGTAAACCTAACATGCCTGCAGGTAATGGAACAGTACTTTTCCACTTAAATTATTTAACGTAAGTATTGAACTTCTATTATATATCAAGCTAACAGCTAATTTTAAATTGCAATCAAGCCATTCTCTGAAAGCACTTTATTTCAGTGGAGGTTTTGCCTGTGAAAGAAATGTAAATCCCTCTAACGAAGGCAGTGTAATCTTTGAATACACAGTCAAAATGGGGGCTATTCCTAGTGCTAACATTGACATCTTCTGCCACTTCTGCTAGTTCTCAAAAATGTTTTGTGCATAATCATCTCATCAGCAAAACATGTAGAACAGTGTTTACAGAGCTTTTAAAGCACACTAACCTATATAAAGAAACATATCTACAGAAATACTCAGTATTAATATTAAAGTCTTCTTCAGACATCGTATGACATCAGTGAGAAGTTTACTAGAACAAGTGACAAGATACAACCAAGGAGTGGAAGTCCACAATGCCACATATACAAAAGGCTGGGAAAATAGCCTGTAACAAATCCTCAAAACTCTGCTTTCAATAATCCGTTTCAAATTCTTGCTTACATATCACTTGTTCTTTAATGTGCCTGATTCTCGCCTGCATGCAGAATGCCGGGTGAGGGCTGGCAGAACTCTCAGTATCTAGCTGCAGCAGGCTAACATCAGACTCTCCTTCAGGACGGCTCAATTTTTGCTTGAAAGTCTCAAGACTTTCACGTCTTATAATAATACACAGATGCAAAGTTCACTCCTCCTCCCACTAAGTATATCAAAGCCTGTCATTGCGATCTCACTGAGAACAGAATCACATCTACTGAATTATATGGCTAAAATACTTTTATGCTTGCTTATGATTCTGTAGCATACTTTAATGATATGCATAATTTCATTTGGGACTTTCTAAAATATTAAGGTACAGCTTGAACTCAATATTCTCCCAAAGACAGGGTCCAGTTCTGCTAAGTTACAGACACAAATACTATCCTACTCTTACCGTACCTTCTTTGTCCTGTGTAATATACTTCTATAGCATACAAAATTAACAAACATTTTTACTACTCAAAGTCCTGTTCAAACCAACAGCACAACGGTCCTATTCATTTGACTAGGACTTTGTGTATTGCAAAACTACTGCTCGAGCTAGTCACAGAACAATGCTCTAGTCATAGAAGACACGGCAGCAACCATTATACTCTTACTATGGCACATCTTCTTATGCAGCAAAATGCAATATTATTGCAAATTATCCTTACTATGTAAAGTGCTATTAAACAAAAAGTCACACACATCATTCACACTAATGGGACTTTGTATGTTAAAGATAACATGCAGTAGCCTTATAAATATTACATAGAAAGAAATTGCCTTTTCTGAAAAAAATGCAATTATTATTAAATGAATTTTGAAAACATTTCCTCTCATGGCCATAAATCTTTGGCAGCTTCTTTAAAACAAACAAATAAGAATAAACAAACACAGCAACCAAAGAAACAAATGACTGGGGTAAAAATGTAAAGTTGTGACTATGTACCTTACAAATCTCTGAATTTAAAAAAAAAAAAAAAAAAACAAAAAAAACCAAACAAAACCCAAAACAGAACAAAAAAACCCAACAAAAGTTCCAGGCTGACATCCTGCAGAAAAAGTCTGCTTGATTCATTTTGAAACAATGTAACTAATTCTGAAACTCATCTCACATAAGATGCTTTAACACCTGCAAGAGCTCCCAGTGACAGTAATACAAAATTAATCTGGTGGACTGACCAAATGTAAGGTTTATTCACATGAGATGAGATGTTCCTGACTGTTCAGGAAATGGTCTCATACCATTAAATTCTAAAAAAACAATGCCTTAATTGATATTGAATGAAATATCTGCCACATTTGTAAAACAGCTTCCTCTTACTGCCCTCAATGGGAGCAGAATCAATCCCAAAATGTTAATGAAATGGTATCAGTTATTTGAAATTCTGATCTTAGAACACATTTTCCAATAAAAAGTATATTGTTACATATTTTATGAAACAAACATTTATTTAATCATTGTACTTTTTAGGAAGGATGCTGATGAAACTAATGCCTAGAATGTCAGTTTTCAACAACTGTTTTACATCACTCTCGCAGTAAAATTCCCATCTGGGCTGGCAACTTCTGTGCCAAGTTTCAAACAAACATGATTTGAAACTGCCAGTACACTAGATTCTGAAACTCAAGTGAAACTCTAATAAAAGGAGATGGATGTTGACAATATATTCCAACATTATCTTAAAAATACCTATGGTTCTGGGTGCTCTATTAATCTGTTAACAAAACTCTCTAATTATTTATAATGTGCTTATAATATAGTGCTAGAATATAATGCTGATAAATGGTAGAAAACAAGCTAAATAGATATAACTTGTAAGAAAAAAAACAATTGTGCTGTAAAGAATGTAGAAACAGTGCTGCAGACAAAACCTTGTTATTCAGAATCTCGTCAGTTACTGAAAATATGTAATGTAACTTTTGTTGATCAATACTCTCATGTAAGCTCTAAATAATGTATGATTCTAGTGGAGAAAAATGCAGCAAATCAAATATGGTGGGAGAATGTTTCAAATTATGAAGAGTAGTATGACTGCTAATCCATAAATCAGAAATTGGAAAGATTGTTGTAATGTGGGAGGGCTCTATTTAATAAAGGTCATTATAACTCCTGGCTCTAGAGCTATAAGATCTAATATCCTCTCCGGTAGCTCTATGATATGCCCATGCATTACTGTTCTTGTTGACAGTCTGTTGCCTTGGAAATATTTCATTATTTCAGTTTTTCCATTTGTAGACCCTTGGCCTTGTGATATGAAGGCCACCCTATTTCATATTTTCGATTATCATTTAAGCAATCTTCTGGAGCTATTTATATAAAAGCAAGTGTTAGACAATGCATATCATCATTTATCACTGCTATGTTTAAGCTCATGCTCTAGAAAGAAATGCCAAAATAAAGGGGTTTTTTTCTCTTTCACTTTAAACCAATAGCACTCTGATATTATGATATGCTTTACGAATCAATGCTGGCATATCATATGCATGACACTTCTGTCTATTTAATTTTCTTGGTTATATATCCACACAATTGGAAAAGCCCTAAACTGCTACTGTAGCTGTAAAATTTGCTAACACTCACAGTTTAAAAGAAATTCAAACAAATGTCATGTGTAACTTTTCAAACATTCTCTAAAAAACCTAAACAGGTGAAAAAAGTTTCAGAACAATCAGAAGGCTTGGTTGCACCAGAGACTACTGCTTTTTATATGTTTTGTAATCACTAACCTCTCGCTTGAAACAATGTAACACAATCTACCCAAATATTGTGGAAGTGAAGACTAAACAAAGAAAACCTACACAAAGTTCACTTCCAGGATTCTTAATCTTGAGAACTAGTTTACTGAAGTAGTAACTATGAAGAGACTGCAAAACCCCTTAAGTAACAGATATGCGCCTGTATTTCAAATAGCTTGGCACACACAGCTGAAAGGATGTGTACAGAGACAGCTTAAATAAACAGTTACATGCAAGACTTCAGGAGCACATTGCATAACTTTTAATAAAATGTACGAGTGCCTGTATACTGAAGCACTGATCAATCTTCTCCAAAACTTTTTTTTAAAGAACAAACAGATTGCTGTTATTTCTGCTACAAAAAAAAAAAAAAAAAAGTCATCAAGTTCTACATGTAATATTTTTACCTAAACTGTCTAGAGCACTGTAAAGAGTGATAACAAAGTGAACCCTAAGGGCAAAAAAACGACTGCTTGGACACTAGGCCAAGTTTGTGGCTATTAGTGTTCTAGGAATTTAGACTACTTTTTTCCCCCTGAAATGATTACTCCTCCCACTCCCTACAGGGAAAAACTACTCCGATCCAACCTTTAAAATGACAGCATCAGAGCTGAACAAGAAGATGCTATTAAAGGGCATTAAATTAAATACAGTATATCCTCCTACAACTTCAATCAGAATTTCAGACCAAGTGTTATTTAGTTCAGCTCTCAAGTGGAGCAGAATAACAAATCGCGCACTTTGATTTACCTTCTCCGAATGCCAAATGGAGACAGGTGATAAAGAAAGCACTCATGCACAGGCTATGAAGTTTCCCCTAGAAATTAATTCTATCTTCAAGATTCCTATCTCAGAGAAATTCCCAAAATGGCACACAAATATGCTTCTGCTGGAGAGATTACTGAAGCTATCCTGGCAAATACACTTAGCACTAATATAGTGCCATTCTCAGGAAGAAGACAGCAGAATTGCGTGTTAAGGGGGGGACGGGACTTACTGATACAAATTGTTTTTCCAACAAAGAACTCTGCAGGAGAAAAGCCTGCTGCTGTAAGTATTATTAACACAGCAGAAATGCCTTTGCAGACACTGAAATGGAGATTAAAAATAAAATAAATTTATAGCTGAAGATGGAACTCAGTAAGTTAAGTCACTGATTTTTGAGGATGCACTGTTTTCCCATTACAGGTATCTCCAAATTCTGCTACATATCAATATAGCCTTGTCAAAGTGCAACAGTTAATACTAATGCATCTAACACCACTGCACTAACACTTCAGTGGCAAATATTAAATGTGTGGTTTTCTGATACTGGGCATCTGCTTCTTTAGGAGGAAGGGCATAGCTATTTAGATAAAATCTGTGGGTTTTGGAAGTTGTACTAGAAATGCTTATCATTCTAATATATATATATATATATATATATATTTGAAATTAAGATAAAAATGAGCCTGATTGCCTAGACGTTTTGTTTAAATATTTTCCAGACTTACTTGTGCTGTGAAATATAACCCGAGCAACACATGATCCAGCTACTTTTAAAAGCCGTCTTAATGTTAATTTGCATTTTTACAACTAACCAGGAACCTTCCTCACCCCTTACCCTCAAGTTCACTTGTAAGGCTGTAGGTGTGTGTGTATGGGGGGGGGGGGGGAGTGGGGGGGGGGTGGAACCCACCCCAAACGCTCTGGCTTTTCTACTCCTGGGCATACACCTCATCGCAGTGCAGCAATGGAGCTCTGAATACTTTTGTAAGAATCACAAAGTCACATCACATGAACTTGTACTCTTGTTTCCTACCAGTCACTTCTAGAAAGATTCACTTTACGATCACAGATCCGCTACGGGCAACCCGTGTCAGCAGCACAGCAGATTCATGGCAAGCACTCTCCCTCAACAAAAGTCCATGGGGCAACCGGCGGACCGGGAAGCAAACGGGGGGCAGAGAGACCCCCCGCCCGCCACCCTCCCCGGGCCCCGCGCACCGCGCACCGGCTCCGCTCTGCCCACCCCGGGGGGCGCCGGCACCCGCGGCTGCGTCCGGCGGCGGCGGGGCGGAGGGAAGGGGGGGGACGGGCCAGGCCGGGCCGGGCCGGGCCGGTCAGCCCCGCGGGCGCAGCTGGCGGCGCGGCCCCCCCGCTCCGGCCTAGCCACACTTGAACCGCACCGGCGGAGCCGGCCCCTCCACCCGGCAAGCCGGGCCTGGCGCGGCGCCCCGCCACCCCCGCGGCCGCCGAGCGGCGGGGGCCGCCCGGAGGGGCCTCCCGCCTCCGCGCGCGCACACACACATACACACCCCCACACACCCGCCCGCTCGCCAACGCGCCCCGCCAAGCACCGGCTCCGGGAAGCCGCGGCGGTGCGGGAGCGGGGCTGCTGCTGCGCGGTTCGCCCTGCGCGCGAGTGTGTGTGTGTGTGTGTGCGCGCGTGTGTGCGCGTGCGGCTGGCGGCGGGCTCCCGGAGTCACTCCCGGTGCCCGGCTGGGCGAGCGGCGGGTGCCGGCGGCAGGTCCCCCCACCCCGGCATGGCAGCCAGCCCCGGCCCCCGGCGGCGGCGGCGGCACGGCCCGGCCCGGCGCTGCTGCGGCTGCTGCTGCTGCAGGTTCAATAAAGAGAAAGTGTTACCGTTCTCGCCTGGAAGGATCCTGCTGAAAGCTTGGCTTGGTGGGCGCCATCTTCCTGGGATTTTTTTTTTTTTTTCCTCTCCCTTACTTTTCCCCCTCCTGATGTTGGTGTGTGTTGTGTGTCTAGCAGCAGCAGCAGCAGCGGCGGCGGCAGCAATGGCCCTGGTTAGCCAGACAGGCTAAGGAAAAGTACTGAGGCCAAAGCATCTCGGGCTCCCACTCCTCCGCGCAGTCCTGGTGCAGGTTGCTCGCTCGCTCGCTTGCTAGCGCTGCTGCTGCCGCTGCTGCCGCCGTCCATAAGCCGATGAGCGGAGGGAGCCGGGGCCCCGCCGGCCCCAGAGACATGCCCAGCGCAGGCAGCGGCGGCCGGCGGCGGCGGGGAGAGCGAACCGCGGCGCAGCCCCGGCGGGCAGCCCGGCCGCTGGCATCGCCCGGCAGGTGCGGCACACACACACGCACACACACACACACACACGCACACACACACTCGCCCACACTCACACCCCCGCGCCCGCGGGCCGGGCTACGCGGGGTGCCAGGCCATGGGGCTAGCGGGGCGGGGGAGGGGGAGGGAAGGAGGGGAGTCAGGGATCTCCGGGCTTGACCGCTGTGAAAGTATTTCTGGGCATTTTCCAGCTGCTTCCCCAGCTCCGCTCCCACTCTGCGTGCAGGGGACGCAGCCTCCGCTGCCGGCGCAACAACGCCACTCAGTTGCAGTTTCGCAGACTTTCCTTCTCTGGAGTCTGGGCTCCAGCAGGGAAGAGTGGCTGAGGCGCGCAGGGACTCGCTCCGCAACTCAGCGGACACTGAACCGCACAGGCGGCCCGTCCTACGTGGGCTCCCACGGTGGGGGACGGGCCCGGGCGGGTGCGGGGGCCGAGCTCGGGCATGAGGGGACCGCCGGCCGGGGGATGCGAGCGCCCTGCGGCCCAGCGGGCCGTACGCGGAGGTGCCTGGCACCCGCCCGCCCGCCCGCCCGCGGGGACGGCGTGGGCCTGAGGGGACCCCGCGCACCCCCTCGGGCCCCTCCGAGAATGGGCAGGCACATCCCGATGGTCCGCGCGGGGTGCTGGCATTCTGGATAAAGGGCGTAGTGCTGGACACGTTAACTGGTAGCGGTGACCCGCTTTGTTGGGAAAGGCTGTCGCACTTCATGCTGTTTTATTGGAGATTATGAAACTAATGATGAAATAAAGGAGCGGGGAAAAGAAACCGCTACCTTAATTGTTCCTTCCAGGACATGGGGAAAACCCGAGCGCTGAGAGCTTTTAAAGGAGAAATCCCTCCTCCGCTAGAAGCTTTCCATCTCCAAGGTAACTTTGTGGCTGCCTTGGAAGTACAGCTTCCTGGGCCTGATCCTGCTCCCAGGGAAAACCTAGCGGGCTTCCTTGGGGAAAGGAGCAAGCCCCGACAGTCGGAGGGAAACGTTTTCCGCGACAAATCTAAAAGTTTGGGGCGGGAGGAGGGGGGGGGGGGGGGGGGCGGTGGTTGTGAGTGCGCCTGTGAGCAGCAGGGCAGAGCCGGTGGGGAAGAAGTTGGCAAAGAACCTGGAAGTTTGGCTGCGGGGCGTCGTCCGCGCACCGGGGGCCGGAGCGTTTCTTCCCGCAGGAGGCAACCGGGACTGCGTCACCTTGTGCCGGGGGACCCGGGCCTCCCCGGGAATCCCGGGGCGGTGGCGGGGAGTGTGGGGGGGTCGGCCGGGGGGCGGGTGGAGGTGAGGAACCGGAGACTGGGGGGGGGTCTTGAAAGCACCACATGTCGGTCCCTGCCGGGAAATCTGCCTTCTCGCCTCCAAAAAGAAAACAAAACCCCAAAAGTTAACAGGTGTCGCCTCGGCTTCTGCCACAGCACGAGGAGGTGCCGGTGTCTGCTGTATTTTAAGCCTTTCCAGGAAGCACGAAGAAAAATCGTTCGATGTAAAGCATGCTGTTTTACCGATAATTTATAGTCAAAATTTGGAAGAAGTGCAAAAATGTTTCCACTTGTTAGGTCAGCGTGTGAGACACCCAGACTGCTCTGGATTCCTCTGAGTCAAAGTGCTCGGGTATCTGCTAAGCACTGTTTGGATTAGAGGCATTAGTTTGTTAGATAAGTATTGCTTTTATAACTTCTTCCTGATTACAGACTGACATAATCAAACTATTAAACGCGAAGTACTAAAAAATTGCATGCTGCGTTGTCTATATATTTCTGTTTAACTTAAAAGTCTCCAGAGGTCTCTTTCATTTGTCTAAAAGCCAATCTGACATTTCTGACCCTTGACTTCCCCACTTTACAGACTAAACTATTGTGATTGCTGCCTGTACTTCCTCGTTAAAGTGTCCGTCAGTTTCCATTGTAATTTAAATATTTTATAAGTGACAAAAATCATACAGAAACCATGAAAGCAAATAAACTTTAATCCATTCTTTATATCTCTCACATTGAAGCTTTTAAAAATGAATATATATATGAAAGATCGGTGCGTTTGCTTGAGCAAAACAAGACTCGTGCTTAGTTGCAAATGTTCCCCAGCTAAGTGCTTAGGCATCATCAGGGATTATTTCAGGAGTGTCAGCTTCCTATCAGCTTTCTATTATTTTTTCATTTAATAAAACCTACAAAAGTTATCACCAAACGTTTTCTATCATAGGCATCAAATGGAAAATACAGAATGTGTTTTCCAAAACTATAGGAAGCAACTCAAAGTTGCTGAACAGCAAAACAGGCAATGGTCGATGATCTAAATCTGGCTCCTAAACCTATTTACTTTTAAATGTTATGCTGAAACTTCCTATGATTTTTTTTTTCTTTTACATCATAGAGATATTTAGTTTGGATATTTGAGATTATACCCCATTTCCCCGAGTATTTAATTTAATGCAATAGTGGAAAGCAAGATACTTGGGACAGTGCCATTTTTATTGCATTTAGAGAAATGTAAATGTTTTGTTCTGATTTCAGCCTACCTTTATCCGTTGTCATCTACTTTTTTTTTTTTTTTTTTTTTTTTTTTTTTAGGATTCGGCTTCGGTTAGCATCTTATGACAGAGAAAACTAACAGATTAGAACTTCAAGTTTTGCCTCGCAGAAACACAAAGAAATGTCAAGCAACTAATTAAGCTTCATGTTAGTATCAGCACATATCGATGAATTGTTAGGGAGTATGGGGAAGGTCTTTAAACTTCATTATGACTTACTGCCAACTTTCTACGCTTTGCTTCCTAAAAGCGCTCTCTGAATTTCTTGCATTTGCATTAGAATGCATTTAAGATGAAAAAATAACAGTGCTGAGTATACTTAGGGTTTCGTGCTATATTTCCCTGTAGTAACAGGTGACATGATAATACTGTGAAACTACAACTTGGAATTGCAAGTGTGCAATCCCAAGTGAAAACCGTTCTCTTTCTTGGTTGAAATCAAATTTTCAATCAGCATACCATGATCAATTATCCCCCTGGCTGCCACACACTGGGATTTGCACAAGGCATTGACATTGAGAAATTCCTCTTTAGAAAGGATGAGCGGACGGGATCCTAAACTTTGAAGCAGCCAAGCTAAACTGCCAGGGTTTCACTTTTTTTTTTTTTTCTGTTTCTTTTTTTTTCCCCTATTGTTGCTTTCCAGCTCATCCAAGACAAAACTAGGAGATTGTGTTTACTTCTCAGTGCATTTTAAAAGATGCTGTATTTTCTAAAAGCAAAAAGAAAAAAAGAAAGCCTCCCCTCCAATCAAGCTCCCCCCCTCCCCCCCAACAAACAGCAAGGAGAGATTAAATTTAAAAAAAAATAAAAAAGGAAAACAAAGAAACACAAAAGCACAAAGAAAAAGCAAGTGAGGGAACCTCGGGAAGAGCCGCACACCCCTCTCCCACTCGGTGCTCACCGTTGTTGGTAGGAGGTGATGCCCTGGACGTTTTGCGGGTTGCCGTTGGCCGCAGCGCCGGCTCGCCCCATTCCCGGCGCCGCCGGCACCCCCCCGGCCGCCCCGCCGGCCGCCGCCGTCACCTGCACGCTGAAATCCGGGAAGATCCTGATCATCCCCGCAGCTCAGCACCCGGCGAGTCTGGGCGAAGAGGTGCAGCAGCAGCAGCGGCAGCAGCGGCTCTCCCTCCGGCGGCTGCAGCAGCAGAGCCCGGCGCGCTGCAATCCCATTAGTGAGCGGCGGCCGCTGCGAGTGAGGAAGGGCTCTTTGATGTGAGCTGCTGGGCTGGGATTGAGAGGAGTTTGGGGGGGCTGGGGGGCAAAGGGGGGGGGAGGGATGGTGGTGTGATTTTACCGAATTGCAAATATGCAAAGCGTGAAGATTTGGGGCGGGGGGAGAGGGTGGAATATCAGAGCTACCAAAAAAAAAAAAGAAAAAAAAAAGGTATGTCTAATACCACTGGAGCGGTAGATATAAGAGAAAAATCCAAGCTGAGGAGGGACAAGGAGGAGAGAGGGGGGCGCAATTACTTTAGCGGTGCAGTGAAAATGATGAGCAGCAAATGTTGCCTTTTTTCCCTCCTCCTTCTCGTCCCTCCACCCCCCACCCTCCACCCAAAATGCGAGTCTTAGAGGATTTCTGTCTCAATGAAGTAATAATAAAGGCGGCTGACCACAGTCTGGGCTAGCGCCAGCTGTGCGGGAGGGGGCGGGGGAGGGGGAGGAATATCCCTGCTCCCAGAGTCCTGAGGAGAAGAGGAAGAGCCGAGGATTGTTGCAGCACAAGTTCTTGCTCTTGGTAACTTGCTTTTGCTTCCCGCCCCCCAGCCCCCCCACCCCTTTTCTTCCTTTCTATGAAGGGACGGTTTTCACAAGCGAGGAAACGCGCCGCTTTTGTGCAGTGGCAGAGTTTGTTCCCTGTGACAGGAGCTGGCTCTCCTCCCCTCCTAGTGTGCAGCGATGTTATTGCCAGTCAAACTTGTCAGGTGTGCGGTGTGTGTGCCCGCACTGAGCCCTGCTGCTGCTTCAACATATCAATTAGACCGCCGAGAGCTGCGCAAAAGCCCCTCGCAGAGCTCCCCCCGGGCGCGGCACGCACCGCCCCAGCAGCGGCGGGGCAGACGGGTGGGGAGGAGGGAGGGAGGCTAGGTCCCCGCCGCCCCAGCGGGACGCGCGGCCGCGGCTCCTTTGTGCCAGCTCGGGACTGCGCGCAGCCCTCCCCGCCCTGCGCTCCGGGAGGGTTTGCGAGCCTCCACCACCGCCAAAGGCTTCTCCCGGCGGCGTCGCTCTGGCAGCCCGCCCCGGACTCTGCCCCGGCCGCGGCGTTGCGCGGGGGCGGACGCCGGGCGAGAAGCGCGGAAAGTTGGGCGGGGAGCGCGGGTCGACAGCGGGACTCGTCGTGCCCACCCCGCGCCTGGGGGCTCCCCCGCCTGGCTGCGGGTGTGGGGGCCGCCGGTGCTGCGGGAGGGGGCGCGGACACACGAGCCCTTCCCTCCACGGTGCTCGGCGGGGGCTCCCGGGACCGCGTTCCGTGTCCCCGCGCTCCGTGTCCCCTCCTCCCGCAGCTGCCGCTGGAGGAGAGAGGTGAGGAGCCCGTCCCGGCGGGCAGGAGAGACGAAGAGCGGCGTGCCCGGCCAAGGGCGGCAGGGAACGGGAGAAAAAGGGACACACACACACACATCCCCCTGTAGGGTCCCACCAAATCTCCCCGCTTCTGGGGTGACTCTGAAACCACGGACCTGTAGCTCCAGGCTGCTGGTTGCTGGAACTAAAAGTGTCGTGTGTGCGGGGGGGAACGGGACTCTGGCAGCCGAGGGAGTGGGCAGCCAGAGGAGAGAGAGATGGGCCGAGCTAGTGCCCTCTTACCGACGGCAGCCGCACCCTCGGCTCGTTCCTGAGGGTACCGAGCGGGACAGGGTACAGGTTGCCCTCCAGAGTATGCACGGTACTGGAAAGGCTGTGGCAGCATCTCTGAAGGGAACAGATGTCCCAGGCGGCCCCATCACTCCGAAGGCATTGTAACCTTTGCTTCTGTAAATCAAAGCTGTTACCTGGTCCAGTCTCCCCTTTTCCTGTACAACTGTGTGCCTCTTGGAATCACAGCCTGGCTCCTCATCTAACAGTATCCTCTGATCTTGACTTTTCTTTCCCTTGCTGTTCCAAACCAAATTAAGATACACCAACTTTATGTTAAAACAGAGACTGCATTCAAATCCTTTGTATTAAATAGCATCTGTGTTTGCATTCTGTTTTAATACAAAATGCTTTGGATTGCAGCTAATACCAGGAGATATGAAACTGGTTAGTCCCCACATGTTGCACATAAAAAGAATTCATAATGAGCATCTGTGGGATGTGGAATGGATCCCATGAGTTAGCTGAAGACCTCATAACGTAAGAGCTGAGAAGCCTAAGTGAATTATGACTCTCTTTCCTCGCAAGTAGGATTAATTTTCTATCCCACTTATATTCATTATCTATCCTGTTTATACTATAGGGACATCAATTGCTTGAGTGTTAAATATGAAGACTGTACAGAAACGTGTAGGTTAGATAGCTTACAGAGAAGGGGGGGTGAGTTATTGGTAGGAAAAATGTTATTCAAACTCCATGTTTAAAGAACAATATTAGATAAAGCTGCTCACTTTTTTAGAGGACTGCAAAATCTGCACCTTTCTCTTACAACATATTTCAAATGTAAGGTTTACAAAGTACCCTCCATCTGCCTGTGGCCGTCCCCACGATGTCAATAGGAATTTTGCATGCAGATGAAGGCCCGTATATGGCCTTTAGAGAGCAGGTCAATAAATGGCTGGAGGAATAATTAAAGACTTCTGAGCTGCTCCTTTCCTTTTTCTTACAATATAGTACAAGACTGGCATGAATATAGGCTGGGCTACCACTCTAATTGGCTACAGAATAACACTGAAAGGAATTTAAATGTGGGCAGTAGCCTTTTCCCAAATGATCACTCCATTACAGTAGTTTTGTCTGTCAGTGTATGGCCAGGCAGTAGAGTGGATGTAATCATGTCGAAGTCCCCATCCATTGATTGTCACTCTTTGCTCTACAGTGGCAACTCTAAGCAGATTTTCATGTTTCAAAGGGACAGCCAGGACAGAGAGCCTGCCTTTATCCAAGCTTGCTTCAGCTTAGTCCTGAAAGTCATCACTTTTCATCCACCTAGGCAGAACTAGGATCTCTTGATATTTAATAAGATCTGTTATGACTATTGATTAATATCTTAATTTAAGTGTTAATGTAACTGAAAAGTCAGTCTTAATAACTTTGCTTGCGCAAGTAGTTCCACTGAGTCAGTGGCACTACCGACAAACAGTTTTGTATGTTACAAGACAAGCAGGATTCAAAGGTAGGTCTGTGAATGTATACAGAAGTATTTTCTTTCTCATAGCCCTTAAAAGACATAAGATAAAAACCCATTATCTCATATATGAAGAAAATTCCATTTTGATTGTTTGTATCTTTTTTTTCCCAAATTAATCATGATGGTAAAATCCAGTAAGAATCTCTGAGACTTATTTTATACACCAATGAAAATATCCATCATCAAGCTTACACTCTGTGCTGTATTAAATCGTGTGAACCCAATTCGCCACATATTTCATCAGTCCTACAACACAGCATGATGGATCTAAATTAATTTGGTGTAAATCCAGTGTAAATGAGATGAGGATCAAGCCCATTATTTTAAATTTAGTTTGCTTCTCATTTTGCTCAAATTATTGACAGGTTCTTGTGTCTAAATGACACAGTTTTTGTCTCAATACAATATACTGTTGTAAGATATTCTGCAAGTTGCCTTAGTATTGATTAAGCTAAGAAATATTCTAATAGTGCTTTTTCTAACAATGCACTGTAGACCTTCCTCTCTTAGGCAGAAACATAGTAAAGATAAAAATTAAAACCACATGACTGTGTAATATAGTAACATTTAATATTTATGCTTTATGTATACCTCTCTATCACAATTATATATTATATCTTTATTCGCATTGTCAGTGTACTGCTGTTCCTTTTTTTCACAGGTGAAAAAATATCTCTTCTCTGGAAATTCATTTCCATTTACTTAAAGTTAAATGGTTTGACTTTGAATTTTCATTATCTGCTGTTGGAAGGAGCCTGTGACAGGTATGAGAAAGAATGCTACAAAGCTTCATTGTATCATCTAATTTTTGCTTCACTTTAGTCAGATATCATTTAGGTAGAGAGTAAAATACTATACGTAGAACAGGATAAGATAGAACAAAACAGAGCAGAAATAAAATAAAATGAAAATAGGATATATAATGAATTACAGTAGAAAAATGCCTTTATCTTGAAGTGAGATTTTTTTTTAGTTATACTGATTCCTCACTAGTGAGAAAATTGAACTAATTTTATATAAAAGGAATATGTCATAACAGGATATGGCATTTATCTTCCTGAGATAGGGGTGACCTCATCATTCACAAGTGGCGTAGCTATGAATGAGTAATCAGCCTCCCCACCCATTAAGTGTAGATAAAGTCCACATCTTCTGTCTAAGTATTAAATATTCGATTTATTATTTTACAACTCGCTATCTCTACAAGTGTCCACTGACTGTTGCTTCAGTTGCTGCTACCAATATGTATCATCATCAGTGTGAAGCAAAAGCAGCTCCTCAAAAGGTGCCCTGCATAATAGTGAATGGAAGATGAGAAGGAAATGAAAATAACAGAGAAGAAGAAAACAAGAGAAGATGGATGCAGGAAAAAAAAATATGGGCAGGACAGGGATAAGGAAACTCTTTAACTGACCTATACTTTTGTTTCCTGTAATATTCCAAGGGCTTTATAACATACATGCAGAGAAAATATTTTTCATTATACTCACATATATCAGCTATCTCATATCTCAAGTTATATTGCTAAAGTTATTCCCAAAGGAATTTATATATGTATAATGCGAGAGAAATACATATAGTTAGGAAAGAATTTCTTTTTACTATTTATCAGCAGTGCACATTAGAGAAGAGCTGCAGTTAAAAAGATACAGTTTCTTTCTAGAACTATGTAAGATAACATAATTTTCTCCTTCAAATGATGTCACGTGCTGCATTTTGTTTTCATTCCTTTGTAAAAGCAATGGGTGCAGTTTAAAGAAAATATTTGGAGTTTAATTTTAAATCAAAAAGAACTGTCGGTTCATCTGTTTAAAAGAAAATCCTCTAAATAGAACATGAAGTCAGGAGAAAAAACATCAAAACTTAAATAGGAAGTACTCAAATATTTTACGTCGTCACAATTCCTCGACAGGTACTCAGGGTTGGAAGAGCAGATGAGGGAAATGTGTTTTTTGAAAGACTGTGCTGGGAATGAAGGGCAAGATTAAGGTAGCCCCCTCCCCCTTGTATTCTAAAGAAAAGCAAGCAGAGAATAAGATAGAAGGAAAGTGCCTGGGGAAAGTAGCATCACTATCGAAATCATAAAAGATGTATAAGGACATCAGTGGAAGAACTAGAAAAACTATTAGAAGAATGCCCTACAGGGCTATCCTGGTGGCTCAGCGATTAGCACACTGCGCTGCCGCTGGGAAAATGCAGCTCAGGTTTGAGGCTTGTCTTTGGATATCACTCATTGGTACTGGCAGCTGAGACCTTTATGAGGATGGTGAGTCCACAGCGGAGAAAGGCTGATACGTTGCTCACACGCCCAAAGGTAGGTACCTAGGCTCTGTTTTGACCACTGAAGCTGTCTCAGGAAGGAGTATCAGCTTGTCTCTGTCGTCAGCTGACCTAATTCACTCTCTGTGTGAAAACAAAACTGTGGCATACTGCGTAATGTCAAGGGACAACTAATTTTCCAAAGCTGGAACGTCAGTATTCGAGTCAATTTATCTTGCGTGGTATACTTTGCTCTGGCCCCAGATTTTAGTGAATGAGTTATCTCTTAGCACCAGAGGGTTCCTGCAGTGTTGATCCCCCACAAATTTTCTAGCAGCTCCAGCAGAAGATCAAGGGGCAGCCAGCTAGTTTTTCCAGTCTCTACATGTTTCTGCACAGAGCAGGTAATCTGTGATGTTCCTCCAGGCAGTTTTAGTACCCGTGTATCAATTTCTCTTGTTTTCAAGACCAGTGTTATGCCTCCAAAGTAAAGTAATCTGCTACTTTGTTGGCATCAAATTGGGGTCATGGAGACCACAACTAAATTGTGATGCTTCCATCTCCACAAAAACCTGATTCATACCACACAGCCTGATAAGAAGCTTAATTCAAGAAAGTGGAAAAACAAATCTTGTAGATGCTTATTATCTCCAGGGCTTCTAAGAGATACCAGCCTATTATCCTGCGCTCTCACCACATCGTAATTTTGGTCCAGCAGTTCCCTTTGGTCCTGTTCATCCATAAGATAGGTGAAACTTATTAAGAACAGAGGGCTAGTCAACACACTTTTCCCTTTTATTTATTTATTTACTCTGGAAAGACACCATCAATACGCAGCTTAAGGTTTTTGACTACACTTAGAGGAAGATTCTTAACCCTTCCCTCGTGAAATAGTCATTCCCTTCTAACACAGAGAAACAGAAACCAAACATGCTCTGTTTCTCTTAACCTTTTTTTTTTTTTAATTAACAAATCCAAGTTAATTATACACATAGCAAAAAAAGCACAGAGCTCTCTCTCAGAGCTCTTTCAGACAAGCCTGTTACAGTCCAATGTGGCCTTTCTTCTTTGGTAGTTACCATCAGTGCTCCACTAAGCCGTGCAGCAGAGAACATGAGACATGAAAATTCACAAGTCTGCCCATGCCTGCGTTTCCTGCCTTACCATCCAAGTTGGAAGTCCCAATCAGCACCAAAACCAAGTGTGATAAGTGGGAGCTGGGATCTCTCAGCAACAGAGGTTGGAAGCATCCACTGCAGTTTGGAGCCATGCTAACTCCTTAAACCCATGCTTTTCTGTAGTTGTGGGGGTTTTTTTTGTTTTGTTTTGTTATAAGTTTTATAACAGCAGCATTATTTTTCCATTCATTGAAGAAGATGTAGTGCATCATGTTGTTACACAGCGTGGTCCCAGGCGAGCAGCCATGTAAATATGGGACTCTGCTCACAGTTTCTGTAACTTCAAGCACACATAGGAGTCAGAAATAAATACTTTGATCTTTGTTCCTAGTGTTTTTCCCAAAATAATAAAAACTTGTAAGGAAATACATGTGTCAAAGACTTGAATGCAGGCTAGCCTGTCTGGAAATGTATCCATGTCTAGGCACAAGAATTTCTAACAGAATACTCTTCTTAATTACAACTATTTATAATTCTGCAGTTTCATTTCTTACTGTTAAGAAGCTGTTTGTCCAAATTCCTTCCTTTCAACTTTTTTTTTTTTTAAAAAAAGGTTGACTTTTTTCTAGTCCCTTGATAGGACTGGTTGACAAAAGTTATTCCTTGCTAAGTGTGTCACCTTTTCTTTCTCCATGCTTAACATAGAAGAAAAAGCAAGGGAACTCCTCCAGCCAAACTTTCATTTGTTTTGACATGGGTCCTTTATTCTGGAGTAAACTTCCTACAGATTTTCAAGCATATTTCATTTAATACACATTTGGCCTTTTCAGTCTGGAACAAGAAGAAATATCAGAGAGTTCATACAAGTAGATGTAACAACAGCAACAACATCTGCACAGTGACAAGAGTTTATTTTTAGTTGCAACTTGTAATAATGACTATTTGTCTCCTGAGCTTCTCAATTTCTGCAACAATTTTTTTGAAAAATATATTTGTATCAAGGTCTGCAGCATCATGGGAAGTTTCACCATTAAAAAAACAATAGGAAAAATGACTTCCTTTAACTGGACTAAATAAATACTTCTTACTAAAACAATTAAAACATTTACAGAAAAAAACTATCATACAGGTACAACTAATTTTGAATCTTTTTGGGAATATCCAGATATAGCAGTAATTCTTCCTATATTCAAATGCAATCACTGAATTCATTACAAAGTTAAATTTTGTCTTGAAGAATATTATTAACAGCCCATGGTATTTTCTATGTCATCAATTCAATAACAGCTTTTCTGTGTATCCAGTCCTTCACTATATTCCAACCAAGTACAGCAACTAGATTTATCTAGACTATACTATAATCTATTAATCTTTCTGAAGCTGAACTTTTGCTTCTAATCAGTTTTACTCAACTGTTGTCAGCCTATGGAGAAGTAGAAGAGTGCAAGGGTGAAGATCTGCATAATAAAGAAGATACTATATGCAAAAAAATCTTGAATTAATGAAATGACTAAAGCTGATATATCAACCACCTGAAGCAGAAAAAAAACAAGGTTAAGATTTTTCTTGAACTCATTGTACATCTTACACTTTTTATGGTATACATTAATAAAAATACTTCAAAGTTTGCATATCTGAAGACAAGAAGAAATATTGAGTTTAAACAGCAATGATATTTTTAGTTTTCAGAATATTCTTGTTATAAGTCCTTGCTATTTCTACTAACCTTACTCTTTTGCATTTGCTTTTTAGGTGAAGGAGAGTCCATAAGTGGGAATAATGCACAATAATTTGACTTTTGAGAGACTGTAAGCTCTTCGAAGCTATTGTTATAACAGATGATGCTTAGCATTGCAAATCATTCTGACTTACTTTTAACTCCTGGTATCTGAAATAGACTGTGTACCTACTTTCATATGGTGCTGTTTGGCTAATAGAAACTCCACATGGCTGGAGTGAAATTATTTAATTTATAGAGTTTAAAATATCTGTTATCTTCACTGTTAGTTAGGAAGATCTTTAAAAATTGAAAGAATACCATTAATATGGTTTTCAGGGAAAACAATAATTTAGAAAAAAAAACCCACCACAAAACAAACATACCATATACCTGCAAAACCTGCTCACTTGAGTGTACCTTTATAATTATCAAACAATATTTCTTTAGGTATGGACTGCATTTTGATATTGTTGATTTCATCACACACACATTATTCCACAATCTAAAACCAAAAAACAAAAAAAGCCCCCGAAAATCACCAAACAAAACCAAAACCAAAACCAAACCCAACCATAGTTTTGCAGGCAGATGCCTAGTGATTTATTATCAGGTTCAGTTATGATGCTGCAGGTAGATAAAATTACTACTAACCTTTCAAAAGAGGTCTACATGTAAATGGTAACTATCATATAAAGAAACTAGAATTTTACTCTCCCATTAACTTCAGGGTAATGGGGAGATCAGTATCTTTGAGTGTCCAGCCACTGGTTTTCATACACGAATATTCAGAAATCCAGTCAACTCAAAATGGAGACCACTGTTGGAGACACAGTCCTTGTTTGGAAAGCAAAACTGAGGATTTCCTAAGGCTTCATGCTCTGAGAAAAGGAGCTGTGGAGCAGAAGATGAGTCAATGCCTTTTTCCACCACTAAGTACTGAAGTTAATGTGAGTGTGAATCTATATTTCTTTGTTCAGAATTACTGTAAATGTTCTCTCATGAAGAAATTGCTCAGTCTAAAGATAATTATAGTTACATAGTCATTCAGGTGAATTAGTGCAGGGAAATGAAGGTGGCTCACCTCATTACTAATGGACACAAGCAGTGTGTGATGACTGACTCTAAACACTGGCTGTTCTGAAGTGTCCTAGCTCAGATACCAGCAACAGTATCTGCTTGGCTAGCAGATGTGTATGCCCTGCTCACAGCTAATTATTTCTGCAGAGTGACAGTCTGATGGCGATTAAAAATATATATTAATATATATGGTATATTAGACCTATAAATATATCTTGCCTGATTTATTTGGTCTGAGCTCATCTATAAATTGTCTGGCTTCTGAAGGAAAATGGCAAAATTGTCTTGCATGTAGAGGGATAGGTTTCAAGTTAAATCAGCGGTTACAACAAAAAATCTAAATGAATGACAAACTCTGAAGAGCTCAAACAAGGCAAATTGTAATACATAAATATCAGAGGGCATGTATATATCTTCAACAGATAGGAAACCTGAGATCTGGATGGGTGGAAGAAAAAAAAAAACGTTCAGATTATTCCTTCCCTCTGAGAAACTAAGAAGAATAAGAAGAGCATTACAGTACAGCATTGTGGTTCGAAAAACAACTCACATTATTCAATCATGAATTTGAGTAATAATTTAGTTGTAGTCTATTTCAAGGGAGTAAGTAAAAGCAAGCAAGCTCATCTTCCCCCAACTATCTCCCCTGTCACTTTAATTTCCCAGAATTCTGTGTTTTTTTTAAAAAAATTTAATCAAACCAAAACATACCCCTGCCCGCAATCCAAATAAACAAAAAAAAACCCCAAAACCCAAAAGAACAACAACAATAACAAAAAAACCCCAACCCCACACAAAATTAAGAATCACAGAAAAAAAGCATAAATAAGTATTTTGAGTATATCATATTGGACTTTTCCTCTGACTTTCATGAAGAACAAAGAAGTGCTGATCCATTTGTTTCTAAAAGTTATCATTCTGGTTTTTTTTCACCTTCCCCCTCACCCCACTCCCCCCCAAAAATGTCTATAAAAGGCTAATAGCAAAAAGTCTGCAAGATGCTTCTTTTTTCATATGAGGTGTTCAGTACTGCTTATCTGGAATCAACAAACTACAATCACAAGAAATAAGTTTTCACTAAAGGATATTGAGGTTTGCTTTTGTTTTTATGAAGTGTTTGAATATTTAGTCTTGAAAGTATGATAGTGGAATCAGCAGTCTAATGCTATTAAAAATTAATATTAAATTGAATTAAGAATATTTTTTTATAGTGTTTCATTGAAGTCAATGGGCCAGCATTATCAGAAGTGAGTCTCATTGAAGTTGTGAAGATTAATTTTTGATAGCAAGCCACTGAAGTCAAAGGGAACAGGCTGAAGAAAGTTAAACCACACAGTGCAATTACATTCAATACAGCTTTGTCTTGTGAATTTAAAAAAAAAAAAAAAAATGAGATTTGTGTATCATCACCTTCACACACTTATTAAAAAAAAAACCCCGGAGTAGTATCACAGAGGGTGGTGGAGTGACTGAAAACAGATGCTGCAGCTAGGCTTTTAGGATAATTGTACAATACCTTTTAACAGTACAGCTCACAATATTACAACATGTTTTCAAAAAGAGAAATGTTAGGCTAGATATTACATACCCTATAGTCTTTGAATAGTGCCCCAAGGTCTTGCTTTTGCTAGATAGCCATGAGATTTGGGCTGAAGGAGCCAAATGTCTCATGCAAAGGGTAGCAATTGTGAAAAACACATTCACTGCCTTTCTCTCCCAATACGAACGAAAAGTCTTCTGTCATGAGAACAAGCGTACCCTCACTTTAGTGAAATCCAGACACAAAATATTTACAGGATTTGCAACATTTAACTAATGGAGAATAAATTTAGTTACTTATCAACAGGAAAAAGAATCTTCAACATTTTTAAAACTTAAATTTAATTACTGTTAACTTCTCAAATATTTAGAGGAACTCACATAAAACCAGCAGATGCATGACAGGTCCTGTTCTATTTTGTACAAGTTCAGAGTGAAGTGGTTTCACTCTTTTGGCTTGCAGCCAAACCCACTCACTCTCTCACTCTCCTCACCCTCCCTGGGAGTAGGGGAGAAAATTGGAAGGATAAGGGCAAGGAGACTCATGGGTTGAGATAAAAACAATTTACTAATTAAAATAAAGTTATAATGATAACAACAGTGATAACAGAATATACAAATGAGGGATGGACAGTGCAATTGCTCATCATCCACTGACTGATGCCCAGTCTGTGCCAGCCAGCCATCCCAGAGCAGAGATAGTCCTAAAAACCAAAATCTTGGAAGAGTGAGGCCAAGCGATCCTGGAGAGAATACCCCTGATTTCTGGTCAGCCCTGGTTAATATACTGGCACGACGTGACATGATCTGGAATTTCTCATTGGCACATCCAAATGCCAGTTTGGGTTTTGCTATTCACTGCCCTTCTCCCTCCCAGTCCTGATGCAGCTGTGAACAGCCAAACACGGTGGCCTTGAGCTCCAGCAGCAGCTAATGACATTGGTACTTTATCAACTTTCTTCTCATAATAAATCCTACACTGAATCTAAACCATAGCTATTCTAACTACTAAGAAGAAAATTAACTCTATCCTAGTAAACCCAGGACAGCGAGAGACTTCCTTTGCTTTACCATTTCATGGATGCTGTAATTCCCCAAACACTTACCACTGTATAATCACATTACAACTAAAAAAAAAAAAAAGTCAATGGGCAAATACTATACACAAACTTGAACTAGATACGTGGAGGTATATAAATAGTTCAAAGCGATGACATTGTATAATTGATATGCAGGTTTTGGTTTTGTTTGGTTTTGGGTTTTTTTTCCCACAACTCTAAAATGTTCTCTGTGCTCTAGATCCATTCCCGATTGATTAAAAATGATACTGTAAACATTTTTAATTTAAATGTACAAGTAGAACAATTCCAAGATTCATTGAATGCTTAATTCTTTATCTTCATGAGTATCTTTGCAGCTCAGAATAATTCTGCATTTGTGGAATTCCTGGAGTGAAAGTATAACTTAATGTCCCATGAACACTGGGACAAAGGACATAAGCCAACTAGGATGGTGCATATAGAGTAACACAAGATAAATAAAGTATGTGCAACCCAGCCAATGTAGGACTTCAAATGTCTAAGTCAGTCTATGTAGATTAGCTTAAGTAGTCTCAAACCTGTCCTCTAAAACTACAGGCAGACAATGATGAGAATAAACCAGCAAAACACCAAATGTCCTGTCTCTTTCAAGTGTAATAAATGATTTTGTTCATTCTACCTTAGCTGCAGGAAGCAAATCATGTATCTCAGTAGAGAAGACATTTATGTAACTTTAAAGTCGCCCCATCATATAACATGCTTTTCAGGTGAGTTAGGAAAAGGTGACTCCAGACCAGCTACACTAGTACAATGTTCTCTTACACTGCTCACACCGGTACTCACACTTTTAATGCCAGCTCTCAGCAAAGGTTGGGCAGAATTTTTTTTCTACTCTTACATGGCCTTGTGATGCAGCTTCATAGAAACAGATGGCTGCAAGGAAATGTCATTCTTTTTACTTGTTTATCTTGAAATTCACCTACATTGTTGTCATCATAAAATTTGTCATTCAAATCTTTCTCAAAGTCTTAAAAAAACCCCAAACTGTATATCTGGAGATATTATCAAAAAACTCTCTTCATAGAGTGATGCGGGGTTACAGAAAAATACAGTAATTAAAAAGGATCTGAGAGAGCACCACAATCAGTCCTTGTGCAGGTCACTGGAGACTGACTAACTGGTTTTGGCTGAGACAAGTTCTGTGTGTTAACAGCTAAGCTTGCTTTCTTCCTTGGACAGCACAAAGGAAGGAGAGAATTCACAATCCAAATAGTTTCTGAAGGACTAATATTATTGAAGAAAGAATGAAAATGATGTTTTGACAGTTTAATACCTTTTAAAAAAATAATTGAAGTAAGAAAGTTAGGAGCTGGGATTAGTCAAATCAGTGTGACTTGAAATGGCAGAAATTATAAAACCTAAAAAGGAAATTTTTTTATGGTAACTTTACCACACTCTTCATTGTAGAAGGGCATATCTATAATTACATATGCATGGTAGAACCCCTGTAAAGTAATCACTTTTAATGAACTAGCCCTGTTAAAATAATACATTTCTGGGCACCAAACCAAACATGTACAGGAATACACTGCAAACCTTCTGAATGATAAAGCAGGAAACTAAAAAGAAAATAAAGAAAACAAAAAGAACATTCAGTAGGAAACTGAACTGATAAGTCAACTTATATTAATAGTTGTACATGCTTTCATGAAATCAAAATAAATTTAATAAAGACAACTTTTAAAAATTACTATATGCTGGAGAAATATTATTTACTACAAATAAAAGATTTTCCCTAAGGAGGTTGCTTGTAATTTCATCTCTTGTGCTGATTTCAGGAGAATTATACCAGGAATGCACTTGTTCCTTTTAGAGTATTTGTTTCATGGTAGATATACGTTTTGCTTTATTAGGGCAGCACTGCACACTGTGTGATAGACATCCAGTCTCTGATCAGTGAACGTTGTTCTACTTAAAAAGCCTGACCCTAAGCACAGCTTACATCCAGGTCCTCAAATAGTTTTCAGTACTCAACTCTTTTTGAAAATCCAAAGTGATACTACCTAAGATCCAGATCTTCAGAGATACTTGGTTTTCTGATATCCAGTGAGTGCTGAGGTCATCAAGTCTCAGGAGGCAGCCAGCATTTCGATGCTTCAGACATATGCTATCATTCTCACTCGACATTCACCTTTTCCCCCCAGATTTGGGAGCCAAAGCTGGCAGTGATATTTAGTCTGAGCACGATGGGATCAGGGTATATGAATGTTTGCTTAGTTTTACATAACCAATTGACTCATCAGGGAGAAACTGAACTTCCAAGGAACATGTCAAACATTCATTTTTGCTTCCCTCATCATTGGATTACCAATGCAGAAGATCCTCAGGAATACAATTAGCTTATTAAGGCTTTAATTAAGATTAAATCTTCCAGTATCTTCTGTTCTAACATCAAATCAATTTGTTGCAGAAATTCATTCTAATTTTAGAAGGGGAGGAGACCAGGGCTCTAGAAGCTGGGTAGGTGACCCACCTGGTGAGCAAGCTTTCGCTTTGGCAAAAAAGCCTTCAAAAATGAAGACTGATAAAAAGACAACAGGAAATTGAGAATGGATATCAATGTGTGAGAAATAAAGGGCAGTCACAAATACTACAGAATAAAACAACAACATAGTGAATTAATTTTCTAAATTATATTTTGAAGGTTAAGTATTTTGCCCCTTAATATCACTCCGATAAAGGTTTCAGTGTAATTTTTGTGCCTCATGTGTTCATCTTTTAACATATTCTTGTATTTCAAAATATATGTTGTACCCAGATATTGTTGAAACATATTACTGGGAAATTGTAATGGATTATACAAGAAGAGTAAAAATTAGTGCTACGGGGATGATGATGTTCCATACCAAGTTAATTAGTTCATTTTACATCTCTTTGTGGTTCAGTCCAAACCCAGGACTACCTCTGTTTCCTGACAGTAACTGTGACACAGCCTTCTGCTGTGATAACTTGTTCTGAAGTTGCCTAAATTAAGAGGCAGGAGGCAGTTATTTGGAGCTACATTTCTGTGGATGAAATATGGCAGATTAAGTGATTCTGAGCTGCTAACCTCAGCCTCTACCCTTCGAGCTTTTTCAGAGCTCTTGTGACTCATTGCCATTCTCCTGAAGTCACAGAGAAAGGACACACGGTTTTAATTACGATCACAAAAAAAGTCTATCAGGCATATGGAGATAACAGCCCAGAATTTTTACGAGACCTTGGAGAAGTTGGTTTGCCAGAATTTGAAACCCTGGAAGCTGACTTATTTCAGCCTGGGAGAAA
Organism: Caprimulgus europaeus; assembly: GCA_907165065.1. The sequence goes on from OU015532.1 coordinate 29,436,817, forward strand.
ATTTCCCGAGCCTCTGACTTTTTGCCAGGAGAATCTGAAAATAAAATTACTAATATGTGACCTTTGTTTTTTAAATGGATGAAAGAGGAAAAGTACAGATAACAATATCTGAAAAATACAACACATTTCTATGAAGTAATTGCAACTTGTTTTGAACTTTATTTTAAAGCTCTTCCTCATGTAACTTGCTTGAGGTCCTAGCATGTTAGGTTGAAGTCAGTGAAATTTTACTGTGCTAGAAGGATTGGGTCCTTGATAACAACATCGTAATGGCTGTAAAGAATTTGCAGAGTAACACAGCATTTAATTATTTTAAGATTTCTTAAATTATTATTATTTAGGGGAGGGTGGGGAGGTGAGGAGGCAAATATTTCCTGATATCCTGTTGAGTGATCAAGACTTCTTTTAAAAATAGATTTGATAAAACTCTTTTGATTACTTTCCTAATGGAAATGCTAAAATTTAAATCACTATTCTCAAAAGAAGAGGAATAGGATTATTATTCTGGTGCCTTTGTTGATTTCCACTGGAATCAGCACCCTCTAAGAGAAGATTTTATAGATACACTTAATCTGCAAAACATTAAACTAACTCAGAGTCTAGCTACATTTAACTGCAAAAGAACAAACTTTATGAAGAACAGCAAAATGTTAACTCCTCAACCTCCTGAATTTAGAGCTTCATAATATTGACTTTTGTTTCCATTTATCTATAGGAGCTACTTTAGTGGTATTTAGAAAATGTATTGTAACAATTTATAATTCTAAAAACATAGTGGAGGCAGAAGAAGCCTATAATGGAGAGATACCAGAGGCAGAGGGTTCAGTTCATAAAACTTCTTTCATTCATCATTTTCATCTAGAGTAAACACGGCAAGGAGGAGAGTTCACAAGAGGTACCACACTGAATAAAGTCTATCAACAAAATAGTTTAAAGCCATTACTCCATCAGGCAACATGTGTAATCAGCTCCCTCCCTACTTCGTGCTTTCCATGAAGGAACACCGCTGTCTCTGGGAGTGTGCTGGAGCTCCATTTGACTTCAGGGAGAACAGGGCTAGACTCTAACATAACCAAATTCCCATTGGCATTGGGGGTGCACTACCCTTTTAAGGATCACAGATTTTTTTTTTCTCTGCAGAGAGAAATAACCTAGCAGCAGTGAATTATGAGCAATCATTGACCATTCAGAGTAATAACTAGTTTATTAAGGGAGCTATTTACAAAGGCACTGCAATTATAGCTGCCTCCTAAGTAAGTATACACAGACTGATTTCTTAGTGCCTCCAAATTCTTTTCTCTCGCAACCTGTATTTCTTTTACATACATATAGCATAAATCCCGAGCAAACATAACAGCATGTGGCTTTTATCTATTTTCCCTCCCTGTAAAGACATTCAAGAAGGAAAAGGGAGAGAAATAACTAAGACCAAAATAACTACAATGATGCTGCCTCTTGGACAAAAATATAGGAAAACCAGAGCTAAGAATTCCACCAAATTCAGAAGTTATTATTCAGGGCCAAACTCTTGTACTTACAATAACTTGTAACTTAGAATACTGGCTCAGCAAGTGCTTTTTGGAAAGAGGGAGTGTGAGCCTTCTTCTCCCATACAGCTGAGGTAGCACTATGAAGATGCAGAGGCAAATTTCAGGTGGAAGAGATGATTACATAGCTCTTTTAACATCCATGTGTGACTTGGGTAATCAGTGAGTCAGCTGGGTTTTCAATTTTATTTTGCCTCCCACATGGAAAGTTGCCATCATAAAGCTTGAGATGGACTTTATTCAACATACAAAACTCTCTCTGTAACTTTGTAAATTCACAACTTGTCAATCCATTTTTGCCCATACAAGGAACCATTTAATTATTTTCTCACAATTTAAAACAATCTTTACTAAATGGTCAAAATTCCACATGGTGTTAAGCACCAGAAGCGTTCACTGAAATCAAACTATGCCAAACAGTGCTCAGCCCATAGGTAGTCCTGCAGAATTCAACTTCTCCACTCAGTACAAAAGCAGTATTACTCTGAAACCTGCATTAGTTCATTGTTTTCTCCTAAGAGCATAGAAGTAAGAGTTAAGCACCACAGTGCACATTCTTAAATCCATCGTACATACTATCTCTCTAAGCAAGCAGAAGTATAGTGTCTTCTGAGGACAAGAGACCAGTGACCAAATTGCTATTGAATTGGTTGAACTACAAGTACAATGAAGCCCAGAGCTGTAGCCATTTGGCAAAGAGCCTTATGATCTGTTGTACTGTGGCATGGGTTTCCTGCAGAGATTGGGCTTTATCATGAATGCTGGTGGCCATTGCCATCACTGCGTGACTGAGATGGGGATGGAGTAACAATATGGGAGTAGCATTGGGAAATTCAGATTTTTTTTTCCCTCCCTTCCTCCCTCTTTTTTTACCTTATTTTTCCACTTCCATGTGGTTTTTATTCTGATTTTGAGGACAGAAATAATCATGCACTTACCCTGTAATAATGTAGTAATCTGTCATATAAATACCCTGCCATTATATGGTAATTATGGTTTCATTAAATGATCAACAGCTACCATGTTAGCCAAGAATAATTACACATTTGTGCCCTGTATCTTAAAGTGTTCTCAGCTCCTTTTTTTTTTTTAATAGAAAAAGGGGGAAAAATGTTCCCTTGTGAATAAGACCACAATTTGGCCCAATGTATGCATTTATTTAGTATCATTTGGAATGCACCAATCTCCTATTTTGACTTTATTCCACAGCATACCAAGGTCTCATTTAAAGGAACTTCACCACAGCTATTATGGCTACACATTTTCAAAGTTTCCTGAATAAGGGACCATTCCACATTACTGCTTTTTTTCATTTTCATTTCCAAGACCAGTTCATTACTTTCCAGAAATTTAATAATGCACTAGTGTATGGATTACAGCTCTCTGGCTGTACAACCTGGTCTAATATTTGATGCTGACCCAAACAATCTAGTAACTTGAAAATTTCTGTGATTGTCCTCAGCTCTAAATATCTTCTTATGGTTAGTAAAGACAAACGTTCTCTGCTTGTGAAATCTTTTCTTGAGTTGAAAATGGAGATATCGGACATAAGAAGCATATATAGTATTCATACAAGCAGAATTAAATTATACTGAATAGACCCATGTATGTAGATCTGCTAAATTTTACTATGTAGACATGAGAAATTAACATTTTCCTACTGGTAACCTTTTAACACAAATGCATGATTATTCACTACATGCAGCTTTTGACCATTCATTGAAACAACGGTTGTCAATAGCTCCAGTATTCTGGATAAATACAAGATGATTGAATTTAGAGTGCAGTTTGGATGCGTTATCATGGACTTGTAGGCTCCTGAGCCACCCCTGAGTACCTAACTCGTTGACATGGACCTGGAAGGCTCTGTGAGAGATTGATACACTCCTGGAGTGGCAACTACAGCCCAGTGGGATATCCTTGGATAGCAAAAGCAACACTAGTCACCTAAGCTTGGACATTGAGTTGTGCCTTAGTTATCTGATCATGGTCAACTCATCTTCCTCCTGGCCAGGCAAGTGGCAAAGTCAAGGAGCTTCAGTTGAAATTGGTGCCATAGCTCCATTTTGCTTAACTAGACCAAGATTTATTTTCAGAGACATATGCATAAACACTGGATGAGAAATGGGGGGGGACAGGGAAGGAAGGAAAGGGGAGGAGAGGAGGGAGGAAGGGAGAGAGGGAGGAAGTACATTTTCACAGCTTCTCCTTTAAGTCTCTCCCATGATACACACAGCTTTGGCCCATTAATTCTGCATTTCTCTCCTGCCACCAACCCATTTTTCTTCTTCCAAGTGCTTTCTTTTGCAGGCACTTTACACTTTTCAGATGCACTCTTCCTCATCAACCTTCTCTTTTCCTGCTCTCACTGTAGAGTCCCTGTTGTAGTTGTTTTGACCTATTTGTCAGCATTTTCTTTTCTTTTTCCTGTGTAATTTAAATTGTCAGTTCCAGAATTTCAGGGAACCTTCTGTTTCCAACATATTCATAGGATCTGATTCAGCATGATAACTTGAGCCCATGCATAACCTGACACATTCATTAAAAATACACATGAACTGAAATAATTGAACATGTGCTTCACAGAACATTTTCCAAAGCATTCCACTTCACTAAAAAGTAAAAAGGGCAAGGTTATTACAACACATACTCTGTACTATTTCCTTGTGTTTGGAGTAGCTCTAGAAGAATCTCTTTTCCTTTTAGACAAACACATATGTCGTTTACATTGAGTTAAATGCAAGCAAAATTTCAAACGCAATACAAACACAGTGGTTGAAGACTGTCTTCCTGAAATGTAGACTTTCATCCAATGAAAAATTATTTCTTTCCATCATTTCCTCATCTTAAACCTTTCATTTGTTTCTTTTACAAAGACAAAAAGACTCACATTCTGTGATGCAAGTAATTTCTCTCAAATTAATAAAATAACTTGGATTTTAAATCTTCGATACAGACTCTGGATGGGGTTGAGCAGTGAAGTCTAATCATAGCATGCTTTATCCAGTGACAGCACTTGTCCTTTGACTGCCTGCCTAAAATCACTACAGCAATCTGTTCTCAGACCATAACACAAACTGTTGTGTACCACAGTTTATTGATTTGTATTTGTTCCGTGTCAGCATTGCAAGTGAGATACAATATACTCAGTAAAAAACAGGTATCCTAATGCGATCTTTCCAACCATATGGGTCCAACAATCTGTTGTTAGTACAAATGCCTATGTAGGTGCTTCTTGAAAAATAATGAGTAGAAGTATAAAAAAGGAAAAAAGTGTGCAACACAATAGAACAGAGACTATGCAAATGTAATCCTTAACCTTCGTAAATCATCATAGATGCCATAAGTTATGACACAGAATGAAGTCTGCACATATTGCTGAATAAATAAGAAGGATCAGAAAATCCAGAGAATTTCTAGATCTTATAGAGACTTTTGTCTTATGTTCTTAAATTCCACTTTTTCGTAAGCCTTATTTATAGATACTTTCAGGGCATCTAAAAAGTATTTTCCATGTGGAATTTATTCCCAGTCTCTGTTGTTACTGTGCATATACAAAGAAAATAAAAGCCTCCGCAACAAGTACGAAAATGCAATCAAGAAATTCAGAGAGATTTGTACTCCCCCTCCTCCAATTACCACTCAAGAGAGAAAAACCTGACTGTTGAGAGGTGAAAAGCAGTTCTATCATGTTTTATTTATATATTTATTTATTTTTAAAAAGCTTTGCTAAGAAAGGGAATAATTTAATACTAGGACACATACAAAAGAAAGATGACCACTGATTCTATATGCAAGTAGAGCATACTCAGGTAACTTGACCTATATTTTAAAATATATAGATTTATTCTGTCAGTGGCTTCCAGCACAAAGGCTTTGGTCTTGCAACTGGAGACCTTGTCAAAGATCCAGGCCTGTGTGGAACCCTCCTAGCAGCAGGGTCCCCAGATGTGCTTTGGGGTGGGAGACAAAGTCACTAGCAGAGCAATAATATCTCTATGGTTGGCTTAATTGAACCTTCTGGATCCTTACACACTGACTGTTTAAAAATAGCTGAATATAGCAGCTGCACAAAGCTGGCGTCTTTTATCTTTATGTATCAGTCTTTTTTTTTTCATTTATGGCTCACACATTTTAAAAGTGAGCAAGTTATTAAGGATTTTATTGATGCAAGAGAAACATCTTCTAGTGATATAACAGAAGTAAGGATAAAACATAAGAATGAGGTGAACAATGGTACAAGCTTTGAACTTGAAAACATTTTGTGTTGTAGCTGAATGCCTTGGCAACAAGCCATATGATATGTGTACAATCCACATGGGCAGTTCAAAATGCAAATTATAAGGATGCAAGGACACTTTCAAACGTATTTAGTCTGTGACATGATTTGTTGTGTAAGTATATATTACAGGAAAAAAATTGCATTTAAGCAATACTAAAGTAAAAAATCATGGCAGGTAATAAAAATGTTTTATAAAAATGAAAATAAAACTCTTACTACTTAACATTAGCTACTAACTTTTAGAGTTGTGCCAAACCATTGTTTTGTTTTTAACTTTTTTTTTTTTTCATTTTTGCTGTGTTTTTGAGAGGTTCTCTCATCTTTTGAAAAAGTTCTCCCTTTCAATGGGGGAAAACCTGTTAGTGAAGAATATCTCAAAAGAAAAAAGAATTTTAAGTGCACATGAAAGGCACTTGAAGTGTGACTACTTTACAGCCTTATAGATCATGTCAGGTGAAACCAGTCAGTGTTTAACAAGGTAAGCAGTCGAACCCTTGAGGGTGGCCCTCCATGGCCCTTGCCAGCCCAGAGAACTGGAATCTTCTTCACAGTCTCTGGCTTTCAGTTTACCTAATTGTTGTGTTTTTCCTTTGAGCTTCTTCCAGTAATTGTTTATTAGAAACAATGGGTACTACTATTTTGATTTCCACCTCAGACAAATACCTTGTCCATTCTTTTTTCTTCTGTCTATACACATTTAAAGGAAACTCATGTTAGAATAGTAATGACACTTTAGGTATCCACCTTTATGTGTACAAATATGAGTCCAGATAAAACTGCCAGCTGCTTTCTTTTTTCTTCCGTTTATTCACAGAATCAATCACAGAACGGTAGGGGTTGTAAGGGACCTCTGGAGATCATCTAGTCCAACATCCCTGCCAAAGCAGGTTCACCTAGACCAAGTTGCATTCAAATCATAATGACCAGCTTTTGGATGCAGTAGGCTGGTCCTTGAGATGAAGAGTTCTCAGATCATCTTTGTTCCACAGAATTCCTGGGTAATCCTGGAGAAACTGTTTACTCCCTCTTCCACCACTGCAGATCTTTCCTTGTTATGTAATGGAATAAATTTCACCTTCACATAGGGATGAGTCTGTATGTAGTGGTCATATAGTGTGGGGAGTCATACTATGGAAAAATCTATAAATACATTTCATTTTAATTACATCCCTGAGTGCAAGTGTAGTCTTCCCTGTCTTGTGCACTCAGTATTGTCTTTGTCATAAATGGAAGCAGTTGAGCAAGAATTCATTTCATGAAGGATTTAGAAACAGGTAGTTGGATCCCTAGCTGTCTTGAATGGTAAACAGTAAATAGCTTAATGTGATGCAACAAATTAAATTAATCCCTTTCATGTGTATTGTCTGCATCTAGCCTTTCTTTTCTTCTCTTAAAAGAAAACAGGTCTAATACCCCCAATGTAAAACAAAATAATATGTCATAGTTAATTAAGTAATTGTCCTAAATAGCCATAACTAACAGATGCATGCCTACATATAGTCACATTGTGAATTCACAGAAAAGGGCATAAGAAATTAAGAAGTTTCAAATGGAAGAGAGATCACTAGATGAATTACTTTACCCTAAATATTGTAATTGGCCTCTCTTACAAGAACAGATACTTTAAAATTCCAGAGATGATAAATGAAGAACTTCATTAATTTAGGTCTTTACCCTTGAAGGAAACGTCTCTTTATACACATACATTTTTTTCCCTTCCTCCTCTCCTTTCTGCTCTCTTCTTTTTGGCTGTAGACACACAAAGCAGTATCATTGTGATCCAGGATTTAGTTGAAGAGATTTCATCTGGAATGGAGTCAAGCAGAGCAGTGGCAGGGGAGCTTTTACAGATTATGACCTGTAATCTGGTTAATACTCTGAAACACAGTGATCCAAATGTTGAGTAATTTTGGACAAGACCACAGTCTATGTGGCTACATGCCCTTCTGACAAGACATTTTGGAGGCCAAGATGAAACCAGTTATCTTAAATGTCCAATATAAGATAAAATGCTTTTTATATAACTACTGACACTTCAGTGTAATATTTTCAACAAGAGCAACATAAACTTTTAATCACAAGACCATCTCTTTATTCTCTGTCACCTTGCATGATGTTTCTCCTGGCAATAAAAAGCTACAGAAGCCTTAGTGTGATATAATTTCTTCCAGTGTTAATAAATACAGTAGGGCAGTAGCATTAAAACCCAAAGATTTAAATCTCTGTTTTGGAGTTCATCAGACAGCAAACTGGTTCACAGAACCTGGCTCAGGTCCTCAGCTCTTGAGTAAACTTCACACCCTCATGAAAAGCTAATTATGTAGATACAAGGTACATTTAACATCCCATGCTTGAGAAGCCAGGACAATGTCTAAAAAAAAGCCCTGTGACTAGATTGGAAGTTTGCCTTTATTGTCAAACGAAACACCAGCAAAATTGTTACAGTTTGTAAGTAGCTCCTGAACTCCTGTAAGTAGTTCAGACCATGTTGAACAAAGCTTCCCTGTGCTGGGAGTATATTTTATATGCTGCAGAGGCTCCTTTGAAAGAACTTCTGGCATGAATGTTTGAGAACAGGTGGCAGAGCAGCAATAGCTGTAAGAGGTGATCTATCATTACATGGATTCTTTGGTCCTCTCCCTCAACACAGAAGTGTAAAGGCTATGGAGTACTTCAGCCAATATACTTGAGTGGCTTGATTTTATTTTTTTTTTTTTTACTCCAGATTATGTCCTTTTTGCAGCACAAAGGCAAAGGATGCCACAGATGTTTCTCTTCCTGTTTATTTACATTAAGAACTGAAAGGGCAATTTCTTTTTTTCCTTCAGTGTCTACACTGTAGACTATTCACTGTTTTCATTTTTCTTTAATTTATAGATAGGAACTAAAGAACAAAATTTCATTACAGATAGTGGTTTTCACAATAAAATTCTAAGATCAGAAGGAGCTATTCTGGCTAACTGGGATAATTCCAGAATAACAGACAATAAATTTTAATTGAGCTAGAAAACATGTTTTAGAAAGACATCCCGTCTTGAATTTAGGCTCAATACACTTTCTTTTAAAGGATATTGGAAGATAAAAATAGAAATTCATTAGCATCCACAGTACTTGCTTGGAAGATACTCTGGAAATACAGACTACAAGCACAAACTGAAGAGCTCTAACTAGACTACTGGTGTAGGATTCACCACACTGAGCCTAAGATGTGCAAATTTTAGCTCTTCCGGGCTAAATTAGTCATCAGGATTACCTCTGTAGCTAGTGCAGAGAAATAGACTTCTGCTGAAATCAATCACACCTAGATAGATATCCCAAAGTCTAAGGCACCCAAAGTTGTGTGATGAAGGCCACCTTAAACAAGCAGTAGACAACAGAACCAAAAGAGCTGTAAGTCTTTACTTGCCCCATTCTTTTGATAATAAGAAAAAGTCCAAGGATTCCATCTTAACTGTAACAAAAATATATAATTCCCTGGTGCAAGGTAGGTTTCCTACAGTCAAAATATTTGTCTTATTTCTATCTTGAAGTTTTCTAATCTCAGTTTTCAGTAACTGTCTCATTTTATGCCTTGTCTGTTTGAATAAATAGATCCTTATGATTAGCTACAGATGTCCTATACAGGTACTGAGATTTGAGCATTTTGGCAAGTGAAATTATACATAGAAAGGATAGGAAACAGTTGCCTATGTTTTCAACTTTAACTCAAGACATTCCTGTGCTTTTCCGAGTTTTTTCAAATATTTTCAGAATATTTGTTTGTTTGCTTAGGAGAAATAAATAGGGATTATGTCCATAAAAGTCTGTTCAGAGTTAATGATACCTCTTTTCTCCTCATCCATTTTCTCATTTATATTAGCCTTCTTTGCCATAGCTTTGCTCTCACAAACAAGCTTACAAAATGGACTAAACCCAAATGGTTTAAACCAACATATTTTACACAAGTGTGACTATAGAATAAATTAAAAAAATACATGCTGCTCTGGACCAGCACGTACCAAGAGTGGTTACTAATTTTTTACATGCAAGTCAAAATGACTTGTACCAGTTTTGCAAAGCTATGGAAATTTCTAAGTTGATCTGAAGTCAGTAGGAGCAGCTTGTGATAAAATCCCTACTGGCCCGCACTGTGCAAAGCATGGATTATGGTGAAATTTGCCTTTCCCCCTTGCCTATTTTAGTAGCCATTTCTACAGGCACCTATGCAACACACTGCCTAACTCTTAAGTAATTATGTCCTCCGGGTATTTATAGCTTGGTAACCATAGTACTCTCCCTTGCTCTCCCCTCACAGTTTCGTAGTAATAAAGGAAGATACAGTAAAGCAATCAAGTGGATAAAAACTGTAAAAGACAGCAAGAAGTTAAGTATACAGGGTAGTTTTCCATAGGAACATTTGCATAATGTATCTGATCTAAGCTTCTTAAAGCCTCAAGTTATTTTAATTTTAAGGTAATTTTTAATTTTAAAAGTACAGTATGTATCTGCTGTGGAAGTTCAAAATAAAGACAGGAAGCATTTTTAAATTGCTGAAAGTCAGTAGCCGTGTACCTAAAGGCAGAGTTTGTTAGAAAGTTAATTCAGGTCCTGATGGCAGGCCTGCCCATAGATCCAGAGAGAATATTTTCTTCATCTTCCCCATCTTTAATGGGTCCAGTTCATTAACTACATCTTTCAAAACCAAAAAATTGATTGCAATTTTTAAAAAGCAGGAAAACTTATTTTCCTTTTCTAGTCTATGAATAACAACTAGGGGAAAAGAATGAGATTTACTAAAGTCTTAGACATAGTAGCCAGAAAGAATCAGTTCTCTTACTCTCTGTCTTCAGTAAAATCGCTTTTAAATTAAAAACATATTTATATAAATATACTTAATTGTTGTAAGTTAAGTAAAAAAACTTTAAATTTGAGGGATGAAAAAAAAAAAGTTATTTGTCAACATGTTTTACTGCTCATTTATTGTAAAGAATAAACTTTTATTTAAGGAAAATAAAGTACAAATGCACAACAAGATGATATTTAATTGTACAAATCCAAGCTTCCTGTGTGCTGATTTAAATCAATCCATCCTGAATTCAGTCTTTCCAGTCCCTGTACTTGTGGTAGTAGTTTTCTGGCCTTCCTTCAGTTTCTCAGTGTCTTTGTGGTAATGGTTGCGCCTAAAAAGGGAATGCAATGTTCCAAGTGACTTCACACAGACATGCCTAGGGCCTGATCCAAGCCTATTGACAGGGGCTGGAGTCCTTCCATTTGCTTCAGTGGGCTTTGAATCACTTATTTTATAAGGACATTGCCTCCTGGCTTCCTGATGTGGTAGCCAAGCACAAAGAGGCCACATTTACAGTGCTCCTTTTTTGTATTCTATCAAATGGCATTGTCATATCTATCTCGCTCTCACCATAATTTACCATCTTATTCAAAGAACTGTTTTAGGTCTCCTTCTTAGCTTTAGGGCATTTAGAATTAATGTACTAATTGTGTTACCTTTTATTTTTTGTAATTTAATCTGATTTGATTACTTTCTACTCACAAATGTAATTTTTCTAGATTTCCTCTGCTACTACTTCTCTGTTCCTCATAAGTAATGGCTGCTCCTCCCAATTCAACATAATTTATTAAAATTAGTGGCTCTGTTTACTGCCTTTCTGGAATCATTAATGATGTTAAAAAAGGCCTAGCATAACATGAATTTCTGTGGTAATCTAGGATTCTCTTTCCCATTGATTATGGTGCTGTAATACCCTTTGTAAACAGTTTTCCAGGTTGTCGTATCAAGTGATAACTATCTTCCAAATCAAACTAATCTGAATTTGTAAAAACTGGAAGCAAATATAACTTAATATTTATACAGAATCCAAATGTAGTACGTCCAGTACTATAAATGTCACTTCATGTTCAACCAGACAGATTATTATGGACTTTCTTAGCTTATTAAATAACAGCATCAATTATTCTATTAAAAAAAAAAAATTAATCATGTTCAACAAGTTAGTTTTACTAGTTTTTAACTCACAGTACTTATTTCATAGGACTCTTCAGTCATCTGGGTGCTTACTGCCCCCATTCCTCCTCTCTGTGGGATACAAAGTAGTCACTGTCAAAGGTCAGAACATTTTTGAAAGTGGAAATCCCTCCTCTTCTCTTCTCTTCTCTTCTCTTCTCTTCTCTTCTCTTCTCTTCTCTTCTCTTCTCTTCTCTTCTCTTCTCTTCTCTTCTCTTCTCTTCTCTTCTCTTCTCTTCTCTTGTCTTCTCTTCTCTTCTCTTCTCTTCTCTTCTCTTCTCTTCTCTTCTCTTCTCTTCTCTTCTCTCTCTCTCCTTTTTAAATATTTTTTCTTTTATTTTTCTTGCAGTCCTGTATGTCTTACTTTATCAGAAATTAAAAAAGAAATATGCCAGTGTTAAAACTTCACAGTGTAACTCCTTCAGCACTGTTAGGGTGTCAGTTACCTTAAACAGGCAACTTGCAAGTGCTCATGTATTTCAAGTATTCCCTTTTTTAGTCTTTCCTAATATAAATTTTACAGGGTCTGCCTGTCTTAATTTTTCTATCACCTCCCTCTACTTGCTCTGAAGGAACTATTTTTAAATTTTAAGGCATTATTTTAATTTTTCTTACCATTTATGACCAAGCACTTTTACCTCAGTCTTGCTTCTTCTAAAGTAAATAGGAGAGTGAATGGTATATCCAGAAGGCTCAGGAATACTACCAAGCTTACAAGTCTCACTATGTACTATGTATGCAGCCCAGCTCCGTGCCAGAGTGAGATCCAGGTAGGAATCACCCCACAATGCAACTTGACTTCCGTGTAAAAACAGCCCAGGAGAGGAGTTGTAACACATCTGAAAATATTATTGATGAGCACACATGGCGTGTACTGTGCCTGATATATTGAGTGTACCCTTAGTATTACAGAGACAGCTTTCTTTTGCTAATCCATTTGTTAGCATTATGTCACTCAACTGAAAAAAGTTTTGTTTTGGTTTGTTTTTTCCCCCTTGGTGTTCTTTCCATTTACAGTTTCCACAGCAATATGTTGATTCTTGTTAAAGTCTTATTCCATCATTCATAATGAAGCCACAAGACTGCCTCCTGAATCTCATACTCTGCTTTTTTGCTTCTTTTTTTTTTTTTTTTTTTTTTTTTTTCAGTAGCAGTCAAAATAGTATATTTTTATAAAAGTATCATCTTGGTACCATAGGTTTCTGCCCAACTGGTGAGCTTTAAGTCTTCCTTTGTGTTTTCCTCATTAGATTGTACAATCATTTCTCAGCTAAAATTTTCATAGGATTCAAGGAGCACTTTCTCTGAATTGAGACTGTAGTTTCCGGTCTCTTCGGTGGCTTTACATCACAGAATTTTACCTGAGTGATGAAGAAGGTGGAATGCCTTTGCAACATGTTTGCTTTATATTGAAAAAAATGCTGCTTTTGGTTACATTTTTTTGGTTTGTTGTGTTTTGCTTTTTTCAAATAAAATAACTTAATCTTCTCCTATATTACACACAGAGCTCCCACAATATCATTAGGAAACCAACCTGCACTTAAGGAGAAGTAGACCCTTTTTTGTTTTAAAAAATTAAAGAAAAGAGACACCTGGTATACACCAGGTATATACTAGCTGAAGGAATGATTGAAATAAACTCAAGAAACCTTGATGAATAACTTTCAGTCAAAAAACCCTGAAGCATCAAGAACTGATTATGGATCTTCAAAACAAACAAAAAAACCCCAAAAAAGCCAAACCCACAGAGGACTGCAAGCAGTCTGTTTCAACCAGGTTCTTTGTGGTATTAAAAGCTGACTTAAAAACATCAGTCACATCTGCAGAGGCAGCCTCAGAAGTGACTGAGCTTGAGCTCTGGAATCATGGAGCACAAATCAGTGTCTAAACTTTACCCATGATGGCATGGGATCTTGCACCGGTCGTGCAATGGTTGATTAGTCCTCCCTAGTGTGGTTGGTTTCTTTGTTTCTTTATTTGTTACACAGGTGACATAAAAAAAAAATGCATAAAAATAAGAAGCCTTCAGGAAAGCAATGTTAGTCAATAAACTATTGTAGCATGTGGTTTCAATGGATGTGAGCAGAGAGTTCTTTACAAGTAGTTTAACTTTCAGCCTCCTAGAAAAAATGACTGATTTTCTGACAGTCAGTTTGGCTGCCTCCCCACCGTCAGCAGATGCTCTTGCTCAGGACAGAAGTCCTAGCTGATTTTTGTTATGTTCACATAGTACTGTATGGAATAGCAGGACTCTAGTCTTGAGTTCTCACCCCTCTGGGCAGAGCTCAAACACTAAACTCACCTCATGAGTCTTATGTGTGGCTGCCAGGAAGGTGAAGACAAAAGTCTTTTTGAAATTACAAAGCAGATTAAGCAGCCTGTGAATACCTTGCCATTGAGATTGATACAGCCTCCTAATTTTTGGCACTGCTCTTTTGAGGAAAAAAGTAATCATTAAATATGGTAGGGATAATTACCAAACTGAGAAGAGCAAACTTTCAAACGAGCAACAGGCATGTTTTTGGGAAGGGAGAAGAGAGTGTTTGTTATTTTTAATTACAGCTCATTAGACACAGAGAATCAGCTCCCAAATCAGTGGGAAGACTGGCATTATTTCAGTAAAAGATAAATCAACCAACAAAATATCATATAAATCAGAACTATCTTTGCTCTGTTTTGAATCATTTTCCTCTGCAAATCTGCTTTTCTTGGCTGCACCACTTCATCATGTAAACAAAGCCTAGGTCAGATCTGTAGAGAACAGGAGATGCTGAGGATCCAGCATCCATCCATCCATTTTCTAATGTATGTCCACTTGGAGGGTAGGAAAAGGATTCCTTCAAACTAACTCTGGTCTGGTCTTCTACATCACAGCTGGGCATTAGATCTCCTGTACATTGGAGCTAGCTACTGTTGAGGCTTAATTTTTAAAATGTTTTACCTGAGAGCAATCCAGATTTTTATTGCACCACCCACAAAATGAACCAAAGGCCGGTAAGTGGAAATCACTGCAAGCTACCATGCAAAAGCACACTTTGAATCCAAACAAAAATGCAAGTATATGTATGAAAAGTCTTAAATATGAATGATCTGCAACAAAATGAGGTTGTAAAAGTTGTAGGGGAACTTATGCTCAGCAACTGAGCGGGATAACAGCAGCTAATTTTTTACCAGAAAATGTGTAAGCAAGGGCACAGAAAACTGTGGTACTAATCTTGCATTTGTTGCCATAAAGATAAACAACTCTTTGTTAAGTGATGCAACCATGAAATTGTGTCTCCGAAATATTCCTCAATGTAATATAAGCACTACTAAATGCAGATTCAGTTTCTTTTGGTGTCAATAAGAGTCTGTCATAAGACAATGATTATAGAAAATTATTTACGCTATTGCAACTTCACATTTTACATTCTCTGTGTTAGCATTCTTTTGAGTCTCTCCTTTTTGTCTTTGTCATATGTTTCTCCTTTTATTTGAATTGTAGAAGTTGATGGATTTGGTGTAAAATTGGTTTAATTGAGATTCCGTTTCAATTCTGCTCTATAGTATGATGAAACGCCAACTAGTCTAGCACTTTAATTAATTAGAAACCTGCTAAAGACATGGAATAGTATGTCTCAATTTCTAAACTGCCTATCAAGAGTATTGTATGAAATTTTTGCTGATGTTTTCATGAGGAAGCAGTACTGATTACTGTAATAAAACTCTTGTGAATCTGAGTTCAGGGAGTAATTCTGAGACCCAAAGGACATTAAGTCCAAGGGATCTGTAATGTGTCCTAACATATGCATTAATTCTGACCAGTTGTAACCTTTGTGCCTCTACTTCACACTTTTCCCCATGTCTCTTTAGTTCTCACTTTCCCATCTCACTTATGTGAAAGATTCTGCTACATGTAGAGGACACAAATATTTTGCTTTGAGGTATGAGAGAAATAGGCAAAGAAAGAACACAGTTTACATGAACTTTTAGAACTCCCCCATGACCCCACGTAGACCAAGATACTCCTCACAACACATTGGCTCTGCTTTCAGAAAGATGGGAAGTACCAGAAAGGCTGACATAAGCCTACATGTCTACAGAGAGCACCGGTTTAGTAATTCTTTGGGACATAATTACCGTAATACCCATCCATAAGAATTTATTGCAGGAAAGAATATGCTGTGAAGATCCTATTAGTCCCTTGCTGTCAGGAGTGCAATATTCTTGCCATAACCAAAAGGGAATCAATAAACATATACATATGTTTTAAACCAGAGTCAGTGTTGACTTTTTTAGCTACAGTTTACTTTTCTCACAAAACTCTTCAGCAAATACTATTTGCTATGCTGTGCAAAAATAGGCATCTCACATGAGTTAGACTGACTTCTTGTTCAAAGCATTCGAAAACTGACTATTTTAAGTAATGTTAATGCAGGGAAATACTTTCAATAATTGTGGCTGATGTTTACGCTGCTTCTCTTGAAATTCCAACAGAAATATAAAGTGCCTAGCACCAGAAGAACAATGTTTGCATTATGTCATTATTTTCCCACGTGAAGAAAAAAAAATGCACTATAGAACCAATGGTATTACAGAGTGAACAGATGAAATTATGAAACTGAGTACAGCTTATGGGGCAATGATAGGTATTGATTGCATGTGTTGTAGCAAGATGATGCAAAGTTCAAGTATTCTTTTCTGGGACTTCCCTAAGAGAACAAAGTAACA
Source organism: Caprimulgus europaeus (assembly GCA_907165065.1). The sequence continues at coordinate 29,453,357 of OU015532.1, forward strand.
CCTTTTCTCCTGTGAAACCAGAGGGCCCTCAAGTAAGATTTTCAGGAGGCTTGGAAAAGAAACAAGCAGGCATTTGTTATAGGCCCTTCTGACAGAGGTAAAAACTTCTTATAGAGGGAGGGAGGGAATTACAGGGAAGTTACTCTTCATCCTGTACACATAAAGCAAAATTTTAATTTAGTTTCACTTAATTTTGCTCTAGGAACCATCTTTGAAATAGTAAGATAAGCATGGGAGTCTGATGCACATGCAACCACTCATTTAAGTTTTCTGTTAATTTTTAGTTTGATAGTCATGTTTTGAGAGCCCAGGTAGACACATGCCATGGTGTAGGAAAGCCACTGCACATTCAAAACATTCAAAATGGTTTACTTCTTAACTTCTACAGCTTTCCCATTACCTACTATTCTCAAAGCTTGACATGAATCAAATCCTCTGTTCTCATGCTAAAGTAGTACTATTGAAAGGTAATTCGGAGGCTGAAATCCTCTCTTGATCTACATAGCAGAATTAGTAGCAATTGTCCACACTGATTGAATTCACTGTTTTCAGAGCAAAACTGGCATTCAGATTGGAGACTTTTGCAATGATTGCTCTGTCTTTTCTAGACTTGAATAAAAGCCATAATATTAACTTTAAGTTCCTTATGTATTTATAAAATACATAATGAAGATTATTGCTGGAGTTCAAAACTCTTATTTCCTATGGTATTTGTTCAGTCTACTGAGTCTCTATCTACACAAGACTCTCAAACAGGTAGCTATTAACCTGCATTACCAGATATTTTCTATCATGACTTTAATTTTCTCAGCCTAGAAAAGGGCTCTGTTCATTGAGACTGCCAAGGAAGATACTAGTTCTTTTCATTTGTGTCATTGCCTTTTGTAAGTCATCAGCTAGGAAGCAGAGATACGCCTATCATTTATAAATACACCAGTTCTACAGAAGCCGTGAAGCTTCCCATCAAGTGTAGGTTATTCTCATTAATGATAAATTAATAGCATGATAAAAAAATCTGAGCAATAGTGTCAAGATAGATTAGGAGCCAACATCAGTTTTGTATGACATAGGTTTAAAGGCAGAATGAAGATCCAATGGACTTCAGACATGTGGTAAGACAAGGAGTTTATATGGATATGGAGGTATCAAATAAGAGAAAACTGTTTTGAGCAAATAATGTTAAATTCAGAAGAAACGCATTAAGCTTCACTCCACTAACATTTTCTCTGAAGGAATGACTATGTGCGGGGCTAATCCTGTTCTCTACACAGACAAAACTCCCTTCAAGTCAGCAAGAGTTTTGCTGGTGTTAGAACTGCCTGATTGGTATCCAAACACAATCAGATTTACAGTTGAAGTGTCTCATAATCTTTCCAGCAAAAATATGACACAGTGGTCCCAATCCAGTGAAGACGTCCACCTAGACAGATTCTTATTTACAACCAGAGTGATTTATAAGAGCAGAGACTAAATCTGCCATTAAGATCATTGACATAGCCTTCCTCAATAGCAGGCCAAGAAACACTAAAGTAAAACTCTCTTCCTATTACTGAACGTTGTTTATAGCTGTTCTGTCAGTGCTCACCTCATATAGATTCAGTACAATTACTCATGTATTCATTCCCCAATGCCAATTTTTGTGCTTTATTTCCCTTTCTGTTAAAGAGGCCTAACTGCAGTGAAGTAAATATTATTCTTCTGGTACTGGGAATATGGAATTTATATACAAATTCCATGAGAAGCTTTTATACCTAGGCAGGCTACCAGCTTAATCAGATTATTAACTTCTGCTTGTTTCATTAAGCTACAAGAGCATTCCATTTACAGTGGCTTTTTTGGACACTGTGATAGTGTAGCATTGCATACGAGTTTGTGCTCTGAATAGGAATTTCAAAGCAAACTAAAAATATTTTATATAGTGTTTCCTGAATATGCCAGAAAGATCAATTCCATTATCCTAGCATTGTCAGAATAAGTAATTAATTAAAAAAACCAACTACACACCAAAACAAACAAAACACTCCCTACCACTTTACTAGAAAAGGGAAGTTACTTTTATTCCTTGTATCCAAAAATAGTTTATCTCATATGGATATAATTTTGATAAAGGTACAGTGAAAGAATAATCACAATGACAGTAAATAAATTCATAATTTGGAAGTAAAAGTTGGCAATATTTTCAGCCAATAGCTTGGCCACATAACCGAAGAAATATAGCCACATAACTGAAGAAATAAATTTCAAATAAAGTCTTCCCAAAGCAAGGGAGAGAGTTTTATACATTGTCCTGATAAACTGAAAATGCTTTATGATGTGTTGGGAAGCCAATTTTTTCACGAAAGACTCAACAACTATTGTGATGACTGTTCTTCTTTCAAAAAAAAATACCATCCTATCTGCAATATCTTTGTGATAAGAGCACTTCCCAAATATGGGAGACAGTTTAAATTACTCTGCCTGAGGATATTTCAACCTTCATTTTTAGCTGTTTGGCTAGTGTTGTAGCCACAAGGCTGCAAGGACTTTGGAAGGGAAATCCTTGTTAGTCCTGCCTGTTGAATTATTAAATATTCACAAGGGCAAAGACTGTGAGCATAGCCCTGCACCAGTTAAGACACTTATTGAACTGTATAAGGTTGTAGTACAAAAGAATTGGGTTTTGTCTCAGCCTTTTGCATTAGGAGTGCAATGAAAACAGACATTTTTCCTGGATTTTAAAGCTGAACTTTCATCCTCTACTGAATTTAAAACAAAAACACCTTGAACATTTACGTTAGCTCCAAGCATGTTTTAACTATAGCATCAACATCACCCAGTTTCAAGTGATGACTTAGAAATTTGAATGGCACCTGTCCCTATGAAGACAATGCATGTTCTTTCTCTTTTCTTAGCTTTTTCTGTAAAAACAAGCCATATATAAATCTATGAAGTCTATATTACTTGGGCAATATACTTCAGTTCTAGCCTACTGCATGCCAGTCATTCCAACAGTAACTCTCCTGTATGCAGAATGGCCAGTTATATTGAATTTTGTAGAATGGATTACTTTCTAGAAAATAATGTGTAATTAAAAGATAATGTAAGTTGTAACCTCTGTATGTGAAAAACCACTTTTGTACTTAAAAACCCAAACCAACTTGAGTACTTCCTTTCTGCAAAGCAAATAATTAAAAGTTAAATAAGAGAAGTGTTGTAAGTTATGCAATTAATTATTGGAAAAGCATCTGGATCTTGAAAGATTTAGGAAGCACAAGGGAATAATTGCAGTAGGATCTTCATTAGGTTTGATACATTTTGCATAACTTTTTTTCTATTAAATTAATCATTGTTATTTGTCACTCATCTATTTCTGAGTTAATTAACCTAACATACATCCTGGCTCTGGTCCATAACATACATCCGTAATGCTTAGGTCAATCTCTGTGGTATTCTTTCTTTCTGATATGTCAAGGCAGAAAGATGGTTTTTTGTACTTGTTCTCCACAGCTCTGCTGAGTTTATGAAAGATGCTGAGCACAATAAGCCAGGTCATGCCTATTTTTTAAAATGTGCTTTGTAGAAGATTTAAGAGAAGAGGGACAAAAAAAAAAAAAAAAAAGTGCTAAGTACAGTATTTTGTACTCGTTGCTGGAAGCGTAGTCCATATCACAAAACTCAATTTGTATTACAGTAATGTTGAGTTACATATTGAGTTTTGCTTAACACTCCATTGCTAAAATGAAGGATGATCTTTGAGTTAAAAAGTGAAGAAAGAGAAAGAGAGAGTGAGAGAAAACAGGAGAGGCAGAGCCACAAGGTATTTCTATTTAAAGCTATATTTAATATTGCCCTGGATACTTAAAAGTTTTCTGACAGCTCCACAAAGCATTCAGATCATCAGATTTAATGAGTTTGGGCACCTAAATTACATATTTCAAGTTTAGGAGCCTAAATTCAATCTACATGGCCTACTTTGAAAGCTGAAGGGGCTAATCAAAATTTCTGAAAACCAATTTTTTTGTTTCAAGATCCAGATATGTTTGAGATCCACAGATTTTTGAGACCTATATTCAGTTATTTTTAACTAGATCACCATTATCTTTCTTGCTTTTAGAGCTGCAGTGGATGGGGAGAGAACCAACAGTGCTTACAGCAGTACTGCAGAGCTATTTCTCTATTGAGATCTTGTTTTTGTACGAATGAATTAGTTTCTGTTATTTTTTTTCTCCCTATTTCCTTGAAGTGAAATGAGAAAGTATTTGTGAGGGGGTTTTAAGACATCAGGGGCATACTGTGAAATTCTAAAACTTTTTAGAAGATAACTATCTAGGATAAGGGAAAAAAGACTATTCTTTTGTCAGCCTTGATATCAAATGCCATAACTTAAGACCTTTTATCATGAATAGTAAGCAGTGAGACAAATAGTTGCTGTTGACAGGAAGAAGTAGGGTGCAATTGTTAGAGAGGGCAAGGGTTAATATAACCAAAGAAATGCAATACCTACAGGACTGAAGACATTTAACAACCATTTAGTATCTTTGATTAAACAACACAGAAAGATGCTGTCTCTTACATATAAAATATTTTATGTATAATAACTGTCATCAGTATCTTGTTGATAATGATTCTTGTTCATATAAAATAATATAATTTAGAAGAAAACTTCTAACTGTAAGGAAAACAATATTTTGGAATACTCCTGAAATAGGAACAAAGTAGTGACAGTTCTGTCCCATTAAAGATGATGATTTATTTGCTTCAGAAGAACATTACCTGATGTGAAGATATTCAAGAACAAGATGAAATACCTTTAAAGATCTTCTCCATTCCTAGGTTATCTTTTTAACTAGGGAGTCAGCCTACTTGAGTTTTAGTTGTTGAAAAACAGCTCAATGGGCTCACAGGGGCAACCAGCCCATCCCTCCCACATTAAGAGATTCTTAAGGGATTCTCCCAAACTAAAAAGGCAACTGTTTACTTTGTAAGGCAGGTAAAATTTTCCATTGGTTAAAATTTTGGCTTAAATCTCTTATTTCAACTGCAAAATTGTGCATTAGCCATGGGAAGAAACATGAGGTATTAATCTGCTTAGATTTCAATATTTTATCCTCTGAGGTACCCAATGGATAGGAAGTTTAGCCAAGTAACTTGAGGGCATGTTTAAACAGAACTTTTCCACCTGTTGAACAAACATTGATAACTGACAGTAAAACATAAATTAAAGCCATAAGAAAAATAATCACAGAATCCATTGCTATAATAGAGAGCTTTGCAAAGGTACATGAAATTCCATTTGAAGCTAAACAATGTAGCCCATTACTGTCAGTATTTCTTCTCTTTTCTTAACCTTATATCCTACTAACTTGTTGCATTTTTAAAAATTTTTGCATAGCTTTGAAGTGTTTGATCATAATGGGGATGTTCGAGCTTCCCACTATTGGGATGTTTATCAAGTGAAATGCGGATTGTTAACCACTCTGTCAAGATGGGAGTATTCAAAAATATAATCAATAGCTATTTTTTGGTGATAACTTAGGGAGTTTTATCCTGTATTTCCAGTAAATTGCTTGGAAATATATTTCCAAGTTACTTCTGCAGAGAATTTATCTTCTCCTCCTCCTTGATCTTGAAAAATTAGGTCAAACTTGATTTTTAGGTCACAGTAGAGAAATATAGAAATCAGTAACTACTTCACACTGTGCCTTATAATAACCCTTTTATTTATCCACTATCCTGATCTTTTATCAAAGAGTTGAGAAGTTATGAGTTTCATACTTACTACTTATAAAAAAGACACATTATTTTGAATGACAAATAATTCATCTTCTCAATATATGATATTCTGAAGACTTTGGTGATATAGGTAAAAAAAAATATTTTTTATTTCAAATTCAAAACTTCAACATTCTAGAGCTAGAATAGCTTTTGGATGTGTTTTGCCTGCTTCCAAGAGAAATCAAAAAAGTAGTTTAATATCAGCTAAGATACTTCCATAAATTGCTACAGTATCATTACAGTATCTGCAGAACTCCGAGTACCTATTAAAAGAGTCTCTCTTCATGCAAGATTTTGTATTTATACCCTGGTGTAGTGGGGCCTGCCCACCAAGGGGTGGAATAAAGATGGCATTGCAATCTTGTTCCCTGAAATGTTCCAACACTTAGGACAGAGTTGAGTTTAGGGGAACCAGAAATTAAATCAGATAACTTCATTTCAAGCTATAGTCAATAAAAAACAGAAGGAAGCTGCAAATGCAAAACAGAAACAGCTTATTTATTTCCAGTACCTCACAGACCCATGCCTAGGGCTCCTAGGTGCTGCTGCCATACTGGTATTAATGACAGAAGCCGGGGGAAGGAGTACAAGAAACAAATAAAAACTCCAAACCGTAGCTCAAACTCATTTCCAGGTTCTAAGAAGGGCTTTAAAATCTAAAATTACAGGCACTTGAAACTGTCCTTTTAATTTCTCTCTTCAATTATTATGCTTTCACTAGGCTCTTACGAAAGAGAAAGGCAGGCAGAATGGAACTTAACCGTGGCTGGAAGACTAGCAGAGAAGGGATGAGGAAAGCACAGTCCCGTTTTCTTTGTAGCACCTCTTTGCTATAGAAAATTCTTAAAGCTTCTTTTGCAGTCTTGAGAGAGGTCAGAAAAGAAGAACAAATGTGACCCCTAGAAAGTAATCTCTTTCATCTCCCTTGCTCTGCTAAGGATACACTTCTTGTCTTGCAAATGCCCCCGTTTGACAATCATTGCTCTCAGTGTCTGGTTAAGCGTCATCTTTGGTGCTAACAACTAGTGCACTTTTGACCTCCCTATGCTGCAGTAGATGTACAGTGGTGAAAAAGGTCAAGGAACAACTTTTCCTCAAAGATTATAGTCTGACAAACCTTTTCCTCTGGGCAACTTCAGAACTTGGAGACTGGCCTTACTGGACTTGATTTCAAGAAAATTCAAGGTTGCTCCAGTGTGAGCAAAGGCAGTCGTTCTTCTGCTATTGCTGTGGAGCCCCCATACTAGTCCCCTTTTTGAGACTCACTTTTCTTTACACTTGCTCCAGTGTGCATACTTTCAGCTTTCTGTGCCTTTAAAAATGGAGGGGGGGTAAGAGTTTCCTGTTTGCTGCAAAAGTATGGGCTTGTCTAGCTGTGGTGAGAGAAAAGAGGCCAGCACTGTTTGAGACAGGAAAAGTAAGTGCACAGTTTTTGGAATCACTAAATTATTCAGCTGCCCAGAGTTCGTATACAAGCACTAGAATACACAGAATATTTTTTTTATATATATATATATTAAAGCTTTTGTTTTTACACTAATAAAAACTAAGCCTTTCAGCATTGGCTTATATAAAAACTGATAGATTGTGAAACAAATTAATAGTGCAATATTTATTCCATTTTTCTGTCTTAAAAAAAAAAAAATCTTAGTCTCACAAAAGTGTTCAGGAATTCAAATCTAGGCACCATTCCATCATCTAATCTAGGGGACTCATCCGAGTGATCCATTTAAAGGTCTTTTCCTGTCATTACTTTCTTTTTTCACGATTATATCCTAGGATACATGATATGCCATGGAGAAGCTGGGTCTCTGTCATTAGCCAGTGCTAAATGGCAATTTGTCATTTGCAATGGCACTGTGCACTTAGCAACTTTAATTGTGAAAATCATCTAAGTTCTGCAAAATCTTGTATTGGCAGCAATAGTCACAAATTGCCATACAATTTAAAAAATAAAGCTAATGAATTTATTATTTAACTGGGAGAATTTCTCTAGAATACAGGCATTTGTATTTCCTTTTACCTCTGTACAGTTACAGAAATCAATACTCAAATTCAAAGAACTATTATTTGCTGTTTCCAAAGATATTCACAACAATAAAAAGTAAAAATTTTGTTATGAAATAAATGAAGTTTAAAACCTTCTATTTCTAACTGGACCTTGAAGCACATTTTTATAACCAGAATGAAATAATGAACACCGCCCCCCATCCCCATCTGGTATAGAAGTAGTAGGTAATATGCAGCACCACAGCAAACTTACCGTGTTTAAAGTGCCAGATTGTTACTTTAACAAAAGTATTGACATATAATGAATTACAGTCTGGATGAAACTGCTGTAGCACAAAGAAATCACTAAGCCTTTTTTAAGCACACAGTATGTAAATATGTTTAAGGATTTGGACTAAGGAAGGATACTGCAATTTTTTTCAATCATTTGCCACACTTCAAACAGGTGCTGGACCTTTGATGCTATAGGCAGATTCATCCCACTTTATTAGCACTTTAATGACTTCATATTAGTTGTTCCTGGTTTCCCTCTATGTAAGGAAAAATTATCTTGCATAAAGACTGGCCATTTATGGGCCACTTCTTTTTTACATCATAACAATACTGACTTTTTAAGTGACTATTTCCTAGTCTCATCCAGTTTCCCATACTTGTATCACTACTTATTTATTTATACATTGCTTTGCTGTAGTGAATACAAGACTTCACAATCCAACTTCCACTTTCCAACACTGCAAAGGAGAAGATACTCAGGGATTTTTTTCCCCCTTTCATTCTAATCATGTCCTCTATGCTGAGAACAGAATTTCCTGATAGGCAAAACAGACAATGAGAGTCTGTAGCCTGCTTTATGGCACAGAGATTACTAGTAAATGAAACAGCAAGAGCTCCCTTTTCAGAACAAGTATTTATGGAACCTTATGTAGGAACAGCTTGGCTTCCGTTCACTAGTATTGTCACAATTAAATTACATTTAAGGACTTCAGACCTGGTTTTAAAGGTGGATGGGCATAAATGGAAGAACTGTATAGTATGTAATTTTGCTTCTTTTTAAATTTGGCTGATGAGATATGCTCATGTGTCTGTTTGCAAGTAAGAGTAGGGAGGAAGTGCTGGTGAGTTGCTGTTTGTTTTCTCTTTTTAATAACAGATACTCTTCCAAAACCTAGTGTATTATTAACTTTTGTGCAACAATATAGTCATAAAGAAGCAGCAATGGAGAAAACTTAAATGAGATATTAATTTGGACATGTTGTTATGACATCACATTGGTAACAAAGCATAAGATGACATTTTTATCCAGACTGATATTACAGCAAATAATATTGTAAGACTGTTATATTTACCAACTGAATACATTTACTAATACTGAATATAACTTTAGCAGTTACAATAATTCTGTTAGTAGCCCACACCTACCTTGAGAAATGTTTTTCTTGGTTGTGAGGGAGCCTCACCAAATCCTCTCTTCTCCATGTGCTGGCTAATAGATGTCACTTATCAAATTCTTCTTTCTGAGCACTTGATCTGTCATTTCATTCCTTCCTATTAAAGGTTGTCAGCTGCTGTTCACCAGAGTGCCTAGGAAGTTTATCCCACATTCTTAAGCCTTTGTTTTCCAGCTCAACACACATATTCAGCACTGAAAGTCAAGCTTTTCCCCAGAGGCTCATTTTTCTACAGCACTAGATCTATATGTGTTTGTTGCCGATACTAAATAACTGCAATTCTAATACCTCTAAAAATGTCACATCCAAGTTTCTTCTTAGAAGAGCTGGATGAAATCTCAGCCCCCGTTCAAAGATGCCAGTTGCAGTAGGTGACACAGGGCAAGCCAAGAACGTTGTTCTGGTAGTGGCAAAAGCAACTGGAAGGATGTTAATGAAATTGCTTTGTTTTTTGTCCTTCCACAAGCTTCATGAGCATACAATAAAATACAATTTTTAGAATGTAGATTTCTAAGATTAACATGAACTTTTTTCATATCATCTGTTTAATTTGATTAAGCTTAGGAAATACACTCAGAGATATTTCATTAGTGTGTTTACTATGATGGTAAGAATCAGGAAAGATAAATCTTATTGATCACCATTGAAAAACCATAAGAAAATAATTTTAATGTATAACATATTCTAAAAAAACCCACCTGAATCTTCAGGTGAGGATATATAAGTTGGCTTGCAATTGAAAGTATATAATTTTTTCTAAGAAAATGTTAAAATTAAGAGTTCTGGTTGTATGCAAAATGTGGTTTGCCTTTTTCCTCCTGGCTTGTTTTAAAGACTCATAAAGTAAAAGTCTTGGTATCAAATTTTCTTGAAGGAAAAAAAAAATAAAGAGCATATGATTGCATAAAACTTCCAAAGTACAATGGAAGTCTAAGAGAAATATAATTATTATTGTCGGTTTATCACCTCAAACAAGTTGTTGTAAATGTCATTATATCGGATGAGTTTGAAAACAGGTTTTTCATTTCGCACTTTATTTGACAAGGTGATTCATTGTGTAGAGCAGTTTAGGATGTCAGTCTTTGTGGAAAGAATTGAGTTGTGCTGATGTGCTTATGAGCATTCCTCCATCAAACTATGTGATTAAAGAAGGGTTATTCTTCTGAAATATTGTTACCCAACTCGCCTGAAATATGAGCGTTTTCTTTATTGAAATATAATTTATCACAGTTAACTCCTTCTAGGTAACCATGTATATGTTACATATGGCATATGGAAAGCTGGTTACAGTTATCCACAAAATCATATTTGAAATAATTTCTTATACTGCAGCACAATAGCTTGTCAAGTAATTGAAATTATTTGTTTCTGACATCATCCCCCTCAACAGGGGAATGAAGATGAAAGAAAAGCAACACAGGCATTTTCTATGCTTTCTGGATGTGACTGGTGTCTGTCAGTGGCCCATTTTTGATTGCCTCAGAGAAAGGCATCTTGCTTTAGCCATTTTTGCATTTAGTTTGGGAAATTTCCCATGTTATCACAGTGGACAACAGTTTTCACCATGGAGAATGAAGTTTTCTCTCCACTGTCATTAGTTGGAACTAACCTACTATCTTAGCACAGCTGCCTATTCTGTATTTAGACTCCTTTACACTCCCACTAAGCTATTTGACTCAGTAATTTCTCGTAGAAATGAAATTCCACAGATTGATTATATATCATGCAAAGGAACACAGTATCTCCTTCCATTATGTCTCAATTCACTACCAATCCATTTCTTTGAGTGACGTGGTATTATGTGGCTGGGAGAAGAAGAAAGATGGATTTGTCTTAACCAAACCATTCATTATTTTGAATACTATCATGTCTGTTTTGTTAGAAAATGCTATCAAATCATTACAGATATATCCTGTAGGCATAACTCAACTTCCCCTCTGCCCTCACTTCATTCTTCCCTCTCTTTCCCATCTTCCTTCCTTTCTTTTCTTCTTTTCTTTTCTTTTCTTTTCTTTTCTTTTCTTTTCTTTTCTTTTCTTTTCTTTTCTTTTCTTTTCTTTTCTTTTCTTTTCTTTTCTTTTCTTTTCTTTTCTTTTCTTTTCTTTTCTTTTCTTTCTTTTCTTTTTCTTTCTTTCTTCCTTCTTTCCTTTTCTTTCCTTTTCTTTCCTTTTCTTTCCTTTTCTTTCCTTTTCTTTTCATTTTCTTTCCTTTTCTTTCCTTTTCTTTCCTTTTCTTTCCTTTTCTTTCCTTTTCTTTCCTTTTCTTTCCTTTTCTTTCCTTTTCTCCCATATGTTACTTCTACACTTGTCTAATATGATGAGTCTTGTATTTCTAGATGCTGTTCTACATATGAAAATCCAGTACGCAGGATATATGGTTGAGGACTAAGGTGCTGACATACTCGCTGCCTTTGTCTTCCTCTCTTACTGTGTCCATAAGAGTGGCAAGTGGCACAGAAATATGTGCACACAGATTACAATTGGACTTTACTCACAATTGACAAAAATTCTTAAGAACACATACCCACCCCTCTAAAGAACTCATACATAGATACCCCTCCCCCTCTGAGAAGAAACCACCTCTTCAACACCCTATGTTTAATGCAATCAAATGTTAATTAACTGACAATGGTACATCTGATTGAGATGCTTGGCATACTGAACAGGAGGTTCAGAAAAATGAGTATTCATAAATAGCATCGCTTTGCAGTTTGCAATAACAAGTCTAGCAGCAGAGGTTTTCAATACACTGTATGTTCCTAGCATTCTACAAATATTTTAAGCAGAGCTAGTTCCCATCAACCACCCTTGAAGCTCCACCTCCTCCTCAACTTCTCTCTTCTTTTTCAGTCATCAGCCAGCATGACACTTGCAGATCCGGGTCCTTCCTCCAGCCTCGCTGGCGCAGCTGTTGCATTACATATCTACCAGCCACCTTCTCTTCACCCCAAGCCCCCATTGTTCTGCCCGCCACTTGCCCACCTTTCGAAACGTTACCTGTAAATTCCCTGCTACAAACATAAGTTGCAAACCCTTCCTTTGGTTGCTGAATTGTGCAAGAAGAAAGGGTACAAGCAGAGAACTGTTCAGCTCAGAAGAGGGTAAGAGATGCAGGAATATGTAAAATGAACAGCAACGAGTCTGAGAAACACTTATATTCTCATTTAAAGCAAATTCCCCTTACGGGGAAGTTTTCTTAATAGTCATATTAATAGTGGAAAATAGAGCTCTATGTGCAGGAAAAGTTTTTAAAGACTTTACCTCCATAAAATACAGCCAAAAGTATCACTGATTGGCTGGGCTGGCACAGATGCTCAGCAACCCAACAGAGCTGTGGGGTTTGTTTTCTTTTTTTTAAAATTATTTTTTTATTTGTACCACAATTTTAACCATTGAAAAGACATTTCCATAATCTTTTCAGCACTTTGAAAAGCCCTACTCTGAGGTAAGTAAAGTGAAAACTATAGAGAGATATAGATCTGTCTGGCATCAGTATGTCAGGATAAGTAATGATCAGTTAATAGAACTATCATAATCCTACAAAGCTTAGAGTATTCTTGATTAAACTACTGGCAGGGGACCACCAGGATTTACAGAAAGATTGCTTTTTTTGTTTTCTTTTTCTTTTATAATTTTTTATCTGCCATTGCGTATTATTTAAAATCTGCTTGCTAAAACTTCATTTTCAAGCTTAGAGGTAGATATTTCTCAGCCCAAATTTGATCCTGAAGAAACCACAAACTCATGCCCTCTAAACACAATTCTAGGATCAGACTTTTGATTTAAGAGCTACAGAGCAGAAGTTCAGCTCCATATATAGGTACACAGTAGCCTGTACACAAAATTGCCATACCACCTTGTCTGAGAGCACACTATTTCCAGTAGCATTTATCTCCACCTAAAAAAAAAGGGATAGATTTGGGGTAGATGGTTGATGCTCTGTATATGTTCTTCCAGAGTCTGATTCTTTTTCATTCTGTAAATGAAGTGCATAAAGAATGGTTTGTGCTTTTCCACTATTGCTTGAAATCTTGTCAAATATGTTTCCCTTTCCTTGTTACTCTCATGTTTCTTTGGAAAATACTACAACTGGATCCTTGCTGCATTTAAAACAGCCTCACAGTAATTACAACAAAGAGGAAAAATCTTTTTAAAATTGCATGTGTTTTTAAAAAATATTTTCACTTCCATTTGCAAACCCAGAATGTCACAGAGACACAAGCTCAATATAAGGCAGCAGTAAAACCATTTACTTATCTAACTATCTTTTTTCATACCATATAATTTCATTTTAAGTATGTTGTAATTCTGTACTTCGTGTATTTTTAATGATTAGTCTGACAATAACTACAATATCTCAGTAATATTTGTACACTAAAATTACTGATTTGAAGAATTCTAACTTCACTTCTGTCTTTGCTTATTTCCTCACTCCCCAGAAATAAAGTAATACTACTTGCTATTGCATAGGAAATTCCATTTTTAAAGCAAAGAAGCACTTAGAATTCATCCAGTGTACAGACTTAAGTGATGCCAAGTTCATTTATGGTCTAATTCTTAAACACATTTCTAAAATCTGGGATGAAAATGCATTTACTAAGCAAACAGTAGTCACATGAAAAATCTAAGTGATCCAGGTTGATAGAAAAGATATAAAAGACAGGGTCAGTCTGAAAAATTAGAAGCACAGCACTGAAGGCAATAGATCAGATGTCATTTGTTGGCCAAAATCCCTCTCAAAGTGATGCTATTATTAGGAATAAGTTTGTAGAAACCTGTCAGTGAGTGAGATTGACTTGGCTAAGGACTTGACATCCCTGTTAATCCTCTCAAGCCGAGTATGAGTACGGTCTGCCCTAAACATTAATAACACTTTTCTGTGCACTGCAGCACAGGAACCTTTACAACATTGTTCCTGGTGCCTTGAAGAAAAGTAAAAATAGAAATCAACCCTTTTACCAGATACATTTTAGTCAAAACCTGTTGTTTTGCTCAGCACAGGGGAATTGGAATAAAATTCTAAAATATGTGGTGTGGGAGGCAATGTCATCTGTGGATCCTGTCACCAAGGAGGAAGGTTGAGATACCATCTAACTGACCGTGAATTTTTGAGGAAAAGCTTCAGTATCTTTGCCTGGTTGTATGGTTATTTGTACACATGTATACAATGAACAGCACAGCCAACCAGAACAACATAGAGATGCCACTGAAATTTCTCTTACTGTAACAAAGGTGTAGAGGCACTGTTCCATAAAAAAGTCTTTGACTTACCTTGGGAAAAAGGCAAACCATTAAGTGAGAAAGACTGGGGACATGGTTTACAAGGCCATCCATGTATAAAACTACTGTGAATAAAAAACACCTTTTAAATTGTAGTCCCAGACATGTGTTTTACCACCAGTATTAGTGTGCATTCCTTTTGCTTAGAGCTGGAGAGCTCTGGCTCTCCATGGAAGGAATGTGAAGCAGGCAGGAAAGGGAGACACACGTGTCAGGACCATTGCTGTCAAATGGCCTCCTCACCCATTGCAGATGTTCAATCATGATCCAGGGAGTATGTGCAAAAAAAAGCAGCCTATGAAACTTTAGGTGGGGATAAATGCTGCAGCAATCTTGCAGCATGCTTCTTCAGCACAACAGAATTTCAGCAGCAGAGAAGAGGATCCTTACAGGAATCTATGTAAGGACTGATCTTAGAGGTAATACTGGTACAGCAAGGTTGATTTTATACTATACTAATATTTCTCTTTAGTGACTTAGCACTAGAAGTTCTCACAAGTTCTAGGCACAATTTGGCTTTGGCTGTAAGCATATGACTCATACTAAGGCGTGAACAAATCCTGTAGAGTGTATAACAGAGATTTCTTTTCCCTTAGAAATCAATTTTTATTGACAACAAAATCCAATATATTCTGAGAAGAAAAATAAAAAAGGGTAAATCTTCTCACCATGCCAAAAAAGTAATAGTTGATAATGATGGGTCTTGTGTCACAGTCCTAAAAATGATGACTTTATCTTGTGAGGCTAGATAATATAGATCTGGGAATACTAGTTAAATTAAAATGTTCAGCATCTCTCAGAAAGGGACCACAGAAATTTGAGTTGTAGCCATATAATATTCCAGATATTGTGTGATTAATATGTGGTTTATTGATTTGACAAGTACTACTATTTTCCCCCAGGAAAAGTGTGAATTTGTGGCAAATGGCCTAATAGAATAGTACAAGTAATTGATGGAGTTCTGCACAGTCTGTTGGGTGAGGTGACAGATCTGAAAAGCCTCTGACTTAGTTTTCCTGTCATCATAGTATAAGGTATGACTATAGTCAAAGTAAGTTTAAAAAAAATAAAGCATTAATCAGAAAATGGTAGGGAGAAAAAAGGAATTATTCCAAACACAATTCCTATGTCAAGACAATTATAAAAATAATATTTGAAATAATTCATAGATGAACGTAATTGCCACTGTAACTATTTTACTAAAATGAGGAGTTATATTCCAAATTACTTTATATATAATTAAAAATGTTTAAAATATATTAGTGATTTTAGCTATATAGTTGTACATTTTAAGCAATTATAGATTAACCTATTAGATTTGTACATGATACAAGATATGCAAGAGCAGAAAACTTTACAGATTCAAAAGGTCCTCTTAAAAATTCCTTATTATTTACACTTTTTTTCAAGCTAAGAGTTGTTTCTGCTGCCTTACCCACATCATAGCCGACCCAAGGCTACGCAGTGGAAATTTAAGTTGAAAGATAAATAGTTTGTCTGTTGCAGTAATAGGAAGATGTTAATAATTTGGAAAACATGAGGGGTTTTTTTTTAAAATACCTGTTCCTTCAGTGTTACATGAATATATCAGCTCACCAGTATAGTTCCTCTAGGCTACTAGCTAAGCTTGTCAAACTGATGCACAGTTTTTAAAGGAAAAATAATGTTGAAGTTTTTTGTAAAAACTTTTATATACCTGGAAAAATAATGATAGAAGGTGGTATAGGAGACCATTCCTTGCCTTCTAACTTTCCTGACATCCCTTCCAAAGAGTGTTTTTAGGAGATGAATGCTATGTTGGCAGAGATAGGTTATAAAGCTGTCTGGCTTGTTTTGGCCACCCGATGTAGTTTTAGCACATGATAAAAACATTTTAAATGTACAGTCTGTGTCATTGAAACAGCCAACTGTAAAAGTGTCTCTATATATATATATAAAGCTCATTCAATATAATTATGTAAATTAATGATATTTTAAGAATCAGACAAAAAACTGTTAATGATAATCAAAGACAAGATCTGCTTGATCAAAAGAAAAGTGTGTTTGATCATTGCCACCACTGCAGTTGCCAGTGTACTAGTTTAAACCACTAAATATTTGTGTCTCCTTGTTCAGCCCCAAAGACCCACAGAATCTTTAATGAAAAGGTTCTTTACCTCTGAGCCAGGTAATACAAATCTTCACCAGCTATGGAATTGTGTACTTCTAGGGAACATTGGCAAACAAAAACATAATCTTCTGTACTTGATAAAGCTTTCTGTTCTTGGAACGCAGGTAAAACAGATCACCAGTTCTGCTTTTTTTTCCCCAATAAACTATGTTTATTATGCCAATTCTAATTACCATGCAATCTAATGGTTTTAAGGCTTATATTTTCCACATCACTGGACATCACAAACATGAAAGCATTTATACTGTCATTATACATCAATGTTTGCACTTGGTTATACATATATACAGAAATTATTCACACATCTTAACCTTGCTATTTCCTCCTTTCAAACCAACATAATTTTACTGTGAAAGCAGCTTTTTAATATACGGTATAAGAAATACAGCAAGGCACACATTTTTTAAAAACTTTTTTTCTCATTACCACCTCAAGAAGCATAAAAAACCAAAATGTTGTACTTAATTCAGTAGAATGTCAACAGTTCCTAATATACAACACCATGTAGTTGTTTCTTGAAGTGTTGCATAGATTAAATTTTAAAATTAAATAAATAAAACATCATTTAATTGCTTAAATTTTAGATGTATTGAATCAGGAGGACTAATGACTTCTTTTTGCTGCAATCCAATAAAATCATCACCTTAAAAGTAAAATAGTTTCAATAAACTTATGCAATATACACATAAATATTAAATTTGATACATAAAATAGAAGACTACTGACAGGTACAGTTCAGAAAAGATGAACCAGACTGATCATGAATTCTGTGGAATTTCCAAACTTTAAAGAACTGAACCAGTGGTAAGTAGTACAGGAGCATCCAGTTTAGGAAAGGGAGGTCATTAGAGGTAGCTTGGGAGAGGAATCCCTATAAAAGCAAATGGCCTTGCTACTATACAAAATGATCACTGAAATAGGACTAGCATATGCAGCCTGATCACAAAGCCAGCATGGACAAATCACATTTGGAAAGAAAATTTATCTTGGTAGTCAGTGTAATGAAAGGCAGTGATACAATGGAATTGGAGGTCATCCCAGGGTTTACAGGATGAACCTGCACCTGAATTGCAGCCAAGTTTCTAAAAGGAAACAAAAAAGTAATAGTAGGTTACAGAAAATGAAGTTTTATTTGCAAAACATAGCTCTTCCAGAACAACCATAGATAGTCATTAAATGATCAGATGCCAGAGCCTTTAATGCAGAAGCATACAATAGGCAAACAATTACTTTTAACAGCCTGAGGTACAAGTTAGTGTAAAAAATTGTATTGATGTAGAAAACTCATTGATTTTTGCAGAGACTTTGTTTCTAAAGAAACAAGGGAAGTCATCAAATCTGACCTTTTCCCTGGATCCTGACCTCATCCTCACCTGAAAACTTACCTTCAGTGCACTCAAAAGTGCACTGATCAGTGAAAACACAGGAATTTTTAAAAGCCAAGCAACAAAAAGATCTACCCATCATTTATTTTAATACTTATGTAAACATATAGAATGAAATCTCAATGGAGAAGAGGAAAGGATTGTCACAGAAGTGGTCCATGAATAGAATTGTCAGTGTCAACACTGTATTTTTAAACTGTAAATAGCTATTTAGACACTTCTAGTACCAGCAATGAGTAAATTTTCATATTATAGAATTACCCAGCTCAGAATTTAGGGTTAAACTATTCATCAAAGAGCAGAGGCTTATGATGAGGATTATGAATAACTGTCAGAATACAGCTCAAAGATTAGTGCAAAGTACATCTCATAGGCATTTCCTAGGAGGCATTCCAGACATGCGTTATGTGCCTTCCAGATTAAGCAGGAATATCTGGATCTATCCTGTTGCCTTATGCTTTGACCTTCTTTGCTGTAACTGACCACCCCCCTCCCCCATTTATAGAAGAACTATACTGACATGAAAGTAGTGAAAATCTCAACAGTTTGTTTAGAAATTAATGAAGAACTGATCTCAATAAAGGGGAAGATTGTATCAAAAGGTTTCTACAACTCTGGCATGAGTTTAACATATGTATCATAAGAAAAGCTTCACTGATGGATTATGTCAGGTTTTTCAAAAGTTATGTAATTCACAGACAATACAAGATTATCTGTTTATTCTATTTCATTTTTTTTAAAGTCAGCTACTGTAAGGAGCTAAAAAGTCACACTGTATTAAGCTCTATAAAGAAACATTATAGTATCTACCTCCCTATAAAAACCTCTAGGAAAAAAAAATCATAGGCAAAGATTTAGATTATTCTTGTAGTTCCAGTATCTAAAAGTAAACTATTACATATTAACTATTGTGTAAACCTGTATATTATTTTTCTCCTGTAATGAATAATTAACTGTCCTCTGCATTTATGTATCATCTTTTATCTGTGGATCTCAAAACACTTTTCAGTTAATAAATCATACTTCACAGGTCCCATTGATCACTATTCTCATTATTTTGTTGCTAAAGAAACTGAGGCAAGGAAGGAATAGGTCATACAAAAAAACCCTATTGTTGAGCAGGAAATAACAGTCAGGCCTTCTGAGTACCAGTCCTGGGTTTCTCCTGGCTATAGTAAGTGGCAGGATATTGTGGCTCACATTGCAGCACTGTCAGATAAAAGCAATTTAGCTTTCTTAAGCCCAGATAAAATATTTTTTCCCTAAATTAAGTTAAATTTCAAGTTTCAATTACAAATTTCATACATAAAGAAGGAAATAGCATTTGTGACTTGCTTGCAAGAACCAAGGGATTACACACAGAAGTCTAATGTATCCTCTAGAAAAGACTTCGGACACATCACAGAAACCTCCTTAATGTATTGATCTCTACACATGTTGACTATGTAACTATAAATGCCCATCCCATTGCTAAGTCATAGGTCACAGTGACAGCAGAAGATTGCATGATCTCATATACAGAAAGACAGTTCTTTTGAGCTGTCCCCTACTTGAGAAATAAAATCAGCATAGCTTTATGAGCACCTCTGTTGAAGAACTCTGTGTTGGCTCACATGAGAGACTAGTTAGTGCTGACAAAGATATTTTTAAGCCTGCTTATAGAACTGTTATTATTTTCCCATAATGGTCTGTCTTTTTCTTTCTTTCTTTCTTTCTTTCTTTCTTTCTTTCTTTCTTTCTTTCTTTTCTTTCTTTCTTTCTTTCTTTCTTTCTTCTTTCTTTCTCTTCTTTCTTTCTTTCTTTCTTTCTTTCTTTCTTCTTTCTTTCTTTCTTCTTCTTTCTTTCTTTCTTTTCTTTCTTTCTTTCTTTCTTTCTTTCTTTCTTTCTTTCTTTCTTTCTTTCTTTCTTTCTTTCTTTCTTTCTTTCTTTCTTTCTTTCTTTCTTTCTTCTTTGTAGCATACTGCTAAATAACAGGATTGAAACAGCTGGCAAAAAGATTTTCTTCACTATTACTTTTATCTTCCTGTACAGCCAAGACAAATACTAAAACAGCATAAAATCAAACTACACTTGAAACTATGCCTTTTTCAGCTTTGAGTTCTCAGTATGCTTTTAAGGTACACATATACTACAGATTATTTTTCTCTAAGTATTGCAGCTACACATGGAATTACACATTTAAATGAGCTTACAGCACAGGTGCTACAGGAAAAATAATGGTGTTTGCCATTTATCTTTCAAATTAAATAATGTGTTTTTAAATAGTAACTTTTTTCATAATACACTTATGGGAACAACATTTATCTGTCACATTTTAAAAGATGTATTAGTAATAAATGTAAATTACCTTTGGAAAATCAGTAATTAGCCTCATCAAAAAATAAACAATCTGCCACCAAAAAGATAATCTTTAGCATAGTTAAGTATAATAACTGTTATTTGAATAAGTTAACAAATTAGGATAGATTGCTTCTGTAATTCATTCCCCATAGCATGAGAGATGAAGTTAAAGCACCAAGCTTATGAATGGGGGAAGGGAGCTCAGACTTTAGTGAAACCAAATCTAGCAGCTCATATTTTCACTTTTTGATGTGCCAGAGATAAACTATATGTATCCTAGGGGTTTACTACTGGGAATAATATAGTACATAGTTTCCATGGAAGCAATGCTATATGTATCAGTTAAGAACCAGTATATCTTCCTAAATGTAAAAAGTGGGATGTAGTATGAAGGGCTTTGTAACCTTAAAAATACTTGTCAACCCCTCGGCAAAAATTAAAACTATAACATAACCTTATCAAGTTGTTGCATACAGATTCTGCATTATGTTTTTTTGTATTGTGGGGTATTTATTAATATCTCCATCCTCTATGTCCAGTCTTAGTCCTTACACCTTTTTAAATGCATATTGCTATATTCCAGTCTCACAAAATACACAGCTGGCTACTGTGTAAGAAACTATGAAGCTCTGAAGAGTGAGGAAACATTTACACAGTATTTTGAGATCCTCAGAAGAAAAGTACTAATGAATTGAAAAGATATATTACTGTCTTCATCGGTGAAAGAATGAGAACAAGAATAAAATCACACTCACTATAGTAAGTATTCTTTCTCAAATTAATATTATTAAAATGAATGAAAAAAGTAAGAAAACTAATAAAACAGTAATTTAGGAAAAGCTTATTTTTACATAATTATAACTTATCAACCTCAGACTTTTGTCATCATCTCAATTTCCAAATAGAGGATTCCATACACACATAATCCTTTTAATGTAATTCCAGAATATATAGTATCATCTATGAGTTTTGTAATTCCAAGTTGATTTCCATTGCTTTTCCAGCTGTTTGGATGTGTCCAAGTATCAACCTTATTGGTAATGAGCAGGTAGTGATAGCACATTTCAAGGCCATTCAAGAAATATCCTCTTTTCTCTGATGGTTCCAAGATAATGCATCATTCAAATATGTGTCAAAAGAGATTGTGGCAAGCTGTAAGCTATTACTGTCCTAACTGAAAGACTTTGCTAGACATATTTATACATATGTGAATGTGTGAATTTTGGATGAACCACCAACATGAGCAAAAGAAAAGCCCAAAGCATAGTAATACAATATAGCAAAGTCAGGAAACAGAAATTCAATATCTAATAGCAGCAATCTATTTTGTATAAATAGACCCAGATCCTCTGCTACAGCTACACAGTTTGCAAGAGGAGAGCACTAGTCGTTTTTGTGGGGAGTGATGAGTAACAGCATTTTCTCCTATCAACATTGTGGAATCATAGAATAACTTTGGTTAGAAGTTTGAATGTCAACTGGTCTAACCTCCTGCTGAAAGGAAGGCTATTTTCAAAGGTAGATCAGATTATTCAGGGCCACATCCACCTGAATTTTGAAAATCTCCAAGGATGGAGACCCCAGGACTCTCTGAGAAAACCTGTTCCTGTGCTTAGCCTTATGTCTTATTGGAAATTCCCATGCTACAGCTTCTGGCAAGCAGCGGCATTTGGAATTGGAGTGGCATTTGGACTTGCCATGTTGGCTCTGGTCTACTAGAGGAGTTTCCAAAGACTAATGGCATTCTCATATAGTTATGTTGGCTTTTGGGTCACCAAACAACTGATGAGACTCAAAGCAGCAGTGCTATACGTAGGATCTGATCTAGAAGTTGCTTTTGTAGATCTTCTTTTGTTGTTAAATTTGTAGTTATTGTTAGACATTTATGTGAGGTCAGAAACTCCAGATCTGAACCACTTTCAAACTTTGGAAGAGATCAGAGACACTTCTTCATCTCAGGTTCCACCATCTTCTGTTTCAAAATGCTTACCACAAAATAGAACGGAAGCTTCTGGTACTGCTGTGTGGCTACCAGTTTCCATCTGCTTTGGTATTCAGGTCTTTATTGTACATTACCCTCACATTACACTCTTTAATGGTGTTGCAAAGATTTCTTATTTTGGTAACCTCAACTTTAGACCTAACACTGTGTTGCAATAATTGTGTCCTTAATAATGGCTTGCTGAACTTAAATCACGGTAAGCTGACATCAAGAGATGACTTATTATCTCTCTATTTATTCTCCAGTCTGCTTAGCCATTCTTCATGGCTTGTCTGGAAATACTGTAGAACTCCAACCCTCTAGTCACCCAGAATTCTTGTAAAATCAGAAGTTCATCTTCATCAAGTGCTTTTGAACACCTCAGAAGGCCAGCTGACTGTGGAGAATGAGATCAATGAGTAGAGCTGGCTTCCGGTTCCACAGCTCAGTTGAGGAGGGAAGAGGAGGCTGACATAGAAATACTACTTTTGAAGATTTTGCAAGATCTGCAAGATAGCAGATTTGTTCCAGAAGAGAGCAGCTCCATTCAGTGCAAAGCCAAAAGGCAAGGAGAAGTTAGTATTGCCTGCATCTGTTGACCAGTGGCATGTAAATTAGGATCATTGTACAATCAAAACAAATTATATAGCATCATTAATATAACAGAAGCCCTGGATGGTGATTCATCTCTTTCACTGTACAAAAATGTATTAAAAAGAAAAAAGAAAAAAAAAAGAATGTGCAACTTGTAGAGTACATACCTGTTTTTAGGATAATGTACGTGCCTGAAGAGGGTTACAGTCTATCTGTGCATATTTATATGTCTTTCCTTATGAAGATTCAGGAGATTTTCTTCACAAGTAAGAGTTTTATTGTTCTGATGCAAAACATCCTTTTTCTGTGAATGGCCAGGCTTTAACTGAAATTCCATAGCTGAAGCCTCTTCCAAAGAAGCAACACATCCATTGAGCTCTTCAGTTCCAAGTGATTTTCCTGTACTACTCTTTTTAGTGCTAAGCTCTGGAGAATTCTTTTCCAAACCTTTAGTTTGCTCATCTGAAATCAGCAAATCATCATCAGCATTTTTCAAATTGTTTGATGCACTTTGTTTGTTAGGACTGGGAACGTTTTTATCATTGTCATTGTTGCATAAGAAAGATAAATCCCTACCTTCAGATGAAGTTTTATTTTCTTCTAATGATTCTAGAGTGACTTCGCCTAGTGAATCTGAAGATGTCTTGGTAATAGTGTTAGAAATTTGTTGCAGCTGCTCAACTTGTGCTTCAGGAGTACCATTAGAAATGGATTGCTGCTGCTCAACCCGTTCTTCCTCAGGACAGGCTTCAAAAAAGCATTCAATATTTTCTCTCTCATCCATGAAGTCCAGTGGCACGGGAGTGCTGCTCTTCTCCTCTATGTATTTGATTACCTCTCCACAGTCACTATCATGAGAAGAAAGTGAAAGATAAGAATAGAAGTCCCCTTTTCTTAGATGAATGGGTCTATGGGAGTGTTCTAACACTTTTTCCTTGATCTGTGCTAATGAAGCCGGAGCAGATGACTCACATTCAGGTTGTGACTTACTTTTCAAAGCTGTTGATGCCATGTCTATTATCTCCCTCACAAAATTGTGTACTGAGCCATCTTCCATGTTTCTTTTATCAAAAGCAGCAGATTCACAGTTACAGCACAAATCAGGACCATTGACTGAGGAGTTGCATTCTGCTTCGTTGGAATTCAAGGCTGTACAACAATCAGTAGACTTGTCAGTAATGCTTATTCTAGGCTGTTGACAATTAGATAAGGATGTCTGTAAAGTTGTATCTTGTATATCTACACAATTAATTTCTGAGGAAGATTCAAGACAAGGCTTTTTAGCAGGAGAGGAAGCAACAGCATGATGATCAGGCTGAAGATAACTTTGACATTCTTTTGGAGGGTTTCTGGATCCATCTGATGACATAACAGTCTCCTTGCCATCCATATGTGAATCATCTGAACTGTCTGTAAATGCTTCACAGATACAACATTCATTTTCAGCTTCTCTAACATCAAGTGATGCATGAGTTTCGGGAGCTGCTGATGTTCTAACAAGACTTTCCTTTTGACCACCAAGAGTATTTTCAACATTGCCATTCTCCATATCATCCACAAGCTGATCCTTCATAACCTGAGAGAGGTCTTTCATCAGGTGACTCTTTGTCCCTTTTTCACGATCACATGGTACACTCTTACTATTGCCATTATTTTCTGATATTTTCTGTACTGAACCATTCAATAGTGTTTCAATGTTCAACGTGTCTGTGGCTTTTGATGTCTCATTACTAACTTTATTATGCTGGATTTCATCACTGAGGTTACTTTTTCTCTTCTCTCTTGCCAAAGAAAATTTTGGTCTAATCCAAGTTTGGAGCTCATTTTTTATATAATCAAGTCCTGAAATTAAATGGCATTCTTCATAAATATCCTCATCAGTTGCTATACTGGAGTCATCATCTTCATCTTTGATACCTAGCTCTTCCTCAGTTAAGGTAAGGGTGGAACTTGAAAGCAAATCACTGTCATCTTCATCATCAGTACAAGCAGAAGTGCAGGAGACATTAACAATCATGCTGACATTGACATCGCTCTCATCAGCTACAGATCTATTAAGATGTTTTCTAAATGATGCATTTGAATCTGGTATTTTATTTCTGTGAAGTACAATGTCTTCAGAGCAAAGAGAAAGATCCTCACTGCTGCTGAGTTCAGTGAGAGAAGCTGCTGAGTCTTCATTGATTGAGGATGCAATATCTACAGACAGCTGTCCAGTGAAAGACATTTTTTGTGAGTTACTTTGCAGTGTTATATCAGAGATGCTGCGCTTTATTTTTTGATCTAAAGGACTCTGAATATTCTCTAAGCGATTCAAAAGATCCAATGTCCTTTTACTGAGCTCTCCAACAGAATCACTGCTTGCACTTATGTCTCCTGAGCCATGATGACTAAACAGGTCTTCATTGCTTTTGTAGGAAGTCAGCCAGCTCTCCAAAGAGGTGCTTCGCTGAAGACCATCTCCACTTTTAAAAATACCTGAGCTGAACAAATCGCCTACTACAGATAGAGATTCTAATGAAGAGCTACGAGATAAAGTGGAAATCTGCCTTATATTCTCTGTAACAGTTAATTTTCTTACAGTTTCTGCAGATTTACAGGAATTGGGATCTGGTTCTCCAGGGATACTTGCCAGAGTATGGTTATGAATAAACCCATCTGGTTGTGACTCTCTAGGATTATTTTCAGATTTACCAGGTATTTTATCAAAACAAAAGCCATGAAACAAACTGCCCTCTGTATGTGTTTTTTCAATTTGCGATTGTTTCATTATCACTGGTAATCTGAATTTGGAGCCTTGAAGATATGAGTAATCATAGAATGTAAACACATCATGTTTTCCTTGCAATTCTTCTAGACAAACAGGGTTACACATGGTAATGCTGTCCAAATCCTCATCATTTTCACTTCCACAACATGCAGAAGGTGCCAGCTGGAAATCATCTGGGAGACTAGCGTGGTCTTCTTCATCTTGTTTTATTTTTTGTTTTATTACATTGACTATATCATCCACTTGAGTTTCGTCATGCCCAGTTTCAGGATTACTTTGAGTACTTTCAATATCATTTAGCAAAAAAATTTCTGAATTATTTGTAGTTTCTGTATCACATTCACTCACTATCCCACTCTCACTCTCAGAATGCCTGCTTATGTTTCCACTCTGATACATATAATTATACGGTTTTGCCAATGTAGTCCCCCCTATTAGGTCCGGCAGCGATTTGGTAGATGAAAATGATGAGTCTTTACTAAGACTTTTATTTAAAATGTTAGACTGTGTTACACTGGAGAGTTTGGATGCTTTTTTCAAAAAAGGCATGTGTTTTTTTTCTGATAATTCAATATTATGAAGGCTATAGACCTGATAGATGTGAGGATTTGGTGGGGAAGTAATGCTGGGATAATAAAGAGGACTTCCACGATCACTGATACTTTCATCTTCATTCACATTGTTATCAACACATTCTCCTGAAGCAGGTTTCTGGTTTAGATCCTCCTTCTTGAGTTCCTGATCTGGATCACTTAAGTCTTCATGAATACTGATCAGCTTATTACTTATGTCAGTTTCATCCCATTCTAGTGCATCTTCACTTGGACCATTTAGATCCATCAAACTGGGATCAATAACGTTCAGAGGTTCCTGTAAAAAAAAAGTCAAGGATTAAAAATGTTTACAGCTGCACTTTGAATATGCTTCCACTGAAATCACGTAAGTAAATTAATGGGAGTAAAATGCATTTCTGGAACAATGATCACTATCAGGCTTTTAATTTTGTTACATTTTGTGTACCATTAAAATGATCAATTAAAATGAAACCTAATAAATTTTGCATGATTTCTCAGTCATCTTAGGGTTTCTTTTCTTATCTGCAGTCAAACTATAATACAGAAATTTTACTTTTCTTTAATGTAGATTAATTGTGGTGAGTCACTTTATGTGTAACAAGCTTTAACCATTCTGCTGAATCACACAGGAATTAGTAAGTGTGTTAGTAAAAAACGTGCAATTAGTGCTTTACTATGTTGCATATACAAGAATCTCTCTTAGTCTTCTTAAGTTTAAAAGAGTTAAGATAAAAATGATTTATTCAAGGATTTTTGAAATGTTTATAACACACTTTTGTGTTGTCAGCTTTAAAACAACAGAGCTAATGCACTGGAAATCACAAGATTTTATGAATTTTTATTAGAATTTCTATTTATTCTTAACTTGATAATAAAGGCAGTCCTAATAGCTAGCAAGTAAGACTAATGAATGTTAATAACTTCAGCTGTAAGTACAATCAATCAGTCTAATCAAATACTCCATGAATTTTAAACATTGTCTGTGCTGACAACTTTCTCTGGGAAAGGCTAATAAATAATTGAGATAAACTTAGTTTGCTTTTTTAAAGACATTTGCAATTTTCCAGTAATATTTTTTATTATGGGTTTAGAACACATACTGTCAAGAATTTTTGCTTCTAGAAACATGTGTGGGAGAGAAAGAACACCTTGACAACTTTTCTCACTCAAATGTGATGTGTCAAATGGCCAACAGTATCAACTTACCTTAAACCCCTCAAAAGAAGATAGAAGTGGTCCTTGATTTTGAGACTGGCTCTCTGAATACAATTTAATTTCATTTTATTTTTCTGTTATTGAAAGGCATCAGCTTTAGGGAAGACTTTGCTTATACAATGTCTTGTAATAGAACTGTTAACTAATGTAGACTTGTTCAGTTTAAATCATCTTAACAGCTGAGCAATGATCACTGCATCCAGAAAAAACAAACACTTTTTCCAAAAAAACCTTTCAACTGTGATCTCTCATTCTCTCGAGCTTTCTTAGAGCAAGTTTTGTTTTTCAAGTACAGCACTGATCACACGCCAAACAGCAATCTAAATCACAACAAACTTACAAAGTTACTGAAATACAAGGAGATAAAATGAAGCTGTAGTCCAATGAAGTGCAGTTGTACACAACTTAGTTACTGACTTAGATTCATCAAGACTCGGCCAAGGTTAATTGTGCAGGGGAAGGCACATATCTTGGACTTTGATTCTCAGCTGGGAACTCTCTCTTTGAAGTAGGAACTAAAGCTGCTTATCCCTTTTGTGAGAAATCAGGGGATGTTCTCCAACAGCTCAATAGTTAGGGCATTGATTTTGGGTGTGGGACACTTTGTCAGGCTGAGCATAAGAGACGTGAACCAGGTTCCCATTCTCTCAGGAGAAGCCCTACCTACACACTGTTCTGAAAAGAAACCTGCTTTTCCTGTTTCATTTTGCATAAAACAATTAATTATTAATTGGGTCACAGATAGATTAGGAGACTTTTATCCCGCAGTGCAGTGTTCAGCACATTTGACTAGCAAGAGGCACAGACAGACATCTCTAGCAAATCTCTGCTCCAATGTCTATTTAATTATGGATATAGGTGGCACTGTTTCTGTGCAAGACACAAGGCTATCCCATCCCAGTATGTCCAATGGCTAAACAATTCAACTGAAATCAGGAGGAACTATTTTCCCTAAATTGGGCAGAGCGGTTATCCATCATTCAGCAGGGTGATATGATTACTAGTATATTTGATAAACGAAGACATTCTCCATGTAAGTTAAATCTATGTCCTCATGCTTCATTTGGCTTAGTCATAAGGTAGGTCTCTGAGTACTGCAGCTGTGTTGAGGTATTGCACATAATCAAGGGCAGAAATATGGGTGCCAAAGATTTTTTTCCCCCTTGGCAGGTTAGGAGGCTTTTGGGATTTTGAGAATCTGTCATGTCTAATGTGGAAGGCTAAAAGTCTCTTTGTGGATCTACCTACTCCAAAGATTTTACAGAGCAAATTTGTTAGAGTCCTTTTTTTTTTTTTTTTTCCTGTGTAAGACATTAGCTACTGATAACTTAAATGTTAAATTCCCATGAAAATACTAATTTTCTAGACAACTAGAGCTATCAGAGCAGCTCTGCACACTGTGGAGTTCAGAAATCCATATTCGGGTTTGCCAGTTTGCTATGTTTCTGTATCATAATGGTTCCCGGTTGGTATTTAGTTGGACCCAGTTTCCCACCTATAGCTGACTCTCAACCAACCTGCAAGTAAAAACTGGTGCAAGAGAATGTCAATAATTAAATTAAGTTAGTTTGAATACTTGTTAGTTTAAACAAGAAACCAGCTACAATTACTCATTTTCTCTGTGGCAAGTTTTACGACTGTTGTACTTATTATTAGGAAGACATTGCAGTGAAAAGCTTCCTAAACCACACAATTTTACTGTTTTAAATGTCTACCAGCTGCAAAAAAGAAATTCCTGAAGGCAGGAAATCAGCAGCAGGTTCCAAGGATTTTATGTTCCATAGAATCTGATTATGTTTCTCAAAAACAAAACATTTGGTTCTTATTGGTCAGGAAGATAACCTTCCCCCTGTAAATCAGCACTTGGCTGCCTTGTTTGTTCTGCAAGTCAGATGGACTAAAACAATAAAACATGTAGAGCTGTGACCTCAGCTCATTCATCTTCACTGAGTGCTCCGTACTTCAAAGCCTATTTTTTGTTCTTCAAATGTACATGCTTTTCTGAGGCCTGGTATATACTCAGAAGTTGTGCAGGCAGAGCAATGATGGTAAGAGATTTGATTTTTTTTCTTCTGATTGTCACAGCTATACTTCCAAAGGCTGTTATGTAAATATAGTCATTTTACCAGCATAGCTTTCTCTGTCCAAGGAACTGACTGAATTGATATTAGTGAATTATTACTTTTCTTATAAGTATCATCTCAACTTTATTGGTTATCAGCTATATTGGCAGTCCTTCCCAAGTGTAAAACAAGTTTTAACTTTGAAACAAACCACTTAGCTTAAGTTACAAACATTTTGTATTTGACATTTTTAGCAGGAGTATACATTTTCCCTTTCTTTCTTACAAAATTTAGCAAGCTTTTCAAACAAGAGAGAGATTTTAGACATTGAGGTAGATGTTGGAGAGAGCAGCAGCATAGAGACGCTTGAATAAAGCTCTGGAGTGGCATCACTCCCGCCTATGTTTGCACTGACAGCTAAAAGCCAGGAATCTCTGAGGACTATTTTTATCATGTCAGATGTCTCCTTATCAGGCTACTCAGTGCATAGGTAGGATACTGGAGGATTAGAATTATCATGATAGTAATAGATCATTAGGTCTTGCCAACAGAACACTTAAAAAATTCCCCAAACTGATCCTTTACTTGGTATTATACAGAGGTTGGGAAGTACAACACTATAAGTGTCAGCTAGTGTCAGAGCTAAATTCTAATTTATCACTTTAATGGGAAAAATGTTGTTGTTTCTTCTCCTGTCTATCTCATTTTCATTCCAAAGGGCTGCATAGTATTGCACAATGCATCCTTTATACAAAGCAGGCAAATTTTCTATTGCCATTTCCAGCTGGGAAAACTTTACTCATGTGAGAGCTGCACCATGTTTTCTGTCCCATTTCAGTTAATGATGAATGTAGTTTTCCTACAGGGTTTGCACTTCCACTCTCCAAAGGATGTTCTACCTAGCCTGGCTCAATGTATCATTCCTCAACTCTCAAGTACCCAACAAGAAAGGGATCTGTCACAGACAGATATGCTGACCTCCACATATAAGACAGACTACAATTAAAGACAAGCTTTAAGTGTGCTACAGTGCCTCAGATTTCAATGGGTTGAGACGTGTACAGTTACTCTTAAGTCCAGGCCTTGCTGAAGTCTGTGATAAATCATACTGCAAAGTTACCATTCTGTCTGACAAAAATTCTTTGGATACTAGCTGGTGTAACTGATTGCACTAAATTTCCCAGAATTTAGAAACTTGCAGGTTTTTATGTGCAGGAGTGTTTGTATGAATACACACACATATATATACATGTGTGTATGTGTGTGTATATGTCATCTTTCTAAAAATGGGTGTATTTAAAACAGGTCAAAGTGACTATATGTCTGGAGTAGATCTGAATGGTAACATGGTTCATAGTAAAAGAAGGTAAATAGTTTTCACTAAGCAAGTAAAAAATAAAAGTGCAATAACAACAAAAAGATGCACTATATTATGCATATCCCTATTTTAAAAATAGTACTAAGAGATAAACACCACTTAGGAAGCCTTTTCTATGGCATAAAAAGTTTATAATATAGTTAAGCCAAGAATCAATTAAACTATAGACTCAGAAGAGTAAAAAAAAAAAGGTTGCCCAGAGAAAAAAAACAGTTGCTCAGAGAAGCTGGGGATGCCCCCTTCCTGGAAGTGTTCAAGGCCAGGTTGGATGAGGCTTTGAGCAACCTGGTCTAGTGGAAGGTGTCCCTGCTGATGGCAGGGGGGTTGGAACTGGATGATCTTTAAGGCCCATTCCAACCCAAACCATTCTATGATTCTATGATTCTATGATTTTATGAAAAGCTGAATTCATTCTAACGTATTTGAAAGTGCTGCTCTAAGGAGTCTGGCTATTCCATACTTTGCTTAGGACAGTATTCCTATTTCAGTGGGACAACATGTGAGGAAAGTTAAGTGTGCACTCAAATGCTTGTATAGTTGGTGTTTAATGATTAAACAGTTAATCTGCTGGCAATGTTAATGGGAAGAAGTAAGATTATTAAACCAAATAAAGACATTTCCTCAACCCCAGTGCTCTTTAAGAATAAGTCTTAAAAATGCACTTATTAAAATGTTTCCTTTACTAAAACACAGATAGTTTTCTTTTTTATGCATCAAATTTTATGAAACAATGATTCTCTGTTTCAGCTTCATTTGCATGTGCTACTCCAGTACAGACACTTTGTGTGGTGAAACAGGCCTGCAATGTAACCCCTACGTACCATTATATTTTTTAAAGGAATTAACATGAAAAAACAAGCTTTTACAATAATAAATACAAACTCTGTTCCTCCCTTCCCTGCAATGTATCATTCAGGGGACAAATTATCCAAAATCAACTGCACTTAGGGGCCAGGGGAAAAAGAAAGAGAAAGAAAGAAAACCATCCCCCATCTCCAGGAATGTGTGCACATTCAAGGAAGACAAGCATGATTTTGTCTTTTGAAAAATGCAAGCACGCCAAGTACTTCTGCTGAGGGAAACAGTCCTGTGTACAGTACTCACTTCACCTCTGCTTCACTTAAGTTCATTTTCTAAATGGGGTTCCCTATACCACAGCCAACAAGAAAGCTGTCCCCATTTCCTGACACCAATGTTTCAAAGTGCATGAGTGTATGCATAATATTCCATGTGCATAATACTGAAGTGACTTGCACATTACAATATGTTCTCAAAGTATATGGAAGCAGTGTGCTTTATTACAGATCACTAGAGAAACTGATCATAGCACATATTTGCTATAATTGCAGTTAAAAGAAGAAGTACATATTTATTTCCTGAGAAAATAACCTATGGTTCATATTTTCTCTTGCTTCATTTTATAATTATTATTACTTCCCTTGATGAAATAATATGCTCAATACTGCATGTGCAGAGCTTGTGGTTTTCTATTAGGTGTTATGGATGCTTACAGGTATTTCCAGGGTCCTACATGAGTGGTTATATGCACAGATTCCTGTTCCACAGGAAGGAAATTGACTTCACCTCTGCTCTCTGCAGTCACGGATGTCACCTGCAAGAGTCTCAGTGCAGGCTGGGTCATATGGGAAAAACTGAGGTTCCAAGATTGCTCAGGCACTTGTCTTCATGACAATGTTTTAAGTTCTCTTATAATGCTTGGAAATAAAAGTCTAGAGAATAGGATTTTCATACTGAGGTTTTAAAACTGATCATTTTCTTTATCATGATAGTTATTTTGTGGGCTCATTTTCTAAGCAACAGATGAAATAATTGCAGTGACAACTTAAGAGGATGCCCAGCTGAAAACTATTAGTCCCTACTAGTAGTAGAAGTGTTTTTAAAAGTCAGATAAATTGGCCATTCTCTAATAATTCTGCTGCTATTTAAATTTCACTTGATGATGTTAGGTAACACTCTGGGGAATCACTGGGGAATCTGGGGACAGTCGTGTCTACACATGAGTCTTATGAGGATCTTCTAACTTGCTTGGTAAACTGCCTACAGTGCCAGATGGCCAAAAGCTAAAGTGGAAAGCTCCAGCCCTGCCACCAGACACTAGTTGGTGCAGACAAGCCAGGCTGGAACAGGTGAGCCACATCAGCAGAAGGCCTGCAGGAACTTCTATCAGAGACCAAGGCAAAACCAGGAATTTAACATGTTTACTTTCTGCACTGTGCCCAGAGTATCACTGCTATCACAATACCTGCTATTTGTTTTTAGGCTCTATGGAAGCAGCAACCTCCTTTTTAGCCAGCATACCCTCATATGGCTTTCTAACTTTTCTGGTTCTTACTTGCTGGAGAAGCTCTTTAAATGTTACTAGAGAGCAGAATAAGATCTGTATCATTTTTGTATTGAATCATAGTGTCATCCAAATAGGCTTACAATCCCAGACCTATATTTCAGGCTGTGTATTTGGGGTGTTTTTTTGCTTTTTTTGTGATGAGAAAACCTGGCTACATGGCATATTTTACTGTCTGTTGTTTCTGCTGCTTTGTAGTTTTCTTTTCATCTGTCAAGAGGTTACATGACAGGACTTTTTGCCCTTGAATGTCATTTTGGTCTCACCTTTACTTCAGAGGAATATATGATTTTCTTTGTGCAAGAATCCAACACAAGCCCTTTATGAAACTCATAAAAACATTCCTAGCTTTACCCAAACCCAAAATGTTGCCTCACACACCTAGTTCAGAAAAGAACAAATCTTGGCACTCTGCCTCAGACACACGCCCATGCAAGTTGGTAGGAGTTCGTCTATGTCAAGTCTCAGAATTTGACCCAATCAGTCTTTATTGTTAAGACAAAAACATTAACCAAAACTAGGAAATGTGTGGCAATGGCCATGCTTAAACAGGTTTAACTACTGCTTGCCTGCATTGCAGAACTTCAGCAGAATTTTTCACTCTTACACCCATACTGAAGGCAAATCAGTTGCATTCTGCATTCAGATGTTCATGAACAAAGCTGTACTGGCAATGTTATAGTGGCATTATAAAATCACTATTGTTTTGTCTTTATACTAGTTAAGAGGTCTGCATACTGGTTAAGAATACTTTCAATTTAGGATTATTTACATTGGAACTGGTACTCCTTTAACAGTGTACTCTCAGTTAAACCAGAAGAATTCAGTGGACACTATGAATGGACTCAATAGACACAAAAGCCATCTCCAACCTACAACAGGCACATCAGGACACCTGCAATCACAAAGTTTTTAAGAGCTTTGTTTCAGCAGAAATGAATGTTTGTGAGAAACACTAAAGAGTGAGAATCACCATAGAATCAGAAATACATAAGACACAAAAGGATAGGACATGAGCCCTTGGTAGCTTGACCTTTGAAGAAACCTAGAAAGTTTTCTCACTGAGAGCTGGAGGAGAGAGGCTTGAATTTCTAAATAAAAAATTCTTCCTGTGTACTGGAACAGGAGACTTTATCTATTATTTATGAATAAGAGGACTGCATGAAGAATATCTGGTTCTGTCATCAGTTTCTCCTCCTCATGAAACAGTTGAGAGACTACCAGATTTAGCTTAATTCATGTTATCGAAGACAACGGACTCTTTTTTCCCCCTGTTTAACTTTTCAACACAATTTCTTTGTAATCACAGTTCAGGCACATCCTGAAGTAATTAATTCACTATAAATTTGGGATATTGACTGGAGGAGTGTTAATAAGCAAGTATTGTGAAGTCAAAGGCTAGAATAACACTGCGTATTATAAGCACTTTCACAGTCTGACTACCTATGGATTTCCAAGCGTTAAGTTAAACACCACCATTGTCAATAAGTGGCAGAGAGTTCTCCTCGTGATGAATCTTACATGCTTACAATGGTAAGCACCTTGAGGCTACAACAATACAGCTGCTCCCTGCTATTACACAGCCTATATCTAAGAAAAACTGCTTTTCAAATATTGCAAAATAGATACATTGGCCTTCTCTCCAAGTGTAAGACTTCCCTAGGCAGAGCTCTTTCACTAAGATGAAAGAGTTCATCCTTGAACTTCCATATTTTTTTCTTGTCTCCATCACTGGTAAGTGATTATGTTTATACTTTTGTCTGTACATTATAGATGCCGACACAGCCCTGGAGCTGTTTGGAAAAAAAGGATTGGAATTTTCAATCCGTTGCACAGGTTGAATGGAACCTGTGCAATGTCTCAAGCACTGGTGTTATATGCACATTTTGGTTTAGTTTCTTGAGAAATGATTTAATATAAGCATACTTTGTAGAAATTCACTCAGAAGAAGACAAAGTAATGGACAACTATATCTTGTTATGGTGAGAGGTTTATATTTGCCTGCCTTAGTTTGGCTGAGTATGAAATTACAATGGGAAATACCTCAATATTACAAAACCACTATTGCCATTGTTCGACTTTCTTCTATTACAGGAGAGTTTATTTCAAATGTTAAACTGTTTAAACTTGGGCTCAAATTAGAACATAAACTGAAGATTTAAGTCTATCCACAACTGCTATTTTCAGTGCTGGCGAGGCACAAAAAGTCCAATGGGTACTAAGAGTTTACAAAGTGGTGTGACAACTGAGGGGCACAGGGCTGTTAGTATTAATATTATTAGTATAAATGTTTTTAATGTACAACTTTAAAGTACAGAGATCAAAGTCTTTCATGTGATTGTGCAGCAGCTTGGGTTTGTACTGAAACTGAATGTTTGACATGCACCTTTTGTGTAACACTTAGAGACTTTGGAACAATTTATGGTATTTGGTGTCACACTGAAGCAATATTCCTCCCCCTTTTTAAAAATAAAGAAGGATTTTTAACATAAAGCATCTTTCAGCATTGTGTCAGTGAACCTGCTGCATCCATAAAGTTTAGGAACTCATTTATTATGTTACTAGATCAGACACTGCATTTATTCACACAGTGCATCTCTAAAACCTAGCTTTCATTAGAGCTGTGGGGAGGCCCAGTCTTTCTCCCTTCACTCTAGAAGGTGAAGCTCAAGAAGATAATTAACCATGAAACAATGAGGAGGCTTGCTGGGTAAGCACTAGTGTGAAAACAGTTACTCCTCACAAAAGAGGGGAAATTAGCTGGCTGGATAAAAAAGGAAGTGTCAGACTGGAAGACTGAAAGGACTGCCAGCATAAGTAGATAGCTCTATGCATCACTAATGCAATTTTTTTTTCACACTAAACTTCACTGCTTTCTAAATTTAAATGCATTTAAATGCTATGTGTTAGGGGAGATTAATATGCCATTTTAAAATAATTTCTTTTAAAATTTCCATTTTCACATTTCACCAGTTTTAGTCACCCTTCCCACATATGAAAAAACCACTGCCTCTTAGTATTGTATTCTTGTTTACAAAAGCAATGTAAACAGAGCATTCTAAAAAGATTCAGTTTGCTCATTGTATTTTACAAGCAAATTATTTTACATTAATATAGATATTTTTATGAACAGAAAGTTTGTTTTCATTTTACTGTTTCACAGAGTAAAGACTCATGATGTGCACTTCCTTTCAAAACTTCCTTCTACTCGAACAGTGTTCCCTGAAGCAGCCACATTTTTGGCAGAAATTCAGTTATATGCTATGCCAAAAGAAATAGAATAAACAAACACTGCTTAATGCAGCTGGCTAGGTAATTTACATATTACTGCACACCAAACATGAAGACCTGAATATGGATTAGAGCTACAATGATGACACAAATGTCTTATATCTAAGGAGAAATGAAATTCAGATCTTCATTGCTAGCGATTTACATTTTATTAGTTAATGTATATTATAGTACCTCCAACACATAAATGTATGTACATATTTAAATATTAAGTAGATGTATGTATTATATTTTCTGTATATTTTACAGAAAAATGTGTTAGAAATATCTTCAAAAACTGTTAAGTGGGTAAATTTTTCAAAGTTTGCTTCTGGTAAAAGCAGACTGACTAAATGATCACATCCCACTCTTTGGAACTAGTGAAAAAAATAAATACAATGAAAAACCTCTCAACATTCCTTAAAACTTATTTACTATACATAAAAACATAGTAGAAATAGGCCTTCAAATCTGTAAGTTCATGTGCTTTCAAAAAGCATCTGTCATTTTGGGTGAGATGAACAGTCCATTCAGCTGAGTCCATCTCCTGCAGTGGCCTGCAGTGAATGTTTATGGAAAAGTTAAAAAATCTTCAAACACATAGGATGGTATAGAAGCTGCCATACCAAATTTGAGAAGCCAGTCTGTGGGGACTTTCAGAGTTGGAATTTAATAAGAATAAATTGATGACTCCTCCATTACATTGTCTAATTACTTACTGAACTAATTTATATTTTTCTATCCACAACATCCTGCAGGAACAAGTTTCAGTTTTATTATGCACGGCATTAAAATAGTATTCCCTTTAGATTGTTTTAAAAGTCCTGCCTAATAATTTCATTGAGTACCTTCTACTTTGTATTTTAAGAAAAAGAGTGAATAGTTGTACCCAATTTATTTTTGTGCATTTTTAAAATAGTTTTTTATTGTATTCCTGTCTGCTTACAGCTGATGCAGCTCCTAGAACATCCTACAATATTGGAAAATGAAACACTGATTATGCATATACTTACTGAAGATCCTGCAAATACATTTCTATAATGGCTGGAGGATTGGGACCCTATCATCCAATATGGAAAATCCTTGTAAGACAGAAATAACTGCTGTACAAGCTGCTAGAAAATAAGGTTTCTTCCTCTCTTTCTAAAAATTATTTTCTTTGAGAACTCATGAAATAAAACATCAGAAAATTAGCTTCAATTACACTCACATACTATTCCTTAAAGAGCTGGGATCATTACAGGTGCAGTGCAACAAGACTTTAAATTAATTTTAAAATCTTAAATTCACTACTTTTGTTATTTCCCTTAACTCTAATTTTTTAAACAATGCTGGCCCGAGTCGTGATCTTATGGTTAGTGGATATTAAGCATCTGAATAAAACACTGACTTCATCTTGTAATCTGAATACAACACACTGCAATGAGTGTTGCTATCTGCTGAGCACTTTTAGATATCTGTCACTATACTTAAGTGCCTAAATAGGAAGTGAGTTCTTTTGAAATAACACCTCTGTCTTTAAAAATAAAAACCTAGATATTTTTTTCTCTTTCTTTTTTAATGAGTTAGTTTTGCCATTTGAATGGTGTTTGACACTTCTTTCAGCATCTGCATGCTGGAAATATCAGGTTTCCAATTTCTGAATATTACATATTTTCCTACTAAAACTGATTAGTCCTGAGAATTCACTTGAAGATTTTATGCATCTTACAGTTCTAGTGAACATTTCGGGAGCAGGGAATGTCTTTTTATGAAAGCTGTGGAAAGTACTTTACTCACAGTGTTTCAAACATTATTTAATTTGCAGCACAGAAAAAAAGATGCATATATTGACAGATGGTTGGTAGAATACCTGCCAATATAAAGACCTAAACCTGCTACTGTGAAGTTGACTTTTCCCATTATAAAGTTATAAGCTCATATTTCTAGATTTTATAGGATTGAATTCTGCTGTC
Organism: Caprimulgus europaeus; assembly: GCA_907165065.1. Next base: position 29,491,906 of record OU015532.1, read on the forward strand.
CCCAAACCTGAATTTTTGTAATAGTTGAATATTCATTTTAAAGAATTATGGCAAGTTTGTTTACAGATATTGTATTTATCTATAAATGCAAAGAAAGTAAGAATGTTGGATATGCAACCAATAAGGGTCAAATACTATTACCCATGAGAGATAGGACAGTGTTTTCACACTCGTACGCTGAATTAGAGAACTGTGCATTAAACTGTCACTTTTGAAGGCCTCAATGGCATTCTGAATCCCTTGAGGGCTTGTAAACACCAACCATTTAAAAAAATCAGATCGGCAGAGAAGTATTACCAACTTTCTACAAGCTATGAAATTCCCTCAAACAGCTCCAAAAGAGCACCAGTCTGAAACACAGCATCGGCAGTCGATAGCTGAGAAACAGAAGTATCTTCCGGCTGCATGGATGAACGCAGAAGCTTTGTATGTACCCAAAAGAAAAGATTTGCAGCTTCTCACTGGGTAACTGTATTGGGTCTGGCTGGGATGGAGTTGATTTTCCCCATGGCAGCCCTCAGAGCGCTGTGTTTTGTATTGGTGGCTCGAGGGGTGTTGATAACACACCCATGGTTTGGTTACTGCTGAGCAGTGCTCACACAGCTCCAAGACTGGCTCTCCAACATTTCCCCCCAGTAGGCTGGGGGTGGGGAAGCTCTCGGGAGGGGACACAGCCAGGACAGCTGACCCAAACGGACCAAAGGGATATTCCATACCATATGACGTATGCTCAGAAATAAAAGCAAGGGGAATGGAGGGGGAAGGGGGGGCATTCGTTACTTCTGTTTTGTCCTTCAGGAACCGCAGCAAGTATGAAACCCTGCTTCCCGGGAAGTGGCCAAATGTCACCTGCTGATGGGAAATAGAGAATAAATATTTTGTTCTTTTGCTTCTGCGTGCGCAGCTTTGCTTCTATTAAACTGCCTTTGTCTAGACCCCTGAATTTGTTTTTTTGTATTCCATCTTATTTTCTCCCCTCCCCATCTTGCTGGTGATAGAGTGGGCTTTGGTGGGCATCCAGCATCTAGCCAGAGTCAACCCACCACAGTAACACAGTGCCACTGACCAGCCTTGAAAGTTTGTGAGGTATAACAGTTCACAGTGTTTAAGCCACTTCTAAAGATGTCCACTTTCCCTCTCTCTGAATTTATACATTTGAACAGATTAAAACTGCATTAACCAGAAAAGGACTACAAAAGAAGTGCAAAGAAGTAATCCTTTTTAAATATAAATACATAGAGATGTATATACAAAACTGCGGCACTAAGCCAGCGAGTTTATGTTATTCTTCCCCTAATACAGTAGCGCATGATAGAGAAAAAAATTCAGAGTATCTGTGACTTAAAGAGAAGACTCGTCAGTCCCTGAAACATTAGTACAGACACAGTATTTTATACCCAATTCAGACACTGCGTTTTGAGCTAATTATAACACCGGGAACCTAATCCTGTAACACTGTGAACATTATATTTTCTGTATTGAATAACTGAAGTCAGTTTTTTACTGTAGTATGAGCTGTGGAGAGTAGTTATACATGATCAGTAACCAGGTTTAGTTTAAAAATAATACTGAGAAAGGTACACTTTATTTATTTTGCTTTTGCAGCCTTTTTGTTTAAAACCATGATCAGCCATTATGAAGCATTCCAAGCCTCATAAAGAAACCTGTCTTCTAAAAGAACAAGTAAATTTCAAACACTGCACAGAAATGCTGTGTGTTTTGTTGTGGGGAAAAAAAAATAAAAAATCAATGGGGTTTTGGGGTAATTAAGTATGGCAACAATTGATTTTCTCATAAAAATAGATCTTTATTTTTAATGTAATTTTATTTATCTTCCCGTGCTTTTGTCAACAACAAAAAAAGTAACTTTCACCTCTCAGAAAGTTTGCTGGATACTCTGGAAAGGGCAAAGAAGTTAAATGTATCTGCAGGATTAACAGGGAGTCACAGAACAGCAACATGCATCTCAAAGTATATTCACTGCAGTTGAGGTGGATGGTGGTTGAAACCTGTTACTGTAGGACTGTGGCTGAACAAGTTACAAGAAATGTTCTTGTAGGTTTCATTATACTGGAAACTACAAATTCATATGTAATAGACACCACCAACATTAGTAGGAAATGGTGTATGTCTGGAAATTTCAGTGCAGAGAAAAAGATTGAAAAAGGAGGAATGCTGAACTACTTTTTCTCTTCCAGGAGGTTCACCTTACAGAACACTGGAAGAAGCTCCACAGGAAAGTCTATTCCAAGCATTGTCTGTACTGAAACTGTGTTACATGTGAAAACTCTATGCAGTGCTCCTTTTCATTAACAGAAAAGAACAGAGGTCACACAGGCAACAAGTTAGAATTGGTGAGTAAGTTTGCTCTCAACCTTAACCGCTCAGCCTACTCCCAAACCTTCTTCTGGGACTCCAGAGAAAGTTAGGAATACGTACCTTTACTTTCTGTCCTCTCCAGAGGGAGAGCTCAGGTTTACTATGGCTTAACAGAGATTATAAAATAGTTAAATAGGGCTGCCTTAGGTCTCTGGAGTCTGTATTAACCATTAACCTCCCCTTGACTAATCCAACCAACAACTGAAGAGTCCCATATAGTGATTAAAAGTAGAGCAATAGCTAAAAGTATGACTTGGTGGCAGTGAGCTCAGATGAGTACCTCTGAGGGTTTGCTCTCTCAGAGGACTGGAATTTGTTCTGGTTTGGCTGGGGTTATGAGCTTGAATATACCCATTGGGCTTCCTGTCATTTTACAAAGTCATGGCAAAACATGACAACATCTGCCAGAGGTGCAGGAAACAGTTGAATAATTTAGCAGATTGGTAACGTCACATGGAGAATTTCACCTTTGGATTGTTGCCCTAAACTGTTAATTAGTTGTGACAGAAAGTTTTGCAGTCTGTGAGGATGGAGAAGAGACCTCTGTGGAAAGACTTAAATGTATTTTTTTTTTCTTTCTATTCACTCTAGAAAGCTACCACTGCAGGTGACCCTTCAGGAAATTTTCTCAAGAACATAATAAAGCATTTATTTGAATTTTTACTTAATTTTGAGTAAACTCCACTAAGTCTGCAGTTTTTTACCAAAATCTGCTCAACAAGAAGGATTTTACCAGCTTCAGTGTTGCCAGATCAGCCAGACTCTGAATACTGCTGTGATGCCTGTCATCATAACAATGGCTGGTCCTCAAGAAAATTATGAGAAATACAGAATTTCTTGCAAGAATGTGGGGCATATCACCTATCTTTGATTAAACTCCAAGAAAAATTTAGATCTATGTTCATAATTTGTGTAACTTACTTTTAGATCCTACAGATAATTATTCCATGTCACAAATCAGGCATAAATTGCAACACAAAAGCTCAAAACCACATGCATCCAAGTACAAGGATGGTGCATCACATCACAGACTCTACAATCAAACATCCATTCACTTAAAAAATATGTATTTTAAGGAAGTGCCAAAGTGAGCAGTTTTCAGTGTTGAAATATGAGTAAAACAAGATGATTGACAGAAATAAATACAAGCAATCAAGGTTGTACTGGCATACACTACACTATGAAGAGGTCCAATATCAAAACAAAAATTACTTGCGATAAATAATGAAAAAAACAATTTGTAAAGGTTCAAACCTAAGACATTAAATAATTACTTTGTGAGGGCTAGTTCATGTAATAGGTGTTCAGCACTTTACAACATGAAGTGTGCCCTCCTCAGACGATTAAGTTAATCATCACTCAGTAGTTTGCTGTGTAGGCACTTCTGACAAAATTCTAAATTTTATGCAAGGTTTTTAGCTAGATCTCTTCTTACAAAATAATGGCTTGTGATAAAATAAGATTTTTTTAGAAATCAAGTTTTTGTTTGGTGAAGCTATCTAACAAATAACTGAACAATGACAAATCCATTTTTTGCCTCTAAAGGCAGATTTTTTTGTGTTTTATTTTTTTTTAAGCTCAGAACAAGTGTCAGTCCATGGCTCAAAAAAATATTGCACCAGTGAATTAAATATGGAGAAGTGAATGGGAGACACCATGCCTAACATTATTAAAAACTGTTTTATTTTCCAGAAAGCATTGCAGAAATAGATAAACAGAGAAAAGGCATAAAGATACTAGATCTGAAGCAATATAGTATTTTTAAACAAGTTGTTTTTCAGACTGCATTACAAAGAATTAAACCTAGAGCACATTGGGAAAAAAACCCTAAACAGAGCTTTAAGCAGACTCTTTACTGCCTAAGAAACAAGCTTATGGAAAAGAGAGGTACTTTTTTTTTTTTTTAAAGTGAGCTGTCTCACCATCACAGATTTTCCCAAGTCCTTACAACTCTAATTAAAATGTGGTAATTGGTTATGTTACCTCAATTACCATGATGCATGGACATTGATGCAAAGCGACACCAATTGAATCCCTTGGGTGTTATACCCCAAGGCCATCCCATTTATTGTGGCCTTATTATTTTCAATTATGTGGCTGGATGTACAGCATACTTTCAAGCTAATACAGATGGGGGTTTTGCTGGACATACAGTGTAGTGTACACATGGGATGACTCAGGAGAACGAGAGAAATAAAAATAATTTTTTTCATGAAACATAGTAGTCAGCTTAGTGATCAGACAAATGAATATTTCATACATTTTCAGGACAATAGGGGAGTTACAGCACCTTAACTCAAATTGCCTTAGCTCAAAAATCTCCATTTTAAAGGCATGATTAATATTGTCCCTTCAATAATTGGCCTCCTCTGTTGAATAAGAAAAGAGATTGTCTGCTTCTTAAAACAGATATATTTCTCATTCAATGAATGAGCAGTCTGGAGAAAAAGGAGTTTCTCCAGTCACCAAAAGGAATATTGAATTGCAACTTAAGAATCAAAATCCATTAGAAACCACAATTTTGACTCTCTCTCAGCCATAGCAGTACAACAGTTTTATATACTCCAGTATTGGTAAAACAGTCCCAGAAGAGTTAATATCTATTGTTACCTCATTGTAGCTTTCTATATAGAGACATATCTGACCTGGATAGCACATTCCCAAACTGTGAACATCTGTAGCTGCTGGAATAATCCACTGAGGCTAAACACATAACTTAAATTTGGTATACTACTGGCTGAGCAAAAGATCTAAAAAAATTGCATAAAGCAACTTACATTTTCCCCTTTTGACTTAAATGTTGTAAACTTGTGCACATGTCCATGACCGACATGAGTCTGTCCCAAATCCTTTTTTAACTGTTCCATCTTTCAAATAGACTAGACCCTCTAAAGCAAAGTGCACAGTGAGTTAGAACTTCTCCATCTGTTGAACAGGAATTTTAGATGGTAATTTTGGATTTAGTTGACTAAAGATTGTTGCTATTGCTGTTGCAATTGCCAGACAAACTCCTTTTTCTTTTAAGAAGATTGCCAGCAGGGTCTTGTTAGGCAAACTATAAGGCATCTGTGTAATTCTAAAGCTAAAATTTAGGTGACATATAACATTACATCAGCAAACTATGGAATGATAGATCTGGGGGAAAAGAATTTAACACAAAAAACCCCCAAAACAAACAAACAAAAAAACACAGATGGGAGAAATAAAAATCTTTTTAGCTAAAACAGGTTAGGACTGCTTCCAGTAACAGACAAGTATCCTACTGTTTGTTAAAAGTAATCTTTTATTTTTTCATTGTATGAATACTTCATTCTTTATAGCTAGATTAACCTAATGAATCTAACTACATCTCATCCTTCTGGAGTGATTCTTATTGATAATTTTATATTCTAGACATAACTTTTGGTTTATGAGAAGGACATCTTTTACCAGACTTTAGGTGCTTGTAGTACATGTTAATATCTTCTTGTTTGTAAAATTATCATGGCCACTATTGCAAAAGTTGAACAAAATTAAACGCTATTGAAAACCATCAATGAAGGCAAACAATTCAAACAAAACCTAAAAGTCTTTTGTGGTTAATTCCAGCATACCTTTGTGATGCTATAAGTGGTCCAGACAAATGACTGAACGTAAAAAAGGGCAGAAACAGGACAAAGGAACATCCCAGTACATAAATTAAGAAGATAGTAGAAGATGCAAGTGACTCTTGTACTTATGTGAAGCAATATAATCATTTGGGCTATCTTATTTACTGTCAGCAAGTTAGATGCTATGAATGAGTCAGATGCCATCAGGTTATAAAAACATCTCATTTGTTTTCATAAATTGCAGTATTTTGTGGGCAACCACAAATAAAGACTTGTTACCAAGGGATACTGTTTGTGTGCCAAGACTGGCAGACCATCAAATACAGAGAGATAGGGAAGCAGAAGAAACAGTCCTGGTCGCCACCCAAGAAATGACTACACAGGAACTGAGTGAAAAGGAAGGCTAGAACATGCCAATTCAGGCCAGAGAAGACAAAGAAACCTGAATCCTGCAGTTCCTGAGGCATCTTTAAATGTTGAGAATACAGACAGTTTTATCAACATAAGAAACTTGTAGATACTGACATAGTTCAAATAATCATATTATTATAAACAAGCCCAGGATCACAGAATCATAGAATCATAGAATAGTTTGGTTGCAAAAGACCATTATGATCATCTAGTCCAACCATAAACCTAGCATTGCCAAGTTCACCACTAAACCATGTCCCCAAGTGCCACATCCACATGTCCTTTAAATACCTCCAGGGACGGTGACTCCACCACTTCCCTGGGCAGCCTGTTCTGATGCTTGACAACCCTTTCAGTGAATTTTTTTTTCTAGTATGCAACCTAAGCGTCCCTTGGCACAACTTAAAGCCATTCCCTCTTGTCTTATCACTTGTTATTTGGGAGAAGAGACCAACATCCACCTCATTACACCCTCCTTTCAGGTAGTTATAGACAGCAACTAGGTCTCCCCTCAGTTTTCTCTTCTCCAGACTAAACAATCCCAGTTTCCTCAGCCACTCCTCATAAGACTTGTTCTCCAGGCCCTTCACCAGCCTTGTTGCCCTTTTTTGCACATGCTCCAGCAACCCAATGTACTTTTTGTATTGAGAGGCCCAAAACTGAACACATTACTCGAGATGTGGCCTCACCAGTGCCAAGTACAGGGGACAATCACTTCCCTAGTCCTGCTGGCCACACTATCTCTGATACAGGCCAGGATGCTGTTGGCCTTCTTCGCTGCCTGAGCACACTGCTGGCTCATGTTCAGCTGGCTGTCGACCAACACCCCCAGGTCGTTTTCTGACAGGCAGCTTTCCAGCCACTCCTTCGCAAGCCTGTAGTGTTGCATGGGGTTGTTGTGACCAAAGTACAGGGCCCAGCACTTGGCCTCCTTAAACCTCATACAATTGGTCTTGGCCCATTGATCCAGCCTGTCCAGATCCCTCTGCAGAGCCTTCCTACCCTCAAGCAGACCAACACTACCACCCAGCTTGGTGTCATCTGCAAACTTACTGAGGGTGCATTTAATCCCCTCATCCAGATCATTGATAAAGATACTAAACAGAGCTGGCCCCAAAACTAAGCCCTGGGGAACAGCACTTGTGACCGGCTGCCAAGGGAGTTTAGCTCCGTTCACCACAATTCTGGGCTTGGCCATGCAGCCAGTTTTTTACCCAGTGAAGAATACACCTGTCTAAGCCATGAGCTGCCAGCTTCTCTAGAAGAACCTTGTGGGAGACAGTGTGAAAGGCCTTGCTAAAGTCCAGGTAGACAACAGCCTAACCCTTATCCACTAGGCAGATCACCTGATCACAGAAGGAGATCAGGTTGGTCAAGCAGGACCTGCCTTTCATGAACCCATGCTGATGCAAGGTTCCAAAACAAAACAGCCCACAGTGAAAACTAGATGAACATCATGATAGCTCTAAATGACTGCCATTTCTCAGCAGAAAGAATGGTACACCCTCTGCCTGGTGAAAGTCAACTCAGCCTAGCAAATAATTCTAGACTACTTCAGGCAATGTGAGAACAAAGCAGCAAGTTTTGTGAAGTTCTGAGGTGCAGATATCAAGCAAGGTGTCATATTCATACCTTCACCATACCTCAACTCCTGATCGATTGCAAACCAAAACAGAAACACAAGACTTGCTTCGCTCCTGCTGCAAGAGTAGCACCAAGCTCTCATTAGTTAATAATATTTTATTTAGAGTAGCTGTAGGTACAAACAGCAATCTGCTTCCCCACAGCAGCTGCCCACATGCAAAGAGAGTTAGTATGATTTCACTACAGTAACTTGGACTTTCATTCAGCACTCTCTAAGCTATCTCATGAATACAACTTGTTTCTGTTACAAGTTCATCAGAAGATATATATTTACTACAACAAAATGAAAAATATAGTTCATCATCTTTCTTGTACTTTACCTTTTAAAGAAACGCAGTAGAAACCCAGTCCAGTCTCTCTTGGGCAGTTTCAGACCCAACAGGTACTCAACCTCTAACAATTAAAATTCACGATTCTGAGAACTACTTTTTGGTTTTGCTGTTGCCTAATACTGCACATGCTTGTTTTTGGAGCTCCAAATTTCAGCTGTTTTTTCCTACTGCTGGTCAGCTCACTAAACATTTTGTGTAGCACTAACCAACGGTTTATTAGAGCTATTGATGTAATATATTAGTAGTAAGACCAAAAATATTCCAAAGATGGAATTATCACAAAAATATAACCAGAGTTTCTCAAGAGAATTAAAAAAAATTACTATTATATTTTCTTTCTTTATCACACTTTTCTATTCCTCAGCCTCATATTTATCCTCTAACCCATTCACTTGCCCCACATTTCACTGCTGACTTATCTTCTGTTCTCATTTCTTGCTCTCCCAGATTCATTATCATCAAAACTTGAGAATATTGTCTCTGCCACTGTTGAGATGGCATTTGCTTTCTTTTCTTTCTTGACTTTCCTCTCCTTTAAATGTCAATGTATTGTTTAAAGCTCCTACTTCCATTTTCTATTCAGCTTCATTCTGGATCTTCACTAATCCTGTTTATTTCTTTACTTACACTGAAATTTCTCTAACATTTTCTCATGGTCTTTGTTTTACCAGCTTCTGTTTTACTTTTGACTCCACTTGATCAGATTTTCAACAAATTAGTGCTTTGGGTTTTTCTGATCTCTAGATTCTTTCTCCACTGTGGCAGTTTCCTAATTGTGTCTCCTTCATCTTTTGCTTTTCACTAGACTTCAACAAGCCTTTTTCCTTCCCTGCTTCTCTTTCTCCTTTTTAGATGATAATATACATTCAGATACCTGCAGTTCCCATCTCTGGACTGAGGGCTCAACTCCTTTGTGTATAACCCTGCTCTTTTGCCAGTCTTTTAAATATCTCCTTAGTGTCCATTAACATAAACTAAGCACAGACAAAATGGAACTCTTGCTCTGTCCTCCCCCGATATCCTCTTTTCATCATGTATAACTGTTCTCCCTCTGGCAATTTGCATCAGCTGTGACATCCACAGCTCTCATTAGCTATATGGGAAAAATCTTAGCATCATTAAGATTTGATCTTTTTCTGTTGATCATATAGTGAAAATTCTTAGTTGACCTCCTTGGTTATTTCCAATAACATTCCTCTTCAGTCAATACTTCCCTCTCTGCACATAGATGTATAAAAGAAGGCTGAAAAATAATCTTTTATTTTCTCTATACCCTTCTGCAATCACATGTAACTTCATCATTTTTATACTTCTTCCAATCAGATCAAATTTTTGAGGGCTTAACTGACTCATTTGCCTTAATTATCTGCATTTCTTACGTTGTCAGTTGACTACTCTCATGCTTATAACACCAGCGTTGACACTCCATCTGCTTTTCAATGATGTCTTCCTTCCATGTTGCCTCATAGAGAGACATGCCCTTTTTGACTGGCCTAAAAGTCTATTCAAATCCTGTTCCTTCCTCAAGTCCCATTTCTATCTCAATACCTAAAGCAAACCAGCCAATAAACCAAACAGGCAGAGAAGCACTACTACGTTATAACACTTGACAAAGTTGGGCAGGCAACAAATTACCTTCAACAGTTTAATACTTCCACAGCATCTTCTTCACTAACTATTCATTTCTTGGCCCGTTTAGACTAATAGTATTTTTACTCAGGAACAGCTAGTGTTTCTGATCAATGTCTTGTATATCATCATACTACGCTACCATAACTGAACAAGAGAATTCCAACTTCTACTATTTTTGTAAAGGAACTTTAACAAAAAGAAGTCAAAAGTAGTATTTCACAGCTAGTCAGATAATTGTTAGGAAGCAAGTGTCAAGCAATTTTTCCTTTTATTTGCTTGATATAAACCTAAGAAATTTTGTAAGCAAAATATACATCACTTGTTCCCAAATCCCATCAAGGCTCTTCAGTATATGCACTACAGAGGGTTATCATTGCTGTCAATGTAGCTGCAGTATTCAGCCCTCAGCATTATGACAGTAGTACAAAACATGCTGAGCCAATTCATCCCTTACAGTCGATGGTGTTACAGTAGGGATTGTTTTGTTCTCCCTATGGTTTATTGCTTAAATGTAGATACTGCTTTGTCATATAGTTTTATGCTGTAGAAAACCTGTCGAATTTATGCCACTTAATGGATGATTTAAGCAGAGTGCTATTTTGCCTCTTAGGAATCATTTCCCAGAGATAAAAGCAATTTAATGCATTTTACTTATATTCAAATAACACAGAATTGTATATTAATCACATACCTATGGCATTCTATGTGCAATACACATGTACAGCTGGGATGCTGATTAAAACCAGTCTTACTTACACAGAAAATACTTTGTCTGAAATATAATTACAATAAGTGAAATATGTCTCTGGGCCCAGTTCTGCTAGGTACTAAGCAACTTGGCAACAGAAGAAGACTGTTTTCATTACCTGATAGGATCAAATATGATGAGATTAAATATTCAGCAAACAGAACATGTATATTGTGAGTTTATCTTATTAATCAGTTTTGTCCATAGAATACAATGCCTTGAGAAAAACTGAAGCTTCACTTGTTGGCAGTAAAGACTAGGAATGGCATCTTCAGTCAGAAGAAAATACCCTGAGATTAATGTGTTTGTCTTGCAATGAAAAAGTGTCTTGTGAAAAATGAAACCACATGAGATCTTTTTAAGGCAAGCATCACTCACCGAGTCTTTTTCCAGTCTCTTCTGTAGCCTTGTTTGCCACTGGACAGCTTGCATGACAATGGCTTCCCACCTCCTCTCAAGGTTTACGATTATCAACTGCATGGACTGGTGATCTGCATTTAGGTTGCAGGTCTCCTGGTCATCCAGGAGGTGCTGGCATAATCGTAGCACAGAGGCTACCCCACGACGTCTCTGTTTGATCTCACAGCATAGAGACTGCAGGATAGACAAACAACAGATGTCAGTGTGGAATACTTTCCAAATCAAAACATAACTATTATCTGATATCTAATGGTGCCCAATTTCTGCCTTACAATAGTTTTTCCAGCTCTTCCTTAAATTCCCATGCTTAGAGTCAAAGCTTAGTGTTTTATTTTCAAATAAACACAGTCTTAATAGCACAGAAGGAGTAAAGCTACTTTCAGTCTTCTTCAAACAAATGCCATACATAGCTAACCATCTCAATAATGTTGAAAGTTTTATGGTGTAGACTGGTTTACTCTTCCTTTTTTTTTTGTCCAACATGGACACATCTGAAATGAGTTACCCTGACAGTAATCAGCTTCAGAAATTCTTCAGGAAAAAATGGGAGGGAAAAATTGTATTCATGCAATGAGAATATAAATATTTTTAGAAATAAACAGTAGAAATTATGGGCCATATGCACCCTCTCAGAGGATAAACCTTAAGGAAGGAGAAAATTCAGTATAAAATTCTTTACAGATTTTTTTTGTTATCATAAAATATTTCCAGGGCAGTTCCATATTCAAGTACATGTAGGAATACTACGATAACTTTGTCCTTTTTAATTATGAGTTATTCACTGCATTTTCTTTATCATACTGATTTTGGTGCTACCAAGAATGCTGTCTGATGTGAACTGCATGACGGGAGACAATTGCTATGCCCTAATATCGCTGAATATTGATGGGAGCCAGCATATGTTGGTTTTACACCTGAAACCTAAGTAACTACACTGAGAACCTCACTGAACAGCAGTATAAATAATGACAAAACTAAAGAGAGAGCTACCATTCGGAAAAAGTTAATGACCTGGGGTGCTTTTGAGCACGGTTTTATCCACAATCACATCCTACTGTCATTCACTACCAAATCAGGATTTTATTAACTCATAGTGTGTTTTAATCATAATATCTATGAACTTGAGGTACAGAAGCAGAAGGCACAAACACATCTGAGGATGACTGCTTCAGCCCAGCTTCTGAGACCCTATACTTTTACAGAATTGCATGGTTCAAGTATTCAACTATTATCATATGCCTGTGCTACTCCTGAATTTAACAGAACTGTGCTCCACACGTGGGAGCTTTACAGATAATTTAAATTGTAACTTGCCAACATCTGTTTCCCTCTGTGGGATGCCACAGATGAAAGTGCATGACCCCATGAGAAAATCTGAACTATCATCTTTTTTGAAGACAGGGTATTTGCCTTTAAGCTTCCAGTTAATCATAACAAGCAAACAAAAAAAGCCACTGCATCTCTCATAGCAGTTCACAAGCATTAACCGATTCAGGACCTGCCCTCCTGAATTTTATTAGCAAAAAAATAATATTCTATAGAGAGCAAATGCAAGTTCCAGATTTTCATATCACTTTTTCTTTAAAAAATGGAATTTATACTTAGAAATGTTGTACCTCAAGGGAGTATTTTTCTGCTGGAAGTATGTGCTTGATCAATAATACTAAGCTGAAAGTCTGAAGCAAAACATTGGTATACACATCTGAAAACAGATACTTTTTCTGTGCCTATGGATAGTGTGCAAGTGATTTTTTTTATTCAAAGCCTTCAACAGAAATGATGATTAAACCCACAAACATAGCCGAATTACTAATCTACTTTCACTGGCACAATTGGGCTGTTCTAACAGTTAACAGATTGCTTATTAATCAACAAGGGTAAATAAGACAATGCAATCTCATTTAAAGTGTAAGTTTTAATGCCTAAAAGTATTTGTGTTCAAAATGTTAATCCCACTAAGACTTCATTAGAAGAGGTCTGAAAATGATTAAGTAGATTTCATTGTAAAGTACACTGAGAAGTATATCAGCAGGTGGACATTTCATACAGATGTTCCACTTATTGATATAAAGCATTCTATAGCTATTTAAATTACCCTAACTCTGTAATAGCTAGAATTCTATTACTTCTATAATGAGAGAACCCTGTACCTTTAATATTTCTGAATTTTAAATAAGGTGAATGACAAATTCCCAAACCACTATTTATGGCAAAATATGACCAGGAATTTTATTATTCAATTTATACCAGAGCTGCATTTTCACTTACATTTCCTGAACTTGCCCTTATTTATTTTCCTAGAGTTCATTACTGGTTTCCTTCTTAGTTCTTGATGTAACCACGACATCTGGCACATTTCCTTTCTGATACTGTTCATTAGCCTGACGTCACATCAGAAAAAAACAAACCAAACAAAAACTATACCTAAAGTCACGGTTCTTATTTTACGTTTTATAACAGTTAAGCAATTCAGTTTTATGGAAGTGACAGTAAATCATATACTGATGGCAATCAAATCTATGTAGATCTGCATAAACTTCACAGAAGTCAATACAGCTCAGAATCTGGCCCCATAACATTAACTTACCCTGATCTATCTGATTATCTCATCCCTTATAAATATTGTTCTTTTTTGATACAATACCATATAATATGATGAGGTAAGGAGTATTCCATTCAAAAGCCATTATACGGGAGTTTAAGTGAGACCTTTACACTGTGTTATCCAAAAGCAGAGCTACAGCATCCAAGTCATTTCTAATTTACATCAATTTTACACCAGCATAATAGTAGTAGCTTTACTGAAGCTATTTCTGATTTACATGGCTGTGACAGTACAATTAGGCCTATGGCACTTTTGTTTCAATTTTATTACATGATATTATGGTTAATATTAAACAGGAGAAGAATGAAGTGCTTGTACCTAACAGCGTGTTGAAAGACTTGGCTGTAGCAACAATACTTTAAAAGCCAGAGAAGTTAATCATGTAAAGACATCTTTAAACCCTATATAATAGCACTAGCAGTAATGGATCTAAGCAGCATTAGAGTTTGGTATACAGTGTCCTAAAGGGACACAATAATTGCCTGTATCCTGTGACATGACATATCACAATGTTGTGATCCATGTTCTGCTATGGTTAAAATGGCATGCTTGTATAAAAACCTGTCAATACAGCAATTGTACATGCAAAGTATGCTTCCAGGACCACGGTTACTTTCATTTTTTGCAAGGTACATTCTACATTGTGCATTAACAGCTATAAATCATTATTCATTTAAAAAAAAAGAAAAGTGTATACCTACTGAGGCTTGGGTCTGATGGTCTACAGCTGCTACAGTAAGCTTCCGGATACTGAATGGCTCAGAAAATTAGGAAATGATCTAACACTAGACTGAGGAGCATCACTTAGGCTTGCCTAGTCTCCTGTGTGCGTGCAGAAGATTGGCTGAAGTATAGATTAATAGATCAGAAGCTTTTGATAGTGGCTTCTCACAGGGTCATGGGTCTGTTGAGCTGTGGAAACTGTATATATAATCCAAACCTTTGCAAATGTGGGAGAAATACATTCACTTAAACCATTTGCAGTGCGACTTTAATGTATCTGATATTTTTGCTGCACACTAAGAGTATACACAGCAACTGCATCTGCTGTGTACGAACTTGACTTTGTGTCTGAGTCCTTTCCTTTGCAACAGATACCCTGATAACACTGAGGTGTTATTCATTATAATGTTATTATGAGTCATGGTTTCCCATACTGAGGATTCCTGTCCATGCTGTTATAACCTTGGAAGATTTTTCTTCCCTCTGCCTATTCCTATTTTCAGTGCTTTGAAGTTATCACCTGCATAGCTAAAAAGGGCTAGCCGAAAGTACTTTCACAGCTTGTTAATAACATGCCTTAAATCATCTGGAAAAGCCCCTGCTGAGTCAAATGACATCAAACACTCTTTCCAAGCCATAGGCTAATGGCAGTATCTATGGGGATGGAAGTAGGCATGATCTGAACAGAAGGTGCTCTGCACAGCTGTGTGACTCCTAAGTGAATGACATATGACCAGAAGCATGTGTGCAGCTTTAGGTAGTGCCAGAGAGTGTGGGAGGCACAGAAAGGTGGGAAGTTGAGGAATATTAGAGCCCCTCAAGCCCCAGTCCCCTTCCATCCCTCTGCCTTCCTGCAGTGTATTAGTGCCTGAGCTGTGCTGCACCACCTGCTCTGCACAACTGAAGGACATGGATGGGAAGTCAGCTTTCTCACACAACATGGTAGATGAGTTGGTCTCTGAAGCAGTTATGTTAAGGTTCTTGAGTAGGTGTTTAATATTAATAATTTAAAAGTGCTAAGGTTCTTAGTGAATTCAGTGGGACTTCTTATGCTTAAAAATAGTTAAAAAGTTTAAGATTAGTGTACCTCACTTAAATCCACATAATCCACATATAATCACTACATAAAATGTTGAGATATTATTTTTCTAGCATCATTTATTACATATTGTTTGGAGAATTCATTTTTATGTGATCTGAAGTTCTTTCAACCATTTCCATCTTTCTTGCTTTCACTTTGCAGTTAGGAATAATAAAGGTCCATGCAGAGGTGCCCAGAGCTTTGAAAAGAATTAGAAGGTGACAAATGATAACTTAAATGGATTTGCTTTGTACTTTCAGGTTCAGAAGAAATGCCAAATGTTATTTCTAGGCTTAGATTGTGTTTCTGTGTTTGTTTTTAGGAAAATGAAAGAAGCTTCACTGCAGATAAATCTGGAATGACCAGATCCAAGAGGAAGTTTCTGTCTAAACTTGGTCTGTTAAAGGCTCACTCTATCTCCTTGTTACAGGATGTGTGTACTGCTATTAAAAGTAGGGTCTGTTGCCTATTGGAAAAAGAAATTATGGTGGGACACTTGTTGTTTAGTACAATAGCCATAAGCAGAAATTAAGGCAAAATCTGAGAATGGAAGTTAACTTTCTGAATACAACAGTCAATCAGTAACTCTTAAAAACATCTGATTTTCAGCTAGTGCAGCACTTCAATTTTCAAAAGTACTACTGTAAAACTTTTAAGTATCATGGCTAACAGCACTAATACATCAACAAAGGGAAAACAGGAGTCAATACACATGCAAATATTGGGTAAAATGTAGTTTTCAGTGTTTTCTGAGAAATCTTAACACCTGTTGGAACTTCTCTTATCAGGGTGATGCATCCCTGTATTTTAGATTCCATTCTTACAGGACACATGGTTAAAATAAACAATTCTGTATCTGAATTAAAAGGAAAAATAGTAATTCCTCAAAAAATATTAGTACGAAAGTAATTCCTCAAAATAAAAAAACTAATTGACAAAGATAGGAAATGAATGATGACTTGTCATCTTTTACAAAAATACTGCCAAACCTGTGTGCTTTTGCTGATTTCAAGGTTAAAAGAAAATGTCACCTAAAATGGGAACTCTACTCGGTTGTATACTGTGGGACTTAATCTACACTGAAGCTAAATATTCTATAAGCATGCAGTGAAGTGCAAAAAATAGCAATTGAAAAATGACATGATTAAATGGCACAACATGCAATCATTTGCTCTCAATTATATCAATGTATCTTCTTCATTTCAAGGAGTCAGGCAGAAATATTGTTTTTTAAATGCTTCTATTAAATTGGGCACCAATAATAAAATAGATGAGAGTCCTAATAAGCTCATTTACGTAACATACATCACACACTACAAAACTATTCTCTCTTAACAGGTTTGTTCGTAGATTTTTCTCCTGGTTGTCACCAGTCCCAGCTATATTAAAAGATTTTAAAGGCACAAGGCTTATAGACCATTCAGTGGAAAACCTTTGTACTTAACCCTTGAGAAATCTTTAATGCTAATTATGGAAAAAGTATTGATATAATATCTTTGCTGTCACATTTTATTACGATGACGGTCACAACAGAATCTGGGACTGACATTTTAGAAATATCATCTAACTGCAAGTAAGAAATACAGAATGACAGTTTAAAGTAGAATATGACTTCTTTCAAAACAACGAACTGCATCTTCTTATTTAAAAGCCCTACTTTTAATAGCATTACAACCACTAGATTGCTACGCTGAACATACCACTCTGTAACTCACCGCTTAGCAAAGCGTTACGATATCTCTCTTACAAGTCTAAGCACAGTCCACTATATTCCTTGTGAACTGTGTCTGTTTCTATACATGGTAAAAATGGCAGTGAACTAATAGGAAAAAATACTTCATTTTTGCACTGGCTTCAAGAATCAACATAGGAGCTTACATTCTACGTATAATCAAGTGCTTAATAGAGTTAAGTTAAGTATTAATTCATTTATTTTACTAGCTTTAAGAAAGTAAATGAGAATTTGCATTTATTTGCAATCAGTAATGCAAATAAATGTATTGATTAGGTAAATATATTATTTTAAATAAAATATTTATTTTAAAATAGTATTCTAAAAGTACCCGTGTTCCCATTTTTCTCCAGAAGTAAAATATATGTATTAAAAACAGTAACAATCCAGAATGGATGCTTCTGGGCTCACTCCACAAAAGCTGCTATTATATCTGTATGACATTCTTTAATTTCTTTGTTCTATTCCTTATGCTTACATACTTCAAAATACTTGTTTGTAAGAATATAGTTAAATGGTCTGGTATTTAGCTCATATTCCCATGTAACTAGTAATATGTAATACACTTCTCTTAATAAATTAAAAACACTATTAAGATTGCAGACATATAAAACAATATGAAGATTAAGTTACTGTAAAAGAAATTGTAATAGCTTACAGATTGCTTGTATCATTACTAAAGCGCTAGTATCTATTACAGTGTCTCCCTGGAATAAAGAATGCACTTTTGGCGATAATCTGTTTAAAAAGTGCCCATTATTGTTAAGATGCTCCTATCTTAGCTCTAAACTAGTGTGCAGTTACAGGAAGGTAACTTCTAAAAATAAAAGAAAAACAGTGGTGGATGTAAATGTATCTTCCCTACTGAAATACAGCATCGCTCTTCCAAGTCTTATTTTTCTTGTTTTTCATACAGGGGATTAGTTAGACTCATTTTCACACTGAAATATCTTAGACCTATTTACTACACTGCAAAGTTGGGGTTAACTTTGTTCCAGGGGATAAACCAAGTCATTTAGACAGAGGAGCCAGACGTGGTGGCAGGAGGATCCATTTTTCTCGTCTGGCACTGTTTGTGTTTATAAATGCCTTCAGTTTGTCCCCTGTTTTCATTCAATTTGTGAACTTCTCTTACCAGAGAAACAGATCCAGCAGAGAAATATTGAAAGATGTGGCACAATTTGCTAGGGTTTCTTTTTTGCCTCCTGAAAATGCTAAAATAAAAGTAGGGAAAGCATCAGACAGGTGGGATAAATATTGCTATGTTTTGCTTTTGTAATGAACCCTGAACCACACTGTCCAAAAATTCATTTGCCTGTAGCAGACATTACAAACTTGAAATTTTTGCTAGATCACCACACTGAGCAGAGTTTCAAATGAATGTGTGTGGAAATTGAAGAGATGAAATGACTTAAGGTATAGGTGGAAATTTTACAAAATCAAGTGAGGTGTAAGTTAGGCTCAACTTAACTTTCAGATGTTGGAATTCATTAAGAATTACAGCTTAAAAGAAATCAAGATGTTTCTCAACATACATGGGACACAAGATGCCAAGAAATCCCCTCCAATTGCCTAAAAACTGTTAGGTATCACAATTTCAGCCATCTTTAATGAACAGTTAAAAGTGTTAAAACTTCGTATCCTGCCTCAGAGCTACATAAGAGGCTTTAAAGGAAAAAAATCCTTGCATGGATGTACATCAATACCTGTAACCCTCAGGCTGAGGTTTAGGTGTTAGTATTGTACTTACTCCCTTTCTTGACCTAGTTCCCCTACAGATGGTAGGCATGCATTTTTGCTGTCCCTGTGCAATGCTTCTGGTATATTCTGAAATATAGTGAGAATTTATCCTATTCTGAATTACAGGGAAAAAAAAAACATCCTGCAGTGCAATGGTATTGCCTTTTTATGGGAAATCAGAGAACATAAAATAAATTAGACTAATCTTTTGGAGACTTCAGGACAGGCAGGGTGATAGGAAAGGGAAAATAAACATATCTAATGAATAAGGAAAAAGAGATTTCCTTTGGCTTTTTCTTGTGTCAGCGAAGCCAATTTAGCCTGGATTCAAAAATGTACAGCTTCAGCTGCTCCAGGGTAAACTGGGGAAAATATATTATGGTGCTTTCATGTGTATCTGTATATGCACAAGGACAACAATCAGGCTTTTCTAGAAATGGTGTTCCTCATATTATTTGAAAAAAACAACGCATCCTCAGAATGAATATGTCATTAAAATACCAAAACTTCCTTTTCAATCTTTTGCCATATCTTAATCATAAATATACAGACTGACACATATTTTTTTTGTTTCAGCTCAAGAGTAAAAGTCCCCAACAAGAGAAGTTACTTGCAGCAGAATCAACCAGAGCCAGGCAGCATTGAGATGAGGTAGGTTCACTCATATCTGAAGTAGGTTAGCCGACCTCAATATCTTACTTGCATAAATAATTTTTAGTCAAGTCTTTGCATAAGTATCTTAAATTTTAAGTTAACATTAACTTGCCTCTTGTACAAGTTAGGTATACATAGCTTTGACATGCACAGTTTAGCCCCAAGACTATGAGAAGACTAGAATTAGAGGTGAGGAGAGAAGCAGATGATGTGGTCAAGATGAAGTGTGAATGACAATTAAAAAAGCTAGGGGTTGTCAGAAGCCAAATGTCTGGATGAGGTGACTGTTTGTGTATGACGGTCTTAGAGGCTCAACGTTACTCATATTCACAGAATCATAGAACAGTAAGGAAGGAAAGGACCTCTGGAGATCATCCAGTCCAACTCCCCTGACATTCTTCCACTGTCTGGACGACAGGATTGGGGTAAGACTAGATAGGATGAAAGCAAAGATAGCATGAAACAGGCTTTCTTTCCTTCATAAAGCTAGAGAACATAACAAGGTTCCTGCTATTGCGCCTAAAACATGGAAATAATCATCACTGGTATAAAGGGAAAGGTGGTGCACTACAAATGAAATTGCATCACCAGCCATTGGAGAAATGCACATAAAATCCATCAGAATAGACACCAGGACTTCAGTTTTACCCTGAGGTAAGGAAATGCACTTTCCTAACAGACCAGTAAAGGAACCATCTTGCAAAGGACAGGAATCCATGTGCATCTTTTGTTTTTCCATTGACTTTTTGCAGCAAGCATAATCTAAGCCTCTCTGCTGTCTCTAGTAATACATTGTAAGTCTGCAAATCCCATTCCTGACTGACATCTCATTCTTGTGATACATAATATACCTGACAAGGATTGCAATAACACTTCAGAATGTATACTGAAGGCCTGTTCTTTTACTCTCACGTTCTCACTCACACTGAATTATGTTTTACCTTGCAAATAATTCTATGAAAATCAATGGGTTTCCTGGCAGTATGAAATTATTTTTAGTGTGAGTAAAGGTACTAATATGGTCTATAATACTATTCCCTATTGGGACTATGATCTATTAACAAACAAGCAAAGATGAAACTTGGGAAGCCTGTCCAGTAGTGAGACAAAAATTAGGCAACGGTCAACTAGGGCCATGATCTACCAATTAAAGAAAAACCTCATTAGAAGAATTTAATGGCTCCAGAGTACACTATTGAATCAATAATCCACTAATATCAGAGAGATTTCCACCTGAAAATGCAATGCTATGGCTCCAAAGGGGAGGTTATAGACAATCAAATAAATTGTATAATCATATGCAGTACTACAAAGTGGACAGTAATGGAGACAGTACAGTGAATTTTTGTTAACTTTCTTATATATCCAGTCCACATTGTACTTGTTTTTCTATGTTATCACTAACAAAAGAAATAAAGCTTAGATGCCAACCAAAGTACCAACTGTCACTATAAATTAGTGCAAGTAAATCTTGGCTTATTTTTAGGGGAAAGATTTCTTTTTCTTTTGTCATCTTTTGCTTTCTTCTCATTTTGCTTTCCCAGGTTGATAGTAACAGAAGAAAAAGATTCTGGTCTTGCAGTAAATAGATATTCAAGGCAATAGCAGGACAATATGCAGTCACATTTTGAAGGAGGGATTTGGGTGGGGCAAAAGGAGAAAATTAATTGTATCTTCAATGATAGGAGAAGCCAAGTCAGCTGTTTTCACTTCTGTACATCTGACTCTTCAAGAAGCCATAACTGAGAGGGGAAATATAGCTCAAAGTCTGCAGATGTCATTGATGCAAAAGGTTTAGGAAAGGAATTGTAAGCCATTTGTCACTATGAAATTGCAAGTTTTTACTTTGTAATGGCCAGTTTTGGACAGCTTTCTCTGTAAGCCAGAGTGTCTTCTGTGTTAGTGAGCTTGAGTCAGACCTCAAGTCTTACAAGCCTACTCATGACTTGAGAATTAAATGCAGACCACCCCAGTATAGTAAGAAAGACAGGGACAAGAGCCCCATTGCCTCCTTTTTGCTAGCTCCAGTTAAGAAGGTGCTGGTTCAAATAAGCACCTGATCACACATTCAGGGGGGCTGAAAGAGAAATTCTGGCCTAATTTTTCTGGAAAAGAAACAAGCCTGTGGTTAGTGTGGGAGAACCTCACAGATATTAGCATAAATCTTTCTGAGCCGCAATTGCAGTCCCTGAAGTCTTAAAGACATTCCTGATGATTCCTTGAGTGGGATTCATCTGAGCTAATGGAGAACTTGACACCTGAGCTAGTCATTTAGAAGCAAGTATTCTGAGGTACAGTGCGTCTTCTCTGTAGCCAGATACCTAAAACAGGACAGATTAATTGCATCCCAAAAGCGCTTTTTCCCCACTCAATTACTATAACAGAATTTCAGACAAGATCTCTGCACTGCAGGTATCTAAAACTAGCCTGTTTTAACTTATCTTCATCATATGGCTATGCTGTCTGCTGGGTAAGCATCATGGTATATCAGAAATAAGGGGACAGTAATAAAAAAAGAACTAGGAAGGAAGTAAAATAAGAATTGGTAGCCTAAAAATAGTCACTAGACTGTTCTCTCCTCCACCAAAGGATTCAGAGTATTGCTGTATCTGAGCTCTGCTGAACTCAGTGTTCTTCCTGTTACTACAGTAATCTCCACCTCACACTCCAATCTTAGTCCAGAAGTCCTTCACCGCTGCTGAACCGGAGCTGCGTGCAGATACTTTATGATACCTCTGTGGAACCCTTAAGCACGTCAAATCTAACCATAACCTGGTGGCTAGATCTTCTGTGTCCCTTTCTTTCCCTCAGCAAAGGGAGCACATGTGGAGCAAAATGGTTTTACACAACCAGATAGTGTTTTTAATTAATTTTTATATTTTTCTTAATTGAAAACTAAGTAACAATATAATAAAAGAGAGAATTCACAGTCCAAGCTTCACAATCCAAATGGGATGAAGGAAAGAAAGCTGCTACCTCAGATGGGTTATTTAGTTCTAAATGGGAACTGTAAATTGTATTAATGTTGCCTTAAATAGGAAGAGTTTATCGTAAGACAAACTGAACTTTCTTTCAGTAAGTAACAAGTGTATTAAATCAAAATTTGAGATCCATTGGAATATATGAAGTATTTGAGTACCATGTGTGTGTGTGTATAGATATAGATAGATATATACAGTACTGAGCATTGACATTTGAGTATATTAAAATCAAATTAGAGCTATAAAATCATGCATTGTATTAGGGCCAAAATACCACATTTTTGAAAAAAAATAAAATAAAAAAGTAGCACTGCTTTACTATGAAGAGGTGGCTTCTCATTTAAATGGTCTACAGAAGTGCTGGGATGCCCAGTCATGTAAATTCAGACTGAGTTTGCTTCAAATCATTGTAAGTGGTCAGGCTACATTTGACTTTGGAATCCTACCTGTTTTTCCTAAGACTGAATACTGTATGCCTTCATGTTTGTTAAAATATAATCCGAACAAAATTTGGGTAAACATTTCTTCATCTGTGAAAAGATTTAGGGCTCTGAAGTCACAATCTTTTTGAGAAATTTATTAAAATTATTACAACTTTTAATTATCATTTAGAGGTATAAAAAGGATTAAATCCTGCTTGACTTCGTTTGGACTTTCTATTGCAAACTATTTTGCATACTTTTGTTACAGGCACATTGAATTTCTGTAATTCTTTGATTGCAGCTCTGCCAGGAACATCATTCCAAAAATTGTAAAGGATCCAAAATGCAGTATCAAAAGCAATTCCTGGCACCTGTAGGAACAGACAGCACTTTTCTCCAATCTCTGAGTCTCCAAACCTTTACTCAAAGTTAATACTTTTCTTTGATTTCAGTTTGGCCATAATCTTATATGCTCCCAAACACACTTGTGTTTTATTTGATAGAATTATGTTTCACTGAATGGTTTGTAAGATGTGCCGTGTTGACTCCTACGCAAACTTTTCAGTTAAAATGAAAAACATCATAAGAAGGAGATTAACTGACTGATTATTAATTACCAATGAAACCTATATTGTTTAATCAGAAAGTTCAGTTGCTTTAGGCATTGGAGAAATAAGAGATAGTGCCGAGAAATACTTTTTTTTTTTTTTTTAAATGACATTGCATCATCTGGTATGTTCAGTCACAAATTTAGAAGGTGAAAACATACACTTGTGATTGAGTCTAGTCATTAGAAACAGTTACAAGCATCAGATAATTTAGACTGTTTACAAGGCAAACATTAATGGCTACAAATACTAGTACCTATGGAATTCAATAGACCAGTGACTTTTAGAAATATTAAATGGGAAAACATTTCCAACATTTTTTGGTATTAATAAGCAGTCTGATTTCTTTAATGAATATATTGACTAAAGTCAATGAGAACCACAAGCTTTCAATACTTCTGAAAATCAGGTCTCTTTTTTAAAGGCCCAAATGCAGACTTAGGAGACAAGTATGACAATAAATATAGCATGTCACTTTTTGCTTCAAATGAAACCAGAACAGAAAACTACATGAAATGCAACATTATTGTTGCCAAAGTACACCATTTATCAGAAAAACCCTGAAAACCCAAATTTGGAGTAGAAGAAGAACAGGATCCTTTATAAATCTTGCTACCAAAAGCAATATAAGCTTTCCTAGTTCTACCTGATTGAGAAGGGATTCTGAGACAGACAGATACTCGCAATTATAAGTTTATTCTCGAGTAGGTGGTCTGTGAGCCAAAGCCATAACAACTACCTTTTTGATGCTGATGGGTCATTTCTCCGTATTGAACACTTAAAGTCATAAGTTTTATTGCAAGTGACAGAATTATATTCTTAATATCTTAATTAATTAAGCTCCTTTGCTTTTTTTGGAGGGCATTTTGCAGAGAAAAGAGCATGCTTTTTGAAGTCCCAGACACATAAAAGCAAATGTGGCAGAACACTTCGACTTAGAAGTCAACAAGCACACAAATTTCCGGCTAGACCCTACTCAAATGAAATTTACTAAAACTTTCATGAAATAATGTGATTTTTTTTTATTATTATTACTGCTCCCCATTCTTTCCTGCTCCAAAAGTCTCCTGACCCACCAAATTGCCATTCCATTAGATTAGGAAATCAGTTGTGCCAATTACTAGTCTCATGACATTAGGTCTTTGAGCTGCTGGAATTATGTGTTTACCTGAGAATCTTGTACTTAATTTAAAAATTATGCTTCTGGTTCTGGTCCTCATCATTTCAGTGAAATGCTAGAAAACAGGAACTCAAGGTACCCAAAAGGCAGAAGAGAAATGAAAAGGATGAATAAATAAAATAAATGTATGTTCATAGCTATGAAGATCTCATTAATTTAAGTCAAACTCTTGGTTTCTTAGTACAGATTCATGTTTTTTTCATGTTGTAACAGAAGAAAACAAACCAGGAGTAAGACACTCACACTTCCCCCTTTACAGCTAGGCAACTTGTGTTTACTCTTTACTCCTTCTCGACAGGAGCCCTGGTTAGGCTATACTTGGAAACTCACTTAATGCTACTGTGGAATGGCCATCAAGTGTCACTACAGACTGAAGCGAAGTTCATGCCTCTCCTTCGTAACTAAATATGAAAATGTTTGAGGCACTCAAAAGCACTGAAAGCTGGTGGAAAGAGTAACAAAATGGCTCTGCACACCAGCTGCAAATTGTGTTGCACAGAGATCACTGGGCTGACCAAAGGATACCACGTAGTTTCCACAAAACCAAGAAATAAAGGACCTTACATAAACTGGGTAATGACCTTAACTAATAATATTCTAGTAATTCTAATATCTGAGTATGCTCATAATAGCAGAGAAAAATCAGCCAAACATACTCAGCAAGATTTGAACTTTGATTGTAAACAAGAACCAGCATTAAACTCAAGGAAGCAGTCTCTTTTCATCACATATTTAAATAGAATATACTGAGAATTTAGCTAGAGGAAGGAAGGAAGGGCTGTCTTCTGGTTAGTGCCAAAGATCAGGGTCACCATAGCTGGGCTCTACCCTAACACAGCCATTGACTTTCTGAGAAAAGTCACTGAATCTCCATTCATTTTATTTCCCAGATTTTTAAAAAGGGGTTAATAACACCTACCTTAAAGGTTCAGTGGGGCTTAGTTCATTAATGTTTGTACAGCATGTACAGCTGCTTGACTGGACAGTACTACAGAGATGCTAAATATTATTATTGCACAGCAATATTCCAAAGGAAAAGTAACACGGTAGTACATTCTTTAATAAAAAGAACATTCAAATTAATATGACATGAATTTTTAGAAAATAAAATAAAGAAGTCAAAATAATTTCCTACTGGTGAATTTAACAACCCCTCCTGCCACCACATTGTTCTCATCTTGGGTCCCCACTGCATGCGAACTATACATTCAATTCACCCTCCAATTTCAAAACGAAAGGAAAACACCTGAAGAATGAAATAATTCCTTTTCCTGAGGCATAAGTGTAATTTAAAACATAACATTATGGAATGAAAATCAAAGGCATTGTTGAGTTTATTTTATTAAAAATGTTTCTCTGTGTACAGTGGCTATGTGTATAATCAGGATGGTACAGCACAATAAATTTCCATTAAGAAACAATGATTCACTTACCACAGTGAAAGCAGTAATAAGGTTAAACTCTTAAGTTAAGTGGAAAGTAAGTCAAACTAAACCCCAGCAGGTTTCCTACTAGTGGCATAGCTAATGTTTTTGAAAATGTTCTAAATGTTCTTTCTCAAGTATATGTATTATACATTGCAGTATTGTTAATTATAACCATTTTCTCTTTTATACACTTCCCCAGGAGATCAGTGAAGAATGGAAAACTTACTTATAGTGGATTTCAGATTTAATGAGACAAAGATGGTTTAATATATATGCTAAAGTGACATGCTCTCACCATATTTGATTAGTAATTAATTTTTTACTCTAATGGCTACCATTTTGAAAATAATTAATATACTATTTATGTAATTAATAGATAATCAACTGAGTAATTAAGTACTCTGGTTACATCATGGTGGGTGGTACTATCCTGTTTAATGTCTCTAGAGCTCTTGGCATGACATCATGTCATATATATTAAAAGATTTCAAAGAGATTTATGCACATTTCAAATACTTAAGTAGCTTTGCTATGGTATTTCTATTCATATATATATATATATATATATATATATATATATATGTCTTATCCGTGTATATTTAAAAACAAGTTTGTCTGAAATGAGATTTTTAAATTCATAGTTATGCACTTAAATAAATGCCATAATTTTCCAGAGAAATAAAAAGCATCCGGCATTTCCTATGGAAAACATGAATCTATTGCTGTGAAGTTCTGAAGGTCTATCAACAGTCCTTCATAATCATTAGCTTTAAAGTTTACTAATAGAATAAACAGAATCAGCATGATATTTTCCTCATTAGCAGAAGACTACAAATCATTTTAAAAAACCCCCAAACAATATAGATGTCATAAGAAAACTTAAAATTGCATTTAAATGGGTGTGCTCAGGAATCTGAAAAAACCCTACCAACATTATCTACATTGACACAACCATCTCACTAACCCTCATAACTGGAAAAGGAAGAGTTAAGAAATTAATAATTTCTGCTGTTGTTTTCTTGAATGCTTGTATAAAAAAGTATGTTTAGAAGTGTTTGCAACATGCCCTTTGAGATGAGTATTTAATAAATTGTCCATCACTGGAGCGCTATTGCCTTAGACAGCCTGATGTACTAGTGGAAGAGAAAAACCTCGTTACCTCTAATGCTCAACAATTACTCGTGATTCCTTTCTTATTCTTTGGCCAAAGGTCACTCACAGACTAAAGTGACCTGTAATGATAACTCAGGTGAAGGTTTATTTAGAAGAGGTAGTGATGAACAGAAGAAAATCACATGGTTCTACCAGGCTTGTTTGCTAATTTAATAGTCTTTCCTAAACGGTCCCACTGCTTTTGGGGAATGGAACAAAACATACAACCTCCATTAAGTCAGTTGCAAATCTGAACACTGGCCTTCAGTTGAAGGAACGTATCCATCCCAATATAGCATTGTGACTACAATTTTTTTCCCTCTTTTCCATAAATCTTCAAGTTTAGGTTTAGGATGTGGCCTAGATTAATGCAAATCTGAAAGTGTACATGTCTTTTTCCATGTATCTATTCACCATAAACGTTAATGTTTTTTCACGCATAATAATTCTATATGTCTGAAATGTGACCTCTAATAGGCTATTCTTGACTCATATGTGCAGAGAAATAGGCTACTTAAACGATAGTCCCACAACACGTTATTTAATTATAACTGATGGAGGGAGTGAAATTCAGAGTGAAACTTTTTGCTACAAAACTCAGCTTTATGGTGAATTAGAAGGGAAGTATACTATTGCTTTTCCAATTGTGGTGTGATTAGCCCTCTGAAGCTCTCTTTTGCAAAAAATCTAAGGAATAAATATTATTGTAAGGATTCAATAAAATCAACATGAATGAACACACAGCACATAAATGAAGGTGAAAATATAAATATATTATTATATATGGACATGCATTGCATTGTGTTATGTATAAGATAAATATTTTATCCTACCATAAAGAGGAGTCTCTCTATGAAAACTATAATTGTTTTTTTATTACCTTAAAATATTGCAGTTGTTTCTCAGCATTCATTGTTCCTTCATTTTCTTGTCTCAGACAGGAATTGAAGATGAAAAGCTCTGTATCTCTCAGCCACCCTTTCAGCTCTTTGATCCTGACCTCCAGCTGCCTTACCAGGCTGCCGCTTTCAGGCGAGAGCAGGTCACGTGGACCTAACCCACTGTGCCCTACCATTGTGTCTTGGATCTTCTCTCCTAGGGTTTTCTAATGCATCAGATAAAGAAAACATAGATTAGTCTTATGTACCAAAACATATCCAGGTTAATGAGCAACAAGAAGCATCTGTTAGATGACTAGAGATGTGGGTTTTTTAATAATTACTACTAATAATATCAATCAGTTTCATTCTTTGTTTCCTTGTTTCAATCAATTTCATTTTTTGTATCCTTGTTTCTCACTTATGCTGTTCTCTGTGGGTCACTGACTTTGCTGGAAGCATGATAAATCAGTGTTTATTAAGTGCAGCTATGGACAGAGGAGACAAAATGGTACATAACTTTTTAAAGCAGTTACTCTACTTAATTTGTCCATGGCTTTAAACATTTATGACCATAAGAGTTACTGGTTTCTAGGCAGCCACAGAAAACATGACAAGCACTGAGTTCACCAAACTCTTATCCAAGGTGCCGTCTAAGCTTTTGGGGGAACGCTGAAATACTGAAATATTTTTTGAGGTATGAACTGTCAGGTCACAGTTTCCAAACTTGTAGCCCTGAGGTTGCGTGCAGAAGCAGTTAGGTCACAAAACAGCTGACTTGCTTTTAAAAGTGGATGAACTCATTCAGATACCAATAAGCAAGAAACTGCAAAGCCTCAGTGTTCCTGAACATCAGGCCAATTATTTAGGCAACTAAATTTGGATTTAAGTCCTCCATGTTAAGCATCCACTTTAAAAATAATGGACCAGAATAAACATTCACCTCTGATCGCTAATGAAACTAATTTACTACAGCTTTTCAAAGTAGTATTTCTAATAAAAGAACCACTGAATAACATTTTGATAGTGGACGCTGTCAGCATAATGAATATTTTCTATCCCTGGAATAGAAAGGGATAGAAAGTTACCTTCCTTTTCAGTATTTTGAAAGGCAATCCTTTAACATCACAAGGGAGATACGCTGTTGCCTGCTTCCTCTATGCCAAGCAGTGTTTTATCTGACCTATAAGAGCCTGTCAGGTTGACACTTATTATAAGCACTAGATCTGTGTTACTGATTGTAGAATATTGAATATACACTGATAATCACATCCAATAACCTTTTAAACTGATAATTAGCAGTGGTTAATTGTTGTAACATGAAGATACAGTTTTAGGTCACACAGTATGGTTGTCTGTTGAAAATACATGGTTTAGAAAGTTAGTAGAATATAATTTATAACAATGAAGTTAGCTTCCAAAAAAAAGCTTTAAAACACTAATAAAATTAGACCAACAGACATTAATCTACTATGTGGTATTCTGTAAATAATGTCTTTAGGAGACCGTAACTGAAAAACATGCTTTCTTGGCAACACCCTTCTATTTTCATGGTGCAAATATTGATAATTTGAAGACCCTCAGTGGAATCCAGCGCTAGCTATTGTTTTTATGCTGTAACAAAAGTAGCAGCAGGAGGTGAAATCAATGCCCTTGGAGGGTAGGGTCACAAAAAAGAATTTATTGCCACTTTTTTGTTCTGGAACAGTTTGCAATCATAAATTCTTCATAAACAGAATACTTCAGAGAATGGTCCGTCTTCATAAATATACGACAGAGGACATCAATTTCATTTAATTCACAATTTGTGTCAGCACAGCAGATGCCAATGCCTGCCTTGATAGGGTTGTTTAATATGCAATTGAGACAGAGTAATATTCAGCACAGGGGACAAAATTTCACAGATTAAACTGTACGCACCACTGACATTTCATTCTAATATATTTCCATTCCACACTGTTCACCTTAGATGAAAGTAATATTAAAAACCATATCCCTCTATTTTACCATTGTTAGAAGTTAAAATCCTTGTCTTTAATTTTTTTCATGCCAATTAAAACGTAATCATGCCAATTAAAACAGTATGCCTAGTGCCGTTAGTTTCTGCAGAGGTTTTTATTAAATTAAACAAAACTCTATCAAACTCTGCTTATTATTCATGAAATTTCATTTAGCAGGAAAACTGTAATAGTTATATTTTATTTTCTGTAAATGCTGAAATTAATGGCAAAACTTAATCCAGAGGTATATTTTGATTTTAACATACTGAGAAGTAGAGGGCTCCAATTCTTCATAAGAATTTTTCTAGATTTTTAGAATTATGATCAGTTACTTATCTCATAGTTTTATATCCTACCAGCTCTAATCAGTGCTACTGAATTAACGTGATTAAACACATCAAAAGTCATAAATATAAGATTTACAACTGAAATTAATTTAAAATTAGAAGTTGTCATGATGAGATGTAAAAGAATAGGTGAATAAGTCCTGTTTTTATCAGTAAATTTATTAACGTTCAAGTAGTTTTAAAATGCTTGTGGTGATGCTGCAGATTAAAATTTAAAAACAATAAGCTCACTAGTCATAAGACAACTTTTAAGATTTTCTGACCATTTGCACATTTAGAGAATCAAGTGATTAGAAACAACTGTGCTGAACTAAAAAACCCCACCCTCTGTAAAAGGACTACTGAATTACTAAAAAAGCTAAAGTGACACAAGTCAGTGTTTAAAATGCCGTTGGCAGGCTGCATGTATAGCTTACTTGTAATATATCAGAAATATATTTTAAACCAAGATAATAGCATGCAAAATTATGCAATGTAACTGTATTGCTAAGATCACACATCTATAATTAATCATTTAAAGTAATTTATAAATTTATCTTACCCTTGATTTGAAGTGAAGGCAATTAAGGAGAGAAGTGGATGGAAAAATATATAGTTTGACCTCTCTCTCTCTCTCAGCTGTTTTACAACAATAGGACAATAGTGTCTCCTGCACGGTACCATCACTGGTCTCTGGGTAACAGAATCACTATATTGCTTTTTTTGCCAGATTCTTGTATTTCACTCTTTGGCTGAGACCCAGCCCATCATAGCGTGAAATGAATTACATGAAACTTTTTTGGCTTTTGTCAAAAGTGAGCTGAATACAGCAGCATGAAACATATCCTGGCTGCATTCTTAGCTTCAGGTATTCAGATTTGTACTGAATCTGCATATTTGTTTTTGAGCCATCAGTGTGACCTGAAATATGCAGTGACAACCCCACTTTTCATCTTAAGGGTATAGTAAATAGTTAAACAGAAGATGTCTCTAACATGTACCTTCAGAATAAATTCTATTAACATTCACTCAAGCATGACAGTCAGTGTATATCAGATATACTGCATTATAGTTGACTTGGTGCATACCCGTAATACATGGCATATTTTACTTACATTTTTTTATGTATTAAAGAACTAAAATTATTAAAGTCAGACAGAAGACAAGCATGGAATAAAAAAAAATCAACAGAAGAGGAAAATACTATGGAGTTTTTATAATAGCATGAGTAGCTTGTTTGAAATGTACGTGGTGAATTGAAAGAGAGAGATATTTGTGCCTCGAATTAGAAATCAGACAGACAGCGTACTTCAACACACAAAAATGTACACATAACCCACAAACAGTAATAAAAATGCAAATACCCCAAGCAGCTCCCATTTTTCATTAATTGAATCCACTTTTTCTAGGAGATCATTTGGTAGCAAAACACCACTTTTCTTCAGAGCTTCAACCTTACTAAGGAGTTCCATCTTTTTCGGGTGCCTGATTGACATTTCTACATTGTATCTCTAAAATGAAAAGATACAGATAATATTAGCTACTGTAAACAGTTTTCTCTATTAAAAAAACCCCAACTTTAATTCTGTGTGCCTACTTATGATCTTGCTCACTATTCCATTTTTTAATTTTTTTTTTTTTTTTTAAGCACACAACCACCTCATGACGTATCATGAGAGATTTAGGTACCAAACACATAGCCTTCTGGGTGACGTATCTATGCAGGCAGTTAGCAATTGATTACATATAGTAATTCTCACTCACAATATTCACTTGTACAGTAATATTCACTAACATTCTCTCACATGGAGCTTGATCTGCCTTTGTCTCACTCAAGTCAGTGGTATCTTATTTTTCAAATATGCTATTTCAGCAACTAAAACTGAGCTCTCCGTTGGGGAGAAAAAAACCAACAACCATCAAGGAAATAATTTCATAATTATGTTTTCTGTGCAGTTTATTTCTTCTTTCATTGTGGATTCTGTGTCATATACTGGCCTGAATTGCTGTTACACATGAAAATGTAAGAGTTTCACCTTAGAAAAACAATTAAACATAACTCCCTTACAGCACAGTACCAGTAACTTGATTTTTATTGCATCAACCAACAGGAGCAGTGAAATGACACACAAATAAGAACAGCCACAATGCTCACAGAGCCCAATAGTTTCTTCAACCTAAAACTACCTTTTATTTCCTACACTGTTATTTATTGTTAAAAAAAAAGGACAGAGAAAACAGGAACAAAACCAGAAGCTTCTTTCTAAATTACTTTAATATTATTTGCTAAACATTTTAGTTGAATATTACTTACATACGTTGTAGAAATGTATTCTAATCTAATTCTAATTCTAATATTGGCAAATAAATGTCTGTAAAACCTGTACTGTCTGAAAACCTGAATTAAGTATTAAATATAATAGTTACCATGTGATTAATTATGTTTTAATAGCTGGTACAGTAAATCAAATAATAAAATTTAACACATAGGCATCCACTTCTATACCTACCCTACGTATAGTTAAGCTAATTCCCCCTCACTTTTATGTATAAAACACTCATAGAAGTAGAGCTTCCAGTATGGCCAAAAATGCCCCTTTTAGTGAAAGAGGAGAGTTCAGCACATATTCTTACAAAGGTGTAAGTAAATGTAAATTATGCATAGCTATTAGCAAACTGCATCCTAAACATTAAACTTGCTTTCCTTCAAATTCAGCCAAGAAAACTGCTATAGCAGCTCATGCTGAACAGGTTAAGAATTGAGCTAAGTATAAAAAATTAAGCTAGAATAAGGAATGTTTAAAATATGGGTGACTTTGCCAGATCCAAGAACATGCTCTGTAGGAAAACAAAGCAAAAATACAATTGGAGACAGTTAAAAGAAAATAATAAAGGTGTGAAATCACTGTTTCAGCTAACAGGTCCTCAGCATTTCCATGCATATGTTTGCATATTGTTAGTTTCATATTTTAATCTCTCATTTACACAACACATGCACATCATTTGTATTATGTAAACTTCAGCAAATATTAGTCATTTGTGGATCATAGAGCAAATGTTTTAAATGAGGTGATTTAAACCCTTTCTCATTATTAATGAACACTGATCAGGTGTCTGCGTATCCAAAATTACATGAATATGCATAGTAAAAGACATGGAATTGTTTATAAAGAACTTGCCTTTTGATACTGGGTGTATTGTGGCTAAGGTTTTAGAAGTGTACAACAGTACACTATCAACCAGGTTTGGCTCTAGGGAATTGGGTCTGCCAAGAGGCAACACCATTTTATTGGACTAACATGTTCAACAAGTATGCTTCTTGGTCCTGCATTATTGCCTTTCAGCTAGAACCGTTACTGGAGGAGATTATAATCTTCTTTATGTAATCTGATTTCTATTTAAAGATGATATAGCTGAAAAGGATTTGCATAATTATTTCCATAAGCACATGTAATATCAAGGGGAATCCAGAGTCCAATTTGCTAGGCACTGAAATCCAGTTTGTGTGACTCCCTTTCTTTTGTCAAATGAATTAATAGACTGAGGGAGTCCTCTAGCTGTGTGCCACTGGTGCAGGCACAGCCAGTCCATACTCATCACCTCTGCCAAGCTGGCACTAGCTGCTGCCCAGCCTTAGGGCTGGGCATGTTCCTGGGCAGTGCAGGACGGATGATGGAATCAAATACATTGCATGTTTCATAGCTACAGTGCTCTTGTTAACATAGAAACAGAAGACGTTTCATTTAATTTTGGGCTAGATAAAATAATTCAGTGCAGCATCATCCAAATAGTGTGACAGATGTTATAAAAGGTTATTACATTAAAAAATAAATAAGCTAGATTTTATGTACACGCTCTGTCTTTGTCACCGTGTAACATACTGTATAAACAAGCGTGATGAAAGTGCTGATTGATAGAAAATGCATTATACTGTAACTGTAAAAGATGAAAGAATTCAGTTCATTATTAGATGTATTGGTATGTGACTGAGAGTCGGTATTATTTCACTCCTAGATATTTAACATGCACTATGTATTTTAAGTTAAGGGAAGAGCTCAATGTACAGGTGGTACAGTTTGAGAACTGCTAGCATGAGATGCTACTGCTAACGCTATTTTTTAATCCATTAAACACCTACACTCTAAGTAGTTGCATGGAAAAATTAGCTACCACCTCTATCAGTGCTGCACAACCCTAGTCTGGTAGGACTACTTAATCCTGTGGTGAGAAGATAATTTAATCTTCAGATTCATTCTTTCCTCAGCTTTAAGTGAGCAAAAGCTGCTCCATTGTGACAGTCTGTGGATGCTATGATATAGATTACTGTTTAATAGCCAAAAATGAGATTAAGAAAGTTAAAGTCACAGGTTTCTCACAACAGCCACAATAATAAATAAATGAGCAGTATTTAATTTCCCACAAAGCCTATCATATTAAAAAACTGGGGAAAAAAACTCAAACAACATCAGACTGGAAAAACTGCAAAATATTTACAGCATGATTATCTGTGTGCATGCACGGCTGGTTTTGTGCTCCTGAAGCCACTCAAAAGAAATCTAAAACACCTTTATGTAAGTTAAAGAATTTTGGCTTTTTATCCCTTCTCACTCAACACAATCAATGTTTCTCAAAGGACAAATAGTGGAATTTAAAAACAGGCAGTAGAATTTATCTGTGAATAAGTTTGGCAAAAATATTTAAACCACAAGAAGTTGAATTCCAAAATAAAATAAGTTAAAACCTTACTTCCCCTAATAAAAATATTCTAAGAGATCCAGGCAGGCTTGATTGAGACACATTTTTTTGACACTTTATACTAAATTGTGTTTTTTTTTTTTTTCTTTTAATTTTTTTTCCTTTACAAAATTATATAAAATATTTTTTGTGTGAAAAATCACACTCGAAAATTCTGCCCAAATGGAGACTGGAACAATGCCTTGTAACAGTGTTAATTGTCACCATGGAAACCAGAAGAATAAGCCATTTTGAAACTGGTATAGAAGGCACACATTGAGCAACTCAAGCATTTTTCAGCCTCCCTCAGTGTTAAGGAACAAGATGCCTAGTCACTGAGAGGTCAGAGAAAGAAATCATCATGAAAGGTTCGTAGATGTGCACTGTCTGGTAAACAATAAAAAAATCTGTACACAGTTAACAACTCGGTAAGACTGCGTACTGCATCTTTCAGAAAGAGAAACACCACAAAAAGATGATGAGGGCTGGAGTGCAGATTCCACCCCTCGAGCAAAACTTTAGGGCAATATTATGCGAACCTTGCCCCTAAAGCTCCCTGGGAATTCTGTTGTTGTAATAAAACTTCAGAAGAGGAAAGGAAAAAAAAAAAGCCTGCATGATGGAATTCAAAATAATGCTCTAAAAGCACACAGAGAGATTAAGACATCCATTGTAAGACTTTTGTATGGTGCTTCTGTTGGTTATACTGAAAAGAGACTAGACATACCGAACACACAGTGAAGCTATGGCTACGAAGTACAGAAGAATTAAGCCAGTGAACTTTCTCCATTATTGGAATAAGGGTGTGCTATTTGTAGATGTTCTGCCTTCCATTATTAACACACTAACAATGTATCTTCAGTTAAATGGCACTGTATTGCAAATGACCGAGATCAGGATTGAGCAACCTGCAGTTTGAATTTTACCTGGATTGGCGATTTATATTTTAAAAACTTGCCTTTTGGGGTGTTTCAGCTGCTGCAGACACAGATGCATACACATGCACATTCAGTGTCTGTATGTGCATGCAGAGCCAACATCTGCAAAATACGCTGCATGCATGAAACTGAGTGAAGAATACACTGCAAGCACATTCACCAAATATGTAATATAAATATATATAAACATATAGCGGTGCACATATAGCAATATTTGCCCATCATCTCTTCACACACATTCTCATTTTGCTTTCTGGATAATGTTTGCGCTCTTCATGCTAGGCTTCATGGTGGCCCCTTAGGAAGCCCATGCCTAATGCCATTCAGTGATGAACAAAGACTCTTTTTATTCCAAAGTCCAGGGTCCAAAGCTCAGCTGTATACAAGCAAAGTGAAGGAATCTGCTAGAGGCCAGCCTACTCTTCACAATAGCTCTTAATGCTTCTACCTTTTTGGTACTATCAGTGTGAAACATTTTAGAAACCGTCCAGAAGCTTGGTTATATTTCTTACGCTGTCAATAGCACTAGAACTTCTGGACAACATTCAAGATCTCAGCTGACTGATCTGTCTAGATAAATAGCAGTTGCTGTTTCTTACAAACTTTATGTATTTCTCTATTAGCAATTTATGGCAAATAATTGCACAGGGAAATTATAAAGACTCCTACAATTGTCCTTGTAAATTAATAATGGGCTTTCTTGATTGGGATAAATTTGCTGCTGAGCCTTTGGAAAAATTAAAAAGTGCAATGTCATTTAAAATTGCCAGAACTCACACAGCAAATTACATCTGAGGTTAAGAATCAGTTTTTCCTCTTCTAGTTTATTCCATTTGCATGATCTGGAAATCATATTACATTGGCTATGTACTGTTAATTGGACATAGATTGCATTATCTTTAATATAAATCAAACTACAAATATTAAAATGAATTGCAAATTCTCTAATAGAAGATCATAAAACAATCTTTTTTAAGTATCTCCCATTAATAATTTAATTCCAATTATATCACTCAGAAAACTCAAGAAGGGGAGCGCTAACTTATTTCCATTTGCTTTTTCCCCTACAAATAAGCACAATAGTACAATATGTATTTGTGTGAGAGTGCATGTGCATATGGATGTATGCCTGTAAAACAAAACAAATCTCAGCACTTTTGTCTTAAGCCCCTGCAGACACCTTGCTTTTTTGTTTCAGAAAGCAGCAAATGTGGATTACACTTCTGCTACACATTCCTTTCCATGGCAGCTAGAGAAATAAACACATTGAAAGAAATATTAAGTAACTTCATGAACTAAATTTTGCCTACATTAAAAAATTATGCAGTCGGTGCCCATTGTTCCGCCTTTCTTTAAGGAAGATGATCCCAAGCATTTAAATTTTCTGATAAATGTAATATTTTTTTGAAGACTTCGTATGCCCTTTAATGAATTTATATTAAATATTTAATACTGTTTAGGGCATATCCACTACTACCAAAAACAGTTATATTCCCAGCAGTCCCACTGTTTCAGGCAGAGGGCTTGATTGATCCTCCTAGCCTGAATTGAGTAGAATGAAAAGAAGCAGTTGGAAAATAGCTGCAATCATTTAATGCAGATGACCTCTGACAGGCTCACAGCTCTTCTATCTGAACAGAAATTTGCATGGGGTCTCTGTGCAGAGGAACAATGTAACCTAAATGGTAGACAATCTTTATTCTAATGAAGTGGGTGTCAAGGTCAATGTAAAACTGCAATGATAAATGGTGCACCACTAGGCAAGAGAAGTTGCATAGGCATTGTAGTGCTTTCACATTAATTGAAGACTGAAATGCACTGAGTGAAAGCACAAGACTCTCTTTTCACCATAATGTGTTAATGCACAAATGTTTAAATGTTTTATTCAAGCCCCTAGCCTGTTGGCACAAATCTTATTGCAAACAAAAATACAATAGTTGGCCAATAACCAGAAAAATAGAACTTGTTATTAGCTTGCCTTATTTCTTGAATCCCTAACAACTTCCACAATCTACTCAGAGTACCAAAAGAATAACAAGTCTCCAGACACCTAATGTAATTCCCATGATCCTTTTTCTATTTAGGATATCTGTCTTTAATTAGTTCCAAACAAGCAAGCCTTTAGACAACTCTTCATTAGATACCATTCCCAACGAACTAACTGCAAGAAGAAAAGTCATGCTTCAATATTATTATTTCTTAGATTCCAAGTTTTCTTTTAGTATATAGTTAACATCTCCAGGTGCCTTTTGTTCTCAGTAAGAATTAGACCAGTAAAACTGGGTTTTGTAATGCAAAGAGTTGTGTGCCTAGAGTGGGGACTAAACTACAATCTGTTATTGTGGCTTTGTCAAAACTGCAATACAACTATAATTATAGTACTTCATCAGTCGATCAAGCAATTTGTAGAAGGCAGTACATTTTGTCTTATAAAAATGAGGAGGACAGTAAGCTGCTTTTTAAAATCCTGAGCTGCTTAAGCTTGTTAAGGGTACATTGTTTGCTAATACACTCATTAGCAGCCAAGCATTTTAACTTCATCAATTAAACGGGAAATGGTGTTGCGCCATTAGTTTCACAAAACGCTAAAATACAGATAGCAGTCTACAGCTAAGAATTTTAGAAAATGCATTTTCACCTACAAGCTGCATTATACACTTCATCTTTTGTGCAGCAATGTATACATGGCGGGAGGGGGAGTATGGGGGGGGTGGTCTCTCGGCGTGAATGTAAGTGGTGAAAGCCCTGCATATAGTTGTGAAGCTAATTATATATATACACACATGTACACCCACTTAAAATTTCCCCAGTCCCATAAGGATTGCTGCTAAAGCACAGCGTCATTTCTTGACACCGATGAACATTTACTCATCTGGGTAACGCCAGGGATGACAGAAGTTTATTCCTGTGAACAACTAACAGCTCTCCTGGATAACTAACGGGTTTGCACTATGGATGATCAATTTTGAATATTTATCAGCCTTTATAGTTTTAAGCTCTTCTGTGCAAATAGATGTTAACAATGCGATTACAGTTATTAGACAAGGAGCTATAGCTTGTTACTAATTAAGAGGATCTGCAGTACTTTCAGTTTCTGGGAGGCTGCAAGTGGCACGTACTGCACAATACCATTTCTATTTTACAACTTGCCTGTGCAAGGGAATTTTCCATACGGAAATCAGTCTTCAGGATACTGCAATTCAGAGAATAAACTCCAGTGGAAAAAAAAAAAAAAGTATAGTGTAAAGGAAAAAAGAGAAAAAAAAAACCCAACACGTTACTGATGAAACTGTTTAAAAAACTGTACAGCTTCATCTGTGTGTGATTTGTCAGGTCTGAAGCTTTGACGTGCCCAAGGGGCAGACCCCAGCGGGGAGTAGGCTGCAGAGCTAAATAGCTGTGAAAGAAGTCTTAATGTAGGATGGAATTCAAACTAACCTTGACATGACCTCGGGAAAAATATGCAAAAAGTAAAATGAATGTACTCTGCAAGATACATCCTAATTTTGTGGCCGAGCTGGTTAGTTTCACAAACATAACTGGGACTTTAAAAGCAAAATAAAATGCGAGGAAAAAGAGGAAACTTTGGAATTCAGAGTGAAAACTTAAGCAGGCTTGGGGTGTTGCTGTGGAGGCATTTGAACCATTTGGAATCAATCCAAATAAAAACCAACACTGAACAATATTGTTGTCAGCCTGTCTATTCAGGAAAATTGTTTTTTTAGGTTGAATATAAATGACACAAAGCCAAGATTACATCATTGCATTACAAAGTCTGTTGTGGCTTTTAGCCGAACAAGCCCCATGGATCTATTGGCTGATGGCAGTAATTCAGTAAGAAGTTTTAAGGGCTTCTCCTTTTTTTAAGCTATGTCACTCTTAATATAGAAGAATCTTGTTTAAATACTGATTTTTTTTTTTTAATCCAACTCCCTGAATTTGTTCTGCAAGTTTATTCTTTGATACAAACAATAAAAAACTGAGTGGGTATATTAAGTCTTGATTTGGCTTTATTACGTATTTTGCCTGTCTTGCTCAGTGCTCAGCTAAGCAGGAAGACATCCACCTTAATATAGCAGCCAAGAACTGGCTAATTCACTAGATAGATGGAAATTTTAATTGAGTGTCAACTTGTGTAGAAATTCAATCCCCTTGCCTTCAGAATGTAATTTTTTAGCAATACCAGTTATTTACTACACTATTAACTAGATTTTAAATATAATTAAATTGCTAAGAACATATAGCCAACATACAGCAGTTTGAATCCATATAGCAAGGGTAACCTAGTCTCAGGTGCATGAGATTTCTATGCATCTATAGATGCACTAGATCTATAAACTGCTGCCCATCTACAAATAAAGACTAACCCTGGCAGATGATGGTAGAACATAGTCCCACAGTACAGGTCATAGCACAGTTCAGGTAAGGCCACAGAGTTGCAGTAGTTCATGTTATAACAATCTATCAATCCCATAAACCATACATTTTTCTAGGAATTTAGGCTGATTGATGTATGAATGAATTTCTGAGATTCATCCTGTATTACTTGCAAGAATGCTGTTAGAACTTTGAGGGTTTTTTCACACCTTGCTCCAGAGTTGTGACCTTTGGCACAGACTAATACAGATGCAATCAACAGACATTCTTAAAACCTCAGATGTGGACTTAGCTTAATGTACATTTATTTAGTTGCCTGGGGAATAATTGTTATTAAATAAATAAAAAATAATGCTCTTTAGGAATTAATAACTACTATACCTTTGGGTCAGTGCTTAGGTATATTTATTGAGGAAAAAAACATAAAGTAAGGGGGATTCCATAATGCTAGTGTAGACTGCAGTTAGCCCATTAATGCAGAAAATGTATTTGATGGCAGGGAAACTGTTTGGCCTGAAAACAAAAAGGTGTACAGCTCTATCCTTGGCCAGACATACTGAAATGCTGACCCTACATGTACCAAAACTCATATACCCACATTTTTACATTTACATTTTTACAAATTAAAATGCAATAACGTAAGACTATGTAGATAATAAAGTAATTTATAACCTGTTATCCTCCCTTCTGCTAAACTGTGCCTGCTTTTGCGGTATGCATGAAACATAAAATTGGAACTCCTCTACACAAAGATTTAATTCCAAAGGCACTGACTATTGTCAGGCTGTATGTTACAGGCATCATTCTATTTTGAAATGGACGTTCCTGTGTATTTATCTTTCACAGACTGGCTCTTCTGAAGTTCTTACTCCATTGTTACTCAGCCAGAATGGTGGTCAGTAATAACCCCCCCTGAGTGAAGTCTGACAGAAAATTGACAAATAAGTTATCCTCTTTCCTAGCAATACCTACTGGGATATGTTTGATGGTAGAATATCCCTGGATCCTTCTTCTTCTTACCTATCTGCTATACTGTTCCATGGGACAAGAGGTTCCCCACTGCAAAAACAGCCAAATGGAAATCTAAGTTCCACAGACCAACAGAGACAGAACCCAGAGTCTCCACCAAAGGACAGGAGAAACTGCAAAGATCAGTACATCCACCATTTAAGGCACAGTGGCTTTAGTAGTAGTCCACAGTGCTATACCTTGTCAACTGTGAGAAAAGAAAATGATCCCTGGCTTGTGGTGATAGCCCTGCAAACTCTGCAGGCTGGTGAGTGACCTCAAGTCAAGCCCAGAGAGAACCTGCATCTTTCTTGCTCAGTCACTAAACTCAGAACATGTGGAGCTGGGTTCCCATTACCTGTAGTATCTAGGGTAACAACACAGTCTTTAAAGCATTTGAACTTTTTTATATATGACAGAACTTATAGCTGTTCGAGGGCCCATCTAGGTGCTGATCAGAAAGGGTGTTGACAGCAGATTTCTCAATTTGCCCCAAAGTTATAATGAAAAATGTCATTTTCATTTTAAACACACATCCCGTACTATATTAAGTAAAGTGAAAGCTAATAGTTTTTATAATGTGCTATTTG
Source organism: Caprimulgus europaeus (assembly GCA_907165065.1). The sequence goes on from OU015532.1 coordinate 29,534,218, forward strand.
ATTTGTTCCTTATAATTTCCCTTGAGTTATGTCAAAGCTGGCACATGCAGCAGGTCCACTAGGAGTGCTAAAACATCTCCACTGACTATCTAAAACTGTGGCAATCACTGTAATTCCTCTTATAGCAATACCATTACAATGAACTGCGTCAAAACTATTGTTAAAACATGCTAAAAAGAAAGTTAAATAGCTAACTACTTATTGCCATCTCCAGACAGACATATCTTGAATCCTTCAAGAGACACAGCAGATAATAGCGATTCACTTTTCTGGTACACATTAATGTTATTAAAACAAAAGGAGAAATTTGGCATCCCAGTGCCATTATCTGTGTTAACAGTAGGCTAATCTAATTTTATAAATTTGTAAAAACCCAGTATTTCATTTTTAATACTATTCTAGGAAAAACAGTACTTTTACAATAAAAGAAAAAATATTCTCAAGTTGAAAAGTTATTTTTATGATCAATTACACATTGCTTTCAAGACCGAATTTATAATGAAACTGCTGACACAGCCTAAACTATGGCTCTGTGAATGCTGCAGAAACAGCTATTTCAGAAAACATTTTTAGCATTAGGAGAAGTCCAACTTTGTTTAAAACTGAACGTATTTTTTTACAATAGCAAGCAATGTTAACAGCATGCTGAAAATGTTAAGGCTAAGTGTACAGTGTCAAAATAGATTGAATCTCTCTGAAAACTGGAAATTCAAGCTTTTTAAACATAATCCAGATGTTTGGCTTTTAATCACATTTCAAGAAAGAGGAAACTTACGCAATTCAAAATTCATACATGCATATTTCATTAGTGCCTTTCCTATCACTGAATTAAAAATTTCTAACATATGTTTTCCTCAAACAGATAATGTTTTAAATTAGAAGAGTTGCCAAGAAGTTGTACACCTCACAAATGTCATTGAATTATTTTAACATAGAAGAAAATACTTCAATTTTTACAGTATTAACAGCTTTGATAGCAAATTCTACAGCAGTGAACAATTTTTGCCTTATCAATAGGAAGTTCAATAGTCCCTGAAACAAACTAAGCATATCAAGATGATTTAACAGCAAGAACTAACAACTGGCATTCTTCAGAACATCTGAGACTGGTAACACCCTGATGGACCTATGGGTATTTAACACAGATGCTTTCTCTCTTCCTCACTGGTGATCCCAACAGCACAATGTTATGCCCAAGTAGCTTCTTCAGCAGGAGCCATACTACCGTGAAGGTGGAAAAACTTCTTCCAAGATGTATTTCAATTCTAGAACACTTAACAATACCACTATATTTGCAGCATGATATTTAAAACACTGTTTCAGTGTGGCCATTGTTTCTAAAAACTAACATACATAATAAATTATATTATTTTCTTTTAACTTCTGGAGTCTTAGCAAATTAGACTCCAAGTTAATTTTAAAAATGGACTTTCTAAATGTAATAATTATTTTAAATAATTTAAGACAGACAAAACCTAAGTGATAAAAATGAGAGGAACTATCACACATATAATTGGAAAAGAAAAGGGAAAAAGACAAAGCTCTTCTCCTGCTTCTGATCACCTGCATGTGACATTGGATCTGCTTTTTAAGAGCCTTATAACTCCTGAGGAGTATGTGAAGTGTGATCGTGAACCCCTAGGAAAAGAAATATGCACTGCTATTCTGTGATGTGATGTGATGTGATGGAGTGAGACGTTACTATGAACTTCATTTCTGCCCAGGAATGTTAGAAACTAAACAATCCAGGACATGCTGAAAGCCAGTCTCTCTTTATCTCTAACAGCTGCTGTGCCTAGGAGAGATATGTAGTCTCTTTCCAAATGGCCACAAGCAAGGGTATCCCTAATGCAGCTTCCTACAGGCAGACTCAAGCATGCCATTCCTGTGCTCCAAATAATTGCAGACCTGCAACATTCTTGTGAAGTGGAAAAATGTTATTCTCAGTTTAAAATGGGAAACTGAGATACAGACAGACACCAAGTCTGTTGTCACGGCAGATCTCTGGTGTGGGAACACAAGCCTTTTGAGACCCTCTCCAGCATTCTGTCCAACAGAATATATTGTCTGAGCTCAGAACTATGTAACATTTCCAGACTGAAAAAAAAAAAAAAAAAAAAAAAAAAGAGAGAATTATTGTATTTATGACACATTTTAGTCATCATAGAAAATACCTCAGCTCTAAACTCAATAAATCTTGATTTCTACAAGACAATTATGAACCAACACTAATAGCAACCTTTAAAAGAATACATGAATACAGTGACACTGAACTCATTTTGTCTACTGAACAACTAGTGAGACAGAAAGAAATGAAACTTTTCCTCTGTTTCTATTTCCCTGATTTCAGGTGTCTGTTTTAAAGAATTTATGCTGCTGCTAAATGTGAACTCTGTTATTTGCTGGCATGATGAAAGTTGAAAGTGTCTTCTCATCTCCAATGGCATTTTGCCAAAATATTCTCTGACAAAACTTGGGCTGATTCACAAATCTAAAGTTCAAGAAATTGTCATAATCCAACCTCACTACTTGTATAAAATGTGCCATAGTCTTACCTTCTCTTCCTGTATTGAGCTCTCAACTTCCTGGCTTAGAGAAAATCTTTTGATATCGCATCCAGCCCTGATTTAAAGATGCAAATGCTGGAAAATTCATAGCATTCCTGAGTCAGATGATGAATAACCAGCTTCCTTCACTGTTAGAAACTGCATGGATTTTTTTCTAGTTTGAATTTGTTTCATTTTAACTTCCAGATGTTTTATCTTCTTATACCTTTGCCAATAGCTTGAATGTCTGTGAAAGCATGACGTTACTACAAGAATCAAACATGAAACCAGATGACTTGCACTGATCTTGGGTTAACTCTGTTTGGTGTTTCTGGGATTACAATTTATAGAACCAAAACACAGAGAAACTGAACAACTCCTAAAGGCTGGTGAACTCAAATACATATCCTTAGGATATTCTTAAGGCTTGATTCTTCCTAAGGCTGTAAGAAAGCCAGTTTTCAATAACTTTGCCCTGCTACAAATGAAGAATAGTTTATGCTTATGGACAATATTTTCTGTACTCACATTTAGGCTTTTACTTGTTAGGGTCTCCTCGTTCACATAAAGATTTTTTCCTACTCTATTCAAGCTGGAAAGGATGATGAGGAGACGGAAAAAGGCCATAGTAGCAGATGAAGTGGATGATATCAATGAGAATTTTACCTACAAGGAGAGTATTTTCTAGTGCATACCACCAACTGCTCCAGATTCACTTTGGAAATTTTAAACTTGAATGTGAAGTGATCTTGATAGACCAGGGAATCTGCCCCTTTTGGTTTAGCAATTTGTAATGAGCTCCTCTGAAACCAGCACACAGCATAACACCTGTATAGTAACAGAACTTGTCTTTCAGCAATTAAAAAAAGAGTAGTTCTGTAAAGATACTGCAATGAAACCATAGAAATGGATTTTAGAAAAAAACACCACATGTTTGTGTTGGCTTATGTTACCTCACTGAAATGTTAATCTCTGTGCTCTAAGCAGACTAACAAACCGGTCACTATAGCATCAATAGTCAAATTGATATAACACTTGCAATGTCAGTGGATTTAGAGACTGGTAAGTTATTGCTATTTTAATGTCTGAATTCTGTGTAAAGAAGATGAAAATGGCATGATTTGAAAATTGGAAAAGATACGCATATATCTGAGAAGGAAAGAAATGCTTCAAAGGACTGCAGTAGCAGGAAATATCAGGACACAAAACCAGAAGTGAAGTAATATGAAGCAAATTCAGGGTATTGTGAATTTATTTCAGCTATAGTGAACACTAGGGAAGATATGAACTTTTGTCTTTCTGGCGTTGTTTCAAGACATTCTAGTCCTGCTTTGTGGAAAGCCTATCCTGGTGACCATGCGTGCCATGAGAGCTGTCTGTCAGTGCAAATACCAATTGGAAAGATCTGTGCCCGTTAAGATACAAGTAATGTGTATTGATGTCTTCAACTGCTGTCTGCCTGGTTAGTATATGTTTTTTATACTATGCTGTATATGTATGGAATTTAGTAATTCCAAATGAAGATGGGAAAATGTAAGAAAAAAAAACGACAAAAGGTTGTGGGGGAAAGAACGAGATCCTATTGCCTATGTGTTATTCAAATTTTTGAAGGAATACATCTTATTGAGAATATCAGGAGAAATAAGTGACTCTGGTTTTTATGGTGACAAAACCTTTGTGAATGGTATTTGCATTTCAATGACATGAAGAGGTTTAAGTGGTTGTACTGCCTAGCTTAATAATAATTTTACAGTTAGTGACAATTTAAAAAATACAGAGTATACCTTGTTGAATACTCTATGTTCCTAACAGTATTAGGTTACTTTTTTAAAATCTATATCTGAGTCAACTATTTTAAGTCATTTTGTTCACTATTATGCTAGAGTTATAATATGTTTCTATAGAACTGAAGTTTAAAGAAATTAAAGTAATGAATACATATTTCAGAACAAGCCATAGAGCTTTTGTACATTAAGCGACTACACTAGTACTACATTAACCCTATTAAAGGTAATTTTTCCACCTCATTGGTGATTGGCATTTGGTACTAAAGTTTGAAGAACTGTCATTGCATTGATTTTATTTTTTGCCTCTTTAATAAAGTGTGGAAGAAATGGCAGAGGCAGAAGTTAACTGTCCTTTGGTAAAGCCATTAAGCACTTAAGAAAAAGGTTTCAATATTTAAACCATGCAAAAATCTTGAAGAACATTATATATGTTTTTAATTTTGCAACATTTCATAGTCCTGAAAAAGTCCCACTAGTATGAATACATTTACATTTGGTTGGTACAACAAAAAAAATAAGACCAAGTTAAGATTACAGATGCCACACTTGATGCCACACTTGAACTGACGGAATAACACCATTTAACAACTGAAGTTTTAATAAATATTATTGCACACCCTTCCCAAGACCTGGGATGGGCACACGCTGAGAACACAGTGTAGTCGGCCACCTGGTGGTCAAATCAGCTAATTATCCATTTTAAACGAACACGAAATTAGGGAACCATACAAAGAAAAGATAAACATGAAAGAAATGCATAAAACCCCATCACCTAAAGCCTATTGGAACTAACATAAGTATATATAAAAGAGAGGGTTTCTTCGTCTTATCTTGGGTTTTCCATAAGTAGCCATTGCTTGGGGCAGGATACCAAGGTTAATTCAGTAATGTTTTCTTGTGTTAAAAATGAACAGTGACTAAGTTCCCAGGCTTTTCCATGCCACTTTATAAAATAAGGTTCTATAACAGGTCAGTCTATCACACTATACCCCTCAGATCCCTAGGAAAGACCAGAAGAGAATCTGGATTAAAAAAGAATAAATTCATAACTGTTTTCCAGGAGATTCCCTGGGAAGCTTGAACACAGTCTACCCAAAAATACATTAGCCAGCAACACTGCTTAAAAGGACATGGAACTAAGACTACTATGCCCACATATCTGCATTCAAATATCTCATAGCCATACAAAGCAATGACAACAGGCATCAAAGCAAGCTATTGTTGACACTGTACATTCAGACTCACAAAAGAAGTGGATATGAATTGTAAGGTCACTGCTGACTAGTGACAAGTAGCTGAGATGCCTGAACAGATGAATGAAGGTCAAAACTTCAGAAAGATCCTCAACTGCTGGATGACCTGTCAGCTAGAGATCAGAACATGGGAGAGTATGTGGTTTTGAGATTTACTCAATCAAAATCTGCTGGTGTTAAAATCTGTAGCACTACTAGAGCAAAATCTGGCCCTGCAAGAATTAAGCCAGCAAGCTAAAAGACATAGCTACAGAAAGAATTCAAAGATGTAGCAGTCTAAAGAACCTGGAAAAGGGACCATATGCTTCAGGAGAGAAGAATTTAGAAAGTGCCAGAGAGCAAAGCAGTATGCGTGTGACTGGAAATGGGGGGTGCTCTGTGCTATTTTGAGCTTTACAGAACCATAAATATCAATATAAAAGCTTTTTCTCATAAGACTTCTACATTAAATTTGCAAACAAATCATAGGCATGATCCAAATGCCCTATGCTGATTTTAATGGAACCAAATGCCTAAACCATTAGATCTCCCATCAAGTCTCCTTGTTTGGAAGCTACCCAAACAGTGAAGAGATGTTCAGAACACATACAGGCACCCATGAGCATAACAGCTTCTAAATGATGTGCAAGTTGTTATAGTAGTATATTTCTAGTGACTGATTTGAAGGGAAAGAAACAAGGGGAAGTTGGCAAAAAAATCATTTTCTGGCATGAATTCACTTGGGTAAAGCACCGGAAATAGATTTCCTCACTGTTTAAACATGCACGGACAAAATGGAGAATTTTAGCTATCATCTGAACATGCCTCAGCACCAAGGTCAGGATTTCCTACCTGCTGGTTGTGCACGGCAGTGAAGAACACTGTCCATGGAATTGGTTAGTCCACAGTGAGAGAATACCCTGCTGTTCAGCCAAGAAATACTTGTGGGACACATGGCTTTTATAAAAGATGCAAAAAGCTCCTCACATATATAGCACCTATCCTCCCCAATAAGCAACTCAGCTTTCTGTTGCCTGTTGCAGTTGGCCAGTAATATTCTACCTCTCTTTTAATCTTGCTTCTAACAGGAAGAGTTGAATTTTAATTAATGTGAGCCAAACAGAAACATTTTCCATGAAATACACATTTTATTGCTTAACATTTTAATACTCTGAGTAACTTTGAAATGTGCCAGGAATAGCAGAGCTCACTTATTTAGCATTTGTGCTGCTAGACAAAATACATGTATATAGATAGGTGTCTTACAGGCACTGAACTAAATTAAGGTATGTGTCTCTAAATAATCATATTATCTTTACTTTGCATCTATACTAAGTTCCTAACTATGTTAATCTGCTTTTATGGAGGACTCAGTACTGTTCTTTAATTTGTAGGGTACATCTAGTGCTTGAATTGAGACTAAAAAAAGAGGTGAGATATGGCTCTGTCTGCAGCTGGAGGCAGCAAGTGGTGTCTTAAAGGTGACATATTGCCCATCAGATAATTTGTGGTACGTTACACATCCTGGAAGACACGTGCATTCTGCATGTGAAGGGAGAAGACGTGCTGTTGCTTCTGGGCAAGACAGAAATTCCTATTTTCCCTGATTTCAGAAACCAGTGGGTTTTTTCCCTCTCTCTCTAGGGTTCTCTGTTGGAAGAAACACTATTTTCATTCTTACTTACCCCTACGTTCATTCACTACTTCTACCATGGTGTGGGGAAAAATATTAGAGCTCCTACAGAAGCTCTATATCACCAGGAGGTTCTCCTAAAACTCTGCAATTCTATAGCATGGAAGACCATAGCTCAGTCCCTTGAAATAGTCTTGCTATTTAAGGACTTGTATCTTTTTTTCCTTCCCACCTCCCCTCTTTTACTTGCCCTTAGTCCTTTAACTTTTTTTTTGAGTCACTCTGTATTGACCATGGTGAAAATTCATAGGCTTTTGTCAAGTGTGCAAAAATTTGTAAAAGTGTTGTTCATCTCTGTGAGACTGTCCTTCTGGCAGTTCTGCCTGTTTCCCAAGGGACCCTTGGTTTCTCATTGCCAGCAGCAAAGTCCTTCAAGAATCAAGATGCTACTCACAGGCGACTCAGATTCTTTCACCTTTGGTGGACTCTAGGGTGACTTGTGGGATTCATGCTAACTTCAGTGTAACATCTAGTGCTCATCTTCTTTAAATATGTTATATTCAGCTAGAATGCTAGAGAATAGGCACAGTGACTTTCCTGTTTCTTTCAGGTACTGCTTTGAATATTGTCTTCCAATTGAAATCACAGCTTGTACAGACCTGTGGCCATGGGTGTGTGGAATTATTGTAAAACAACTATAGAAAACTTTAAGTGATGACATCTCTTATTTCAGGGGTTCCTTGTTGACTGACTGCATTTATCCACTGGTATCATAATGATTTCATTGCACATCTGCAGTGCTTGGTTGCATCTCTCCAGTCTAATTTTGCTCCTTATCAATGTTGCACTGCAGCTGGCTCCACAATCCAGCTGGTATCAAATTAGTCATTGATCTAATAGCATAGTTGCAAATATAGCAATTGAATGCCTGGCAGCCTTCTGCATTGCCAGAACACTGAGAATCTTTAGATCTGCTTAAGTCACATTACAGATATCTCCTTCTTCATTAAAACCTTAAATTCTCAGTGGTTTCAGACACTATATTTTAATTTCAAAGGTAACTGCAATACTCAATCTGTCTGCCTGGCTCTTTTTCTCAAGAACATTTTTCCCTCTACTTTTCATGTTTCCTGTTACACTACATATGTTGCACTAGAATGCCTACATTTTCAGCCAGTCTGCATCTGTCCTGCTTCATGGGTTCTTTTGATTTACATCTACGTGTGTGTCCTGCTGTTTCTGCTTTGGCACTTCTCTGGATAGTTCAGTCACTATTTGGAGACACATATTGGACTGGCTTTACTCTAACGTCTTCCCTGTGAATGGGAACTAGGTATTTCAAAGTGATCCTGGGGAAGAAAAACAATTAAGAAATGCTTTATGTCTCCAGTTACATGTGGGTGCTCTAGTTCCTGGCAGCATACCATATCCCCTTTCTGTTTCTGGTATTGGTTTAAAAAAAACCCCAACATTTTTAGAGCTTTATATTTACTTAGACTAATTTGCATCATCCTGATCAATTCTCTTTAGAGACTAAAACATTTTTTCTATTGCCTCTAAGCAAAGCCTTTTTTGTCCAGATTTCCAGTTTTCCTGGTGCTCAGAGTCACTACTATCTATGTCCTATGATTTTTAGATGTTTTTTACTCAGGTAATTGCAGATATTTCCTTCCTCTCTAATGTAACTGTTGCCTCAGATCCCATATACTACAGTTGGGGAAATGTGATGGAAGAATTTAATACTTCTGGTCTTAAACTGTCTCTTTATTTACTCTCTTGATTGATTCTTAAACTTTGGTGGTTCCAGGGAGCCCAGACCAATAGTCTTCATCTGCAATGAAACCTACTCCCTCGTGTCTAATCCTCTGGGCGTCGTGGGTTAGCTACCAATACACCTTGTGTATTCATGAGTTCATGAGGAACCGCTGTTTGCCCATATTTACAAAAAATCATCACGTATGTTCATTAAAATTGAATCAAATATATATCTTCGTAACCATTCTAATTTTTAGTAGGCATCTTGTGAATTTTACTTGCTACTTAGCAGGGAAACTGACAGCACAAAGAGACTATAAGGTTCATAGAGCACAATGGCCACAGCGTTGAATGATTAATACTAGAAAGAGGAATGGAGAGAAAGGTCCCTAGCTCAGCACAGAGACAAATGTGGAAAAGAGGGGTGATTTTCATCACCGGCTTTATTCTCTCTCTTTTTGCTTATTTATTTGTTTAATTATTGTGTGTTTCAGCCTTTGGTGTAAACAACTTACATATTCTAGTAGATAGCTAACAAAAAAGGGACACCTAAAAGATTACTGAAGATTAAATCAGGTAGAAGTTCTAAGAGTAGAATTTTTCTTCGACCCAAGCTGAAGCAATAAGGAAACTAAATATTTTCAGAAAGAAAGCTTTTCTATCTTTTTTTGTGGGGGACTTGGGGGAAAAAAAGGCAAAAATCTTCCATACTCACACTATGAGGCATTTGACTATTGACTTGCTGGAGAAAAATGGACCCTGACTATAATTTACATATGCTTACTGAAAACCTGAAACAATAGAGATGAACTTCCTGAGACAACAAAATGGGATCATATGGCTGACTACTTCTCACCTTTGATGGTGTGTGTTTGATCTCTCCACACATGATAACAAACTAAGAGATCTTGGGAATTATCATTCTTCCACATGCACAACAGACATATCGTCCTCTTGATGAAGGCCAGCAAAACGCATGTATGTCAGTCTCAATACAGCATTAAAAAAGGCTAATGTTCATCTTTAGAAAGTTACCACCTGAAAAACCCTAATGGCAATTCTGTATCTATCATCTCTCATTTCTAAGAAAAATCAATGGGTAAAGCAGAGATGATCAAACTCCCGTGTAATGTCTGTCAAAATCTGGATGCATCACAGCAGGGTTTCAAACTGGAATATTGCATAGACATGTCACAATGGTACTAAAAACCTCTCTTTTCATGATAACTTAGAGTCAGTGAGAGGTAACGCCAGGTGAGGCTGATCTTCATAATGTCTCTATACAATCAGTGGAGAGAGAGAGAAGAGGAAAGGTTTCTTCCAAAACTATTTCAGAGTGCTTAACTCAAACTTCTGCTCTGAATCACCCATTAGAGGAACCTCCTCATGACAGAGGCTGGTATACTTAGCTCTCTTAGTAGTCTAAGTTAGTCTTCACAGATGACCCCTTCTCCCAATGTATTACTGGGGAAACTACAACCTGTCCATAGCCTTCCCTGCAGCCTATGACAGCGTGTTGCTGGTCTGCTCAGTGACACAGCTGGAGTATGTCCTGCACATCTGTAACAGCACCTGTCATTCTGCAGCAACAGGGTGTGAAGGGTACAACTGCTGTTTTACCCCAGAAGCAACTCTCCGTAGAGCCAAGTTAGAGCAGCCACAAGAGGTTAAGAAGAACAACGGGCGTTTCTCGCTGGCCGCAGGAATTGGCTGGAGCCTACACTAGGACTACACTAGACCTGATGCAATTGCAACTGTGACAACTATGAATGACATTATAGTGATTACTTATTTTACCTTGTTAGAAGGAGTAGTTAGCACAAAGTGCTGTGGTTATTTTTAGTACAATGTATTAAAAATGTATACACAATATGTAAAAACATCATCTAACCTTAATTATGTAAAAAGGTTATAAATACATGCAAATAAATATTTTGTATTGATATTTTACATATTTTCAGTATAAAAATGTAATATATAATATATAAATTTATTAAAATAAAAATATAAATAAAGTACATATACAAATAAAACTTGAGGAGATTATAAACTGCTATACTTCACCGCAACTTATTTTTTATTATTTAGATACGTATACACTGAATGTATTGCCACTGCAAGTTTATTGAGATTTTGTGAATTTGGGCTTCATATAGAAAAGCTGATGAAAAGGTTTGCTGTGGTCATTTGTTTTTTGTTTATTTGTAAAAGAGAAACATTACAGTATCAATTCTTTATGAGGTACACCGACGAGGAGTAATTGGAAAAAAAAATAGTATTTCCTGTATTATGTTTATGGAGCAAAACATCATGGATAAAGCACATAATTCCTTTGAGTTTAGAAAAAATCATATTTTCTCCTGGAGTATGAGGTGAAAAAATAGGAAAGTGAATTAAAAAATTGGCAACTAACTTGAGGAATAGGGTAATACTAGTGCACTGTATATTTTTTGTTAATGATTTTTTTTATCTGCATCCCTCTAAAACAGCCTAATCCACCAAGCAGCTAAAAAACCAAGGACATGTCCACACACGACTTCAAGAATTATGCTGTCATTGTGTTATTAACACTCCTAATTTTATCTTTCTTCAATATATTATTTGGTGAGACCAGTGGAAGGCAGCTGTAGAGCAGACACAAACATAGACAAGCTGCACAGAAGGTGGTTTGTCACAGTGTGGGGCACTCCTGGAGGCAGGAGGCTAGGGCTCCTGTAAGGTTATGTGGGCTCAGGATTACTGGACAACCTCATGGAAATAAAATATCTGGAGAACTGCATAGGTTCTCCATGTTCTGCACAGGTCACTTCTCTGACCTGATGGAGCCATTTTTATGTTATATAGTCACTGTATAAGATCTTAACGGTAGTACATGGTTTCACAATCCAGAACAAAGACTGTGAAATACAAGACTAAAGGTTCTCAGATGCTGTCTGAGAAAGAGAAACTGGTCCTGGATTCTTTGAATTTCTTTATTTTTATAGAGCACTCTTCTTCTGTATTTGGCATCATAGTATAGAAGACTTTATGAGTGAATTGTGAGTGTAAATTTACAAATCGCTTCATATGTTTTTAGTTATTCAGTTCATCTGAACTTTCAGATATTAAATACTAGCCTCAGACTGGGCAGCTCCTAGGACTGCACACTGCCTACATGTAGCCTGCACGGGATCCAGTGTGTCAGGAAATGAGAAAATACAGATAACCTAAACTCCTATAGATGAATGGATAAAGTTTAGAAAGGTTGTGCTAAGAACACTGTAAATCAGAACACGCCCATGTTTTGGAGCCTTATACGGTCACTTTACACCATTCAGGGCACAGAAGAACATTGCAGCATCAGTATTGTTGTCCCTGGTGTTTGACCGCACGTATATCAGCACAAGCATAAGACCTTTCATTAGGGACTCTTGGTCCAGTAATTAGGACAGAGAGCTGCTATACTTTGGTTATTCTTATGTGTGAATAATTTAGTATACCTGAGACTAATCTTGAGCCCTTGTTTGTACACTAGGCAGTTCTAGCACACAGAAAGCAATGAAGATTGTAATTTTTGTCATTCTTCGGGGTGAATTAAGGTGCCATTTCCATTTTTTTAAAAATAAAAATGCTTGGTGAACAGAAAAGGGCTTTGAGTAATTCACTGTTGGATGTATGCACTCAAACCACCACAGCTGAGTGTGCCAGACCATTGCTTTAGTGCTGAATATTTGACAATGCTTTAAGGTCTCACTGCTTGGGACCTTATCCTACCATTTTATACCAGCAAGGGCACAAAGACAGAGCATGTGGAGTTGACTAAGATGCTTGACGTGATGACTGTAAATTGTCCACGTCTTGCAGCTGTAGTAAGGAATGGTGATGACAGCTATGTGGTACACATTTACTTTTGTTTGAAGTCGAATGCTTCTTTCATTCTAGACACACTGCTTTAATCTCCCAAAAGCTGTGCTGGCTTTTGCAACAAGCTCAGTAAATACTGCTTTGCTACAATGCGAAGATCATCTTCAATGTCATGCTGGGAAGAAATGGGAGAAACCCACTTACTCTTGTGAAATGTATGAAGCCACTTCTTGTGGAAATGCAGGGAGTCTGCACCATAGAAATTACAGCATTGCCTTGAAAAATGCACGTTTACATTTGAAATACATTATGGAAACAACCAAGGAAATGTAAAAATATTTTTCATATTCTCTAGACTTCGTAATTCCATAGACATGGTAATCAGTGTTTTCCTGTTGTAATTATATAAGACATTACAACTTAACATTTATCTGCTTGAAGTAAGACTTTTTGCCAACAATAATTTTATTTTCTGCTTTTTAAAATACTAAATTTGCCAGAAGTAGCAAGAAATTTAACCGTATTACAAAGTTAAACATATGGACCGCTGAAAAACGAGCTGGTTGTTATAGTATGTGTCAGAAAGGAGTTTTCACTTTGTTCTCCAGTGCAAATTAAGTGAAAATACTTGTGTAGAAAAAGTTAACCAATTTCATCACCCCCTGCAATAAGAGACTAAGAAATTTTGCTGTGTCAGATCCTGAACTCATTTAGTTGATACTCTAACAGCAGTCAGATTTTTACTGCTGCTTGGGGTATCAGGCATTTTTGAGATCTCTCATACAAAACAGTTGATTTTCCTGCCTACTATGGAAAATCAAAGAGGTTCTTGATCTGTTGAGGGGAAAAAAAAAACCAAAACCTGGCCTAGCACATGGAAATTAATGAACTTCATGAAGAACAGTAACTGAAGTCAGAGTTTTCTGAGAAACTTAGCTCAGTCATTTTATTATGCATGACAGTTAAAAGCACACTACAATGTCAAAGGCAAAGAATAACTTCTTCTGAGGCATGTATCAATCCATGTATGTAGACACAAGTAAGTGCTGCAATCTACTATTGCTAATTAATATCTCCATTGATATCGTTTAGCAGAAAAACCTTTCTCTCCCTTTTTTTTTTTTGGTTACATATGCTTTGTCAGATAAAATAAAAGCTTTCACTTTGGGACATAATTTGCTTAATATCATTAAAGTCATATTTCAAAAAAGGTGGTGATTTTTGCAAGGTAGCCTAAAAGTTTATTAGCAAACTCTAATGACTATTCTGATTGCAATTAAAAAGCCCTCCCCAATGGGTCAAAACACCCTAAGTGCTATCTGCAATCATTTAGATTTTAACATCATGGTTATTACTTATTATCAAGCTGCACAATGAGATATTGATTACTTTTAACCTTTAGATCTAAGAATTCAGGAAAAGTCAAGGTAGTAGCACAGCCTACCTTTCCTGTCTGGTAAACTTATGGCCTTTAGTGGAATTCTAATGATTCCTATTGGCAAGGCAAGGAAGTATGAACCAAGTTTATTCCCTTGGTTCATACAGAAATGATGACATATGTAAAATACTGCGTGCATAGCAGAATTGCAGTTACTACCTACAAGGGGCTCAATCCTGCAATGTGCTCAGACCTTCCCCCAAAGTGATGTTCATCAGCTTCTCCCACTGACTGTTTTAGCAGCTCTGTGCAGGCACCAACAGATTACCAGACAGACAGAAGGCATCCCAGACTGTGCAGAATACACAGTGTAGGAGCAAAAATCTTCACGTTTTCTAGTTTATCATCAATCCCCTAAGCATATTGTCCAAATATATCACTCTACAGGCTGTTAATCTTTTAATAAGTTTCCTTTATACAGAAAATCTGCTTGAAATAAAGAATGAACTGCAATGTGGCTTCAGTAGGTACGCAGGACTCGTTTTAAATGGAACAAAGTAATCCAATTAAACTAATCTGTTTTACAAGTTAAAATGATATGAAGCACATTAATTGATCCTTCTAGGCTGCTGCTATTTGAGCCCTCTCTCTGTTTGCGCAGCATTTGGAACCGCTTTGCACATTTGTATCCTCTAACAGCAGAGAACTCAGTCCTCCAGTTCAGGAGAATTATGGGCAAGAGAAACATATAACTGTTATGTGTTAGATTAATTTGCAGAACACTTGGCATTATTATTGCCAAGTAGTCAAATTGTTCCAAGTTGTTCCGGAAGGTTGTTATTAATAGTATGTTTTCTGAGGAAAGTTCTGTCTACTTTTGGAACTGCATTTCTGTTGCCAAGGAAACTCCTTGAAGCACAGCATTCTAGGAGCACACTGCTGCTTTTGTTTGCCAGTATCCTATTCAGATCATCTAAGTAAGCACTTTACATACTTCAGCCTCCAGTTTCAAATGTTTAAGTTTTTACGTTTTTATATTACTGCGTTAAATATAGTTTGCACTTCTTTTTAAACTCGGGGACTCTTGTAAGGTTATTTTAACAGTTGCATTAAAGGACAGGCTGTTGGGTTTTTTGTGTTTTCTTTTGGGTTTGTTTTTTTTTTCCACAAGTTTGCAATAAATGAGTAATAATTTGAATAATAGCTCCATAGGTTATAGCAGTAGTCCTTAAGTGTTAATTATCTTTTCACTCTGAAATTAATGTAGTCATTTCCTACTGACTCCTCTACACCATTATTGAAGTGCTGAGGAAAACATGTCATTGAGTTCTGAGCCAGAACTGTTGTTGTGATTAATCCTGGTCACATGGCCAATCTCTGCCAAAAGGAGATCACTGAAAAAAGGTGACAAAGACAGTGATTTCCTGTCAGCAAAGAGTACGACAAGGCTGTCTAGAAGTGATGCAAATGAGGGAAACTTTCAGCAGGGTTTGTTTGATCCACTCGGGGCCACAGCACACGGAGCCAGCGAGAAGGGCACAATGGAGCAGCAGCACACCCAGAGGAGAAAACCAGCTGCACCTTCCCAGGAGGGAGAGCTTCCAGCAGGGAAATGCAAACTGCTGGGAGATTTTTTCCCCTCAACTTTTTTTTAAAGGTATCCTTAACTTTTGATGTGCATTTTCATGTTGTTTAATAGAGCAAACCGCCTCCCTTTGAGGAGATAGTTCAGCAGTTAACTGGTTCAAAAGCCGTGTCAATGAAACGTTTTCAAAATCTTTGCACTACTACCTAAGGGTCCTTATCCACTATCGTGACCATCATTGCCGAAGACTTATTGGTGCAAGACTTACAGCTTAGGCAGTGTGTATTAAAAGCACCATACATTACTTGTAATCAGACAGAAAAATATAATTTCTTTTATTTGATATTTTTAAATGTTGAGTTAATTTTATTCTGAACATACTACCAATTTTAACAATCATCCTGTACTTATTTAAATGGCGTTTTAATCTAACACAATTCAGTTTTGCAATTAATCTTGTGAGGAAAATGGAAAGAATTATCATTAACTTTTCTGTCTGGTGTACTCATTTCTAATCTCCACACTTCCAGTAAATACTCATTTGCTTCATTTTTGAACATTCAAGGTACAGAATTACTCAAGTTCCCACTAAAGGGCTAATTAGCAGAGTTTAAATTCTATGGGTTTGATCCTTCAGTAACAGCATATGAATGCTGCTGAAGTCAATGCAACTTGTGTGTACTCAGAGTTTATGAGATCAGGTTCACATGCAGTAGATTAAAATCAAATAAACATGATACATTAGGCATTAAACTGTGCTATTTCAGCAGCACAAAGAAGTAAGAGTCCAAAAACATGGAAATGCTCCTTTTAATTTTTTCTTAGCTAATAGATAAAGCATTAGAGGACAAATAAACTGTCAGCAATTCATTCTGTGACTGCCATTTTATTCAACGCTAGCTGATTTTCAAAATCATTAGCTAATTTAAGACTGTAAAGCTGAAATCATTTAGGGCTATGGGGGACCATAGTGAGAAAGAATAGTTTTCTCTTTCTGTAAATCTTTGCACTAAAATCTAGGAAATCTAAATGAAGTAATATATACATATTCAGAGTTTAAAAATATGGCTGTCCTGCTCCTATTACATTAAGAGCAAAATAAAACCCAGTTAAAGAGAGATAATAAGGATCCTAATAAAAAACTATGAAGCTCCTGGAATATTGCAAAACAAAATTAAGCTGAGAGTTCACTTAAATCTATATTAAATCTGAATATACAGTACTGGGAAAACAGTCTAACCATGGAAATACATTCTATTTTCCTGTATGCGGTTTTAGCATTTATATATTGTGTTATGCTGCTTTAATGTATGCTTTTCCCTTCCGATTTACCTGTTTTATCATTGCTCCTTCCCATTCATAGACTCCTTAGGGGCAATGATTACTGTGGGTAATAGTGACACCACAGCAGGTTCCCTGGCAGAGGCGGCTTGCTGAGCTGGCTCAGAGGTGCAATTACTTGTCAGCTCAATAACAGAGAAGAGGGATCTGTGGATTTAGGAGAATCCACCAAAATGCAGAGAGTGCAATTAGCAGATTCACATTGGAAGTTGTTAGTGAAACAGAACAAGTAAAGCAAGATCTGTGTTTTTGTAACACCCAACATCATTGAGGAATTCTGAATATAACAGCTGCCTCAATTTCTCTTTACAGGTTTCTCTCCCTATAGACCAGAATGGCTGTACTCACTGTGATGCGTAGGCAGTGCGAGCACTAAGACCATCCACAACTCTGTACAAGAGCCTCCAAATTAAAAGGTTGTCACTAGTGATTAGAAGAGAGGGTTACTAGGCTAGTTTCATAAAACTATTAATACTGGTTTTGAGGCCCTGATTCATTGTTGCAAGTATCTCTGAAATTAAGGATGATAAAGATGTAGTGATTTATCTCTCCTTTGCTAGTGCAGAACCGTTCCCTCAGTTACGTTTACTAATGTTTTCTTTTGTCTACTTTTATGGGGCTTTCAGTACTTCTTTGAAGGGTGATGGTTTTTTGGTTTTTTTTTTCTAAAGGCTAATATATCTTAATGTTATGCACTCAAGCTTTTCACATTACCTGCAAATACTCCTCCTGCTTCATAGACACTCCTTAGTCATCTCTTAACCAAACTCCACATTTCTAGTTAAGTGTTTCCTTCAACCTTTGACAAGCACTACACAGACACCTTATTTTAGATTCAAAATAAACTTTTTACCTATTTCTGACATTGTTTATTTCTGATCCTGTTAATGTTTGATTAAGTCTGACTAAATATTTAGAAAGTTAGGAAAAAGACATTAGCAAAAATAAGAAATTATTGTCAAAGCAAGAAATGGAGGCCACTGAATGAAACTCACTTGCAGCCTAAAATAGTTTGGATCTGAACCATATTTCCACTTACAGGGTGATAACCCTTTCTCACTGGGCATTTTAAATAAAAGGACTAAAATTAGAAACAATAACATGCAAGAAGACCATCAAGAATTTAGAATGCCAAAGCAAGAAAAATATATTTAAGAAATTATCAAGTCATGCAATCATAGAAGAAAACAACTTCTATTTGACCTTGAATGTACTGTTTATTCAATAAGAAATAAAAAAAAAGCTAGAGGGTAGTTGTTTCTTGTCATTATACTGTTGCTGATTCTGTGGTTAGTTATTAATTTTATTTTTTATGATTCACAATCTGCTCTTTGAAATATGCCATATGTTCAAAGCAATTCAAGGATGACAACTGTCAGAATTACTCCAATAAAAATTGCCTAAATGAGGAAGATTTACTGCAGCTTGATATTTCTATTGAAAGCCCCTCCTTTCTTTCTCCCACCACTCCTCAGACTCGTAGACTACAGCTTCTCAGACACACAGTGAAGCCTGAATCAATTTTAGGATCAAATCACACCTTTTGGGGAACTTCCTAAAAGTATCATCTATCTAAAAGAAGTGATAAAGCTTCTGGGCTCAGGCTGCTATGACAAAAAGAAACCATGCATGTGTGTATAGAGATATATATGTGTGTGTGTGTGTATATATATATATATATATATATATATATATATATATATATATATGTATGTTAGAGGAAGACCCTATAATCAATATGCAAGTTCAAAATAATTTTTGCTGAAATCATAAGCAAGTGTGATGACTTAACATGACAATGTCTGCTTTATGTATAACTAATAAAAATTAAATTGGAAGAGTCTTGTATCCTGGCTGCAGCAAACCAAAATCAAGGCAAATTTCTTTCTTCCCAGATGAGGTCTGAAAGGTGGATAAAAATCCAGCTGAAAGCTCCAATCAAAACACATTTTGTTAAATGCTACCATTTCATTTTTTTTCCTTCATTTTGTTTCAGTCTATTTATTAATGCAGTTTCATTTATTTCTATTCATCTTGAAGACAAATCTTTGTCCTTCTATAGAATTACACAAAATAGAATGTGATAAAGGGAACTTTCTTGCAATTATGATGTCGGTGCAGCCTGTCAGCGCAGAGGGGATGGAAATGAGGTTGGGGACAGGGAAGGGAATTCTAATAGACACCATGATACATACAATGAACGCAGCGATATCCTGTGAGAGAAAGACTTGTCAAGCTAATCAGATCTTCTCTAGCTAGGTAAAGGCAGTAACGGTAGCGCTAACCTTGTAAAGATGCTGCTGCTGCTCCTCTGACATCATCAGGTCATGGCTGTCCATCACGATGGATTCCATGTCAATCAGCCAATCCCAGAGCTCCTGGTATTCTGAATCAAAGTCCAAAAGGCTGTAGATAAGGAAAAAAATGTATTATGCATAAATACTGTGTAGTTGTTAAAATCTTGTATTAGAATAATATATTCTTGAAAACTCATGATGTTCCTAGCTATATTTCTAAAGAGACATTCTGTATTTATACAGAGTGGATAAAAATGAAAACTGAAATCCAATTTAAGCCAGTGCCATGACCTAAATTCAGTGGCTGATGCCAAATCCTGACAACTGTTGGCATACTGCATTTGCTTCAAAAATTTTGAAATAGAAATACCCCATAGATGTTGTTGTTTAATGGTTTTTAAAGTGTTGACTTTATATTGAGCAAACTTTGCAATGATCATCTTGATATAATTCATAGAAAAATATTATTTTCATAGAAAAATGACTCAATCCATTCAGCCATCCCTCTGCTGTCTATCTGCCTATCTCTGTAAATATCCTACATTTATTTTCATGGATGAGTAGCTAGCATTTCAACTTAACACCTTAAGATAGGCTTGAGTGAATATGGTAAGCCAGTGAGAACTAAGGCCAGATACAGTATTAGACAGGTGTTCCCTACAGACATGTAAGAAACAAAGGTAAGGACAGGAAGTCAAAACAATGAATCCTTGAATAGCCAGCAATCATTAAAATTCAAAGGAGGATCACTACGGTTTTCAACAAAATAAATCATTAGAATAAGGAGCTTAAAAGGATTAATGTGATTCTCTATTGAAAGCCTAGTGAATAAGTAAAGCATAGATTCTTCTAAAACACTGTGATACAAGACAGAAGGTACATGCTGAAAAACTGCACATTCGTCAGAAAGATACCCCTTGAAAAGAGATCTTCAAACTCGCAAAACTGGAACTAACAAAAGCCTTGTCAGTATTATCAAAAAACCCCCATATTGATCAAACAATAGTGCATGTTCCACTAAAGCTAATTTCTCCAATTATTACAAACTTTTTTAGCAACCTCATTAAAAAAATTAGCAATATTTCAACAGAGAGACAATAAACTAAATGTGTTTTTAATGTTATTAATACTATCACTGTTTCAGTTGTTATTAACTAGAGTACCATATGCATGGTAATTTTGAAAGCTTATAGATAAAGTTGTGACAAGTAGAACTGGCTTTCTGCAAGAAAGCAAGCAAGAGAAAAAAAAGCATTTGCCTTCTGTGGTATTATTTTCAATAAGCTGACAACAAAGGAAGTCTTCTATAATGCACAAGTGTTGATTCCTGCTTCTCAAGTAACTCTCTAGTCTAATCCACTGTACTTATTATACTTTTACTCAATAGTTTATGAGGTGCACTTACTTAAAATTGCCTGCTGCCCTGAGAAGGTAAGCAATGATGCTATTACAAAGAAGAGCAAGTATAAAAGGGCAAGTTACTATTGTTGAAATATAATAGTTTCATTCAGAGTTCAGGGCTTTTATCCTGTTTCAGGAGGTATTTGACTCAGACACCATTTTGAAACTAAAATAAAACT
The DNA here is from genome assembly GCA_907165065.1 of Caprimulgus europaeus. The sequence goes on from OU015532.1 coordinate 29,555,195, forward strand.
GAACTCCATTTTCAACAATATATTTGCAGTGATACTCAATCTGTCTCCCTTCCTCAGAAAGCAGTGTAACCCTTCTATATCTTCAGTATCTACTGCTCCTTCTTTTCCTTTCCATTTTATCCAAATGTTATCCAAAATCATGAAACTGACAGGCAGTTATTAAAACATATGTTTTATGATATAGGAGGTTGGATTTCATCGTGTATAAATCGGTGCAGACCCAGCTGGACTCGGACAGTGTGTATCAGTGAAAAATCTAAATTAAGATATGAAGATGACGGGAAACAAAACCTACATCCAACATTCATGACCTGCTGCTGCCAGAATGGGATGGGATGCCTTTGGAAAATGCACCAGGAAGTAGACTGGACTTTTACTATAATAATAAGAAGATGCACTGGTTCCAAACACCTGCTTTGCATCTATAGAATTACATCTTAGTTACATTCCAAATTGGTCCATTTATTGGTGTAATAGAATGAACTGATGCTTTAAAGACACACAAAAGCACTTTTCCCTGACCTTTACAAAACCCAGATGAGCACTAGGAAACAGTGGAACATTTTGATTTCTAGCTAAAGTTCTAAACAGGATCTCAACTCAAAACAAAGAGTGAGAGAAACAGGATTCACTGGAAAAAGCCCAGAAAGAGATGCAAGATATAACAGGGACTTTTCGCTCATCCCTTCCCCCCACCCCCTAAGTTTACATACTGTGTCTATTCTCTTTTTTTTTGTTTTCTGATGTAAAAAAGAAAAAGTAATCTGGAAGCATTTCTAAGCAAGCTGTCTATGGCCATTATTTCCCTGACCCTGAAGATAATGAAGTCAGTCTACAAAGCATCATCAATATTTTTTTTTTATTTGATTGCAGTATTTTATTAGATTTAAAATAACTCTGATATTAAAAAAAGCTTTATTTTTAAAATTAATGCCTCACATCTAAATGTATGAATCTACTGATTACTATTAAATTACCATTTGGATGATGATGTAAGTTACCAAGCTGCTAAAAAGATACTCAGAAAATACAGAAATTGTAGGATCAGTGACAGGTTAAGATTAAAATGTTCCCATCAGTATTTCTGTGGTATATTGAATACTTTTTTTTTATTCAGAATCTATTTTTTCTGAGCTTAGCAGACCTTTTTTTCATATTGCCACAGGCAGAATCAGGGAAAGCATAACTTCTGAAATACTGATGTGTATTACAGATGCAAGAACTATAGAAAAGATATAATTTTGGTTAATTATCTAAATTCCCCAATTTCTTAAAAAAAAAAGAATAAATTAGGTCATGTGTTTATTGAAAAAAAATACTCCTCCATTAAAAGTACCCAAACATTGTCAACAAGAATGCAATAATATTAGTTAAAGGGCAAGTAGCTACAGCTTCCTTAGTATGGGTTTGTTGGGTAATAAGCTAAACCCATTAGCTACATAATAACTAAAATGACATTAAGAAGTATATTTTATCTTGGTAAACAGGGAATCAGATATGCAGAGTTGCGTGTCTAATCCCTTGAACCCTAAACATATTTCTTAAAATGTGGACATCAATTTATTATTTTGAATGAAAATTCATGAGCACCTTTCTCATGAGAAAACCAGTTCGTCTGTGGCATTAATAAATAAAAAGGAATGTGAAGCTATTTCCATCAGCCTTTTTCCCCATGTTTAATACACACTTCCAGTTTGTATTATTTCTTTGATAGCGTAACCCACATGGTATTTAGAAGTACTGTAAACACACTGGTATACCTACTAAAAAATTCAGCCAGAAAAAAGTTCTTCCAAGTTTCTGGATCATAACTTTTTGGGAATCCTTCCACATGTTTTTATTAGGAGAATATAGGAGAAATCTGAGTTCTGACCTTAACACCTTTAAAATTGCCTTATAGACTGGGCATACTTGAAGCTCCCTTTTATGCATTTATCTCAAAGCCTCATCCATGAAGACCCAATACTAGGTGATGACAGGATCCCAGGATCTGGCCTTCACATTGTGAAATGGAGCTGTAAAGATCATATCCATATTTCCCAACAGTACCTGGATAAAATCCTCCTGGGTTTTCAGGGGATGCAGTATTTCCAGCCAGATTTGCTATAACAATTTGCAGCTGCTCTCAACTATTCTTGGTTACCTCTTGCTGCCTGGCTAGCTGGTGTTCTCCTGCAGTGGATATTCTTCTCTTTCACTGTCACTTTATCCATTTCCATGCAGGTACATGTAAACCCTCTGTATCACTGTTGTTATGTAACAAGATCGCTATTCTGCAGGAAATCTCCTGTTCTTTACACACCCATTAGCATCACCCTATTCTCTAAATATTACCTTACCTGTCTCAGTTTAGCTATTTCCTACACAAAACCATCTTCCAAATCCTTCCTCTCACTATGTAAACAATTCTCCACCTTTTCTTGTAGACACCCTTCCTTCTCTTAGATCAAACTTCCACAACAGCTAACAGATAGATACACTAATTTTCTCAGTTATGCAAAAGGCCACATCTCTGTAGAGATTTTAGTCTCTAGTGAGGTCATCCCGCTGTGGAATTTCTGTCTACAGTTTCTTTGCCCACAGTTTTTATGCAATAAGGAAATGTATCAACTGTATTTTCAAATAGCTGAAAGGCATTTCCATTGTGTTCAATACAATATCTTAAACTGGTTCAATTGGAAGTTTTCCACTGGAATTCAGCCCACCCTACTTTCTATAATGGCTGAATACATGGTATTGTATTTGTCTCCCTCTGGTCCTTTGGCCCCTTAAGGCACTGTCGAGTCTTTAAGGGTTGGGATGACCACAAGGGCCCAGAAAGGTGGCCACAGCACAGAAAAGGTAGGGAACACTAGCAGGTTACCATTCTCAGTAATAAGCATGTCATTATGAGCACCAACAAGTGCATTTAAGATTTGCTTTATACATGTGGTATGTAGGGTTACAAACTGGATGAGGCTTAAAGCTTTTTATCCCCTGTCCTCAATAAAATCAAATGGCTGTTGATGTTTTACTGTCTTACATCCTACACAAAATTCCAACCTTAAGTCTTGCTCACATTCAACTGTTTCTGCAAAATTAGAAACTGTTTTTGAACATGTAACCCCCAGTGCACATTTATATATACACACACACCAATTCTGAACAAACGATTTTTATGGTTGGCACTAGCTGCACTGGCATGTTTCAGAATCTGACAGATTTCTGCATATGTAATGAAGATCTCAGTAATCCTACATAATTAGCCCACATCAACTTTTCTAAAACAGTCATCTTTCTGTATAATAAGAGGGGATGTTTACAAGGCTCATTTACCTTTACAGTCGGTAATTTAATAAAACTGTGTTTCCAAGACCTCAACATTGAGTTAACAATTGGACAAGGAAGTTCTGGAGATAAAGAACTCATGAACATCTTGGGCAATTACTTTTCTTGCATAGGAAATGGCAGGAAAAAATTTACTGTATTTACTGGTTACAGGAAAACTGTCAGGATGGGGGTGTACCCAATGAGCACTAGCTATCTCCTTTGAACTGCTTTTGCCCCATGCTATTATGAACTCACAGGTACGTTCTTATGTTCATTTAGGGGAGCTAGCAGTTGGAAGATACGGTTTTCAGAAGGCCTACAAGAAAAAGTCTTAAACCAGAACTACGAGTTTTCTTGGTTGTAAAAGAGGGAGGGGCAGCAAGACTTACTTTTCCCATAGTCCAGTGATTAATTTCTCCAAGATTCTTTGCTCAAACTATTAAGAAAGGGCACTTTTGTATGTACACTTACATAATACATGTGCATGTGTGAGTATGTGTGCTTACATTTATTATAAAACAGACTGAGAATACCAAGTCAAGGGAAAACAGTTCATTTAAAGCTTTCTAGAAGTACAAAACAGGGACGTTTGAACTGGTGAACTATAAGTGAATGGCTTCACATTCATGTTACCTAGTCACTAGTAGAATAATTATTATAGACAATTGTCTTGCAGAGATATTAAAAAGATGTTTCCTTGGAAGATGCTAAGAAATAAGAAGATAGAAAGCTATTGGAGGATAAAATCCTGAAGCAAAAGGACATATTACATTTTTAAAAATCAAAATAATGGATTGCTATTAGGTAATGTTAGGTAGTCCTATGAACAAACCATGATTTGAAGAAATTATCCAGAACCCATGATTTTTCTAATTCATATATGAAAAAAATAGAGAGAGTTTTTCCTTGCCTCTTGGCCTAGGAAGAAAAATCTTGGTTAACTAGAAGTAAGGAAAAGTATATCATGTAAAAAAAAATACAGATCTGTGAGAATAAAACAACAAAAAGAATAGTTCCCTACCCATTACTTCCCACTGTGTGAACTTTTGACATATCAGCAAACTCTTCCTTTCGCTTGCTACTACTGTTGTACTGTTCACTGTACAGCTTTAAGGACATCTGTTCAACAGCATCTCTTTGTGCTTCCAGATAACATAGCTGAACCTCAGCCTAGAAAAAGAAAACAAAGAGGAAAAAAACCACAACAGAACTTTAAAAAAAATTCAGAAAGAATACATTTAAAACAAATACTTTTGGACTGTAACAATTTTTACCAAACAATTCACATCATCATTTTTGTCCTTGCATGATAGTCAAAAAGGAGGAACCCATTAAGTCAGAGAAAAGTATAGTGTATTATCAAATGCTAGAACTGAACTATTTAGGTTTCTGTCAGAGAATGTGCTATATATTCCATGAGCCGTGTATCCAATCCAATGCTTCATAAAAATGTCTGGACATGAATAAAAAAAGATATTAGAAATCACACACTATGGTAGAACAGGTAGGTACATAAAATTACATTTCTTACAGGCTTCAAGACTGGTATTAACACATTGCCTCTGCTTCATAATTAATGGAAGCCATATTGCTATAGGTATTTTCGTTTTAAATAGTAAGTGTAAACAAAACCAAGCAAATTGGCATTATTCACATTTTGCTTTCCCATATCTGACTTTCACCAATTATTCAGCAATTTTAGTTGCAAGGAAAAAGGCAATAAGTGAGATCTGCTGCTTTCCATCAGACTCTGTGCCTGGCCAGAAGAATGTTGAACAATATTTGGCATCATAACTTATTGAATAGTCACTTTATTTATTGCAGCTGTGGTGATCAGTTTGATTCTGAAGCTCAGAGAACCAGATGATAAAAGGATGAAATCTGCTGTTTGCCACACTTGCCCCTAGGAACAGGACAAAGAACATAGGGTAGAGTAAGTTCAAAAGCACTTTAGGACCAATATGCTATTGTTTTCTTTTAATATGTTTCACCAAAAGAAAATGCATTACAAATTCTGATAATGCTTCATGAACTGCTGCTTCTGTGTAACTACATACTCTTATTTCCATTAGGAGGGCAACGCCTGCTTAACTATTTGATGCTACAGCAAGTAAATGCAACAGGCATGGAGGAAATTTTGTATAAGGACTCTTGCATTTTCTACTGCGGGAGGCAGGGAGATTAAGAGTTTGCTTGGCTGCTGACAATATAACAGAGTTACCAATCCATGGAACGACAGCAGCTGTAAAAAGAAAGCAGTGAAAGGGCTAGAGAGGAGAAGGGATATCTGCAAAATCTAAGAAAAAGGCAAGCAAGTAAAGGGAAATAGGCACTGAAGAATGTTGGTAGGGAAATTCTGAAGGAAGTCTGGAATGCCTTTATAAGCTTGTGGTAATAAGAGTTACGTTCATTTGCTTATGCCTTGGTGCAATTTTTGCTGAGTAATAATGTAGCTGATTTGGAAATTCCATTTCCTTTTAAAATTTCTCTTCAAACATCTACAGCTTTCTCTCTCAGTTGCCTCTTACGGTGAGATTTATCATGTTTGTCACTAAACCCTAATATGTTTCTGAGAAACTTAAAAAAAGACCAACAAAAAATACTAGCCATTTTCCAAGGAGATAGAAGGTAAAAATTCCAAGTATATCATGCAAGTCTTTCAGTGTGCACATAAATTAAATACAGGCTTTCATATGTAGTCTAAAATAGTGGAAAATTAAACCACATAGAGTTACCAATGAAGAAACATTACCTGAATATAGGACTAATTAGCTGGGACTGTCCAGTTAGAATAAAACATTAAGGTTTGAGAGAGAGCTATAAAACATGCTCTTTCAGAAACTGTAATTAAAACTGTTGTTTATATAACTCAGAAATTACCAAAATCAGCAAATAAACAAACATAATCACCTCTCAAACACCACCATTTTTCTGTTCCCCTTCCAGCCCCAAGTACATTTTCCTTTAAGTTGACAAATAATTCCCTTCCGTTTTGGGAAGGATTCTTCACTATTAAGGATAATCTTCTAGCTGAGTATTTTGTATTGTTCACATAATGTTATTAATTTGTTCTTTCAATTTACTCTTACCAGAAAGCAGTTAGTCACTGGCTGTTTTTATTTTAGCTATGGTTGACAATACATTTTCAGTCTAAAGCCCTCTTGTGAGTGACCAGTAACTTCCTAAAAGAATTACATTATCAGTTAAAATCTTCAGTGATTGTTTCAAGCTTAGAGGTGAAATCTTGTGGAAAACTTTAAGCAAAAAATTTCCAGATAAGTAATTCTTGCTTTTTCATATGGGTTTTGGGTGCTTTTTAGAGTGAGGGTTTTTGGGTTTTTGGCTGCTGTTGAAATTATGTACACAACCCACTCCTCCCCTCCACCCTAGTACTCCAAAAGGAAGGGATTCACATGTAGCTTAAGCTCTGAACTATATGAACACATGCCTTTTCTTGAATAGCACAACAATCCAAATAATTGACATACACATTTTTTTGGCATTTTCTAAATCCTCTCCCTATAACTTCAGCTATATTTTTAAATAAGAAATGAGAAAAATAAAGAAAGCAGCTTTTCACAGACCTTTTGTTCTCTGTTTACTTGCAAAAATATTTGTAAATAGGCAAATCATTAATGTATAAGGAAAATGGGAGAAGAAAAAGGAGGATGAAATAGAAAAATTTGGTATAGGAAAACATAAGTAAATATATGGAGAGGGATGAATAAGAATCCACTATTTCTTCCTCACAGCTAAAAGACCTTCTTTTACTGAGGATTACAAACTCTGTCAACATCATACTCTATGAATCCTGAATACAAGCAATTGTGTGCCAGTTCTTGTACCTCAGAAATATGATCCCTCTGTAAATCAACTATTTTTGGTTTTAAACCCAATTTCTGTCTTTAACGATTGTGAATACTTACAGCAACTCAAACTCAGGCAGCTTAGAGTTTGAGATGGATCTCTCTGATTTCTTTTCTGTATGAATTCATCTATCTCACTGTTGTACTTAAGCATTTTTTTGTCCCTGTCCTACTGATATCAACAGCAAATCCAAAGAGGCTTTGAAGACCTCGTGTATGTATTGATCAGTTTAAGTCTCAAAAAACCTACATTCTGCAGAAACTGAACTAAAAGGCACAAGGCATAATCTAGAAAATAGTACACTGCACAGATGTGCAATAAATCTACTGCAGTTTATTTTCAATTTAAAATCTTTAGTGACACTGAAGGACTAGTTTTTCAGTATTCTATTAGAGTAAAGTAGAAACTTCATTAATATCTAATCAAATATGGAAAAGCTACTTGCTTTACCTTCTAGCTTACTGTAAGTGTGCATTTTCAGATTGCCCTACATACACTTTCTTGTTACTTAATACACCTATAAGAACTTAACATCTATCACAAACACACCTCTATGGACATGGATATCTAGCAAATCCTGAGAAAGTCTACTAAGATATGCATCATCCCAAATATATGTACTAGTAATTGGGTGGGAGGCAATCACTCATTTACTCTTAGTGCCCCATCTTAGAAGTGGAATTCATTTTTTTCTTTTTTTCAGAGGATATAGCAAGTCAGGATCAGTGAAAAATTGAACAAGAAAATAACAATACCAAGAAATGTTACTCAGCAGTTGTTTTCCACTTCGTGGTCCTCTTCATTTTTGCAGTAAAAACACCATAAAGACACTGGTGATGGTCTGGTTACATACTTGTACAGATTTGCTAACACTTACTGTCCTACCAAGATGGAATGAGCTTACAATATTCTGTCATAAATTAAATGGAGATATTTCCAATAATCAAATGACAAAATGCTCTCATTTTTCTGAGCCTGGAGGATCCAATATCTGAACAAGACTATGAAAAAACAGTAGTTTCTGGGGGAAAACAGTGAAAAAATTCTATACTAGTTCCAAATATTCAATTCTAGTGATCAGTTAATAATGCTATATATTTTCAAGGCTATTGTCAGAAAGCTCATTTTCTAAAAAGTAAGACTTTATAAATAAACCAAGGGAGCCTGGGGTGCAGAATCTGTTCCTTAAGACTGGCTTTGCATGACAACATAGAACGTCCTTTACTATACAGATCACTATATAACACGAAGGGGTAATCAGTGACAATACAAATCAATGAAAATACATTGTATTTCTTGTTAGACCTACATGTTAGAATGACCTTATTCTGAAGTAGAGAAAGACAAGACAAGGGATAATGGCTGTTACTGTGAGAGGAAGGAGATTGAAAGGTTATTTTGTATACAGACTGTCAAATGAGAGACTCAAAATTTACACCAACATAAACTGGAGATGAGAACTCAGTGCTAGTGTTCTGCTGCAAAAATGTTCTGTATTGGGATGTACTAGGAGAAATATCACTGAATTGATGTCAAAGGGAAAGTATTTTCAGACACTGTTTCCTAGGAAGCACAAGTCTTTTGTTATGAACTATTTTACTGTAAGCTATGCCGTGTTTTAAATATATAAATTATAACACATTTAGTTGAATTTGAATTATGGAAGTATCCTATCTTGCATTATCCTTTCTTTACAGTGCTGTAGAAAAGCTATACCACTACCATACTACATTGTAACTACTATATAATTACAGACATAGTTCAGTTTCTCTGCCATTAGTTGAACTTAAGCTGGATGAAAACATTGTCTCTTAAACTAAAGCACAAATTCCAGTTTCCGGCAAACAAGGAGGTGGTCAGATGGCATTATGCAGCACATAGACTTAGAAGACTCACCTATATGTATATTTTATAGAAGTGCAAACTCAGCTGCACCATTCTAAAAGAATGCACATCCCAGCTTGGCACTCTTTATGTATTTGTAATCAGTGAATTTCTTGAGAGAGAAGATTGTGAGTAATTCCTTACTAGAATTAAGTTGATCTCAGTAGCATTTATGCAGTCATATCTGTGCCCTCAAGCATTTTTTGTTGTTTTCTGTCACAATATTCTATCTATTTCTTCATCAGGAATGCTTTATTACAGGACATGAAACAGACCCTGGCTCTGTCACAGATGCAGCTACTGAATAAAATTCTGTTGAAGACTACACAGCTCCAAATATTTTCCATGGAGATGTAGCTTACAGAAAGAGTTCTTTGGCAGGCAAGAGTCTGACCAAAGAGTCTAAACAGGAAGAGTTTATAATCCACCACTCCATCCCCACAGCCAGCAAACAGGTCTTCTGTTGCTGAAAACACTTAGAGTAGAAGCAGTACTTCCAAGATGTCACCCCAGCATTTTAAATGGCATTGTAAAACAGAATCATAGAATCATTTAGACTGGAAAAGACCTGTAAGATCATTGAGTCCACTTGGCAGTGTTAGGCTTCTTGGACTTCAAATGGATTCTTGGAAGAATTGTTTCTACCCTAAGTGTAGACATTTGGTTTTGTTCTTGAAGCAGGATGGTAACTCTTCTGCTGTTGTTTTTTTTTCCTTTCTCTTATTTTGCCTTCCTCTGCAAAATTAAAACAGGGACCTTGCTGCAGTTGACTTCTTTCTTAGTCTGTTAGCCTTCTTGTTTTTGGCTCCCCTGCCTCTTCCATCCTTCATCTTGCACGCTCTCTTCAGGACTGAATCAGATTAAAAAATAATCCTGTATCATAAAATGTGTTTACTGAGAGCTGAACATTTGATAGTCCTATTACAAAAGACACGCTGTGTTTTGATCATGCAGGAAATTAATTCTGTTAATCAGGGTATGCTTGTTACCAGTTAAAATCTTAGCAAAGTGTTTTTATCATCGTAAATCTTAGAAATGCTTTTATATTGGTAATAACTTTATCACTTTGTTTTTCAGTGTACTAAAACCTTCACAACAATATGAAACCTCCACACAGAATAAGCAAAATTACAAGCCAAAAACATTCTTACTTATCAAGGTATTTAAACCCATTGTAGAGTTTAAGTAACAGCAGTAACAGCACAGTGAATTTTAAGTCTGTCCACAGGAGCCACAAAATGAAGTTCTAGATAGATAGGCTGTGTTATAGCAAGACTGAACGTCAGGAAGTTCCCTGAGCCATCAGAAGTAACAGAGAGAAAAAAAAAAAAAAGAAAAAAAAGAAAAAATAAGCCAGTAAATAACAGTAATAGCTTTTTGCAGGGTTTCCCTTGGCTTTCAGAAACATAGGGTTTTTTGCTGTTATGTTATAAAGATTGGGAACATGACCTGTGACTTCAGGACTGCAGAGTGCAAATGCAAACAATAGTGTGGCCTCAGTAACATTGTCTAACCAAATCCAGGAGGTGTCCTGATCATGCTGTTAATTTAAAATCTGGACCTCTGGTTTCTAATTTCTGATTGTCCCCCTGCTTTTGGATTTGTTCAGTGTAAAATTAAATAAAAAACAAGAGTGTGGCAAGTCCTGTGCATCAAAAAGATCTCAACTATGTACCCAGAGAAATTCCCTATGTTACAAATACCAAAAAGCATTGAAGAAAATTATGAAAGGATTAAGCTTCTTCAGAGACTTCCAAGGCTGTGAATAGGTTCTGACAATAGCAACCCAAAAGTGCGAGATGAAAAAAAGTCCTTGGAAGAATGGGAATTGAACAATGCCCAGTGTCTTTTGCTACTCCAGCCTGCAGAAGAAGAAAGTGACAGGCAGGATGTAAAAGCAGGGTTTGTAATAACTGGGGGACAGGTGGAGAACAGGCTTGTTCTGACAACAAAAAGCAAGGGATTACAGAACAGTGCTTGCTAAAATCAGGCAGAAAATACAAATTAACAAGGATGCAGATCCAGATGAACCCATAAACATAACAGACTGCATTTTATCAAAACTGCCACATGCCTTCCAGCTCCTTCAGTGCCACCTTGTCATAGTTTAGCTTGGCTGGCAGCCAACCACCACACAGCCGCTTGCAGCACCTCCCTTTCCCCACATCCCCCCCAGGGAACAGAGGAGACGATTGGAGGAGTAAAGGTGAGGAGACTTGTAGATTGAGATTAGAACAATTTAATAATTGGAGTAAAATAAAATTAAAATAGTAATGATGATAATAATAATAATAATAAATATATATGTGTGTGTATATATATATATATATATATATATATATATATATATATGTAAATTAATGATGCATGGTACAATTGCTCACCACTCACTGATAGCCATCCTGGAGGAGTGAAAAGGAACACTGAAACTTCAATCTTCAATCCCGGAAAACCAAGCCTGAGTGATTCCCAAGAGAATCACCCCACTTTCCAGTCAACCACCGTTGATAAACTGAACATGATGTAATATGATATGGAATATCTTATTGGCATATGCAAATACCAATTCAGGGTTTTGCTAATTACTACGCTTACTGCTTCCCAGTCCTTGGCACTTGCAAACTACCCAAACCCCATGTCCTTTTATGTTATCAACATTCTTCTCATAACAAATCCTACGGTGAAACCAAAACACAGTGCTTTCTAGCTACTAAGAAGAAAATTAACTCTATCCTAGCAAAATCAAGACATACCTCTTCACAAGTCACAAGAACTGTAAGCTCAAACGGTCCCTAGAAGAAGTTTTCCTATTAAAGTAGCAATTCATCAACATAGCCTTTTGTCTTGGTTTCTTTCCTGTCTGGCAGAGAAAACTATTTGTTATAGGAGGTCAGAACACAAATATGTTGTACTTGAACACAGGGCTGTATTAATTTCTGGGCCTGCCTCAAGATCCCCAAGTAGTCAAGAAGAGGAAAGACAGACACAGAAAGTCTTTCCTCAATGTGCTAAAATTGTAAACTCAGTCTTACTTAATTAAAATCTTCACTATTTGCACATCTGATTGTTCCTACCATTCCCTCTGTTTGCACTTTTAGAGCAATGAAGTGGCTTAAAAAGAGATTGTTAAAGACCCTGCCTATCATTCAAAGCACTGATATTAGTCGTGCTCCTCTAAAAGGCCAAACCACGTGGACAGGCAAAGCACCCAGCTCCATCTGTAAGGCTGGGCATTCAAAATGTCCATGCCCTTAAGGTTAAAGGTACCAGTGTTCAGAATTCAGGACAGCACATGTCTGCAAGAGAAATTCCAGAGTGATGGTGCACATTCCTCCACCCCCATCTCTGCAGCAGATTGACACGTACATTTCTATTTAAAAATAATGAGGGGAAGGTAGGTCCTGCAAAACCAATACCTTCTAGGGAAAGTTACCCAGGACACCCCAGGATGGCATGACTGAGGTAATATCAAAAAAGTTACAGCCTTTTCCTTGGAAATTTTGCTGAGAGATCTACTTTGTGCATATTTTGGACAAATCTCTTTTCTTACCACGGGAGCTGCACGGTCTTACAGTGAAGCGAAATCTGATGATTTATTTGTAGAAGGTGGTTTCCAAGCTACCTGAATTTATCATATTGAAAAATCTAATTTGGAAGTAAATATAAGGTAATTATTTACTTCTTTAATATTGCAATGTATGAATTTGAAGTTACTTTGGCAATACACATTGTCTTTTCATTAATTTTACCATATTGTAATAGTATTCCTGTTTTATGTTTTGGTATCTTTTCATGAACAGAGACTTTTTGTAATTCTGTTATTTATGGTGAAAGGAACCTACATAAAATGTAGAAATGACTAGTCAGATGATGCCATATTAAAGAAAAATATAAAATATTTTTCTGTAATGCTACATCATTTGTGAGTATATTACATAGTCATTATTTTAAGTAGTGCATGAACAGTTTGATTTTTTTTCCTCGTAGCTCTATTTTAAACTTCTATAAGCTTGAGAAATGTTTCATATTTATTAACCTAATCACTACAAATATATATGTTTAACAACTAGTTCCACAAGTTCCTATACATACCAATTCTCAAAATTGCAGAAGTTTTGAGCTAAAGTCTCCTTTTGATTCAATATTTTAAGTCAAATGTTTTAAGAGAGTCAATAATGTCAAACATTTTAAAGTTCAAATTCCTACACTGAGTATACCTCAAAGACTCTCATTACTTGACTTTTTCTGAAATGGAAAGAGTCTTTCCACTCCTAGATAGTCTATTTGATGTTATATTACCCCTAGAGATGGGAATATCTTATTATATGATGTAAGTCGTGTGTTGTTTTTTTTTTTTTTTTTTAATTAAGATAATTTTTCTCTTCTTACAGGGAGGAATTATAATATTTTTTCAACAATTTTTTAGATACTGAACTATTAGTGACATAAAATTGTGCAGATATGACACAGGACTGTGTCTCCACTGCAAGATTAAGAGTAGGCAGGCTATGAAGGACTATAAAAACTACATGTTACTTAATTATTTTTTTTAGTAACAGCAGGGAAATGAAGGCTAAACATTTTTCTTTGTACATTGTTTTTCTTATCCTTATATATGTGAAATATGTATGGGGTTTTGAGGAAGATTAGAAACAGAAAATAAAATTATTTTGAGGAAATTTTTAAAAATGTTATTAGTAAAAATATTAGTAAACATTGTAGCAACAGCAAAACGTACAGCTTAACATGTTGATTTGTACAACTGCCTTGCCATGTATAAAAAGCAGGCATAGAATGCTGCTCCTTTGAGTTTATTTATGATCCTCAGATGAGGAGCCTCTTGAAGCACCTGACACTTACTGAGGTAGAAGGAACTGTAAAAAGATAACTGTTTTAAACATAAAATATTTGTATTGCTGAGAGGTCAGCTTTGCCGCTGCTGACTTCATCCCAATTTGCATACTATTAAAGCATTACCCATAATGTTTGTAAAATTTAATTTTAAAGCTATGCTGTTCGAGATGTTTGCTGAATTGTAAGCACCTAGGACATTTGGGAAATTTGTTAACACTTTGATAGTTACAGTATTTCTGTCTCACTTTGTTTTTTATTTAACTCCCCCTACCCAAACACAAATTTACTATTCTCTTCTCTCATTGTAGTGCAATCTGAGATACTTAAAAAACCTCAAGTATACTGCAACAGCATAGTAATGGAGATAACTTCCCCTTTTATTCTCAATATATTGAAGTTTGTTAAAAATGTCATTAATTTATTTACTTTTTGCTGGGGGCTGAGATCAAATTATACTCCTGTAGACTAGAGGTGATGGTTATGATTTTCTACTTCACTCTAATACAAGCTTTCTCATTAAATCTCACAGCTCGGTAATCACAGTCATCACATTTGTGTTCCAGTGCTGCATTCATGCTCACATTCTCTTTCCCTGGATTTCCATCCGCCTTCGCCCACCCCCGCCCCTCAAGATCTTTATTTACTCCCTGGCAGAAACTGCAAAATTAAAGATGTATAATGTGCAGATACAATCTTTGCTTTCTTTGCTCTGCCAGACAAGCACTTCACTCTAAAATACACTTACTTTGGGAAGTACTGATATTAATTCAGCTACTATAGCACGTGAACTACCGTTCCCTTCTGAAGTACTATAGAAAAGTTGTCCTTAGATGATAATGGAAAGGATGGAGTAAAGCAGGAAAAACAAGAATTGCTTTACATACTAATAACAACAATTTAGTTGTCAAAACAGTACAGAACAAGCATGCCTTTATACTATTCTTTAAAAAATTTAGCTTCCTAGGGTTCTAATAGTCTTTTCCTATGGTTCAGGAATGCACAGTAGCACTCAGCCCAGTGCCTGTATTCTTATTTCAAAGAGAATCATTCAGACCGACATCCACCCTGTCAAGAATCTTGACTTTGAGCTGCTAATGCAGAATAAAAATCAATATAAATTTTGATCATTTGATGAATATTTACTTCTTTCTTTGGAGTCTGGGGATTTAGAATTGAAAACTGCTGAATCAAGTCATTTTATTTTTTTGTGTTTGTGCCAACACCAATTTACTACCCTCCTGAAAGTTCCTGAACAAGATGTCTCATGTGGCATACATGTTGGTTTTTCCTGTCAATCATAACTGTGTGCCAGTAGGGAACCATAAACATTTTCCTTTCATACTCTTAGTTCTCCAAAAAGGAATATTTTGATTACTTCCCTGGAAAAGGTTAACTTGTCTTATTTAGACATACTGTGGAATGTGTATGTCTATTTTTCTAGGATGGCTGCTGTGCCTAAATTGATACTATCTATTAAACATTTTATTTTCAATATGAGTTGCTTCATACAAAGAAAGAATTCACAATTACTGCAAACAAAGTTTAGTAACACAAAACAGATAAAGATCTATATTGACATTATCCCTACCCCTATATATTTTCTGAAAAACTGCATGAAAGTTCTGACCAGTATAATTTGCACCAAATATTTCTGAAAATGCAGATAGCAGGAGATAAATAGAGCCCACAAGCGAGCAATTAAGATGTGACTCTAGTTTGCATTTAATCTTAAAAAGAAATGTACCTTCAATCTTAATAAAATGAGCTTCTAAAAAATGTATATGTAAAGCTCCTATGTTTCCATAGTAATGGAGGGGGTGGGGAGCAGAGGGAAAAGGAAAAATGATGCTTCTAAATTTGAAAAAGACCTAGATTAGTTTAACAAGAACTGTAAATGCAAGCAATTTTCATCTTGCAAAATTTTTTACATATGACTCAGTGGCAGACGGGCTTTATCTTAAGGAGCAATTTTGTTGGTCTCTTATAAATTAAATAAAAGTGGCAGCAGCTGTCTTTCAGAAGGCTGATATAGGCTTGTATAGTCATATGATATTATGTAGACAGATGTTTTAAATAAAATAAAATATTTAGATTGCTAGATACCTTGCTAGATACAAAGGCAATTATAGGATGTCTTTGTTAAATTAAATTTCTCATTCTTCTGAGAAGAAAAAAAGGGATTTGTCGTGGAAACTGTACCAACAGGAAATGATCCTATATCTAAAACAGCTGGAGACTGTAACTAATATAAATTTACTTGAAAATAAAAATGCTGTATGTCTCTAGAGACATGCAGCAACATGCAGTAAAACAGATGTGATATAAAATTATTTTTTAAAACCTCAGTTTATATATACATGTAAAATATTAAGATATGATTCACTCATGTAGAGAGACTGTTCAAGGCTAAGACATAGCAAGAGAACAATTAAAGCCCTAAAATATAACAAAAGTGACATATCTTTCTAACAATAAAAACTTCTTTTTTCAGAAACACGTTAGACAACTTACTTTGACAAGGATTCTAATGTGGTAACACTTTATTGCATTACCAAGACAAAACTTAGTGGAAACCTTTTATCTCAGCACTTTAAGGTAGATTCTGATTCACATCTATTTTATGTGTATCAAAGCTCCAAAAATAACTGTAAAAGAAAAGCAGCACTCAAATTCTTCAGATACTCTATTTAGGAAAGCTTTTCACAGTGTAAAAGGGAATTTTGCCAGAGTAAAGACTGCACAATTGGGTCTTATGTGAACCCTTAAAAAATATATCACATGTTCTAGCCCATGACTATCTAATGTGACTCAACATATTTGCTCTTTCGATTTTTGTTTAAAATGCCACAGTATAAAAGGCTGCATTCTGTGTACTTGTAGTTGTTTTACTCTTCCCCAAGACCTCTGTTACACACTTATCATAACTCCAGGCCCAAACCTGCACAGCCGATTTAGCTAAAACTCCTAAGGTCTTCACTTAGTCCTAAAGCAAACATTCCGGGAGAAGTACACATGCCAAAACATATGAAATTTACAGGTGTGCCTTTCAAATCTCCATTGACAAAAATCAATCCAAATCTGCAAGGCCACCTTCTTCCTTGTTCCCTAATAAAGCGATACTGTAGAATCCCTTGTTAAGCATGCTTTTTATGTAATATTATTTTGTAATTTGCACAATTAAGTAAACTTTTTTCTCTCTCTCATACCTAGCAATACCACCACAGCTAAATATAACCAAAGCAAGTATAGCCAAGATATTGAAAATGCGATATGATAGTCCCTATACAGCAAGAGAAGTAAATGGTGTTAAAGATTCCTTTCAGAAAGCTTCAGGTTGGATTGCTTTCATTTTTTCCAATAGCCTTAATTGGCTAAGTGCCTTTGGGCCAACTAATACCCAGGGAGACCTAAACTCAGTAATCTTGTAAATACGATGATTTCAACAGATTTTCATCAAAGACATGACCATTACAGAAGATACTGCCTATTTGGTGCTGTACTATTTCTCATTTAGAATTTAGTTAAAATTGCCAAATTAATACAAGATTTATTGTTACAGTATTCTGTGCTACCAAGAATCCAACAAACAGGAGACATTTGGCTATTTTTACTTAAGTTAAAACAGATATATAAATGGACATGAAGAAACATTTAATTCCACAAGGAAAAGGAGCCAGGTTCAAAGTAGACTGAGAATAGCAAAATCACCCCTCACAAGATATAGATGTCTAAAGATGGTATATGTGTGTAACAAATGCTCATGTGACTACAATTTCATAATTTAATCTTTTTCCTTCAAACAGTATTAAGAAGTATAACTCAGGTGACAATAACATATCACAGTATAATATGCATAACTTGCATTTCTTTATTTTAACACGACCCATGAAAATGTGACTTTTCTGCAGCTAAAATAAGATGCATTTTAACTTAAGGAATCTGAAGTTCAATTACCACAAAAAACCTCTGTCAAAAGAAAGCTTTAATTAAAAGATGAATATTTTGAGTAACCACAAATAAGACAATACTTTGTAGCCATAGAGTACATGTGAAAAACATTATACTGTTAAAGAAGTTGAGTATTACTGTATGTGGATTCTGGGTACTCAGGTTATGCTAGACCTTAATCAGTTTCCAGAGACAAAAAAAGTGTGAGTTCTAAACCATTTAATGACCTTATAACACGATGTGGTTCCTTAGAAGTTAAAATAGCAACAAAAATCATTACACACTGATTAATCTGGACCTAAGAAAGGTCACAAACTGATAACTTACAAGTCAAGGATTGTTAAAATATTTTAAAACAAATATTTTATATGCAGTTTGGTAAAAGGGTTTTATTCTAATCTCACAATTCAAACAGATTGATTGATGATGCAAGATTTTTTTGCTTTTGTCATAGTATTAATTAAAATGGAGGCATTAAGCCTGACTGTTACAATAAAATATTACAGCTTTTATTAATAGGCATAGGCAATCTATTATACAGATAGTCAGCACCCACTGTAGTGGGATGGTCTATGACCTAAGGACATTTTTAACCAGAAAACTTATAGGTACAGGTGAGAGATCCTGAACAAATAGCCACAGGCTAACCTTGTGCTCTGGGTTCTCTTTGCTGAGCATGGCTGAAAACTGATTCTCTAGTGGTCTGTTTCCACAGAAGCCATGTAGGAATCGTGCTTGGACATACTTTTGCATTACATGTATGAACAAAATTTGGATCCTACCACAGAACCCTGCATCCGTTCTTCAACTGTGTGTCCAAACCAACAAAAGTTAGCATGCTTTTTGGATCTTTGTTTCATTATAACTGAACCATCAATGTCTTATTGAGTAGGCTCAGATTAAAAGTTCAAGTCTGGGAGCTATCATGAATAATTACCATAGAAAGTTGTATGGTAGCAGGACATTACGGTCTTGTTTATGGAGCTTAGGTAGAATTTCCAATCAGCATGATTGCATCTATTTCTAGTGCTTTGTTAATCGCTTCCTGAAGCTGCTCATTAAAAGCTCCTGTGTCAACACGTAATGCTGCGGTGGCTGAAACAGAGATTGGGAATACAATCACATCTCTTGGCTTGGCTGAGAAGTACACTGCAACATTGCACACTTTATCACAAATGCTGCTTTCTCATTTGATAAAATGCCTTACCATGTCATGGAACAGTGGTCATTTGTTTCAGGGGAACAAGCTGAATCTTCACCATTAAATGCTGGATGTGAGCAAACATAATTCTATTTTTGTCTCCCTCAACAATGGAATTGCAGTGAGACCCAAGTACAGCAATTTAACATCTCTCTTACAACAGCCACAGAAGTGATGACAGCCCTAGACAATAATCACTTGCCAATACCATAGTACTTACCTACCAACTGTGAAAGGTCTCATAGCCGTTGTCAATAATTGAACCGACTGATTCCACTGTGCTGCATGTGATTGGTGATATTATCCCTTTAAGTGTGTTATTTAAGTTTGCAATGCAGTTAATTGAAACCCTACTAGATGCAAATCAAAAGTTTCAGCCTTAATTGAGATATTTGGAAAATTGAACCCATTGCTTCAGGCAGGTGCTACATGAGATTCCATTAATATAGGTAATTAACATTAGCCTCTGGTTTAATTAACATGCACACTTTAATTAGTAAAGCATTAACCAACATTAAAAAATCTGATCTTCATGCATCACAAAAACTGCAAAGTTATGACTATGTTATTTTTTTCCAGTACTGTAAATCATATAACATATCAATTATTTTTTTCCTTAAACATGTCAAGATATTTTTTAAAAATGAATATACATTTAAGATGTACATATTTCACTGTACATTTAAAATGGTCAGAAATATTTCTTAAGAATATCTAAAATATGAAGAAAGCTCACATAATACTTCAAGACTTCTGTCTAAAACCTATAATATGCATATTATATATATGTGTGTGTATTTAAATTGTCACTTCATAAACAAAAATAATTCAGTTGCAGTGAGATCCACTGCTCACTGTTAATTCTGTGTCAGAGTCCAAGACAGTATTTTCCAGAGCTGGCATTTTAAAAATAAATATCCTGTCAACAGTACTAGCTTTGTTTCCCATCATGCTTGTTTTAACACATATTATTTTAACTTCCTGCTGCTCTCCAGCGTGAATAAGCCTGT
The DNA here is from genome assembly GCA_907165065.1 of Caprimulgus europaeus. The sequence continues at coordinate 29,575,268 of OU015532.1, forward strand.
GTGACTGCAAACATGTTTGCAAACATGAACTGAATGTCTTCTTGAGTTTGCTCAGAGCCTTAAACAATATCCTCAAGAACTAGCCTGTTGCACTAAAACTTTTTGTCCTACTGTGTCAAAAAGCCCACTGCTGAGCATGATCACCTCTGGGAGTTCAAGTCATTGGGGATCTGTAGTGATATAACTAAGCTGGTTCAAGATCAGCCTTTCTGAGCAGCAGGTCCCGTTCACAGTTGTTACAAGCTCTTTAAGCAAGGGAACCTGATCAAGTGCAGTTACACTTGTGCTGTCAAACCAAATACAGAAATATTTCAGATTTTTATGACTCTGGACTGTTTTACTTTGCATCTGAAGTTAAAATTCTTATTTAGAAGCATAGTATGTTCCCAGCCATATCTAACATAAGGCACTCCATCCAAGCCCGTGAAATGAAATGCTGCAAAGCTACAGCTTAAAAATCCTTCTTTAAAAATAATTTAACATCGGTACCTATCAAAATATATCTCCAAACAATGCAAAGATATCTTCATCTTCCTAATCCTTTTCTTATGTTATGCATTTACCCATATGATCCTGACAGCTTTGCTTTAAATATCGGAAATTCCATTTCTACGGCCTTATTATTATCACAAAGAATTTCTGATCCTCTCACTTTATTTCCTGTGTTTCCTTTCTCAATATGTAGAGGTGAAATGTGTATTAATTATGGTTATACAATTTTCATAACAAGATGCTAGATGTGTTGGCTTGAATAATAGAGTCAGTTGAAACCTAGATCTGTTTCTACAATTTCTGCACGTTCTGAACCTCCACTGCATTTGGCAGTGAAAGGAATGGATGAGGTTGAAGGACTATATGCTCTATTCATACTGCATCCAAATATCTGCAGATATCAAAGACAGCATATACATGCACAGAGAAAATAGTATATCCTTTCTGAAGCTCCTAGAAGTACCACATCAATGTCACATCATGGTTCTGTTTGTTTCTTTTTGTTAAACAGGAAAGAACTTTCATGAAAGAAACATGAAGACAAAAAATGCTTTAAAACTGGAAAGATTCACTTAATCAATTTTAAGCACTTTTTCTCCATGGGAGTAAATCCTACATTATGTTTCATATTTGTAACACACACACACACCTCAAATGTAAGGCTTTCCAGACACTGAATCGATGGTGCTTCGAGCTAAAAAAACAGCTAGATTTCTGGTGCAATTTGCCATTTTTTTAGGATTCTGCAGGACTTATTGTAGAATTTTGACAGTTCTCCCTGAAATTAAAAGATCATTACAGCTAAAAGAATACTTTGCTGAGTGCTTTTCATGGCATGCTGTTGAATCCACCATATTTTATATCCTGCAAAACCAGAGCTAGACTGAAAGCAAAATAAATACTCAAAATCTGTCCTGACTTGCATCTGAGAAACCCATAGAGATCAAGAAATTATTTTTTTCTGTAAAGCGATGTGACAATAATTTTAAAACCATGATTTTCACTTTACAGAATCCTTCGAGGTCTGTGCATATTAAGATTTATATATAATACTGAATGAATCCTTTTTTTTTTTTTTCTTATTTACTTGGTTGAATTTATCTACATATTTTCTTCCCACGGGAAGTAACAAAGAAACAAGAATAAAATATGCAAAGAAAGTGCTTAAAAAAATTCTAAACAGCATCTTGAGAATCAAGGTATTCTCATTCTGAGGTGGAGAAATCACAGCGCATTGACCACAAGGTGATCAAGGAGCCACAGAACACCCTGTTGCTCTGTAGAACATGCAGTAACTCTGCAAAAGGCCAGCTCCTCTATAGCCCCATCAGGGCTCAGGTCATGACTGCAACATAATGAAGTAGCTGGATGTACCTATCACCCTCTCACTGTTTCAGAGGAATCCTACCTATTGTTGGGCAATGGGGACAGCAGAAGGTTACAATGAGAAACTTCAATTTGGATTGCAGTAATCTTCTGCAAATGTTGTTGGGTTTGGGTGACAGTTTTTGATTGCTTTCACAGCTAGCTGTACTACCTACATGAGCCTGAACTTAGGGTGATGGATTTTACAGACACTATATTCTTCATTAGTCCCGATACCACAAAGTTAAAGTGGACATCTTTCCCTTTTAATACAAAGCTAAAATTGTGAATAACTGGCCCAGAAATTCTACCATGTTAAAATCAGCTCTTCATTCATCTGTGCCATCATTTTTGAGTTTCTTTATGTAAACTTGTTCAAATTCTTATTAAAAATAAATGCCTTAAAAGAGTCCTAACATAATAAAACCATACACACGTCATACAATATTATAAACAATCAACTTCCAAATCTGCTAAAATTATCATTTTTAAAATATGAAAATTGACTTCTCAAACTGGTCAGTGTAGTAGGTATGATGTCCTTCTTCAGTGCAGTGTTTTTCTTTAGTGAACAATAGTGCAAAAGAAGTTTCAGGACTTCTAGTAACACAATAATTATAAAAACACAAGGAATTAAGCACATCGCATTAACGACATTTTGAAAGGTTTCTTTTTTTTTCTTTTTTCCCCAGTGAGTTCTTTAAAGCACTACCATTCAAAATCTTCTAGCACCTCTAGCAAAATAGGCTACACCTAGAAAATAAAAAATGGGTTGTATTCTGTCAAACTCAATGGGAATTTTCTCTTTATTATTTCAAGCAAGCAAAATGCACTCTTACAAATCATGTGACAAAAATAATAAAAATATAAACTCATAATTTCAAAGATATGGATTCCTGACACCAATATTCTACATAATTTTAGGATGGGGAATGGATACTGGGGCATAACTATCATGATATGGCATTGCAAGCAAAGAAATGTTTGAAAGCAAGTGCAGATTAGTCAATGTTTTTCAGCAGTTACAGGAAAAAATTACTGCTCTAAAAAACGTAGCCCCCTTTTATAATGAGCAAAACAGGCCAATATAGGGTTTGGTTAATAGCTTGGGCTGGGAACTTGAAATGTCAGCCTTGCTCCTCCAATACTGCTGCAGGAAGGAAGGGCTGAGGATACCAAATCTCTTTTGTTCACTGTAGGAAGTGGATTTTACCTTCCCGTACTTGCTGCTACTCCTTCTACACCAACTTCTTCATTTGCAGCTGTAAGTTTCCCATCACTTAGACACTGCAGACAGATGACTTAAACATACACAACTGCAGACAGTAAGGTCATGGCTACCATAGAAAACCATCTACTTCACATTGTGCTGAGAGTAACCTCTTAAGCTTTCTGTTCTTTTTCTGACTCTAACAGATTGTCTAGTGAAAGATATTAAACTTTGCCTCCCTTGTCTATGGTTCATAACTTGTCCTTACACACTAAAGTTAAGAGCAGTCTTGCATCATATAGAGTTTGACATGTTCTGAAGCACTACTTTAAACATACTTGGAACACTTCTGTGATTACTAAAAGCAAGATATGCATGATACACAGCACCCAATGTCCCTTTGTTAAGAACAAACACTTTTTTAGGCTATGAAAATACATAGTTAACATCCTTTATAAACTGGAATGATAACTATTACTTTTGTCTTATGGTGGTTTATAAGTAATTTGGCAAACGTGACTTAGAAAAACCATAACAAATATAAGAATGCAACTTTGACAATAACTCACTAAACCAGTTTTGAAAACACATTTGCCTTTTCTATGTTTTAAACACCATAATATAAAAGTAACTGAAATATTAGAAACAATCACAAACACTTCACTATATTACATGGCACATCATTTACAGAGCCACTTTATTTTAAAAAAAGGCAGTAGAGCAGTGCACCTTAGAATGCTGCCAAGTGGCAGAGTGTACTTTTAGTGTGAGTTTGTAATTCCAATTAGTATCCATTTCAATTTGATATAACCTATTTCTAATTACATACAATCAACCCCGAATTTTAAATCCTACCACAATGTAAGAACAGTCCACTTAAATATTGATTTCTTTCCTGTCCTTGCACAGTTGTCCTGGAATCCTGGAAAGAGTATTTCTTTCTCTGCTGATCTTGCTGCTTGCCAATAATGCCATTCACTATTTGTGTCTCTGGCAGAACTTTTGTTCACCACCTGATTTGGTGTCCTATTGAGACATTACCAGGAGCATGGGAAGTTTGCTGCCATGCTCACAGAGAGAACCCTTTCTGTTTCCATTTTCCTTCTTCCACGTATAACATCAGTCTTAAAAATCCACTGTAATCAAGTTATTTTTTTTTCTTCACTACATATGACAAGTAGAGAAGCTTAGTATTTCACATCAATACATATATTTAGTGGCTACACTTGTGTTTAGTTTGCTAAACTGCTAATAATTTCCTAACAAAATTCAAGCACAGTACGCTAACTTCATTCGAGGAGGATACCTTCTGCAATAAGTGGAAATACCCCAGGATTCATTTGTAATTTGCATTTCTTCAGACAAAAAATGAAAAGGAACTTATAGAAACTTAGCAGAAACTTTGGAGAAAATTAAAAGTAGGTAAGTTTTGATCATGTATTTCTTCCTGCCAATTGACATACATAATAGAAAATGGTAGAGAATAGGTTAAATAGTCTAAAAGGATTTTAACCTTAAATTTGACAGAAGCTAAATGGCTGTGACATTGGGTTCTTCTACTTTATTCCAGCTAGTAATCCACCTTCAAAGTTCCTGTCAGGTAAATGACCTTGTATTTCATTAACTGATAATTAAATGGATTTATTCCACTAACGGTTTTAATTAAAATGCTAGAAATATTGATTACCCCTCTCATCCTTATTCCCCCAGATGAAAAAAAGGTTTTAGGAATGTTTATTTAGAGAAGACAGAGAATTAAATTAGATTGAATCTCTATGAGACCTGAAGACTGGTTCTTTCATTTCTGCTGCTCAAGCAGAAAAAGGTTTCAATTTTTTGATGTTTGATTAATTATTTTGAAATCCATTTATGCTTACCTTGGTGTTTAATTAAAAATGTCATTTTTAGCATAATTTAATTGGCTATCTGTGGAAGACTAACTTCAAACTTATATTTAAAAAATGTGGGTTTTTTTAATTTGGGGTAAAAGAAACTTTTTACTTATTTGCTTTTGCTGTAAAGGTATCATCTCATGAATGAAGAACTAGGAAGGGCTGGAGCTTAACTGGATTTTCTACATTTGAATATGAGGATACATATGCTTATGTGTAATGCAGCTTTATTTGGCTGTACATTTGAATCCATTACCAGTCATTTAGAATTTCTAATCTAACAAAGATGGAGTGTGTGCCTCCAAATATGTTAGATTTATCATTACTAACATTAACCAAACTATCTGCAGTGTGTCCAGAAATGCTTTCAAGTATGGGCTGGGAGTCTTTTGCAAAGAATTTCATATACAGTACATAATACTAAAAATAAGAATTCAGTTCCATTCATAATCAGCAAACATATATTAGAAAGGAACACTAATTTTAAATATTAATTGAAAATTTATCTACTTAGTTTTGCTCACATAAACACGTGTGAGTATTTCAGTGTTTTCATACCTTATTGTCTTACCTATCTAAAATTTGTTTTCTACATGAGCCACTAATCCACTGAAGAACCAGCTTTTTTCTGAAGTATAAAGGAGATTTAAATCACACTGGTTTGTATCTTTTTGACACCAAATAAGGATATGCTGTAGTTTTACAAAGAACAAGTTTTGTTACCACTTGCTAGTTCTAAAACATTTGATCTAGAATATTCTATGTGCAAAGTGACAGCACTTTGATAATAAAAATGCAAAACCAATAACTAAAGCCCTAATTCTGTAAAACACATGCTTAACTTCAAGCACATAATCTGTCCGATTGAAGGGCAATAGGATTACTCTCACAGTTACCACAACAAGTTGTGGACCTGTTTAAAGGTTTTGGTGACTCAAGACCTTCACACCTACATATGTGTTCCTGTTTTTATTTACTTGTGAATTCAATGTTACGTAAGTATGTGGTCAAAAACCTAAGACAAAACTCACTGTTATGAAAAGACTAATTGCAGTAGGTTATTTATTTTCTAGACTGAAAAAGAAGAAAGCTCTCCTCTGCAGACACATATGACACTGGACTCTCAGGCTTGTCAAAAACACATTAATGACCTATTTTATGCAATCAGTATAATTTATATTTCTCCCCTCTTTCTTCAAATGTTTAATGAAGAAAAATTTCATAGCCTGATTCAAAGCCCAATGAATCAATGAAAATATCCTTAATCAAAATATTTGTCTCCAGAATTCCATTTCTTTGCAGTTATTTTAAAATGTCATATGAGCCTGAAACACAGTTAGGTGACAGTGGCTTGTGTAGAGTCATGAGTCATTTAAGAATGGGGTGGCTTAAAGGTCTTTCTAATGATTTACTGTCTAAAAGTCATCCTTGCTTTTTAACAAAAAACTGCAAAAAGCAAGTAAAAAAAAACAAAACCCAGCTTGTGCATTTGTGAGCTGCAAAAGATTTGAGAAATTGAGGGTCTGAGGAAGATGAATTGTGTAGCATGATGCTGCCCGTCTGAAGTCAGTGGATGTTCCACTCCCCTGATGTGCTCATTGTTACTTTTCAAAGTGATGCACGTGGTTTTACTCATGCAGCTTTCCATGACGCCAGTGCAGAAATCAGCACTCCAACTCAGACTCCTTCCCACAAACATTTTCTCATGCAGGAACTTTATCCTTCCAAATTCATGGCAGCTACCCCACTGATTTCTCATTTCCACACAAACAGGTTTGCAGGGTAAGGCTGTTAGTGGTTTTCACTCTAGTTGTGAAGGAATGACAAAGTTGGACCTACCAACTTTCACAGACTATGTATCGCCTTCACACAGTAAAGGAAGCAAGGCCTGACACATCTTTGGGTTAAGACTGCTTCTTTGACGTACCCAATGCCACAACATATCCCTGTCACCTTTCAGAGAAGGACTAGATAGAGCACCATTTTATTTGTGAGTCATAGCATTTTATTTCTGAGTTACTCTTCTGTTGCTGCTTTCTTTTTCATTACCATGAATGTGGGAAAACAGAGTATTATGCTATTTTCATTTAATTTTCTGCTATTGATTTGCTCAATATTTAACAGGATCACTTTGCCTTATTTGGTTACATTTTCTACTTTATTGTGCAAATTTATTAAATTGCAGAAGAAACTTTGACCATGTGGTGCCTATAAATTAAAATTCTGACAACAATGATCTATTGGGTGTTTTCCATGTATGCTTTCAATGACGATTTCCAAGGAAAATGTGAAATAAAAAAGTCACGTATCTTGGTAACTAGGATGTCCATGGAAAAAAGAGGACTGAAAACATGTGGAAGCTTTTCAATCACTATTAAAAACTACAGAAACTGCACAAGCAAATCCATGTAAAAATGCTGCCTTTATTATTACTACCATTGGGAGCAATTGAATTGGTTTATTTTCAGAGAGATGTGAAATACTTTTTAAAGATACACATGGTATGGATTGTACTGGCTTTTTTTCTGAACTTTGAGAAAATAGTCAAGATGAATAACTTTATTTTTAACACTGATATATGACACATTTTAACCTGTCTACATACAAAAGTAGTGCTGTTAACAACTGCAACTTTCTTCAAGTATGCTATGAATCACTGTATTCCTTTTCCCTTTTTTCATGCACCATTGCCACTATCTTACCTTCAGCGGTTTTGCAAGATTTCAATGAAGATGGAACCAGAGGGCACACATTAGAATTTTATATCAGTTCAAGAAGGGGAGAGAAGAAAGACATATGAAGCTAGAATGACATTCATTGAAGGTTCCCTAGGGAAGATAACACATGTTTTTGTCTTTCACCTGCTAGGCATTCTAAATCAGTGCAATGATAAGCTAATTTATGAAATATATTTCATTGAAACCTGGACATCTTTACTGTTGCTAGTTTGGATATTAGCTTTTCAGAAATAAAAGACATCTAAACTGAAAAATGTTAAGACTGGTTTTCTTAGGTGGTGCTTACAATATATATTTGCTGGGGCTCTGGGTTTCAGTGCATAAACATTTCAAAAGTGGTTAGGATTAAGTGAAAGTTAAAATTTATACTTGCTGCTCCTTTGAAAAAGGAGTAGCTTGCTTTCAAAACCAAAAGAGGACTGTACCTTATTTTTTTAAAAATGTACTGAAACAAAATCACAGTAGCTGTAAAAATGGTGAAAGTGTCTTACCAAAACAGAGTCTCAGCCACCTTCCATAACAGATGTATAACGATCCAACACTGAGTAGTTCATTTCTTATCAAGGCAGTATAGGCTGCCTTTTGTTCCTCAGAGCCCAACACATAGAAGCTGACTTCTCAGGAGAGACATTTAGGCTACCTGTATTCAGGGACTGCATGCTAGAAGATTTTAAGACTTTTTTATTTCAATTATGGGAAAATGTATTTTATTACTGTTAATGGAACCTAATGCTAACATAAAGCTTTACCACTTACTCCAACATCAAAAGAACACTGGTTTTGTTTTATTAGTGAACAAGAACACCTCAACACTTCATAGTTCTTGCTGAACATACTCACAAGGAATTTAGAGACAGTCTATAACGCAGATGTAGAGACACACAATTCAGAAAGCATATACTAATGAGGTTAAATTTTATAAAGTAACCTAGCTGTCTTACAGATAATTGTGTTTAATTTTAACAGTTTCATGATCAGACACAGATGTGAGCATAATATCAAAGAGGATTTAATGCTTACAACTGGTATATCTCATAATTTATTCTATTTACAATTTTGATGGTGCATTAACAATTAACTATATTTTTTTAATAATATTCCAAGAAAGGTCTTAAAGAAAAAATATATCTTAAAATACTTGGCACAGAGGTCTTACACACTCTTCTGGCTATACTACTGCGACTTAAATATTTCTTGTTTGGAAAAAAAAAAGCATGAAGAAATTGGAACATCCAGGGGCTTAACGACTATTGGTGAATATAGTTATTTTCACTACCTCTAAAATTGAAGACTACACTTCCTAAAACCTTTATTTTTAATCTGCCCCTCGACTGCAGTGTTTGTTGGCCCCAACAGAGAGAGGAACTTTAGACACAGAGCAGCTTCAGCAAGGTCAATGAGGCAACATACATGCTTTAAGTCTCGGTGCATTTTTAAGCATTTCACAGAATTCATGCCACTGTCTTTTTCTGAGCATTTATGCAAAAGGTAGGAGAAAATGTGTCAGTTAAAGTTATCTGTCCATTGTAGGGGATGAATAAAATCTCTTTTGCTCAGTCAAGTTTCCCTGCGTGTCTCCACATCTTTTCTGATGTACTCTTTATGCTGCATCTCCTTCTTTTTACTGATAATTCATTTTCAAGCATTCAAGGCTTAGTTATACTAACCTTTATAAACCAAGTAAGAGCATAATTCTCACCAAGTTATATTTATTATTCCTCCATATTAATTTAATAAGTTTTAAAATGGTTGAACTAAATCAGCCCAACATTTTATCCCCTTATTTACTTTCCTTTCTGAGAACTTCCCAGAGACTTTATGTCTCTAAATGATATCTTTAGTTCCTGCAGTCTGCTGCACATTGACATATCCTTGTGGAACACAATGTAAAAAGCTCCACTGAAATCAGTAGGCATCTGCTCAGGCATAAGTAGTTGCAAGATGAAGTTTTTAAGAAATAAATATAGAGAAGGCTATAAAGGACCAATTTTCAAAGGTGTTTGTAGTGCTTAGGGTAGTCAGGTAGATCAACTAGGTAGTTAAATTCAAAAGCATTCATGTATGTGTCCAAATTCCCTTTATTTTCTGGGGGACATCAATGCCTAATTTGTACAGGCACTTCTAAATGCTTCTAGATATTTGTAGACCCCTGGGATGTTTGTGCACCAAAGTATCTCAGCAAATGACTTTTTAAGTGACTGAAGTAGTATAGGTTTTTTTGAAGCAAAAAAAAATAACATGTTCTTCAACTATCTGAATTCCTTTTTTAAGCTTGCTAATCACAACATATATCTGTAAATATTGCAGAAGTAACTCTTATTTTAAGGACAGTACTACACCTGATGGATTTTTTTTTTTTTTTGGTTACATTACATCTCATTGTTTCATGACAACCAATCTTCACAGAATAACACAGAATCACAGAATGGTGGGGTTTGGAAGGGACCTCAGGAAATCATCTGGTCCAACTCCCCTGCCAAAGCAAGTTCTCTACAATAGGTTGCACAGGAAAGTGTCCAGGTCGGTTTTGAACATCTCCAGAGATGGAGACTCCACAACCTCTTTTGGCAGCCTGTTCCAGTGCTCTGTCACCCTCACAGTGAAGTTTTTATTTAGGTTTATCTGGAACTTTCAGTGTTCCGGTTTGTGCCCATTGCCCCTTTTCCTGTCACTGGGCACCATCAAAAAGAGCCCGGCCCCATCCATTTGGCCCCCACATTTCAGATATTTATAGACATTAATCAGATCCCCTCAGTCTTCTCTTCAGGCTGAAGAGTCCCAGCTCTCTCAGCCTTTCCTCAAATGGGAGATGTTCCAGGCCCCTGATAATCTTTGTGGCCTCCACTAGACTCTCTCTAGAAGATTCCTGTCCCTCTTGAACTGAGGAGCCCAGAACTGGACAGAGTACTCCAGATGTGGCCTCAGCAGAGCAGAGTAGAGGGGGAAGAGAATCTCCCTTGACCTACTGGCTCATGGCTCTCTAATGCACCCCAGGACACTGTCAGCCTTCCTGGCACAAGGGCACACTGCTGGCTCATGGCCAGCCTGCTGTCCACCAGCACACCCAGGTCCTTTTCCTCAGAGCTCCTCTCCAGCAGGTCAGCCCCTCACCTGTACTGGTGCATGTGGTTATTCCTCCCCAGGAGAAGGACTCTGCACTTGCTCTTGTTGAACCTCATCAGGTTCCTTTCCGCCCAACTCTCCATCGTGTCTAGGTCTCGCTGGACGGCAGCACAGCCTTCTGGTGTGTCAGCCACTTCTCCCAGCTTCGTATCATCAGCAAACTTGCTGAGGGTGATCTCTATCCCTACATCCAGGTCACTGTTGAAGATGTTAAACAAGACCAGACCCAGTACCGATCCCTGGGGAACATCACTAGTTACAAGCCTCCAACTAGATTCTGTGCCACTGATCACAACCTTCTGAGCTCTGCCAGTCAGACAGTTCTCAATCCACCTCACCAACCACTCATCTATGCCATACATTCTAAGCTTTGCTACAAGGATGTTGTGGGATATGGTATCAAAAGCCTTGCTGAGATCAAGGCAGACAACATCCACTGCTTTCCCCTCATCTACCCAACTGGAGATGACATCACAGAAGGCTTCCCAAAAATGACTGTTACATCAAATGCACGAGATTATGGTGTTGCATCATAATTTGAGAATCATGAGGTAGTAACTAAGAAGAAGCAAAATTTTTAAAACATATACAAACAGAAGGGAAAAAAAATAGTAATAGTTGGATGCTGAGATATCCCGAAGTCTTATGTAGAAGTGTGGCAAGACTGAACTGCAAAAACGAACTCAATTCAGAATGTAGGACTGCCTGGATTCAGACTGTCAGTTTAGCATTTGCACCATTGCAAAAGGATAAATGAACAATATTCTTAATTGCTTACTGTGATTTTAATGAAAGGTACTTTCTTAGCATTTACATGACCATGGCTCTTGCTAGCCCAGTGAAATCACCAGTCACTAGTATTTTTAAAATGTGCACAGATTTATGCATAGAAATTAAAAAATGATTTTTCTGATCTATTTTTTCAGTGCACAGTGTCAGAATGGTAGTGACTCCTTTTGACCTCTAGAAAGAAGGAAAGTCTTTTAGGAAAACAGATATTCTTTTATAGGGGAACTGTGTAAACATAAGTAATGTGCCCATGAACATTTTATGATCAAGATAATAACATAGGATTTAGCTTCAGTATTCATGACAAAAAATAAACATTTAACAGAGATGACTGTTTTGTGACTTCTTCAGTTGAATACAGTGGTACTTATGCTAACCATCCCTTCAGTGCTGGCAGCCTTATAAGGACTCTCAGAAAACCTTTCCTGTCATTAGACATTCTCAGCTGGTCTCCAAGTGAAGGAGTATCCAGCCCCTTGTCAAAGCAAATGTCATCATAAGATTATGAGAAAGAGAAGTGAAGGTAAAATTAAGTAAATCGGGGAAAATTGAATTCTAAGGAGGATGTGAAAAGTATATTAAAAAAGAAGTGAAGATCAGCATCTTGCTTAGTACACATCTGAATATAAAATTGAACTACCGATCTCCTGAGCTCCAGACCATTGTAGGGAGGATATTCTCTTTTTGTAAATGGACTGATGGTGTGTAGCTGAAAACAGAAATTCCTACTTACTATCAGGGAAAGGGATGGTTATGCAATGAATATTACCTTGGAAGCAGGCACTATGGTTTATATGTACTGAATTTTTCAACTTGGTGAGGCAAAAGGAGTGAAATTTAAAATTATCAGCTGTAAATCAGGATATGGAAGGCTAGGTCCAGAAGAATTTTCCTACCATAACCCCTAGGACTGCCTACAAGAAAACAGATAAACTTTAAGGGTGTATTACTTTGAATAACCATGGGTTATTCATACAGTGGCTGACAGAAAAGCCCATGCTAATAACACTTAAGAAGCCTGTAGACAATATGCACATACGTACCTGATATAAAGTTATCCCTATTTATTGTTTGAATCCTTAAAATTCATATTCTTTAACTGCTTTTCCTCTTTAAAGAGTTGAAAGGAAACTTCAGACCAACAAATGGTAAAGAGATCTGGAGAATCTCAAAGGGGAAATCTTTTTTCTAGGGGACAATCTGATATCAGATAATAAGACAAAAACTTTCATACATACAATTATATAGTTCAACTATTACCTGGACATTACAAAATATAGTCTGCTTGTCAGAAGTGGTGCATCACAGCCCTAGCTATTGCCAAGAAAACCTAAGATACTCAGGCATCAAAGTGTTGATTTAAGTATGCAGTCTTATTCAAACATTTGGGTTTGAATATTTTTACTTAAGTGACCTTTCCAAGGTCAGGAAAAATTTTATGCATAACTCTCTGTTGACTTATACCTACTCAATTCAGCACTTTAATACTCGGCTCCCTGCTGTTTAATCTATCTTTTTTCCAATATGACAGTTGTAACTAAAATCCTGAATTTGCCACGACTTACACACATGCTGAATAGTATGTACCTAAAATATGTGTAAAATTAAAGGGACACGTGAGACTCAGATCAAGATATACATATGGGATGGAATACAAAAATAGAATTCACAGTCCAGGCAAGGTGGTCACCTTCTCTTTACAAGGCATGGAGATAACTGGGGAGTAAGAACAGGATTTCTGACTTTCAGTGCACTGAGCAGAACATTATATAAGGAACTAATAGGAAATGATGAAGAAAGGCCAAATTTCACACTGCTGCCTATAAGCCTAAAATAGATGTCACGGAAATCTGGAATTCAAAATGTAAAATGCCTCCTGAACATAAAAAATGCACATAAGATATCCCTATAGGTTAGCTCTACAGAAAGAGTAGATCACTGTTTTCTTAAAAAAATCTGGGGATTGGAGCTGCTACGATTAATCTGTTTCTTGATAGCTTGGTAATTAGAGCATTCTCCTGGGAAGTTGAAAATAGAGATTTGATTTTCATAGCAACTGCTCAGACAGCTAGACTGCATGCAAGGTACTGTCTGCTCTTCCTGCTGGAGTTGAGTGATGAGAATCAGAAAAATTATATTCCTGATGTCAGAGAAGAAGCAAGAGGGATCCTGCTTATTACTCAGTGAAAAGGACAATCTTCTGAGTAAATGAGAAGGAAAAGAAAGGAGAGCCTGTGTTCCTGGTCCTAACCTAGATGCTGATAGTAATTTTTCAGCAAATAATTTGTATTGGGTCTGTCTGAGATGGAGTTAATTTTCCCTGTAGCAGCCCTCAGAGTGCTGAGTTTTGTGTCAGTAGCTAGAAAGGTGCTGATAACACACCAGTGGTTTGGTTACTGCTGAGCAGTGCTCACACAGCATCAAGGCTGGCTCTCCAACACTTCTTCCACCTCTCCCCACCAGTAGGCTGGGGTGCAGAAGATCTTGGGAGAGGATATAGTCAGGACAGCTGACCCAAACTGACCAAAGGGATATTCCATACCATATGATGTCTGCTCAGAAATAAAAGCTAGGAAAATGGAGGGGGAAGTGGGAGCATTCGTTGTTTACAATGTTTGTCTTCCAGAGTATTAAACTGCCTTTGTCTCAACCCATAAGTTTGGTTTGGGTTGGTTTTTGGTGGTTTTTTTTTTCCCATCTTATTTTCTTCTGTTCCCATCCTGCTGATAAGGGGGGTGATAGAGTGGCTTGGTGGGCATCTGGCAGTCAGCCAAGGTCAAACCGCTACAAAATTATTGGAGAAAACACAGAGAAAGAAAAGCTCAGAATTTCTCTTTTCCAAGAGTGAAAGGGTATTCTCCCTACTATTTCTCCTTCCTTTCTGTATATATCGCTATGCATGTTGTATATATGTGTATATTTGAACTGTATTGGCAATTTTGTATACTAATTCTGTATCAGGCTGAGGTTGTTATAATAAAAAACAATGAAATAATGAAGACTGACAACATAAGCTGAGTTTTTGGTTGTGTTGACCACTTCTCAATGTATTGTACTACCATCATACATTTACCCTGGAAAATGTACACAGAGATATAGTCTATTAGTACACTTTTATGGTTTCATTTATACAAGTATTAACATTTGTCCTAAAATATGACAGCCTTATATAGGACAGTAACAAAGAGAAACCTTTCTGAATCAAGATAGGAATAGATTCCTATTTTAATAAATTTATTTGGGCTCATTTAACCTTTTTTTTTAACAATTCACTTTTACGTGTAACCAAGACATAGCTTTTTATGCAGCACAACATAACAGTAACTTCCACAATTTTATCCATGGACATTTTTCCAACTTGCTGCTATTTGTATCATCCGTTTAAAAGGAAGATATCTAATTTCAAGGATTTTCTCTTTGCATTTTATTAACCAAAATTTACACACTATGAGAAAAATAGACAGCTGCCAAGGAAGTATCAGCGAAAAAAAATATTCTATTGCCTGACATAGAGAGGTAAGAAACTACATTAAAATTTTAAACAGAAACAGGAGTTTTCCACCAAGGTAGATAAAAATCTTTTAGAGATGAAACTGTTTTGAAAAAAGTGTGCAAATACAATGTCCCTGACTGCAAGCCCATTATTGAGTGCAAGTATGAGACTCCAAAAAGGCAGTGATAAAGTTACGAAATATAAACTCAACCACTGCAGTATAATTCTCATGCTAATTATGTTCTCTTATCCTCAACATATAGCCGAGTACACCAACAAGAACAAAATAGCAATAAAGTTAGTTTTCAAACATAGAAAAAGCAAATAAAATAATACTGACGCCTAGTTAATTAGCTTAACAGCCCTTTATCTTGTGTAATAGTTTCCCTCAAACAAAAAGACTGTATTAATTATTCCTTGTTCTTCTCTATAAATGATAGTACATTTCCACAAATCTAATATTAACTGCGTTTTTTCTTAATGATAGAGCTGGATTCTTCAATGGTCAGAGAGCTGGAAACATGTTTTTCAGCACAAATACCTTAACATGACTACTGTGCCTCTTCACATAAGCAAATATAATATCTTAGCTCAAGTCAAGATTCCCTAGAGTTTCCCAGTAGAGTCTTTCCCTTCCTTCTAAAGATATGTGCATCTGGTCTCCAACTTTACTACATAAAACACAAAATCAATATGTTTTACTGCTTTATTCTTTTGGGCTCATGATACCACAGTCACACATATACAGAATGATAGTTGCTGGCAAGATAAATGAGCAGTGATAAAACCTGCAATATTATTACTATAACTCTTCCCAGAATTCCTTAAATTCTTGGGAATTCTTGAAGTGTATTTTTAGCCCTTAAAATGTGACACATCTCACAGCTACTCAAAACACAGAGAGATGAAATACACATATAACATTTTCTTGAGCTTACCTAATGTTGAAGCATCTTTCACTATTCACCAGCTTCTGCCCCACTGCTCTCCTAAAATCCAGGATCCAGCCTGTGATCAATCAGCATGCTACACTCTTCTGTGGATTCTCCAGTAAAGGCTCCTTATCACTCTTCAGAGATCTAACCTGCTTGGGACTAATTACTTCTAAAATTCATTTTTTAAACATATATCTTGTTCTGGCAAGCATCCTTTAAGGGATATATTTCTGTATTTCTAATATTTGCAACATGCGTGAATGATACTGACTATTTTAGCAATTCCATACATAGCCCATGTGAATACAGTTCAATACATCTTTGAACTTCTAAATAATAGAATATGCAAGACACTGAACAGACAAAAAGTATAATACAAAAGTTTTATTATTGTAAGAATATCTGCCTCTAAGAGAATGCAGACTTCTATGAATAAGTAACCTTCTCTGAGGATTGATTGCAACAGATGTTTACGTTCGTACTTTTGTAGCTGTTTGTATCTGGTTACAAATGAAAATGGATATATTAAGTTTCTTTTCAAGCATACAACAGGCTGGAGAAAAATGATGACAAGTATCTGGGGCAAGCCCTTTAGGTCTTAGAAGAAGGAGGGACTGTTCTTTCCCAAGGCCTCATAATCATTTAAAATTATGAGGGGTTTTTTTAATGATTTAATATAGTGAGTTGAGCTACATTCCATTAGATATAATTAGACCTAGACAGGAAAGGTAGATCTGAAAAGCTAATGAAATATTATTCAGATTGAATCTAAGATTGTTGATTAGGATAAAGCTAACCCTGATTAGTATAAACAAGATAGGTGTTAGAGACCTTATTTTTCTTTTTCTTTTAAAGTAATTTTTATGTTAGTCTGAGGAGAGTCATAACGTAGCATTTTCTTAAAGGAGATACATCTGGAAATGTTATTTTCTTTATATTTCCTAATATTTTTTCTTTTCATCCTGTTATACTTTCAAAGCCTTTATCAGTTGCCCTCTTCTATACCTGTACTCCCATTTCGTTATATGTATTCCATATGACTCCCACGAGTCACTACAATCCTCCTCCATATGGGAAGTACTCATTTTGCAATGAGTTGGCAGAAGATCAGTGCTCTGCATGAGTCCCACTTAAGCTCCATCATAATTTCTTCAAACAGTTCAAGCTATATAAACCCCTATGATCTAAGTGATGTATAGATTTTGTGCTGGCCTTTTGCATAGCAGTGAATTTCACCTTTTATCTAGTCCCACTCCCAGCTTTATACTCTCTTCATATTACTTCTTAATGCTTTCATCAGCTTCTCAAATCCTATGCATCAAGCAATTGCTGAATCCTCATACAAATCTCCCTTTAAACCTACTTCTTTCAAAAAATTGCCCTTGCTTCCAATACCTAAATACATGGTGCTTTTGGGACTTGAGAAGTACAAGCTTTTAGCCTACTACTTTCACTATGCTCTCTCAAAACAGACTTTGAAAGCTTGAAAATGGAATTTGAGAAGTCCAAAACAATGCTAATTTGTGAAAAGTCTTTCAGAAACTTGACATATGCAATGTGAATACTTTTATTAGTCATCTTTGCTTGTAGAGAAATGTGGTGCCTTAGTTTAGAAGTTTTTCTGGAATGTAATACCTTGAGGTGTATATTAATATTGCCCTAGGTTTATTATATTCCACCAAAATGTTTATAAAATTATGTCATGCATTATTTTTCACATGGCAACTGATCTGGAAAATATCCTGCGAGTAATTACTACACTAGTCACTTTTAAGAGGGACACTTCAGCTGCCTCTAGGTGGATCTGAAAACTGAAAAAACAGAAGTCTTTTTAATAAATTAGTTGGGAAGAAATTTTTTGACCAGATGAATAGTAGTCAATCATCACAGTAATAAATTAAATTATATCAACCTCTTAGATGCTGATAAAAATGTATTATATAGAGAGAAAATACATACATATATACACATAATATTAGCTTAATTTATGCCTTGGTAGAAATACACAAGCAGAGGGCATTAGGTGGGTGGAATCCAATGATAGACTCAGCTAATTGGTAAGTGAGCATTATTTGTGGTTTTGATTATTCTTGCTAATGATTTTTTTTGAAAATGGACAGCCTAGAGCACAGCTACTTTTTGTAGGAGCACACAAAGGCATAATGGTATTCTATTTCCAATCAAGGACAGAAGTTACCTTGGATTTATCAGACATCATTTCTATCAATGTTATTTCAGATTACATTTTAATTTATTCCTCTAATCCATCTACAAAAGACTATTAGTCACAACTAATTTACTAATACAGCTCTATTATAGGAAGTGCTTTCTGAAGTAACTCTGATTTTAATTAATCTCTATTGTGTGCTCAGTCCAGATTCTGGAGTGACAGATACACAAATAAAAATAGACAATGAAATACACAAATACAAATCCTCTCTCTTTCATGCTTATATTTTAATATGCCACAACAGAGAATTTTGTTTCTTACATACTAACACCTCTGTAATTCTTTGTTCTTCACAGTTACATAGCTTTGCAAGAAATATGCCATTTCTTTCTACCTTCAGTGAGTCTCTCACAGCAGAGATTTGTGGCAAAGGCTGTGGAATTTAAGTTATAAGTGGAATATAAAGATGAAATTTGGCTTTGTGCTAAAGTTGTAATTGTGGTGCAGCTGGAAATCAAGGATATCATGTACCTGTGCGCACATCCAGTGTGCTCAGTCATTAATTCCCTGAGTGGCCCAAGAACACCCTACCTACTGTGTGAACAGAGGTAATGGGCTGATTGGAGACAACAAACGAACTTAAGAGGTAACCGCCTGAAAGCCTCACCACCTTCACAACAAAGCGCTTCACTAATTGTTTCAGGAGCTCTCCAGGTGGGACTCTCAGTCCTAGAGATCCCTGCAGGCAGCTCCCGCTGTGACTAGACCAGCTGACAGGCACTACTTGTATGCTTCAAAGTGCTGATTAACATCCTGGGTGGACAACCCGGCAGGACCAGAGACCCCCCAGACAGCTCCTGCTGCAGAACTGACCAAACTGGACATGAATAATGTACTTGTAAATAGTCAGTAGAAACTGCCTCTGCGGATGAAGAAATGTAGGGCGTTCCTGTGTACATAATTAAGGCAATAAAGAGATGCTCAGTAAGTCATTCACAGTAATTGGTGGCAATGGATCCTTTACATGCTGGATTCATCACATAGGACCATGGACCTGCTAAGTATAAGTATTCATCAGTACAGCTCTCTGAGGAGCCTCACGTGATCCAGCTGAAGCTACCATTGAAGAACCCTTGTCCACTGCCATTTGGAAAATGATTTATCATCTTGTTTGAGAGATTTGATTCCTTGTGGAAGTGCTACCCTATGCCAAAATCCCAATAAAAGGGAAGGGCTGGGTGGGGGGATACAGTTGGGTTCTTTTTATCAAGTTTTAAATGTCTGTGCTACAGATTTCCAGGAAAACTGAAGATTAATTTTGGAAACTGAAAGAAAAAAAAATTCACATGCCCAACAGTTCACTTTAAATTTTACTTCTGTTCTCCTGGTGAACAACCTGTGGTCAGAAAATCTATGAGTTATACTTAAAAGAAGACAAGCAAAATCAAACCAAAACAGAACAGACCGCTCAATCCACCCCTATTTTGTTTCAAAATACTTTGAGAGCACTTAAACTCTGCAACATGTAATAGATATTTTTCTTTTCTTTTTGGAAATTGCAAAGACAAGAACCCTAACACATGAAACAAAAGTAAAGATTACATTCAGATAGAAAAATAAAAATTAACATAAACCTAAAGTTACCAGCCTTTCCTGATTTATCACAATCTGAATATTGATACGAAATATATAAACAAGATCTTGTAAAACTAAGACTTCCTTTCAACATTCTCTTTCCCACAGAATCCTCAGAACCCAGCATGAGTCCCTTCTCATGAGTTTCTCTGAGCTCATCAGTTCATTACAAACATTTTTCTGATGAAAATTCAGATGCAGAAGCCTGCTCCAAAAACCAACAAAATCTGCTACTAGTGATAAATACAAAACTGCCAATAGCAACAATTTAAGACTTAATTCTTAAAATTAATTAAATGCAAAATTTACTGTGCCAAGTAAAGCATGTTGAAAATTCCTCAGCACTAACATTTTTCAATGTAATGCTGTTTAACAATATTGTGTTAACAATTATTGTGTTGTTTTGCAAAAAGTACTTTACAACAATTTTTTTATAACACTGTTTTTTGGCCTAAAACATCTTAGTTTTCAGCTTGAAAAACCATGTTCTGTTTTCTTCAGTAAGAGTATTTCATGGAGGGAAAAAGAAGACAGGAAGTTTTCCAACCAGCAGTAGTTTTGAGACATTAAGATCCTTGCAGATTTTTCTTCTTTTCTCTTTTATGGTAACAAGAATATAAAAAACTAAAAACTTAATTAACTTAAGTTTTTCACTATAGGAATAAGTAAATGAACTGACAACTATGCATACATCATGAATAAAGAATTATCTTTTTCCCTTTCAGACTTTATCTTGATTTTGTTTTGGGGTTTTGTTCTGCTGGTTTTTGGGGGTTTGGGTTTGTTTTTTTTTTTTTGCATGATCCACCAACTGAGCAATAAAGTATACAAGGGGATGAATTAATATCTGCTTATATAACATTAATAATGTTTTTAGGTACTTTTTGGATAAGCCTTGGCCTGAGATGGGAGAAAACAAGTATATGTTTTCAGGTGGTTTTATCTGAGGGTTATGTTTATCAATACACAATGTAAGGCTAGGCAACAGGGAAAAAAAAAAAAAACAGATAATTTGCCTTATTCCCAATTTATATCTAGACAGCTTCCTATTCAAATAACTGTAGTCAAGATGAACATTTAAGAAAATAATGGCAGATAAATTAAATCAGACCAGTAACTTCTGTCATCTTTTTCTTAAGTGGAAGTGTCTCCATTTAAATTAATGTCCATTTGGTTATTTTTCAACATCCAACTTCTAAACAGCTTTAGAGGAATTATTTTTATTTTTATTTTGGGTAATAACTACCTATCAGTAATAATTCCTTAAAACATAAGATATGCTTTGTGCAGCATCTTTTAAAAACCTTGTTTCAGAAGTTGATAAAAATACTCTGGAAAGTCATATTTTAATCAAATTCACCTGCATTACCAAGAGAAACTATCAAATTTCAGGGATATTTCCATATTCTGCTTTGCTTTTCACTAGTACAGCCTAACTTGGCAAATACTTTTGTAATAGCTTTTATACTTCTCTATCTGAAATGATACTACCATGTAGAAAATGTATCCCTAACCCTGTTTATTTTTATGTGATGTTTCCCCTTTTTAAACATGATTGTAATTTACTGAATGTGAGCAAGTTCTTTTCTGACATCATTATGACATCAACATACAGCATCAATTTGAGAGCATGTTTTCAAGGTTTAAGCAAGCAAAGGAACAGAACTGCATATTTAGAAATTATGTGTTTAAATAATGAACTTTAAATATTTAAAAATATGTTCCTTCAGAAAATGTCATATTAAGAGAGATGCAAAAAGAACTAACTTAGGGAATCAACATCTCTGGAAGCTCTCTGTGCACTTGTTAGCATGGGGACAAGACTTCTAAGATTAATTGAGTAATGCTTCAAAACTAATGTGCATAAATTAAACTGCTTTAATCCCCCATGTGGACACTCATTGAGGACTAAAGTGGCCTTAACTTGCTGTAGCTTAATCCTTCTCAAAGGACCTAGAGCAAGCTATGGTGACTTTACTTCTGAGCAGGAACATCCATATGGGAGTTTAATGCTCTTGAACTTTGTACAATAACTTCATTGATTTAGTAAGATTTCCTCGCTACTCACTATGCAGACATGCTTTTAGACACAAAGGAAATAGTATCACTGCTGACCACTCTGTGTGGGATCTCTTCCACCACTCCTTGCCTTTGTTAATTGATGATATTATTGCATTACGTTCTGCCAATGGACCAAAAAACAAAGCAGGCTGGCTGAACTGAGCATAAGGACATACAGATTCTGATTTTGCCTTGTTTCTAACCTGCTACGTAAACTTCTTAATAATGCTTCAATCTCTTTGCCTCTGATTCCCCAACTATAAAACTGAACCATTACTTACTTCCTACCCACTTGTTCCTGGTACACATACTACTAATACAGGTTTCCCACACCATAAACTTTCTCAAGCTTATACATGTGCCCAGAGTAGAGACTAGAAAAGATGAAATCCAGGCTAGGTGCAAGCCTGCAGTGCAGCTGGAATTTTCTACACATGTCTGATCAGCACAGTTTAAAACTTTGGTTTACAAATGTAACATGTGATGGCAAGATTAGTTCACAATCCCTACAAATCAAAGTCACAAATTGGAACCAGACACCATGCGACACTAAGCTATTTCAATTACAGTTAAAAATCAATACATGTGGTCATTTGACTTTCCTAACAAAATGTTGCTCACATAGCACACATGAACCTAACAGTGCAATTCATATGAGAATTGTCAAAAGATGATTCATGTTTATTCAAATAGTCAATGATTTTTGAAGTTATTTTTTCCGTTCTTTTGGGGATAATATTATTAACGCTCTTCTAAGGAAGGAACCTTACTCAGGTTAATCTTGCACAAAATTCCCCGAATAAACCAGACAGCATGCAAATTTGCCTTATTTTATCTTGCATCACACTCTTTAAAGAGACTACAATCCTTAAGAAATCCTTGAGGAAATGCACCATGCCCTAGTACTACCACTGGAAGGGCATAATACTCATTCCAGAGTGCAGTGTCTTCTGCATAGACAGCCCTTATCTCTACCACTTCTCTGGGAAAAGTTCCTGAGAACAGCTCAGCTTTTCCAGGGCAGCTCTGAACTCACCATCAGTTTGCGCCAAAAGCAAAAGAAATAGTTTTAGGTCTGCCTAGCCTGTTTACACCAATGTCTTTTTGTAAGTGTAATTTCTCCATTTGTAACTTCAACTGCATCATTTGGTGGTGTCTTTCCTGTTCCCCTTGGTTTTACCACCTCTGAAAAACAAGAATACCCATTCATGACAGCTAGTGCAAAGCAGCTCTGATCTCAGCAAGCTTAGATCTGCTCTCTCCCTTGCTAAGATAGGGTAGTCAGTAACCAAGAAAAGGTAGCAGCCTTATTTCTCGTTCCATTATTTTACTTTTTATTGCTTCAGTTCATTATCTTTTTATCATTGCTTTCTCAAGTTTTTATCAGATTCAGCCTACTTCAGACATCTCCCTTCTTCCACAACTTCTTTTCTTCAGTCTACACAGTTTCAACAGGCAGATGTGAAAGGACTGTGACAAAAAAGCAAACATGACTTTGACTCCTAATTTTTAGCTGCATGGCATGCGTACCCCTCCTATTGTAGTTTTCTTCCATTTCTCCAAACTCCTACTACCATCGTTTTTTGTTACCATTTATCATGGTTTGTTTCTAAAGACATCTCAATTTTGGAAAACTTTGAGAACATGATTAACTCTACTCAATGTTCATTGTTCCTTTACCTTTAATAAGATCATCACATAAATAAATACATGTGTTAATACTTAAATGATGAGGTCTTTAATATATTTTAACCTTTATCTGGTCAGTGCTACACCTCCCCAACTACTCATCTGTTCGTCTTTTATTAAGGTCTTCTTAAAAGAAAAGCTTTGAGGATCAAATACCTCAAAGCTGTTAACTGCTAGTGACATTGGGCTTACTCAAGAGATAGTAAAAAGTTAAGAACTGACTTATCTTATATTTTTTAAACATACATGTTACTATAGAACATAAGGTCCAGCAAAAGGCACATTACACATTGAGGAGAATTTAAAGTAGCAACAAAAGGAGTAGGGGTAAAGCGTACATCTCCCTGAGTAAATAGTTGCTTACTAGCAAGTTAAGTGCAGAAGATCATTCCTAGTACAATCAAGGAATATTTCTACACAGTTATCAAAGGGAAATAAACATTATTCTAATAAAGATATTTGCCAGAAAGTCTCCCCTACTGAAGAAGAAAATAGGAATTTTGAAGAGTAAAGGATTAAAACAGCCTAGACCTTCTAGAAGATCTGAATGAGAGATGTGGAGCACGCACAAAGTCCTATCTCCTACCTTGAAAGGAGGCAAGTAGTGACTGGACCGAATGAGAGAATTTTGATGTGATTTTAATGATTAGGTACGTAATTTATTTTATTACTTCATTTATGCCCTCCCTAAACATCTTAACTATTTCATACCTCTTGAATATTTGTTCTTACATTTTTACTTTAATCCAGTTTAAATGTCATATCAGGTAAGCGGGTTAACAGCAATACATTCCTGACTACAAGGGTGGCAGATAACCAGATGTCATCTGCCTTTGCACACTGCTGCAGTGCCTCAGTTTCCAGGCTCACCTTCCTCTGTATCAACGGGATTGTGGAACTATGAGAAACAACAGCTATGTCCAGAGCTAGTACCAAAGGACTAGGGGAGATGGAAGTGTCCTCCTGTGACTGTTAATACAGTGAAGGTTCTCTGCCACACTGCAGAATATTGGGATAATGTTTGGGTCTCAAGGGGCACAGAAAAGAGGATGTCACTTATTTTGTTTGTTTGTGTTTATCATGGAAGTAAATTATCTTGACTTTCATTTATTATTAATTTTACACTCAGTTTACAATTTGACAGAACAAGCCCATGCAATGTGAAACAGAATAGCAAATTGATGGTGATCTTCAAATACATTAAAGCTTGCCACACACAATCAAGAAACAATTGTCTGTGTCTTCTGGGGATAAGACAAGAACAACTGTGCATATACTGCTGTGAGGTAAATTTAGGCAAGACAGTAGGAAAAAGCTTTCAAGTTTGCCAAGTACTAGAATAAATTGTTTTGGATGTTACAGAATGCCTACCACTGGCTGTTTTTAAGAAAACAGTCAGACTGCAGAAACATTTCAGATGTGATTTTTAACTTCTTGTGCTTTGAGCAGGGCAGAGGACTAAATGACCTCCTGGAATGTCTTTTAGTACTTTGTTCTATGATTTTATGAAGATGTCATGTACCTATTAAATAGAACTACAAAGATTTGCCCATCACTTTTTAGAACCTCTCTTCTCTTAGTTACAAGGCTAATACATCAGATTGCTGCACCAGGCAGCACTGGGAAAATGTTCTAAAATATTCAAGTAGTTCTTTGCATGGAAATATGCACACACCACTTTACAATTTTTTAAGAGGAGTCAGCATCTCAGCAAATCACATTGTTATGTTGTGTTATGATGCATGATATTTTCATAAAGATGTGACATGTCTAAATGACAAGAACCTGGCTTCCTACCAAAAATGTAAAGTAGGTCACTTTTTTTCACACAGGAAAAAAGACATTATCAGTTCAAATAGCAAATTTCTCTGCAAGAACATGGCAGCAGATCAGCTTAATACAAAGTATTCCCCAAATCTGTAATTATGAGAAAACAAAAAAGTTCAAAGGAATTGAGAAGCAGAAGATGCTTTCATAGAACTGTGCATCACTCCATACAATGAAACTATAGAAATATATAATGAACAACAGAACTGCAAATTGAACCATCATCCTGGAAATTTTGGAAACACCCAGAACATTTCCAAAATCCAGAATACTTTTTTCTGTACTCAGTTCAATTGGCTCTAATAGTACTAGTAACTGGGCTTTCCTCACTGAAAAAAAAAATCCTGTCAGATAATAATGCAATAAATAACTGCTTAATCTTATTGGTTTTATTTGATGCATTAATATAAAAGCAGATAAAAATCTTTTGGATTGCATGTTTTTCTTTGTCATAAAAAGCTTACCCCCAGATTCTTTTCTCCTTGCTACTTTATAAGACTGCTAGATCTCTTTTAATGTCATAATTTTTCATAAATACAATATAGCTTTTGGCTCTCAAATTATACCTTGAAAAGTTGCCATGACAGCATGGAGGATTCTGTTCAGCTTGCAATCCTCTGTATGCTATGCTCTTCTTTTCTTACCAAAGTCTCTTAGCACCTGCCCAGACATGCACTTGGCAATGCGATTAACTCCTATCATATATCAGCCATTCTTTCACTCATCATACCCCTGTATGAATGATACATAGTGTTTAGCATTTTGTTCTGATAGCATTTTCATTTTGCTGCTGTTATTTTAAAGCATGTTACTATGTCCTCAGGTTAGAAAGACAAGGACAAAAAATTCTGTTGCAAGAAGACTAGAAAGTAGCTCAACATGCGATATCGCCCTGGTCCCCTGAGAGTTCATTTTACAGCTTCATACCTCTTCTCTAGCCCTCCAGCGCTTTAGACTTACTCAGCAGCCTATTCCCAAAATGTCCTACAGAAAAAGACAACATAGAAAGATGGAGTAGAGGGTTACTGATGTATTAGCTCCATCCTTCCACCTAGTAGTTCAAGTTTCAGGTTCCTGGGAACCCCAGCCACACCCTGACTCTAGGTCTTGTGGTGGCTGGAAGAACAGTAATATTGTCCCTACTTACTTTCAGCATGACATTCTCTATACAATAAGTATTGAATTCAGTATGGAACTATAAACTCACTTCTGAATAAACTCAGTGCTGCTGCCACCATGCATCAGATTTATAAGACAGACCATTTTAGGCATCAAAGGATTTTTGCTTTAACTTAGTAAGTGTTTTGAGATCACACCCAACTGTATTTATGAAAAGAATTTCTTTCTGACTCAGAAAATATACCATCTGCATTGCTATGGGTCAAGCTTGGATTTGTTCCTGAATCAGTCACCCAACCCTAATTCAAATAGAATACCTCTGAATAGTTTTATACTAATAACTGCTCTGTAGAGACTCTTGAAATTATAATATATTAAAGACCCATCAGCCTATCAGAAGAACATGTAATTTTATGTTCATTACTTCTTGGTTCCTGACTACAGAATTTGGATGGTTGCACCTCAATTAAAAGTTGAATCAAAGTTAATATAATTTAAATAAAAACTTCAATAAAAAGTAAAAGTTCTGTTCTTAATAGCATTAATACCCTCTAATGACCGCTACGGTCATTACCACTAGATAACTGACCTTCTTGAACCTCTCTTCACATAGAAACCTTTCTCCCAACACAGTCAATTATTTAGCAGTAATGAGTGCTCTGTAAGAGATTATTGTTTAACCAAGTACCTTGACACACTGCTTTTTCCCTGTTATCTCTATTCTTCAACAAATGGTACATTTTTTTCTATTATAGGCTTTTCAGTTTTGAGGATAGAAGGCTGTGGTCTTATTCTTTCCAATACAGAAGATCACCATGTAATTGGCAAAGCTTCAGATATAATTAAAATCTTGAAAATTAGGGTGCTATGAAACACTGTTTGTGAGCAGCAACCCTGGCCCTGTAAGACAGAGCAGTTCTGAGAGCAGGTTTGAGATACCTAGGGAAAATGAGGAACAAAAATAGAATGTTGGGGATGAAAAGACACAATTCTGTAACAGCATGTGGACAAAAGGAGGAAAAAAGAAAAATTAATTAAGAAAAAGACAGAAAGATTCAGGGCATAAAGGAAGTGAAAGGAAAAAGTGAATGAAAGAACAAATAAAGAGGAGCAAGGAAAGCAGGGAGAAAATTAAATTTGGGTAGACAGAATTCATTTTTGTAAAGGAAATCTTTTTGGCAGAGTCCTGGAAGCACTAAATATTAACCATTTTCTGTTACTGTAGAAGTATGAGAACTACTGGTTCGGTGAGCTCAACACGAGGCTGGAAGACAAAACTGAATTCTAATCTCAGCTGGCCTAATGGTTTTCCCTGTAATGTTGGGGAAGGCTCTTCACCCCTCTGCCTCTGTTTCTTTCTGTGTAAAAATGCAAAAAGTATCTTTTTTCCAAAGGCATTCTGAAGCTTACATATGCTGTACTTAAAAAATATAAAGCACTAGTAGTTACTAATGCCATTAACTATGCCCTCTTCCTCATATCTTTCTCAAAGATGTCAGGCAGATTATTTTGATTTCAAGTTTTTAATATAAGATTCATGAAACATCTTCCAAGTCAAATACTCAGGTTGAAGTATCTCAAGCATTTTGTACAAATTCAGCTACAAATAACTTTTTTTTTTTTTCTAAAAGAAATCTTGTCAAATCAAATTAAGAGAGCAAGCATATTCTAATCAGTTTATTTTGAATGATCTGATCACTACTGCTCCCCCTTGCTCTTTGACACATGAGGGGAGCCATAGTCAGATTGTGGAACAAAACTTGAATCTAATAGAAATATCAGAGAATAAAAGTTAAATATTTAAAATCTGCATGGTGCTGTTATACAATGCTTGCTCTATGAGAGGGTATCTTGGCACAAAATACGTGGAAAAAGGTCCATATAATGCCTTAATCCAGTATACAGAAAAGAATGTCCTAAATGGGTCCTTTGCTCATTTAAAAGCAGTAAATACCTTTTAATGTCTTGGGTGTATTCCTATCTGCTCTCTTTCATTAGAAAAAGGCCTGGAAACCTGAAAGGTGGGGAAATAATACATTTTCCTACTGCCAACACTGCTGCTATTTAGAACAAAACACGGGAGACATTTGTTCAAATGATTTTTCAACACTAATACCATGCTATCTCCTAAAATCCTAGCTTTTTCCATAGTGTATCTGTTATATTGATTGAGGTTTCCTCTGTTAATGCAGCTACTTTACTGAGTAAGGGGACAACAGAGAACAACAAGGAGAGGGCCTTCAAAGCAAACTGCTTATGACATACCTCATGTCTTAAAAGGGTTAAGCTAGATTTGTGTTTTAATGAGAAGACTGCAGTAAAATGTAATATTCTATTCAGTTCTGGAAAATACTAAAGGTAGGATTGCTGTGTATAGAAGCCTGTCAGGTAAACAGTTCACTACACTGGAAGAAAATGGAGCAAGAAGGATTTTTTTTTATTATTTGTATAAAATATATTGTTGTTCCAGGCTGTAGTGAAATAGTTTCTATTTAATTGCGGAGAAATCCTAAGAAGGTTACAGCAGTGAAACATTAAAATTCTAAGGGCAACTAATAACATTAAAACTTTATGGCCCCAGATAGAATAATTTAGACAAAAACAACATGAACATATGTTTTGTGTAATAATAACAAACATTTATAGCTGTCAAGAGAGAAAAACACAGGTTTATGCACACCTTAATGGTGTGCATGGGTGAGCATGAGTATATTTAAAACATAATATATTACAAAATTGACAGCAGGCATGACTCTTCTGGGTGCTATGTTAAATCAATGAATAAATTACCAAAAGTGTGCTGTGGCTGTTTGGATGTGTAATTGAGCTTAACGTATGTAGTGTTATTTCAAAAGAAACTGTTCAAGGAGTTTCTAGACCAATCCACTATGCATCTTTACTAAGCTGTTTACAAATAACAATAAATGAAACTGTCTCACAGTAGGAAGGAAGTTTAGTTATACGCATTACGTAAATGGGAGAAAAGTTAATTTTAATATGTTTTTCAAGAATTAAAATCAAACTTACTATAATATTGCTAGGATTCACTGAATTGGAAATCAACATTTTTCATGTTCAGTTTTAGATTTATTTTAATTAGCTGACACTCTAAAAACAAAAGTCTTTGTAGCAATACATGTCAAGAGCTAGCCCACTGAGATAAATATAGATGCTTCAAGGCCCAAATGAATGAAGTAGCAAACACATGATCTTAAATATATTCTATTTATTTCCTTAATATATTGCCTGTTCAACAGATAAACATATTTTTAAAACATTCTATTAGATTAGAAACCTATGAAAGTAACTTTTAAACCTTATTGTTATTGACTAGTTAACAAAAAATAACTATAAAAAACTAACCCATTAATTGCCATATTTAGAAAAAACCAGCCGTGCATATATTTCTATTCCTTGTTTCAGTGCTGTTTCATCTTAATACACCCAGTTTGTAAAAGAGAAACTGATTCTATTTTCTTGCATTCCTATTTATATTGTGCTGTTCTAGTAGTACCTGGTTACTATATAATGCTCTAAACTCTTGCACCTCAAATCTAAGGTAGGAAGGGCAGCTTGCACAAGTTAACACCCTTGCAGTCTCCAGGAAAATTTGCCAAACCAACAGGAAGGACAGAAATGACAAGCTGACCTAAATCTTGTGCCCCTCCTCTGAACCGAAATGACGGTCCTCGAATGTAAGCAATCATAAATGCACCATTCGAGACTTCTGTTGCATATCATAGCTTTAACTCATAGTCTTTCAAAACACACGGTGCTGAACTCTTACACTGATCTGAACTTTTTCCTTTGCAGTTTTCTCTCTCCTTTCTCACCATTTTTCTCCATTTCATAAGGGATGATGTGACCTGTCAGCATCAACCACACTTGTGATGTTCTTAGGGCTCATAAACTCAAGGATTAAAGCATTCTGTGCTGAATGCCTGGCCCCTTTCTATAACATGATTGTAAAGAAGAAAAAGAGAATGAAGAAATTAAGTGCACATGCCCAGATGAGCGATTCTTCTCTCTGGCCTGATGATGGTTCATAAAGCACGCTATGGGGTGATTGTAAAAGAATATGGCATACCACCTGTCTCCTGGTCAGAAATCCCATTTTACATTTAAAGCCATCTTAGGTTAACTGTCATTAATGCTCACAGCTGCCCATGGGATGTAGCTGAGAACACTACTACCACCCTTATATTTCTGCAGTTACTTCCAGGTGTTTAAGGAACAAGTCTAAATTTCTAAATGTGATGCAGTCCCCACTGTATCTCCCACATTAGTTACACTACCCTGAGTAACTCTAATTATCAATAAATTAGAAGTATCTGAGACATTACAGGAAAGACTTAATTAAAAATTCTGACAAAATACTAAAAAAAGGACACAAGGAAAATACTGTCCGCAAGTTACTAGAGCTGACATACAAACTTGTATATGCTTTCACCATAAGCATCTTGCAGTCTTTTAATATGTAAAACTATATTTCACCAAGTGCTCTACTGAAAAGGTTGTTTATTTTTTCCCAAAATGCAGATACACACAAAGAAGTCAGGTCACACAATGCTCAGCCTGGTATTCTATTGCCTTCTAATAGGTTAGCTTAAAAAACTAGTAAAATCTGTATCACTCTGAATCTAAAGTTTAAGTGTAGGCAAGTGTACTATGCCACAAGACATTTAAGAACAAGTCAGATTTAAAATGCAGGATGTCCAAGCAGATTTTTCTTTCAAACATTGTTTTACCTGATTTCCCTTTTGTGACCACTCCAGTGAAGAATAGCTGTTTTATGTATACAGCTGGGACTAGAACTGAAAGATTCTACAGATTAAACCATTGCTAGATGTTGTTCTGAAAGACTAAAAGAGGAACTGAATTGAAAAAAAAAAAAAAAAAAGGGAAATGCCACCCAATCATTCTGAATATAAAAGTAATTAAAACATTTTAAAATAATAAAAACATGCAGAAGATAAAATTTACCTTTATCTATAGTATCTTTGTTCACATCAATGTTCCTTTTGTTCTCTATTACACATTTAATCACTCTTAGACATCAACTGTAACAGCAAAAACTCAAATACTGAACTGATAATTAAACACAGTAATATTTATAAGATGTTAGTTTATTCTGTAGATATGAACACTTAATTTAATGCACAAATACAATGAAAGAAAAATTTCTTTTTAAAGATCAGAGGAGTGCCATGCCAGTCACTCTTCAACTGAATAAAGCAGTAATTTTTGTTTTCAGAGCAGTAATATAATTTTAATAAAATGACAAAGGTAGAATGCTATTAATAGAAGCAACAATCTTTAGTAATAACAATTGGCAATAGCATCCATATAAGTTGCCATTTTTAAAGTACAGGATTTTTAGGAGACTATCAAGAGGGGAAAACTAGCTTTTAAAACATTTTTTAAAAACCAAAACATTGTGGAACAATTTAGCACCAAAAAAAAAAAAAGAAAGCATCTCAGTACAGGAGGCATGGAGTACAGTTTCTACCATTGAAGCCTACACTACCAGCGGTAATCAGGATGAGAAGCATGAGGTGATACTGCACTGCTACTACTGGAGCTAGAAAAAGCAAAATAGACCAGTGGAGAAAGTAGAAGAAAACCTTGTAAGCTCAACATCCAATTCTTATACCATATTATCTGAACAATCCAAAATATTTATCATTGTGAAGACTGGTAAACATCACATGGGTAGAACACACACCCAGACTTTATAGTTTGTTTGAGCTGACCAGAACGGATTTGGTGTGCCATACAGCTGCACTAGCTGTCACTCCAACTGCGCTTCCGTCCTGGTCTGACCAGGTAGTGAGCCCTGTGAGAAGAGACCCCACACTCTCCTGCATTTTGCCTCACTTGTGATCCTGGTGACATCCTGAACTATTTTGAAGAACAACAGATGGAATGAGGATGAGAGAGCAAGAGTAAGAAATGAGAAAGGAAAGTTAACTGAAAAGATCTGAATTTCAAACAATTTGTTTCATTAGTGATTATTATCTATAAAGCCAACCACAAACTTGTTCCACCAAGACATTTTCAATCAGCCAGGATTCCTTCTTTCCAGCTGCTTATTTATGAATTTATTTTAGTGTGTCCCATTAACTTCTGAATCCAAACTCAAAAAATAAAGAAAAAAAAAATCTCTTTCTCCTGTGGCTGTAAAAACTTGGCCTTGAATGGGCACAGGATTCTGAACCCATACAGAAAAGGAGACAAGTAATAGCTCTGACAGGTTATCCTAGAAATTTCTGCTTTAAAGTGAGAGATGTCCAGTTTTCAGTAAAATGAATTTGTGTGTTTGTGTGTGCATGTTACTAAAAACTTATTAAATGTGGATTTCTCTGGAAATCTGAGAAGCATGTGAAACAATAGGCAGGCATGAATAAGGGAACTTTTGCACCAATATTCACTGCTGAAAATTTTTTTCTATTAAAAATAACAGAACAAAAATGCATTAATTCAGTTGTATAGAGAAAGCAGAATGAATAGATACTGACAGAATAGAAAATAAAGGCCTTTGAGTAGTTAATACTTAGTTTAAATCACTTAAGATGAATGTGTTCATATGAATACTTGGTTTAAATCACTTAAAATAAATGTGTCCATATGAATACATGCACAAATATACTCATGTTTTTTATATTTTCAAATACTGTCCAAACTCATCTGGGATTTTTGTCTAAATAAAGCTTGTC
The DNA here is from genome assembly GCA_907165065.1 of Caprimulgus europaeus. Next base: position 29,608,522 of record OU015532.1, read on the forward strand.
AGAGTTGGTCCAGTTGTGCATATGAAGTTACAATAGCCAAACATACTTTTAGAGTTTCAGATAATAGTGTTCAAAGATTGAAACAGCATTATGATAAAATTTGCCCCTTGGGCTTATGTCAGTTTAAATATCTGCTCTCATCAAGTTCTCAGTCTGCACATGTTCTCAGTGGAGTGATTTGGATTTAAAACATCTTTCAAACTGAACTTGATCTGTGTTTTAATAGAAAGTAGCCTTCTGTATTCTTAAAGTAAAAAATAATAATTTCTTTGGTAACTGTTTAAGCATAGCCATTTCTGTTAAAAGTGATGTTAAAGAGCCTATAGTTGCCAAAAGTAATCAATATACAGTATCTAGAACCATCAAGGTGTAAAAATTATAGAAGCATACAATAAATACCAGAGCCACCTTGGAATCCTTGTTCACATCTTCAATTAGAATATGACTATTGATATTTTTGCAGTAAATATTAGAATACGTTGGTTTAAAAATGTACCTATGTTTTATAATAGGATTGATTATTGTGCTTAATAGTAGATGCAATTAAGCTGCAAAAATAAGACTTTCAAAGTGTAGCTCTCCACATTTTATACTTGGTAGTGAGCTTCATAAACCAGAGATGAGGTTACTTTTAGATTCAATGGAATAAATGAGGAGCTCTGCTACTGTTTTAGAAATTTGGTTTGTTAAAGATTATTCAAATTACTTTAGATATCATGAAAACAAAGCTGTCATAAAGATTTCTCAGCCAATATGCAAGGAGGTTGATGGGTATATAAGAAAACAATCTCTGTGAGCTAAAATGGGACCCAAGTTTGCTTAGCTAATATTTCAGGGACACAACTGCATGAAAAACTAGCAAAATATTTAGTTAACTTGTGATATAGAGGAGTTTTAACAGGGCTCATGTAACATGAAAGAACAGGTTTAGGACAGTGCTCGTATTCATTTGTCTTCCTTTACTGCAGTTCAAACACTGGCTGCTGAGCTTCATTCCTTTGTCCATGGAGGGAGGCTCTGAATTAAACACAAAATTGTTCTTTCTGCACACTAAAAGGCACACAATTAACAACTCAGGAGAAACAGCTTCCAGTAAATAGCAGTGAATCTACCACGTAGAAGCTGACTGTATATCCAACAGCCCTAAATCTTTTTTTGGACACCTCTGATGTTTCTGCTTTCAATCATTAAAAACAAAAAAACAAAACAAAACAAAAAAACCCAGCCCTACAACTATTTAAACAAAACATTTTCAAAATACACCTCTCCCATATATGTAACACGGAAATTCTACCAACTGAAAACAACTTCCAAAGGCAATGGTAAAGTATTACTAATCAATTTATAAGCACAACTGCAGAATCCTGCACCTTAGCCATTTAAAAATCTGTTTTTTATCACAACATATTACCCCAAAACAATGGAGGTAGATTCATCTCATTTGGCCTCAGTAACACAAGCTGTGGATTCTCAATCAGCCAGGAGGAAGGCAGTGGGGAAGACCCACACAGCCCCTTTCCCTGTGAAGCAGCTCATCACCAGCACAGTCCACAACAAGCTTACAGAAGCACAAGATGAGCCTACCAAGGACATAATTTGATTTACAGCATTTCCTGGAAGATCTCAGCTGTGTCAGTCCCTATGAACAGCCATCTGGAATGTAACAATCTTCCTCTGGGAAAGGAACTGTAGGTCTGACATCTGCCTCTCAGAGTGTGGTGGGGAGAAACCCCTTGTAAAAGAGCTGACCAAAGGAAGTTTTTAAGGTTCAGTTTGCTTGTGCCTGTGTTTGTGAAAATGGCCCTGTTCTAATGAACCTAAAATTCAGATTTTATGAGCTTGGGAACTTAGAATCTTTCACCATAAAAATACCTGCTCAATTAAGGCATTTTAACTAAGCAAGAACTTGTTCAAGTATATAACTCCTTTATTCTAGAATATACACAAAATATAAAACAGATGAATCTTACCAGTTTTATGATGGAGTATCCTGTGAATATTATTCTGTATGCAATATACCAATTTAAGATTGCATTCACTTAGAAACTTAAAGGAAACATTCTGTACATAGAAGGTTATATGGCTACTTTGGCTTTGCATGGGTTTTTGAAAGTTTCTGCTTATCTGAAGAAAATTTCAGTCCAAAGTATGATAAAGACAGGCACTTTCTTGGGAAGGTTTTGTCAATAAAAACCCTGTATAAGAAATGTACTAAAATTCTATGTTTTTCTTTCTATCTATATTAAATTCTTACGTAAAATTTTCCAACTAATTATTGGAGTCTGGTACAGTACTTTCAACAAAACTTTTCTGCCTAGTTTTTATTATTACATCTTTGAGATCCTTCACTAGATCCCATTTATCTGTGTTTCTTGTTTCTACAATTAAGACTCACTATAAATCAGTCCCATTCAATTTGCCATATTTAGGCTGTTCTTTTACCAATGTCAGCTTCTGCTACTACACTTGTTCCAAAACACCTTTCTGTTTCCTTTTATTCATCTGCACTAAAATGGTGTGTAAAATTATGGTTTCACCTCACAAATGATTCCTGAAGATACTTTTTTTTTTACAATGATGACTAGGTCTGTGCACATTCTGTGTGATGTGGTGATATCTGTAAGATTAAAAATACATAATTTCTAAAGCAAGGTATTAAAAATCTAGCAAAATGAGCAACTTGAAGTGTCTAGCTGTACTAAGAAACACAAATATTCCTTCTCCTCGCTTCTGTTTTAGGTTTGTTTCATTGTTATATCAGCATAGCTTATTTTAATTAGCTTGGAAATTCTTAATGGATGTTTTCAATCCTAGATTTGGATAACAGCTAATCTAAAAAGAACTCAGTTGTGCCTCACATGCTCCAGTAAAAATACTAAAAGATAGGCTTATTCCTTGCAAAACTAAAGTTTTTTCTATTGATTTACAGAAGGATTTTGTAAATACCACTACTCTCTACCCAGTGACCAAGTCATCCGTGGTTCAAACTCCCACCACAGAAGCTGACAGATCAAGAATACTGTAACGTCACATACCAAAATACCTAAAGCCAAGCAAAATAATAAATGTAGATGCATAACTTCAGAGTAAGATCACAGTATCTTTAGCCTAGACTTCCAAAGTTCCAAAAGATTCAGAATTGAAATGCCACATTAATGATTTTGAACTGTTCAGCTGTTAGGTACAATAAAACTCCATTTGTGTACAGACAGCATTTTAAATATTCAACAATTTAAGACTATGACTCAATGGCAGCATAGCAGAACCTTCTGTTCTAATTACAGGAAATCACTTTCCCTATTATCATCTTTTGAAGTAGTGAATGGTGAGATACTGACTTGCTGTAGTACTTTTCAGCACGGAAACACTTTGTAAGGTATTTTATTCACCAGTGAAATGTAGTAACTAACTGTGCCCAAGACTATCCAGTTGTTCTGAACAGAAGAGATTAATACATTCTGCAAAGAATTAAGGTGGCAAATGGTGATTACTGATATTGGAAGTAGGTCTGGATAAAGGTGGCTGGAACTTCAGTTTGGTGTCTGATCTATAAGGTGTTGCACTCACGGCATAAAACTCTCTCATGTCTAGATGGGAATGTGGCTCATTATGGACACATTAGAGAAAAAAAATTACCCCTGCTAAAGCACAAATACCAATTTTCCTTGTACATTTCTCTTCCAAGAAAAGACTTGATTAAACCATGAGATAACCATAGACCAGGATGGCATGGGTATCATCAGCTGAAATTCCCTTTCCATATGTCTGTACAATGTCAGAGAGGGAAGTCTGATTTCCATTTCATTATCTTTCAAATTGTTACTGATGAAGTGATAGTTATTTAGTTGACATTTTATTCCACAATATTAAGAACATGAGACACGTGAATGCATGCATCTGATCCTGAGTTTGTGCATGTGGAAGGCAGAGAAAGAGAGACTTTAAATCAAAGAAATAATTTCAGTTTTAGGTATGAAATTTTAAAAGTCCCCTGTAACTTAAGTAACTCCAGCAACCCAAGTAAAATGATCCCTCTAGAATATGCTGTTCCTGTCCTTTCACTAGAAGCAACTAACTTGAGGTGAAGAAAATGAAGGCCAGTTCCACATGCCTTTTTTACAACTTCAAAGCACCAACCACTCCAAATCTATATACAATACTCCAACCTAAAGCACACTAGAAACCCAGTTTTTAAAGTGGTTGTGCAAGTAAAAGCACTAGATTCTGAACTCGTGCCCTCTGCTATCTGTTGACAATATTTAAAAATATTATCCCGATAATAGACTGTCCCTGTTTTTAAATAATGGAAGACATCAGAAAAAAACACTGGTGTGTTTGCTTTAATATTAATACTGCAATATACACATCATACTGATGTCTGCAGATTAGAAACCTACTGCTGATAAGAGACACTGAGAAAAAGCAAAGTATCCACTCACAAATATGATATTTTTCTGCACTGATCACAAAGATGCCAAAACACTTCATTTTTACATTCCTTTTGTATCGAAGTATTAATCTAAATGTCATAGTCATAGCAGCATGATTGGGTGGCCAGGACAAGTTACAAGTCTGAAGTAATAAAGAAAGGACTGTTGCCATTCTCTAATCTTTGCTCTGTTTTGTTGTCCGTTTCACAAATTCATCCTCATATTAAAACACCGAGCAGAATGTAATTGTTCTGGACTACAGCATTTAGTCTACCCACTAGGTCTCAGACCAGGGTCACTGTAAAACTGTCTGTCAAGGAGCATTCACAGAATCCCAGGCTGTGGTAGATACTAAACAGTTTCACCAAGTTTTCATTTTTTTTCATTAAAATTACTTTTCTGTGTACTGAAGACTTTGTTTAGAATGGCTGTAAAAACTGTAAAATTATGTGCAACTGAGTGGGAGATGATCCTGGAAGCGTGGGATGCCTAATTGCATATCAAGAGGAAATTACACTGGTTTTCTTTTTCCCTTTATACAAAGGTTTGTTTAACCACTTCAGACTCTATTATCCCAAGCCATCTACTATTTTTGTGATTTTAGGTTTACTTTGTCAAACATATTTTTATGTCTTCTTCTAATGTTCTTCAAATTCTTACTGCTTCTATAATTAACCCACTTACAGACAAGTCCTCTACAGAGTTAAGGCTATCTTCCCAAGAGTGCTTTTAACCTGAGACAACTAAGTCAGAATTGAATGAGGCCTTAATCAGCTTCATGCTTATTTCTCTGAAGCTGGAATGGAAAAGTAGAAACGTTTTTCAGTAATATAGTAGTTATTCTGGAAAGGAACATGTCCAGAAGGACAGACTACATCTATATTTTTAGAGAACACCATTATCCTTTTAACCTACCAGCCTTTAGGTTCTGATGTTACACTCTGAACTGTACATAAAACCCCAGAACTTAATCCAAACATTTACTTGCACAACAAAAATATACAGATTGAAAAATTATAGTAATGAACTAACTATCTAAATGCTTTCTGAGAGTAGAACTTAAAACTGACCCTAAGAAAACTATTCCATATAATTTTGAATGAAGGAGAATGTCTACTATGGGCAAATGCTATTAAGATTTGTATATTTTTCAAGGACATTAGTTACACAGTTAACTTACAAGCTCTTCAGAAGGGTAATATTCAGGCAGTAACACTCACAGATATTAGATAAAAAGGTGCATAATGTTATTTTTGAATACCACTCTTTACTGTTTATTGAAAGTGATACTGTTCCAGTAGGACTTTCTTGATGGAGAGGAGGTGGCCCAATTATAAAGAGATCAATTACAAAATAAGTGGTCTCAGACATCTTCAGAAGGCCGAAAAACAAAAGATATACACACACATATGCAAACATTCCTCCTATTTTCCAGATATTTTAGTATATTACTTACTATTTCCATCAGGAGAAAACCCTTACTGTTAGCTAAGTATCTTAAGATTCTGAAAGTCAGATATATGCCATGTTTACTACTCATAATGTTAGATCAGTACTTGTTGAAATGCATCATGGCAACTCTGGGATTTATTTCTAAAAGTACTCCTCAATGGAGTAAGGATGCGAAACTTTATATCCTCCAATTTAAGCTGAACACAGTAATCGTGTTTATTTGTAAAAATGACAGAAAAAAATAGTTTTAGTAAATACTTAAATAAGAGATCTCATTGTTTTTCTAAGATTGTGCAGAGAATGCAATACATTAGAAGAGCTTAGGCTTCAGAAAATTTAAAATCCCTCAAGTACTCTAAAGCAATCACTATAAACCACTATGAAACTTACATAAAATAAACTGAAACATTTCATAAGCAAAATCTGAATTCTTGAATGCAAATGTTGACAATGTATTTCTAAAGTGCAGAACGTTTCTCTCTCCCTTCCACTCTCCACTGCTTGCATAAAAGATGCCATAGCTATGAAAACACGCTTAAAAAGTCCTAAGGGAAAAGTTTCCTAGGGTCTTTGAAATTCCTCCTTTTCCTATTTCTTTACAGATTTCTAACACCTACACTGTTCCTGTAGTTTCTCAAAAAAGGTAAAAAGAAAAATACCCTCTAGATATAATCTTTAGATTTCCTATTATACTTCTCAGGTTCCCTTTGGCTTTTGAAATAAATGTAAACTGAAATCTACAGTTATATTGCCAACTGTATTTTAATTTTAGTTAATCTTTCAGCATGAAGAAGTAGATGGTATTTGACTGCGTTATTGCCCCTACTTACAAAAACCGTGCAGGGACATGATTTAAGGAATGAAATAACCTGAAAATACTTCTCGTTTGGTCATTTGTTTGTCTACTTGTGTTTTTACTTAACTGTAGGTACAAAAACCCCATTGCTTCGGGTTCCTATCTCTATGATAAAGAGTACAGGGCAAGGAGCTACCACCTATCTATGTGAAAAATTTACTGCAACATAAACTGTGCCTCCATTTTTCCCTTTTCAAATATTTGAATATAGTTATTCTAAGTTTGTGATTCCATAATTTTCATGGCAAAATCAAGCTGCATTTTAGAACACTTTTTATGTGATAATTTTGATTAAGCAGTTAGACTTTTTGCCATGGATGAATCAAGCTGTTCAGAGGTATAAGGTCATATTATTGAAGGCTCAAACTTATTACTAGCTCAAACTTAACTTTGAGCTAGTCTGTTTACTTTAACGGACCTAACTATAAAACCAAGTGGTGCTCTACCACCTACTTCCTAAAGTAAGAGCTTCACTGTGACACTGGAGCATTTTCCACTGCGGTGAAGTGATGAGGGATAACAGTTCAAATTGTGCCTCCTGCACCTAGGTCTTTCCCTGTATTTTTGTTTCATTGTTATCCTTGGCTCTTCCTCCACCATCTCTTCTTACTATGTAGAATTATGGTAAGAAAACATTAGAACTTTTAATATAATCCTAGCCAGGAGTCACTACAAACTGCTCTCAAGGAAGCATTGAATATCAATGAGAAGAATTGTCTGGCATCGGAATCTGAAAATCTACTCAGCACAACCATCTCTGTTATTCCTAGAAACAGAAATCTTGAATTTTTCTATAGATTTCAGCCTACTGCATGCTAAGATGTTGAGTTATTGGATTGCTCTGCTGCATATTCTTTGCTTAGACTGCATTGGAAAAATCAACACTTTTCAATACACCTTTCCCCAACCACCTTTGCTTGCTACTGATAGTAATGAAAGGTTATGGACCCTCAAGACTGTTTTGTGTGCAATGTTCCTACACTGTTTGCACCAATTTGAATAACCATGGTTTTTATTTAAAATGCTCTTATAGATATTAAGTTTGGCAACTAGTAAGTACTATAGCCCTCTCTAATAATTAACATCCAAAAAATGATGATAGGTATTGGTAACTTATTCTTAAAGTACTTGTTATATTCAACACATGCACTATTATGGAGGACTTAAACTTAAAGCAAAAAGATTTGTGAAAAGGCATATGACCTTCTTCCCACTACAATGGCCATCCCCTAATTAAGCAATGCATCTGATAGTCATTAACAGGAATGAGATAATGAATCACTTTCTCTCTTCTTTGTTAATTTGCTGTAACCAAGCGGCTAATGGATGTCAGAGCTGAGTGATTGCACTGATTATAGTGATTTATAGTTGCAACAAAACAGTTTAAAACCACTCTGATTATTCATGTTAAAGATGCTTTATGTTTTGTTTACTAAATGTTTTATGTTCCCGCTCACGCCCCTCTACACACAATGAGACAGGTCTTCCTGGAAAACTTGAAAGTTCTAAGATTTTTTTATTGTTTCAGAGTAAGGCATTTCATTTTGTTTATTAAAAAAAAGTTTACCCAGTAGAAATGAAAAGCCTTAGGGTGGAAAGAAAACTTCAGTGGTGCCTAGTTCAAAAGAAGATGGAAATAAGAGGAAATAAGGCAAACTTCAAGCCACTTACCTTAGGGCTCCCAGTCCCTTCCTCATTCTCTGCAGACACATCAGTAGCCAGTATCTCTGCTTTGATGATATCCAGAGCCCTAAGAATCCAGCTGTGTTGCCGTTTGATTTGCCTCTGTAGTTCCTTCCACTGACTTGCAATCATCTGCAGCATGTCCTTCAGTCCTTATCCAAAATGAAGGGGAAAAAAGTAAAAGTTATAAACTCAATTGCATCTTTAAATATTATTCTTTATTCAAAGATTTGGCAGGATATTTAAAAGAATAATGCAACAAGAATTTTATTGTATTTTCTCAGCAGTAAATTGAAGCATTACTGTTGTTCATAAGACAAAATTATATTATAGGGCCAAAACATTTATTTTAGCCACCATGTTAAATTTTGATTAACAAATTAATTTTGTTAATTTTGTTTGGTTTGATTAATTTTGTTTAAGCTGATCATTTCAGCAAAAAGAAACTCCCACAAACTATGATTTCTATATAGTAGGAAAAGTTACAGTAATCTCACCCTCTAATATCTAGTCTTTATCTCAAAACATTTAATAGTTTTCCAAATATACTTTTCTTACCTTCAACTCCTGTATTTCTTTAGTTTACACATTACTTGATTACTTACACACTATTTGATTACATGCACTATCCTTCTGTGCTACAGCTTCTATACCTTTTTGGAACTATACATAGAAGTCACTATTTCCTATAGTTTTCACATTACACAGGCCTGTCTGATCCAGTGAAACAATAGAGGCACAATTTGTAACATGATCGGAACACAGTAGACCAAAGGATAACTTCAACCTGGATGAAAAGCATGCTAAGTAGGCCAAAACTGAGATGGCATTCCATAGCAGTTTATGCTGATTAAAACCATATTATCATACAAGTCACACAAACATCTAAAAATATAGGAGGTGGGGGGAACAGAGAAAGGGAAATCAATATATCTCTCCCCCTCCTCTCAATTTGAGGCCTCTGCAGAAAAAGAGAAGCCTAACCAAAGAAAAAAGGTATTTTTAATTTTAACCTATTCCTCATAAATATATTAAAATCAACGTAAGAATTAGTTCAAGTGGTAAAATAAAGTTTTACCAATGCAATTACCCATGCAGAGTATCTAAAATATATATATTTGAAATCCTAATTCATTAACTTAATGTCATTTCCATAGCACCTACATCAAAGCATGTGTCAGTGTGAAGTTTTCAGTGATGTGATTTCAATTGAAACTCAGCTGAACAGCAAGACCAAAATAAAATGAACAGAATATTTGCAGGCAGTATTTCATTTTATAAGTATCACTGCATTGTATGCAGTATATGAAACATTTATAAATCTTGAAGGTCAATCTGATAATGTAAATATTAATAATACATAAGGAAGTGAATATATGCAGTAATTTACAGCAATGCTTCTTCATTCTTTAATAGTCTGGAGACATAAAGACTTGCAATATTTCAGAAGGATTTACCTGATTTGTGAGATACAATAAGCTCAAGAAGCTGACGTCCTTCTTCTACCACTGCTTCTTTTAAAGCACAGTGGCTATCCACATTCAACTTGAAACTCTGCCAAAAAAAAAGAAAAAAAAAAAAAGAGAAACAAACTCAGTACCAGACATTGGAGAGACAGTTATCATAAAACACGTATACAAAATTACTTGCTGCTTTTTATCAAGAACCACAGTCCTATTTACCCAATAGCCAAACTAATTTGTGATACTAAAAGCTATTGATATTTTGGATCTGGGCTCAAAATGTTTCCATTAGATCAGCAAAGTGCATCTGGGTTGAAACAGCTGACAAATCTAGAAATTCATTAAGTTTTATGAAAAGTCACAACCCGTAGGCTATATCTGGAGTAACAGTGTTCTATAAAATACACTAAATTTATGCTACCACATATGAGCTCTGTTTCTTTCAGATTTCTTTGAAATGTTGGTGATAGCACTATTTATGAAATCATAAAAAAATTACAGCATTGAATATATTTGCCTTATGTGCACTCCTACAAATCTATTAATATTGTGTTTCTGAGGTAACTGTCATATCCATTTTCGAAGAACAAATCAGACTGCTTTAGATCTCTGCATTCTTAATTTGCAAAGCAGGTATTTTTCCATGCTTTTTTCACTAATGTTTTTACTAGTTTGCAATATATCTCTGCTTTAACAGTGATTAAAATATTTTATTTCTTTTTAAAATGATTTTTTATTTTTACAAATTGCATTAAATCTGGTAAAAGAGAGAGAAACTGGAAACACAATCAGCTCTATGTTATGCCATTTCATACAACACTGATAACTTGGACAAAGTTGTTAATCATTTGCCAGAGCTTCTCACTCATACTTGCATGAAAGGAAGAGAAATAAAATACAACAAAGACACGGGGTACTTGCTGTATTTAATCATAAATCATGTGCAGGGCTGAACACACACATGCAACTCTCATTCTCTTTGAAATGGCTATGGAATGAATTAAAACAGTATTTGACCCCTTGGAAGAAGAGTTTTGTCTTCTCGTGGGAATGAGTTAACTGGCAGAGATGAAAGGAGACTTTGCAAGTGCACATTTGTAGCTTCTGTTTTTTTCTAAAACTTATTTGTTCTTCTCCAAATACTAGTGACCATGTTAGTACTGAAGTGGCAGACACACAAAATACTCAAAAGCCCTCATTTCTTTCCTAACTCCTGTAGTTAAGCTGATTGGCATAGCAGAAAATAATACTGTCAGAACTGTAATAAAATGATATTCTTTTACAGTATTTGTCATTGTTGCAAATGTTGCTCAGACAGACTCTTAGCAGTCTTTCAGGCAGCAGTGTACCTGACAGTTAGTGACAGAATGTTTTTGAGAGTTTTCCATTCAAATAAAGAGCAATAAATAGAAATTTTGCTACCTTCAGCATTTTGTCTGGCCAAATTTTCCTTGTATGGGCATCTGAATATAATGTTTTTGTACCAGCTGTTGAACAACTAAGAGAAGTTATTCTTCTAAGAGAAGTTAAAAGGGAAATAGAATGCCTAGTTTATGTCTGGCCCTCTCTTAAATCTAGAGTTTTATGAACTCAAATCTAGAAGTTCATTTTTCTACATAAGAACACATCTGAAGAAGCACTGACAATATTTAATTTACTGTTTACTTAAAACAGGCTTGTACTGAATAGTTTGTAATCACGCACTTCACAGGAAATGCACTATGTGTGTGCCTCACACAGCAAAAGAGAACCTAAAGGACCTGAGAGTAGGTTGTGTAATTTCATATAATTGAAGTTGAGTATAGATGCAGCTGGATGTGGCAGTGTCTCGAGATGATGTGGATGTGTTTGATAGGAAAATTGGAAAAGATGAGGTATTCTTTTTCATTAGGAAAAAAGAAGAGACTTGCTGTCCTAGAAAAGATTCATTTAATGTAACGTGCCAGACACTACAATACAGCTTGATTTTCAGGTGCACCTATTAACCAGTAATAATGTTAAAATGAAGAAGCAAAATACGATGAATAAAGATGGGGCCAAACTTTTGTGTTTTGACTAGCAATATTCTCCTTGTGCAAAATTCTGGTTTTATGGATAAATTCTGTGTGGCACAAATACCGTGAACATATATGAAATTTAGCAGAAATAAACTCTTATCAGCACAGGCATCAGAAGGAGGGAATCATTCATATAAGTATAAATACAAACAGACACAAAGGAAATAATCAGTTGCTGTAGTGAAGTATGAGTTTTGGCTTTAGAATTTTATACGTATATATAATTTCTTACGAGTGACAATATTGTAAGGAAAATGAACAAATGGACAAGCCCTCAATCAGTGCGTCAGTGCTCCTGGTTCCTCATACTTGCATGGCTGAAAACTTGACACATGAAAAAGGCAGACAGTTGAAGATGTTAACAAGTATTACATGTATATAAAATAGAGAGATGCAAATTTGCACAGCTAAAGATAGAATCAGACCAAGTATTTGGAATGAAGGCGGACCTTCAAACACAGAGGTCCTCTCCCATCCTGGATATTTCCCATTCCCTACTGTTTACTTATGGCATTTGGAAAATTGCAACTCTAACAGCATTTGACCCAGGTACTCTGCTCCCCTCCTCCTCTGATCTTCCCTGATAATGAATGAAGCCTTTGCATCTGAAGAGAGGAAAGGAGAAGAGGAGGGAAGCCAATTAATCAAAGCCGGTTTTCCAGACACATTTTCAGCTATGGAGTAGTCTAAATATCACACATGAGCACATATACATTATGGAAAATGCATGTGCATTGGCCTGACAGCAGCTTTTTCAACACCACATTAATGCCATTCCTAGCACCACAGTGTATATAACACAGTTTATAAGCTGCAATGAGCAAAATTTCCTTATGAAGTTCTCTGCACTGTTTCCAGTTACAATGCCCCTATATATAAATACCAAGTATTATTATTCAGCAAGAAAGGAAAAGGCAGGAATCATGCAGTTTTATTAAAGCTACAGAACTGTAAATAAAGAGGAATAAAAACTCCAACAGTGCAAGCACAAAGCTCCAGGAGTGCTATCTTCTATGGACTGTATGGGGCAAAGGAGTCCAGCCTTCACAAGATAAAGCTGTCCCTTTACTTTTAGGGAACTGATTGATCCACCAGACAAAAAAACTGCAGAACCTCCATAGGGAAAAGAGCAGCACCTCCTAATCTGTACTGGTCTCCAAATGCACTAAAAATAGAAGAGCACTTCTTCAGATTATAATAATCTCTTCCTTTTAGTTTACCAATCTATACAACTGGGTATAAGAAAAAGTATTTTAAAAAATATTTATCTGAAGTTTCTCCAAGGATTGATTTTATGGCAGTAGATACTTAAATTTAGGAAACTTCTATTGCTTAGGTATCCTACAGTATGTACATACTGAGCTCTGATACGCAATCTTTCACTGTTTTGCAACCCCCTCCTCTTAGCAAATCCTTGTAGTCTGGTAAAACATGACTCAGGTCTTGACATACTCATATCTGCAGTGAGGACAGTAAACTATTAAAGATTTTTGTTTCCAGAAGCAGACAGACTTTGTATAAGCAAATTGGGGTTTTTTTACAACATGTCCAACTACTTATTTCCAGTGTAAGTTGTGTATGTGACACACAAATAAGCAACTGTGTATCTACAATGTATACATAAATACAGATTAGTTTAAATGACACAGAAGTTTACAACTATTGCCAGATTAAGATACTGTATTAAGATAAATACTTTAATTTTCTGAATCACATTTTTAGTATGTGGGGTGTACTAGGGTACACCTAAGACCTAATTTTCTTGAGGCTCATTTTTTATGTTTTTAAATACCTTTGAGAAAAATATCACTGGCTCTAGGGCATTTGTTTTTTAGAGAAATGGTACAGATAAGTAAAATTATCTAAAGTGACCTATGAGTTTAGAATTTGAAATAGAAAGTTTAATTTTAAATTTCCTAATACTCATTCGCATTTTTTAAGAAAACCATAATATTACTAAAACATGGACTTCTATGTTTAAGTACAGTTGAATGTGTGTTTTGGCTAAGAATGTAGCACTTCTAATTATAACACTCAGATATAATTAATTTGTGCAGTTTAGAATGATGGGAACAGTTTATGGTAGAAAAGAAATGGGATTCTTTTACTGAAACAATCCTGGAAGGATAACCAAACTCCCACAAATATTATCAGCAATGTTATGTTTTGGATAGGGGGACAGTTTCAACACACAGTAAATTTCTAAGAAAACGGAGCAACAAATATGTGTCACTTACTTATTAAACATATGCTATACACCAATATTCGCCACCAAAAAAAAAAAAAGTTTAAAATTTCATTTTATTTTTTCAAATTACCAGATTTCATTTGTCTTAAAACTGTTCCTGAAAATTTATTCTTGTATTCTTAATTCACAGTTACTTTTGCAACTCTATTGGTCCTGGAACACTTAACTATGCATTTAGTATTATGTCATTAGAATGCTAAATAGCTTGTCTATGACAAAATACCAACACACCAAGTTATCAAGTACTGAATGCAGCTTTTGGTTAGGGAAAAGTGGCTATCTTTTTTTTTTTTTCCATTGAGGAGTTCTGACCACACAGAAATCCTCTGTTTGGTCACTGCCTAGTATCTAGATACTCAATAACCTAAAAACAATATAATAATAATGTAGTGGTATTTTCATACTCCTGAACACTATATACCAATGACATTCAGTAAGCAAAAAAAAACCCACAACTATGTAAGCTGCCCTTATGTTAACGTGGAAAAGGTCATATATTTAGCATTCTAATAACATAATATTGAATGCATAATTAACTGGTCAATGGTTATAAAATGGATATTCATATGTGATTTTTACATGGAAGAAGATCCTATCTTCTATGAAATATTGCATTTCACACATTATATCTACAAATATATCATTGTATCGGGTTTGCGCGGCCAGGTTTTGGTAGCAGGGGGGGCATAGAGGTGGCTTCTGTGAGAAGCTGCCAGAAGCTTCCCCCATGTCCCACACAGCCAATGCCAGCCGGCTACAAGACAGACTCGCTGCTGGCCAAGGCCGAGCCAATCAGTAAGGCCTCTGTGATAACATAATTATGAAAAAGGGGAAGAGAAAAAAAGCGGCACACTTTGCAGCTGGAGAGAGAGGAGTGAGAAGATGTGAGAGAAACAACCCTTGCAGACACCAAGGTCAATGAAGAAGGAGGGGTAGGAGGTGCCCCAGATGCCCGAGCAGAGATCCCCCTGTAACTTGTGGTGAAGACCATGGTGAGGCAGGCTGTCCCCCTGCACCCCCTGGAGGTCCATGGTGGAGCAGATGACCACCTGTAGCCCGTGGAGGACCCCACACTGGAGCAGGTGGATACCTGAAGGAGGCTGTGACCCCGTGGGAAGCCTGCACTGGAGAAGGTTCCTGTCAGGACCTGTGGCCCCATGGAGAAAGGAGTCCACTCTGGAGCAGGTTTGGTGGCCGGACTTGTGACCCTGTGGGGGACCCGGCCTGGAGCAGTCCCTTCCTGAAGGACTGCACCCCATGGAATGGACCCATGCTGAAGCAGTTTGTGAAGGAAGGAGCAGTCTGAGGAAGAAGGATCAGCAGAAACAGTGTGTGATCAACTGACCCCAACCCCCATTCCCTGTCCCCCTGTGCTGGTGGGGGGAGGAGGTGGAAATCGGGAGAGAAGTTAAGCCTGGAAAGAAGGGAGGGATGGGGGAGGTGTTTTAAGATTTGGTTTTATTTCTCATTATCCTCTTGTCTGATTGGTAATAAATTAATTTTTTTTTTTCCCCCACGTCATGTCTGTTTTGCCCATGCCAGTAACTGGTGAGTGATCTCTCTCCATCCTTATCATGACCTACAAACCCTTCATTATATTTTTTCTCTCCCCTGTCCAGCTGAGGAGGGGGTGTGACAGAGTGGGCTTTGGTGGTGGGCATGTGGCATCCAGCCAGGGTCAACCCACCACAATCATCAAACTATTCAACTTTTTAACTATTGGGAAATATATTATTTAGGAAAGCCTCACATTTTTCATCAGGGATATAACGCCTACTTAGTAGGAGAAGTCACTAGGATATGTTTTCCTGGGAATTAGATGTTACATGTTAAATGGTTCCAGTCAATGTCTCCTTAGTTCATATTTTGCATAAAACCTAGATGACTATAAAGAATTTTTTATTTTCTTCATTTCTTTTAAGCTGTACTTCTATCTGAGTGAGACTCCACCTGTTAGCCAGAACACAAGCACTATGGAAATGCTTTGTGCAGCTCCATAGTCAA
This sequence comes from Caprimulgus europaeus, assembly GCA_907165065.1. Next base: position 29,624,715 of record OU015532.1, read on the forward strand.
GGTTGATTTTTGCCACAATAGCAGAGACTCTGCCTTTGCTTTTTAAGGAGAATACGGTGAATCCTCCTCTGAAGCTGCAGCACCTACTAAGGGTCTTTTTCTTCTCTCTCTAAGACCGAGAACATGCCCTCCCTACAGCAAAGATGGCCAAAGGGTCAATTATGCTGACGCAGCTTCCCAGATAGAACTTTGGTGGGAACACCCTGGTGTCAGGCTGCAGGATTTGCCTTACTGTGGGTGTGCCAGTACCTGACAGTAGTGAGAGCACAGCTGTGGGAGGTGTGCCCATGTAGAGGAACTCCTCCACTTAGTGTCAGAGCTCCAGGAGGAGGTGAGTAGGCTGAGGAGTATCAGGGAGTGTGAGAGCGAGAGATAGACTAATGGAATCACGCCCCACCTTCCCTGGGACAGACCCGACAGGCAGACAGGACACATGAGACGGAGGATTTCCTGTCTTCTCTCCACCTGGCTGAACATGGTGAGTTAAGGGATACAGGCAATGGCAACAGGTTCCTGCATCTCCTCTGAGACCACCTCACCTTCCCAGGTGCCCTTCCATGAGAGATATAAGGCTCTGCAAGTGGAACTGAACAATGATTTAGGACAACAGTTCATTGAGCTTGGAGGTGCTGCCAAGGTTAAGTTGGTCTATGCCCTGCATCAAAATTGCTTCTATAAAGAAAAAAAAATGGGTCATTCCCATAGGAGACTCCCTTCTGAAGGGAACAGAAGGCCCAATATGCAGACCAGACCCACGTCTTAGGGAAGTCTGCTGCCTCCCTGGAGCCCAGGTTGAAGATGTGAAGAGAAAGCTTCCTACCCTGGTACATCCCTCAGATTACTACCCATTGATTTTTCAGGTGGGCAGCAATGAAGTTGCAACAAGAAGTCCAAGAGCAATCAAAAGACACTTCAGGATCTTAGGATGATTGGCTAAAGGTTTCTTGCACAGGAGTTAGCAGGGCTCACTGAAAGAGCTTTGAACTAGATTTGAAGGGGCAAAGGGATAAAAGCAGGCTTGCTAGAGATAAGCTTGGGGGTGGCATGCCAATGTTTAAGGGATGGTGTGCTAGCGAGGTCCTTTGATCTGTCATCTCAGTGGAGGTAGGGGATGGAAATCCATGCAACAGCAAAGACACAAGAGTTATTGATTTGCTAGAAACTATGGAAGTGCCTGAGAATGGTCACAAAGGAAGTAGAGCTTTTCCCCTCAAAAGGTGGAGGGATCCATAGCCCATCTAAAGTGCATCTACACCAATGCACACAACATGGGCAACAAACTGGAGGACTTGGAAGCCATTGTGCAACAGAAAAACTATGCTCTAGTTGCCATCATGGAAACATGGTGGGATGACTCACACAACTGGAGTGCTGCAATGGATGGTTATAAACTCTTCAGAAGAGATAGGCAAGGCAGGAGAGGTGGTGGGTAGCCCTGCCTGTTAGAGAGTGTTGTGACTGTCTAGAACTTGATAGTGACAACAGGGTTGAGTGATTATGGATAAGAATCACTAAGAAGGCCAACAAGGCAGATATCATGGTGGGAGTCTGTTACAGACCACTGACCCAGGATGAAGACGCAGACAAAATACTCTATAAGCAGCTGGAAGAAGTCTCAAGATCACTAGCTCTTGTTCTCATGGAGGACTTCAACTTACTAGACATCTGCTGGAAATACAATACAGGAGAGATGAAACAGTCTACGAGGTTTCAGGAGTGTGTGGAAGACAACTTCCTGACACAGCTGGTGAGAGAGCCAACTAGGGAAGGTGTCCTGCTGCACCTGTTCTTTGTGAACAGAGAAGGACTTGTGGGTGATACGATGGTTGGAGGCCATCTTGGACACAGCAATCATGAAATGAGAGAGTTCACAATTCTTGGAGAAGTAAGGGGGGGAGGCAGCAGAACTGCCACCTCAGACTTTCAGAGGGCAGGCTTTGGCCTGTTTAGGAGTCTGGTTGACAGAATCCCTTGGGAGGCAGTCCTGAAGGGCAAAGGAGTCCAGGAAGGATGGACATTCTTCAAGAAGGAAATCTTAAAGATGCAGGAGTAGGCCCTCCCCATGTGTTGAAAGATGAGCTGGTGGGGAAAAGACAGGCCTGGCTGAACAGGTTTTGGCTGCAATGTAGAGAAAAAAAAAGAGAGTTTATGATCTTTGGAAGAAGAGGCCACTCAGGAGGACTACAAGGGTCTCATGAGGTTATGCAAGGAAAAAATTAGAGGGGCCAAAGCCCAACTGGAACTTAAAACTGGCTACTGCCGTAAATGTTTCCATAAATACATTAGCAACAAAAGGAGGGCTAAGGAGAACCTCCATCCTTTGTTGGATTTGGGAGAAACACATTGACATAGGATGAGAAAAAGGCTGAGGTGAGGTACTTAACGCCTTCTTTGCCTCAGTCTTCAATAGCAACACCAGTTGTTCTCCAGGTACCCAGCCCCCTGAGCTGGAAGACAGGGATGGGGAGCAGAATGAAGCCCCCCCAATCCAAGGGGAAACGGTTACCAACCTGTTACACCACTTAGACACATACAAGTCTATGGGGCCAGATGGGATCTGCCCAAGCACACTGAGGGAGCTGGTGGAAGTGCTCACCAAGCCACTTTCCATCATTTACCAGCTGTCCTGGCTACCTGGGAAGGTCCCAGTAGACTGGAGGTTAAGCAAATGTGATGCTCATCTACAAGAAGGGCCAGAAGGAAGATCCAGGGAACTACAACCCTGTCAGTACCAGAGAAAGTTATGGAGCAGATTATCTTGAGTGCCATCACGTAGCACATACAGGACAACCAGGTGATCAGGCCGAGTCAGCATGGGTTCATGAAAGGCAGGTCCTGCTTGACTAACCTGATCTCCTTCTGGTAACCCTGTTAGAGGATGAGGGAAAGGCTGTCTACCTAGACTTTAGTAAAGCCAGTGTTTCTCCGGAAGAAACTGGCTGCTCATGGCTTGGGTGGACATATGCTTCACTGGGTGAAAAACTGGCTGGATGGCCAACACTGAAGAGTTGTGGTGAATGGAGTTAAATCCAGTTGGTGGCCAGTTACAAGTGGTGTTCTCCAGGGCTCATTATTTGGACCAGCTCTATTTAATACCTTTATCAATGATCTGGACAAGGGGATCAAGTGCACAGTCAGTAAATTTTCAGACAACATCAAGTTGGGTGGGAGTGTCGATCTGCTTGAGCGTAGGAAAGCTCTACAGAGGGGTCTGAACAGGCTGGATCGATGGGCTGAGGCCAGGGACATTGTGCCACTGTAGATGTAGATCAGACGTACAATGGTTTGACTGCTCAGGCAATTTCTTTGTGTAAGTTTATCATTTATTTAAACATAATATTAACTGAATATTCTGACTTTAAAAACTTTAGTAATGAGAAAATTATAGCAACCCTGGTAATGATTTTACCTTCTGATCACTGGTAGGCATTTACCACCTTTCACTTGATCTGAATGCACTTTTTGCCTGGGTGGACCAAGCACATTTATGAAGACAGAAACTAGTGGGAGTTTAGTGAAGAGCAAACAAAATATATTTAAAGATGGAAATGGTGAAATATTGTAAGAAATAACCAAGACTGACTAAATTATGATTAAGAGAAAGGACCATTATTATCTACTTATATTCCATGAATCTGAACGCCAAGCAGAAAGAAGGATTACTAGCATAGTACAGAATTAGAGAATATAGTAGATGGGACTAATGGAATTAAATTAAGAAAGAGAAAATTTAAGATAAATACCAGTGAAATTTCCTCTGAAAGTCAGATCTGTTACTGTGTAATAATCTCCTAAGGGAAACAGTGAAAACCGTGATCCATTGAGACCTTAAATCTAGACTGGATAAAAATGTAAGAGTAAGGACTGCAATGTAATGGGCTGACAGAGCAGTAGCCTAGGTCTTTCACATGCCACAGAACTTGTGATGGGCCAGCAAAACTAAGTACAAAAGGGCAGGCTATATCTCAGTAGTCCTACAGTAATTCATACTTTTGTAAAACCACTTAACTCCTTTCTTCTCTGTCACAGCTTCTGCCATTCCAGGCAACCAATGTTTTTTCCCTTTGTTATCTCTTAAACATGAATAGCACAATCTTCCTCACATTAAATACTTTATGTCCCCCAATTTCTCTATCTCATTCCTCATTGTGTTTGTCATATCTTAGGTAATTTAGCCAAGCTTTGAATGAATAATTTTAGACGTGGAGGAAAAGGATAGTCAGCCCAACTCTCCAGGAAGCCTATTTTGCAGATTTAGTTTAGAAGGCATAAGGCTATTTTTGCAGATATTTCATATTTTAAACTCACATAAATTCTTCTGCTGCCAACTGTAATTTCTTTTTTGTGTTTCACTACATAAATTTCTATTTGCTTCTGTCTGTCTAAACATCTTACATTGTAAAAAAAAAGTTAACGTGAGGCTTCCTAAAATTAATTTCAATTTGTTTATTATCAAGAGACAACAAGGAATGGAAGAATACTGGCATGAAAGCACACAGGCAAAACCACTATCCGATGAAACAATTGCTAAGTTGCCAGAAGCATGGTAACCTGCACATCCAGTCCACCATATATAATTGTCCTTGACCATTTCTTGTCTCCTTAAGACACTCAGGAAATAATCTGCAGAAGTCATGCCTAAACTGTATTGTCTTACTACATGCAGAAAAAGCCAACCAAGAAAAAAGAGCTTTCCAACCCAAAGATAAATTCATGAGGTATAACAGCCTTGAAAAATAGGTAGTTACTAATGGAGGAAAAACATATATTATTCAAATATAAACTTACTAACTTACAGACCAAAAAGCACTCTTTGACAAAAAATAATATTATGTAGTCTTAGAGCAATCCTTGAAGGACTTTAGTTCTACTAAATTTTCAGGGGAATATGAGGAAGATGTAATTTGCTTTTTATATATGTACGGATAAAAGGTTTTATTCAATTTAAAGGTGAACTAAAATGTCTCCTTAGCAAAATATATCTAATAAACTGAGATCCCAAATTATTAACCCAATTCATCTGTAGAATTAAAACATTTTTTAAAAAATCATAGAAGATACAAATAAAAATGTTACCAATCAAGATCTCCATTCATGCCCTGAATTTTCTCTATTTCTGCTGAAAGCTTTGGCATTGCAAATATCAAAACACAGGCAGCAATTGTATTACATCTAGTACTTAAAGCGTGAATGATATTATGCCTCTGAGAGACATAGCACAGAACCCATGGGAGTGGACTATAGCTCTTGGCAGGTAAGTAAAAGTAAATAGAGTTTAAATGATGCTGAAAGGGTGCTTGTTTGCCCTTTGAGATCCTGGCATTATATTCCTTTAATTATTTCCAATCTCAGAACTTTTTAAAAATAAATTTCATTTGACTTTCAAAAACAAATTACAGACTACATCTATATCGATCGTACTGGCATACTAAAATTTCAGGCAATAGCATACACTTTAATAGACATAAAATTTATTATTAACAGAGTTTCTACATAAGGATTATGCAATTTATTAATAAAATCAACATTACTTTCAAATAACTTTTTAAAAGGTGTTTCAAGAGTTGTTGTAATGATAAATTAGTGTAAAGAGCATGATCAAGTTGTCATTCAATGCGTGATTATCCTGCAATTGCTATCAAGCTTCTAAGTTAGAACATATGTGAAATACTTTTTCACTGAAATTTCCTAATAAAGTTAGTTCAAAACATTTTATAATGGCAGTTTGATTTCATTATATTATTATAGGGACTGAATACAATTATAGGGACATGCATACAATATCTTCTGCAGGCCAGGTACACAATGGACCCAGTGGAATCCCTAACTTTCACTGCTCAAGGTTACAGTACCTGTGTTTTGGGATACCTCAGCACCCAAGAGCTTTACAGTTTTGGGTGGTGAGACATGAGAAGGGATGAACATTTTTAACAGTGCCAAATCAAGTTATCCTGCCTTGTGCAGCTTCACCCACAAGTGCAAATGAATTTAAACATTTCCCAAAGTCTGTAAAATCTAGGGTTTAATGTGCTCTATGACAGCGTTTGGCCTTGTTTTCTACGAAAACTACATCAGGTATTTAATACACACTCAGAGGAATATACCACCCTCTATATTCTTCCATGTAAAAGGACACTGTTTTAAGGATCTTACTGTTCCCTCCTCCAAAGCAATAAACATTAGCTTAAAAATATCCTGGATATCAGTGAAAATAAAATTCTAGTTTTTTAAAAGCTCAAATGTCATTAATTAAAAAACCAACAACAGAGCAATACAGTGGTTCTTGAGATATAGATCAAACTTGCTTATGCACTATATTTCCATACACTTAGATCAAAAGACTTCAAAGTCCTCACAGGTGATAGAGTTTAGATTTTGGACATTACAATCTTCTCTTCTTCAGTAGAACAATTAGAGCAACTTTAGGATTATGTCCTATTATGCTTTGCCTCTGAGTTAATGTCTCCTCTTGTCCAGAGACAGCTGCAGCTCTCAGAACTAGGAAAGCTGGGACAGCCTCCTGTGGAGCTAATTAACTGAAATGTTACAGGCAGGCTCAACAGTGCTAACCTTCATTATGGGCCCTATCCCCTTCCTATGCACAACTATGTAAATTTGGGCTGGTAGAAAAGAAAGGAGTCCTGGAAAGGTTTGAACCAAACAAATTGAACCAAACCAACAAATATTCTTTTATTGTTCACAACTGTGCAAAGTACCTGCACAACATTAAGTATCTACAAATCTGGAAGATAGGTTTAGAAAAAAGTGTTACTCTTAACAGCATTCAAACCGTTTAGTCTCTAGGAAAATTATTAAACAATTATTGCTTATGCTATAGGCTTACACAAAATAAACCTCCTGAGTGGGACTGTGTGGTAATAGCTGGTAGCAACACCATGGGAGAACAGTAAATAGACAGTCCCTTCCTTCATTAAAAACACAGATCTCCATCACAACAGGCCTCCTACTTCTATGATGTTGGCCCACTTCTTACAAAGAAAAGATGTGTGTCAGCTCTGGTTCATTGAATCACCTTATGGGAAACAATTTTAGATCAAGTGCAGTATTACTGTATTGATCAGGACAACAGTACTGTGATGAGCAGGATAAATACCTCTCTTATATACTCAATATTTCTCTTATTTATTCTTAAAAAAAAGTCACTGAAATTCAAAAAAATAGTCCAAACAGTTTAGAAACTTCTATTTTTCCACTGCCAGCACCTGTGTAGTCTCTGGCTTCAGATTGTAACACAGGTATAGCCAAATGTATTAAATGACAACAAAATTTCCTTTTGATGTTCTCAGGCACTTTAACTCAAGAAATAGAAAAACTTACACAGAAGTTATTCGTTTTTAAAAGCTGAATACAATTGACAATATACATGCATTCCCTCTGCTTAAGGTTGACGTCTTACTTCCTGTTAAGTCCTTTTATTTGCCTGTGTTATTTGAAATCTGCTGGGCTTACTCTGTATCTCTGATTGGCATGTTTTTCAGACTGCTTCCTATACAAAAGAACATACATTTTGGAACTCATGCATACGCAAAATAACTTTCAAGATAACAGCATAAAATTCAAAAAATCAAACTAACCAATAAGCTAGACAGATTCAAAACAAAGTCCTTAAAGAAGCAAGAGATTAGTCCACTCATGGTGCTCAGACTCTTCAGCACCATCATCTTGCAGATACTATTGTGTATTTTGAGCTAAAATCTAAATTGGCTGCCACAGACATTGGAAATGCCCATCTAGCAAAAGCACAACATATAACTTAGCCATTTCAGAGACTTCAATACCTTTAACAAAACGTCTGTTACCACCGCTACTACAATGACAGCCAGTAGATTAGCCCAAGGCATGTGTATTTAACCTTATTTTCAATGAGAACAGGTATTTAATATTTCTTTAAGCTGACATTTTTCAGAAAATGAAATTTTTCAGGGAGTTCAGAATGATTTTTTTTTTTTTTTCAGATATAGAAGACTTGTTACAAACAGATGATCAGTTATCATGAGATATCACAGAAGCATCACTACTTCACCAATACATTTTCTTAACTGTGAAAATACAATCTATTTTCTGTATTAAAGCCTTTGCTATTTACAGCTAACAAAGTGCTGAGCCATGATGTGGCCAAGAACACTTACACTGGACACAAAAAAATTCTTACTTCATTTCTCTTTAGATAATAAAACTCTCAAAACTCACATATCTTAAGAAGAATTTGGTTTTGGAATGGAGATGACATCTAAACTTCCTGTACAGAAAATAAGTGAATGCTAGTGTGAATCAACTTGCACAATTTGTTTTGAAATACTGGCGATACTTTCTCTATGATATTTTAAAGACTGTAGCATGTAAAGTAAATATGGTGACTGAGAAAGTTAATGGAATAATTCTGGCCTAAAAAGCACTTTAATTTGGCACAAAGCTCACAACTAAATTGAGGTAAAAATTAGAGACATGGATCGCACAATTTATTAGAAAAGAAACCCAAGAAATTCTGATTCATGGAAATGATCATTTAGCATATCCAAACAACACTCTGTACTGCAATGACTCCATGCAATCCTAGTTACTTGTACTTTCTACAGAACAATATTTGCTATTCTAGTTTCAACTAAACAGAACGTATCTTTTTGCCTAAAACGCCCAACAAATAACCCTGGAGTGAACAATTAATTACTTTCAAGGAGGCTATCCTCCTCCATTCTTCCCATGAGTGACACACCATTCCTCTTTGTGCTATCTGGAGAAACATGAAACCACTGTCTGCCATCTTTTTTAAGGATATCTTATATCCACAGTTACAATGAGAGTAAAGTGAAACACTGAGATCAGCCCTGTGGAGAAGGACTTGAGGGTATCGGTGGATGAAAAGCTGGACATGAGCTGGCAATAATGTGCACTCGCAGCCCAGGCAGCCAGCCATAGCCTGGGCTGCATCAAGAAACTGTGGCCAGCAGGTCAAGGGCAGTGATTCTGCCCTTTCACTCTGCTCTGGTGAGACCCCACTTGGAGTACTGCGTCCAGTTCTGGTGTCCTCAGCACAGGAAAGACATGGACCTGTTGGAGTGGGTCCAGAGGAGGGCCACAAAAATGATCAGAGGGCTGGAACACCTCTCTTATGAAGAAAGGCTGTGAGAGTTGGGGTTCAGCCTGGAGAAGAGAAGGTTCTGGGGAGACCTTATTGTGGCCTTTCAGTACTTGAAGGGGGCCTATAAGAAAGATGGGGACAAACTCTTAGCAGGGCCTGTAGCGGTAGAACAAGGGCTAATGGTTTTAAACTAAAAGAAGGGAGAATCAGACTACATATAAGGAAGGAATTTTTTACAATGAGGCTGGTGAAACACTGGCAAAGGTTGCCCTGAGAGGCAGTAGATGCCCCATCCCTGGAAACATTCAAGGTCAGGTTGGAATGGCTCTGAGCAACCTGATCTAGTTGAAGATGTGCCTGATTACTGCAAGGTGGCCAGGCTAGATGACCTTTAAAGGTCCCTTCCAACCCAAACTATTCTATGTTGCTACTATTTGCACCGCTCCAAATTGTTAACTTAAATATAGGCAGGTTACGGCCACAGTCTTACTCAAAAGGGTAAAAGGCAACAGTCACTTTGAAAGAAAGTACATCATCCTGGGAATCTCTGACCATTCTTTAGTTGTTTTTGAAGAAAAAATTAAAAATCTATCATTAGTCTCTCTCTATATATATATATACACACACACATCTTCTACGTTCCCTGTACTTTATTTCATCTTATAGAAATTCTGAAGAGTAAGAATTGTAAGGACAAAAATGCCTGACTACTAGTTCCAAATTTCTAAGATCTTTCCTCAATTAATTTTATCTCCACTGAAAAAAAGTTTGTCAACATCTACTAATGATGCAGGAAGGATTTTAAAAGTTCCATCCAGCTTTTCAAATAAGTTTAAAATATTTTCCATTTGAAGGTTTCCATTTAAAATCTCGTATTATCTATCTCTAAGTATGACACTAGACAGAGAAATGGCTTTGGCCAAAAGACCTAAGAGCACACCACAGTAAGACGCAAAATCAGGAGTTGTGCAGCAACAAGAAAACGGAGTTCTGTGTTAACAACAATGGGAAAAGCAAAGACTACAGAATTAAAAGTCCCAGGCCTCAGTAAATACATGTAGTGCCTTTCATCTAAACATTTTTATCAGTTGTTTTCCACATTTCCTCATTTTCTAGTTTACTTCTTTACCATGCTAAAACAAAGCATCTTCTCGGGTCAGGGATAAAGAGTGGCAAAATGTCTGTTTTAGCAAACTAAAACGGTAAAGAGCAACGTGGTGGATTCTTATTTGTTGAGCTGGTAAGAAAATCTGTTTGGTTTCACAAGCACAGCAGTACCATCTAGACATGCTCTTAGCTCCTAAGCTGCCTTCAGGATACTGTTTTTGATGAGAACTGATTTGCATACCACCAAGTCTATGCTTAGAGTCTGCTAGTAGCTGATTTTGATCAAGGTGCCAAAGGGCAAGAGTCAGCATAACAGAAGAGCTACAAAAGATAAAGTGAACCAGAAGCCATTTCCAGAAGTTCCTTTTTGCTAAAGTCAATGAAGCTGTTTTTTCATTAGAAAGTGATTTGAGCCTAACTGTTCACAAAATTCAAAACCTGCCTCACTTTTTTCTCTAGTAGGGCTGACTTCATTTCTGCTGAAAAAGATCCCTGTTTTATGAAAACATATGAGTCTTTTCAACGTCTGCTGGCTTGAGTGGCTACCTGCAGGGGTGCCAGAGGTTTATGTGGTGGCAGCTTCATGTCAGCCCTCCTATAAGAACGGGAAGCCCACAGCTCCCAAATCAATTCCACCAATGTTACTCAGTTGTGAAGACCCATAAAACTGAAAGAATAATTTCAGTCACAATTCCAGGGGTCTCTGAGAGCATTTACATTGATGGCTTCATGCTCTAGAGTCATCTAAAATGAAGCATATAGCAATTTCTGTTCTGCAGAAAATCAGGGAGCTGGGTTTAAAAATTTGCAAAAAAATTTGTCCTCCCTGCTGAAGATTGTCTATTTTGGCACACGTTCCAGATGTAGACTACCTATCAATTTGTAGGAAAAAAAATCATATTCTTTTCCAAACTATATGGTTACTCATCATGGCAAAATCTATGGAGTTTAAGTTATAACTGTGATCTAATAATGAAATTCCAATTTGCCCTACAAGTAATAATTATAATTGTGGTGTATTTGTGTATCAGGGCTGTGTCTGTGTGCACACATGGTGCACTTAGTTGTGAATTCCCTGGGTGGCCCCAGAACTCTCAGCTAGTCTCTGCCCAGATGAGATAATGGGTTAATTTGGAACAATGGACCAACTTGAGGAGAGGCTGCCTTCCACCTTCACAACAAAGTGCTTCACTAATTATTTCAGGAGCTGTCCAGTTAGGACTTTCAGACAGATGCCTGAAGGCAGCTCTTGCCAGGTCAAGAGCAATAGACAGACACTACTTGTATGTTTCAAAGTGCTGATTAACATCGTGGGTGGACAGTCTTGCCAGATCAGGTACAAGAATTAACTAGAACAATAGTTTGGGGAGTTCTACTATTTTAAGCTGAAGATGTCATGTAAGGACACTGATAGTGGAGACTTGTATTGCCATTCTGTTCAAGAGATTTGACTCCTCATGTGAGCATTACCTCATGCAAAGATTCTAATAAGTTGGTGCGGAATGTTTCTTGTGGTGGTGTGGATTTTTTAATAAACTCACGCTCTTTAAATCTTTGCCACACCATTTCTCAAAATGTCAAAGATGGAGAAAAGTGAGGCTGAGTGAGAAGAGACTTTAAAATTCAACCCTTTATCGACAATTTACATTGGGACCCTAAAATGTTAGTCAAGAATTTCACGTACCTAAAAATTTGGAGGTTGTTCACAATCTTGTCCTTGTTTCCTGTGCAACACTTTTCCCAGCCAATAATGAGAAAGGGAACAAGTACATTTTTCTATTTTCCTGCTCCCATATTTTATTTTCTTAGATTTCGACAGCAGAGATTTAATTCATGAATGCAAAATATTCTCTTTATGGCACTAATTTTGTTATTGCAACAAACATATTTCCAATAAAACAATATCACAGGAGGTGAAATTGATAATTTGTGCCAAAGGCTAAGGCCTTGTCTCTACTAATAAAAGTAAATACACTAATCTACACTAAGTTTTCACTCCTTCTATGACCAGAAAATCTGCACCAGTGAGGAATCATAGTTATGAGGTTTGCTAATGCAGATGCAGTATATAGAAAAGAGCAAATGCAGATGCAATATATAGAAAAGAACCAACGCATTTTCTTTGTTTCCAGGTTAGTTTGTTACCAGTGTCTGCACTATGAACCTGTACTAAGCCCCATTTACTTCGGCAAATGTTAGGTGAGTCTGACAGCACGTATAACCTGACTGGCAAAAGAAGAAAATGAGCAGTGCAAGTACCCTCACAAAGACCTTGATCACCATTGTCTTACAATGCTCAACCAAGGGAAATTTTAACATAGAGCTTAATGTGAATTGAAGTTCATACTCTTCTGTTTAAACACAGATTAGGATTTCTGACAGACAAATGCCACTGAAAAGCTGACAACCTAATTAATACAAATAACTATCTTCCCCACTATAAAAAAGTTCTATATTTTCATAGTTCAATTCTGCTGTGTAGAAATAAATATGATAGCATATGTTTTCTGAAATCCAAAAAGAAAAGTCACAGTTACTTTTTTTAAGGTCATGCAATAATTTTTTCACTGGCTATATATGCCACAAAAATAATTATAACATTGTCAAATTGAAACTGAACTGTTCTTTGGACATTGTTTCATAACACTGTCATCTTAAAACATACATAGATTTTCCTGCTCCAAATATATGCAGATATATAGAGTACAGCTGGGAGCCTAAGTACTTACAGGGGAAAGTGAAGTTGTACAGGTGCCAAAAATACTCATTTATTCTGACTACCTCTAGCAATGAAGGAGTTGCCTCTTGCCTCTGGGCTAATACTCCACATTCCAGCCTGATAGATGGTTTTGGCCTCACCTCCCACAGAACCACAAGGGAAAGTTGGAAGTCATTTGCCTGTGAATGAGCTGCTGTGCTCCTCCCCATGGAAGAAGGGGAAAAAGAAAATGACTCTGACAGAGACTAAGCCTGGTGATTGCCTCGTTCCTGGAATAAGTTTTTTTTTATCTAGTCAAGAGCGAAAACTGCAATTCTACTCATAAAAACTCATCTTTCAAAAACTTGAACGTTGCAGAGAGAGAGGAAAACAAATTGAAATGACCAATGCCTTTTCTGAGGTCTGATCTTATGATGTGCTCTGGGTTTTCAGAGCACCTGTAAACACAATGGGAATCATGTGACCAAGTGTGTGCACTACAAAGCAAAAATCCAAATTCTGCCAAAAAATCCAAAATCCGCAACATAAAGCAAAAATGCAGTGTCTTTGTACTGCATTTGATAGACTAACACAGTGGGCACTTAATCTAGTGGCTTCCCAGCGGCGCTACTACAACAGGAATGTTTAAGAACAAAAGACACAAAAGAGTTTTTCTTTATAGCTGAAATTCTGAAGACAGTTTTCAGTTCAGTTCTAATCATATATGTGGTTAACATACACTTAATTAATTTAATAACAGTCACTCTAGCATTACGGTAGGGATTAGGATGTCATTTTTTCCTGTAATGCATCATGTGACTTCCTGGGACAGTCAAATAATTTTTCACCATCAGATTATCAGAGACTGGAAATGAGACTGAAGGGGTTGATGCTCTGATGTGGGTTCAGCTAATGCACTCTTTTATTTAGTTGGGGTGTCTAGCTCATGGCTCACAGTAGTGTTATCACCAGGTCTTCTTCCAATATATACTGCCAAGAACCTAAGATTTTGGCAGAGGCAAAGGGAATTTCTTAGCTTAATTTCCCATTCTTTCTTTTTTTTTTTTTTTTTTTTTTACCAGCTAGAGTAGCTTACCAATTAAGATACCTACCCACTGAACAGCAGACATTGATCTCTGTTCTCTACTTACAGTGCAAAATTTTTATTTTGAGAACCTAATACCTAGTTTAATTCAGGTCTTTGTTTCACATCCTCATAATCAGAAATAACTCTTGGAAGAATTCAGTGAGTCTCATGAGGTTTATCAAATACTTCTCAATCTATAATTCTAGCCTGTAATATATTCAGAAGATTATTCATCCAAGTGTTTTTGACTTCCACCCAATGTTTTAGCTTTTTGCACAAGAACAGGCTTAGTAACAGTTGTATTAATTACATGACAGAAATGCATATCCAGTAAAATGACTGAAATAATTATTTCAAATATTTTATTTAAATGACTCTGTACTATGTTAAAACTGTGGGGGAGAGAATAACAGTTCCTTACTGCTAAGAGTTTTGTTAATGTTACAGTGTAGTAAAAGTCCTAGAATGATCAGCAAAAAACATCATCCTTTGTCCATTTGCTATAGCCATTTTCTTTCAGTTTTCGAGATAATTTCTGAATTGCAATGTAATTCTGGCTGTATGTTAATTTTTAAAAAGCTATCAGTACATATTTCAAATACAGAAAATAATTTGTTGGTATTTTCATTAAAATAAACTATAATGTTGTAAATCTTACATTAAAATATAGATGCATGCTAGTAATTAAAAAGTAATAATCAAAGAAAAAGCACAGCAGAACACTTCAATTACTGATAGCAATCATAGTATAATCTTGTCCTACCAAGTGTGTCTCCAGGTACAGTTTAAGGCTGTCTGTCTCTGCTTTAGGAGGAGTCCAATTCTCTGTTGTTTCCATGGCTTCATTTAACCAGTGAATGAATTCATCCAGCTTGCTTACAAACCCCTTACCAGATGAGAAAAAAAGAAAGAACAAGAAAAGCATATTTGTTAGTAAAATGACAATCTGAAAAAAGTATGCTCAATTTTTTTTTTAAGCCAGGAAAGTATTGTACAGTAAAATTTTGCATTTTACAAGCATACAAACTAAAAAAAATAATTAGCAAGTGGCTTTCTAGTAAATGAGGAGCAGAATAGTGTTTCTGGGGATAATTTAAGGTGGCATTTGGACCATGAGAGATCCACATGACTGTGATGAAATAGAAAAAACATGAAAGTTTTAGAAGATATGAGGGTGATATATAAAAAGCTGCACACAGATTACAATGAAAATTTAGCTGAAGACCTTGCACTGGGCAGACTGGGTGTAGCATCAGAACTGTTGGTTGAAAAAAGTGCTGAAGAAAGCTGCATTAACAAGGTATATACATCAGGAGACTGAGGGAAGAAACTACTTGTTAGAACTTGGGTCTTGTGATTCCTGTTTTGGTTCATAGGATAAGACCCAGAGAAAAAAATCAAACAGTAGGTGAGGCAGAATATATAGCATTTAGTATAAATATTGTTGATTGCATATGAGCCACACAGATGGTGCTCCTGAGAAGACTGGAGCTCCTGCTTCTCAGGAGCACCATTTATTTCAAGATTAGTACCAATTATATTGTCTGATTAAAAATAGTGGTCCTAAATTTACATGATTGGATGATACTATAGGCACACAGTGAGTACAGATAATTTTACCAAAGTCTTACCCACCACAAAGCAAGAGAGTAAGTGGAGTAAAGTGACCGTGATTTTTATAAGCACCCTGAGAATTAGCTCTGAAGAGGAATGTCCATCTATCACAAGCATCATAAGACTAGATTAAGCTAGGTCTAATACTGGTTATATTATTAGTTATTAACCATGAATTTCATAGCACAGTGAGAGTTTTAATTTCCAGTTGTATAACAACTTGGTATACATGTTCAGTATCCCACTCTCACCACTTTATGTAATGATTTCTGTTTATTATTAGTCCATTTGGATAGCTAAAAGCAACTTGAGCACAAAACTTTTAAAAATTCCTGAGTGACTCAGGAGCCCAAATCCCCTTCTCCAAAGTGGCACATGAAACTGGAATTCTAAATGAGACAGAAATAGGATTTTGAGTAGTTGGCACACAGCTGTGTTACTCAAAGAAGTGTAATGCTAATGATGCAGTTCAAGAAGAGCCATACTTCCTTCAAAATTCATGGTAGCTGAGACATTTTGGCCCAGCGCTGTGCCAAGAAGTAGGGTCCAATAATCAAGTGGCTTCCAGCTGAAGCGGCAGTTCTGAACCAAAGCTAACCTCTGGCAGGACGCTCCAGTGCACACTGCAGGCATGACAGCACTCACTGAGGCACTCTGGAAACTTTGTTTTAATTATTATTTTTTCCATGAGCCCCTACAAGTCTTCAGGATGAGAAGGAGGTTATTGCCATCTCTATTCAAGAAATCTACTGTATCTCAAAGCATTATAAGGAACCCGTATTTGCAGGTTTTGTTGTAGGCTGTTTATCAGGACGTTCCAGAAAGGGAAAAGGAGGACAGGAAAAACAACCCAGCAGATCTGGTGACTGAGATGGTATGCCTCCACTCCGGGGCAAGCAGCGCGGGCAGCTGCATCTCCTCTCTCTCACAGCAACTCACACCACAAAGGCTATGTTTCCTCACATCAAGCCACCGGACAGAGTGGGGGCAAGATGTTCCCCTGGCTCTGTTCCTTGCTTTCTTCCAGGGAGCGTAAGAGGTGCCAGACTGGGAGAAGAGTGGGAGATGTGAGCTGAGGTGGAGAGGAGCAGGAGTAAAGCCCTTCTAGTCCCTTCAATAAATCTCTGCCTGCATTTTAGCAACGTGCTGTCCTTGAGAGACAAGGTGATATGGTAAGCACACACAAAAAAAAAAAAAGAAAAAAGAAAAAAAGAAAGGCTCTCTCTTGTATATGCATCATGTATTTTACGGAGACAAGACACGTATAACATCTCCTGCAGTACTCAATGTCTGTATGCCTTCGAAAGGGGGTGCAGAAACACTGCAGGCTTGCAGCAGCACAAAAACCGACACAGCAACCGAGTCACTCAGCCCCCTCACAAAAGGTGTCCATGTTTTAACGGCTGCTACTTCACACTGGCGCTGGGAAACTCCCGAGGCGCAGGCCCCAACAGGCTGGCGCATCTCCCCTCACCAGGCAGAGGAGGTGGGCTGCAGGCCCCTGGGGGCTCACTTGTGGGCCTGGAAAAAAACAGTAGACACAATCTCCTAGAGAACCACCATGAGCCAAGTAATGGGAGAAAAAAGAGGCAACACCAGTGCCGCCTGGCACATCAGGAGGGCTGCTGGGGACAGGGCGCTGAGGAAGACCCCGGCAGAGGGGAGCCCTGGCCACAGCCAGACCCGGCAGATTTTCTTCTGGTGGGCAGCACAAATCACAATAATCCTACTACTTTTCAAATGATGGCAGTAAAATATTATTGAAACCATTCCAAAAAGCACATCTGTAAAAATCGAAGGGGGAAAGGAAAAGAGGGGGGAAGGAGAAGAGATGGGGAAAGAGAAGAGATGGGGAAGGAGAAGAGATGGGGAAAGAGAAGAGATGGGGAAAGAGAAGAGATGGGGAAAGAGAAGAGATGGGGAAAGAGAAGAGGGGGGGAAGGAGAAGAGGGGGGGAAGGAGAAGAGGGGGGGAAGGAGAAGAGGGGGGGAAGGAAAAGAGGGGGGGAAGGAAAAGAGGGGGGGAAGGAAAAGAGGGGGGGAAGGAAAAGAGGGGGGGAAGGAAAAGAGGGGGGGAAGGAAAAGAGGGGGGGAAGGAAAAGAGGGGGGGAAGGAAAAGAGGGGGGGAAGGAAAAGAGGGGGGGAAGGAAAAGAGGGGGGGAAGGAAAAGAGGGGGGAAAAGAGAGAGGGGGGAAAAGAGAGAGGGGGGAAAAGAGAGAGGGGGGAAAAGAGAGAGGGGGGAAAAGAGAGAGGGGGGAAAAGAGAGAGGGGGGAAAAGAGAGGGGGGGGAAGAGAGAGGGGGGGGAAGAGAGAGGGGGGGGAAGAGAGAGGGGGGAAAAGAGAGAGGGGGGAAGAGAGAGGGGGGAAGAGAGGGGGGGAAAGAGGGGGGGAAAGAGAGGGGGGGAGAAAGAGGGGGGGGGGGGAGGGAGGGGGAGGGAGGGAGGGGGGGGAAAAGAGAGAGGGGGAGAAAAGAGAGAGGGGAGAAGAGAGGGGGGGGAAGAGAGGGGGGGGGGGGGGGGGAGGGGGGGGGGGAAAGAGGGGGGGGAAAGAGGGGGGGGGAAGAGGGGGGGGAAGAGAGAGGGGGGGAAGAGAGAGGGGGGAAAGAGAGAGGGGGGAAAGAGAGAGGGGGGAAAGAGAGAGGGGGGAAAGAGAGAGGGGGGAAAGAGAGAGGGGGGAAAGAGAGAGGGGGGAAAGAGAGGGGGGGGAAGAGAGGGGGGGGAAGAGATGGGGGGGAAGAGAGAGGGGGGAAAGAGAGAGGGGGGAAAGAGAGAGGGGGGAAGAGAGAGGGGGGGAAGAGGGAGGGGGGGAAGAGAGAGGGGGGAAGAGAGAGGGGGGGAAGAGAGGGGGGGGGAAGAGAGAGGGGGGGAAGAGAGAGGGGGGAAGAGAGGGGGGGGGGGAGGGGAGGGGGGGGGAAGAGGGGGGGGGGAAGAGAGAGGGGGGGAAGAGAGGGGGGGGAAAGAGAGGGGGGGGCAGAGAGAGGGGGGAAGGGGGGAGGGGGAAGAGAGAGGGGGGGAAGAGAGAGGGGGGAGAGAGAGGGGGGGGAGAGGGGGGGGGAAGAGAGGGGGGGAAAGAGAGGGGGGGGAAAGAGAGGGGGGGGAAAAGAGGGGGGGAAAAGAGGGGGGGGGAAAGAGAGGGGGGGAAAAGAGAGGGGGGGGAAAGAGAGGGGGGGGAAAAGAGGGGGGGAAAAGAGGGGGGGGAAAGAGGGGGGGGAAAGAGGGGGGGAAAGAGGGGGGGGAAAGAGGGGGGGGGAAGAGGGGGGGGAAGAGGGGGGGAGGAGGGGGGGAAGAGGGGGGGAAGAGAGGGGGAAGAGAGGGGGGGAAGAGAGGGGGGGAAGAGAGGGGGGGGAAGAGGGCGGGGGGAAAGAGGGGGGGAAGAGAGAGGGGGGAAGAGAGAGGGGGGAAAGAGAGAGGGGGGAAAGAGAGAGGGGGGAAGAGAGAGGGGGGAAAGAGAGAGGGGGGAAAGAGAGAGGGGGGAAAGAGAGCGGGGGGGGAAACGTGTGGGGGCAAGAGAGGGGGGGAAGAGGGGGGGGAAGAGGGGGGGGGAAGAGAGGGGGGGAAAGAGAGGGGGGGGAAAGAGAGGGGGGAAAGAGGGGGGGGGAAAGAGGGGGGGGGAAAGAGGGGGGGGAAAGAGAGAGGGGGGAAAGAGAGAGGGGGGAAAGAGAGAGGGGGGAAAGAGAGAGGGGGGAAAGAGAGAGGGGAAAGAGAGAGGGGGGAAAGAGAGTGGGGAAAAAGAGAGGGGGGAAGAGAGAGGGGGGGAAGAGAGAGGGGGGAAGAGAGAGGGGGGAAGAGAGAGGGGGGGAGAAGGAGGGGGGGAGAGAGAGGGGGGGGAGAGAGAGGGGGGGAAGAGAGGGGGGGGGAAGAGAGGGGGGGGGAAGAGAGAGGGGGGGAAGAGAGAGGGGGGGAAGAGAGAGGGGGGGAAGAGAGAGGGGGGGAAGAGAGAGGGGGGGAAGAGAGAGGGGGGGAAGAGAGAGGGGGGGAAGAGAGGGGGGGGGAAGAGAGGGGGGGGGAAGAGAGGGGGGGGGAAGAGAGCGGGGGGGGGAAAGAGGCGGGGGGGAAAGAGGCGGGGGGGGGAAGAGGCGGGGGGGGAAAGAGGAGAGGGGGGAAAGAGGGGGGGGGGGAAAGAGGAGGGGGGGGAAAGAGGGGGGGGGGGGAAAGAGGGGGGGGGGGAAAGAGGGGGGGGGGGAAAGAGGGGGAAAGAAGGGACGGCCGGGCCGCGCGGGGCTGCTGGCGGAGGGAGCGCCGCCCGCTCGTACGCGCGCCGTGCCTGGGCCCACATCGCCACCTGCTGGCGTCACTCTCGACCCCGCCGTGCCCGGCCGCTGCCGCGGCCCTGGAGCCCGGTGCGGTGCCGCCCGGCGTGGGGAGCGGGTTGGCGGGACGACAAAACCAGAGTGTCCCTTTGAGCACACACCCCGCAACAGTTATAGCCGGTATGCCTTAAGGTGCTAGAAAGCGCACAAGGCAGAAGCCTGTCTTTCTCTCCAACAGTGTGTAAGATTAAACCGTTTCAATGCCGTTCCCGCTTCATCAGTCCCAAATCAAACAGTGCCCTGTTGGCGTTTTCCATAGCAGGGCCTACGGTTCCAGCCTATTTGATTCCATGGCCTGATGGCAGTGGGTAAGGAAGGAGCCACGTTCATCCTCCAGCCACTGGCTTCATGGTCCATCCCTGCCTGGGAGGCAGCTCCAGGGGGGAAAGGGAAACCTACACAAATATAATATTACCAACTGCAGTGGCTCTGGAGTTGGAAACGAGACTACAGTTGTCTCCTGCTGCTGAACTGTCCCTTCTCCTCTGACTTTTTGTGGAGGCACAATTGTGGACAGGCTCTGAGATTTCGGCCAGTGCTCGCCATCAGCTGCAGCCTGGATCTGGTATGGACAGTTCCGCTCCATGGAGCCCACTGGCTCCAGCAGGCAAAGGCAGGAGCTGCCCGCTTCCTCCTACTTAGCAAGGGATCATCTGCACTGTCTGTGCTCCATGTCAACCTGTCACAAATAAAAACCTGCGTCCTTAATCTCCTCAAGGCTCATAAGAGAAGGAAGTCCAAAACATCACTTGGCTCCAACCGAAGGGCCACCACCCCTCCAGGGACTGACCAACACTGAGTCATTTCTGTGTAATCAAGACTGCATTCTGTTCCAACCAACCTGGCTATTAACATTGTACAAGTACTCAGGGACACAAACGGCATTACAGTACTTGCTTTTCTCATCATCTAGGCTACTTCCCAGAATACATGTTTTAAATAAAAGCTTTAGACAAAATATGTTCTAAAAAATAACGGGAAAAAAGTTCACTTACGATACAGAAAATCTATTGTGAGGCTCTGACAGAGCATGAAACTACACTTTGAAAAAACATATTACAACACAAATTATATCAAAACAGAGGATGTGGCTTAATATGCAATCATAAATCCAAATCCAGGAGTACTCAGCGAAAGAAATAAATCAATAGCATGACAAATTTTAACCAATACAGGATATTTTTCAGGTTTTTTCTTCATTTTATAAGATGCCCATGAAACCACTTTACATCTCTTCCTAGAGACTTCTTACATTTCCGACTTTTCTGTGGGAAGCTATGTTTTTCTTTCTCTATATTTCTTTTTTTCTTCATCATTCTTAAGGTGGGAGAGTTTCAACAAATATAAACTTCAGTGTAGCTATGCTAATTTATACCAATTAAGGGTCTGATCTAGACAGTATTGCACATATAATGAAAATACTGTAAAATCCACCCTACTCATGCTTTGCGTAGTGAGAAATGAAACTATTTTGTTTTTCATCAAAACTTTTTGGAGGTTGAAAACCCATAGTCAGACATGTTGAAGCTAAAATTTCTTGTACAAGAAATCCTGAGAGAAAAGAGAGGAACAGAACAGAAAAAAAAGGAGCACCAGTATAATCCAGTCTCTGCCTTTTGACCAGCTGGTTCAGTTTTGCAAATATAATAGTTTTACACTGTGCTAGCAAGTTAGATGTTACTAAAAAACCCCAAGCCCCTACATGACACAGCATAAAGCTATTTTTATTCTATGCTGCTTAGTACAGAAACAAATGTTTCTGGATTGTTATTGGAAGATTTGTAGCAACTATATTAAAGTTTGCAAATAATTACAAAGCTTTTCCCATACCCTGCACAGAAATTTTTTAAACATTAATCTTTAAAACATTCAGCTTTTCATTTTGTTTCATGACATTTTTAGAGATTTTCCTAGGGTGAGGAAGGAAGTTCTAATCATACATCCTTGAACAAAGCTAGAGCAAAAATGGTTTCATTTGAAATTTGGCATGTACAAAGTTAATTTTTGCGGTCTAATTCTATTTGCTCTGGATGGGTAAGAATGAATTTTAAGTACTGGGGGGAAAAAAAAAAGCTCTAACTCAGTGTGTCTGCTTTGGTGTCTTCTAGAATGAAAATATACTTAATTCAATTGCTCTATAGAATTAATGAATTAATTAATTAACTGAAGAATAAAAAATAAATTTGATGGGATTTAACTAAATATCCTGAGACTTCCTCATTAATGACCAGAACACTCAAATGTTTGAAATCATAAAACACGAGAATTCATTTGCCGAGTCACCCAAAAAGGGCAGAGATGGATACACTCAGAGGCCGAAGACATGCATGGATACCGGGCTGAGGAAGGATGTACCTGGAGGTGTGCCTCCCACCTCTGTTCTGTTTAAATATAAGGGCATCCAAAAAAGACAGATAGCCCAGCTGCTGCACAAGGCTGCAGGGCTCCCTGCACCCAGGACAGCTGCTGGGAGGATCTTGGGCTGGTTTGGTCTGGCATGTGGGATAACAGAGTGGGAGAGCAGCTGTGGTGGTGGTGTGCTGCCAGTACAAGAAACCCTGGAGCACAGCAGCGAGGCCTATGGAGGTGGTCAGATGAACAAGTCCCACATGTAATTCATTACATTTAATAGGACTGTGTGTGTTCTGTCTATCCCAAGTGTACGTCAGAAAAATGAAATACTTAAACACAGAAATAGGCGGTTTGGCATCCTAAGCAGTTCGTGCCTGACTCCATTCCTTTTTCTTGTCTGCATTGTCCTCTCTACTCACCACAACTGTTCATCACACCCCACTGTTCACTACCTGCATCCTGCTACTGCCTCTTGGCATGGCCCAGGAGTTCCTCTCTCCCTGTGTCTCTCCAGCTTCCATAGTTCCCTCTTGCACTTTCCCATTGAGATTCAGAAGCCCATCCCATCTCTGGCCAAAGACTGATCTCTTTCAGAAATAGATGTCTGTTAAATTCCCACTTCCTAGTTTGTGGCAGCAGAACCAAGGCCAATGCTTACTGCCATCAAATGAGTCAAAGTTGTTTTCACACCCACTGACCCCTAGCTACATGCTCCTCCAGAGTTGGTGGCACAGCCAATGCTCATGGTCAAAAAAGGACAAAGTAGAGCCCAAGAAGCAATGTTAAGGGCTGTCAGCAAAATAACGAGCAGCTGACTTACTTAAAAACTTCTGATAACAACTACAAAACCAGTGATAACAACATAAGTGCTTATGATACTGTAGAAAAGCTCCAGTCCCTGATGAATCTGTGCATATTCTCTTAGTTTGCCAGGGGTGTTGCTCAGACATGTTCTCATTGGATCACATTTTTCTGAGTAGCACACAACTAAAGCCTCCCAGAAAAGCTTCTACTGTCTCAGTAATGAAAATAATACCTGACTATCAAGTCAGTCACTTAAAATTATGCACAAATGCCTCTCAACTAAGCTAACACCACTTCTTGCACTAGAGCTTTTAAAGTTTCCTAACTTAATTTCAGTAGTTTAATTTTACTTTTATGATACAAGCTCTCTCTTTTTTGGTCAAATAGAAAAGTAAACAAATCTGGTGTTCAATAATTTTAGCACTTCAAATGATCTCATTTTGACTTTGAAGTTCAGCTTTCATTAATTGAATGGAATGGGAAAGGAGGACGTTTCCATCTCAGCTGCAGCTATCACTTTACAAATCCAGCTTTTATTAGACCACATTTAGAATGGAAACAGACTAAAGCCCAGTTCTGTAATTTTGAGCTTTAGCCTAAGAAATAGCACATTTATGGTTACCAAAAAAAAAAAAAAGTGAATTCTTACTATATGGAATTTTCATGGAATTTTTATTATACTAAAAATGCAACTTATGTTTTAAACAGCAGTATCTTAGACATTTTTAGTGTATTTTTGATGTGAGATTACTTTAGATGGAGAATGTGGATATGTGCACTTAAGGAAGCTAGCATTAACATTACCAAAACTATGCCATAAAACACAGAGTACACAACTGCATCCAGTTAAAACCATTATGAAAAGTTTTATGGCCCTCATCCTAGACCAAATTTTGGTTTTGTTTTTTATGAAATAAAAAAATTCCCAGATTTACAGTGTCTACATGGTAACACAATTACTTCAGTACCCTTTAGCTTGTAATTTTAAGCTGTGGAATATTAACACCACTCTGTTTATTAGTCTAACATTTTCATTTAACATGTATATTGGCTTGTACATAAGGCACTTCTGGTCATTGCCTTTGTAAAAGTACAAAGCCCTTCCAGTGACTTGAACTAAAATTAACATCCAATTAAAAGAGATACACCAAATTATTAAATGCAAACATACTAAAATCATCTGCCATGGTAGTTAAGAGTGACAGTGGAAAGTCTACTGAATCCCACAAACCTCAGTGTGGAAGCACCAGGCAATAGTGCTTGTTAAATCACTACCCCAGACCTTTTTTCTCTCCACCTTCCCTTTTATTACACAAAGGGAATTCTCTTCTTAAAAGAATTGGTTATGAGGCTGTGTGCTTAAAAATGAATGTCCAATTTTGTTGCAAGCAGACAGTGTTGTAAAGTTTCTTCCAAATTTACAAAAAGACTGAGCTCACAGAGGGGTCTGTGTACAAGGATGGGCTGGCTCTAAGGGCACTTCTATCACAGAATGCATTAAGAAAACCCTTTGTCTAACCACAAAAGGACTTGCATATTAGTCTCAGGAGGAACACATTCCTGCCCATGGACTTTATTTTCAAAAGGATAAAAGTGCACTTTCTTCATAGGCAAAGGTAAGTCAAAGAAATCCAGGTACTCAAGAGGATGAGGCTGCAACAAACTGCCACAGTCAATTTAATTGGAGTTAGACCCAGAGGCAACAATAAAACCATTAGCAGTACAGATGTTAGGGATCCCCAAGGAACCAAGATGTCATAATGGAAAATATTCTTTGTGTGATATGGTCAAGATTTTGCGGCAAACTGTGAACTCACAGAAACATACAACTGACCAAATGTATCAGTGGGATGGCAATACTTAATATGCAGTTCAGGATACATTCACTGACAAACACTTCAGAAAGAGAACTCAGCAGCTTTCTGCTAAAGAGGTGCCCCATTTGCTCAATTAACCCCAGTCTATGAGAATGTGCAACTTAAATGCTCCTTCCAAATAGGGAAAAGATAAAGATTAGATACTTTTCTCAGTGGCCGTCCATGCAAAGACACATCTTTGTCTTCTACTACATACTGTCTAGTTAAGCATTTTCAAGGTTAACTGTTAAATTACACAAATCTTTCATGAGTGTCACCTCTAGACTTTGTGGCCAACTACCACACACAGAATTTAAAACGACTATTGAATGCATTTTCCCTGACAGGCAGCTATCTAATTGGTGATGATTTATACAGACACAGAACAGAAAGTGGTAGCACAGGATGGTCACTCGCTCATGACTTTTCCTGAGTTGAGAGTCCCCAGGATGCATTCTGATGCTGGAAAACAAGAAGAATTAATATCTAAAAATATAGAGTTATATCAAGCAGACCCAGTCAGACATATCTCAACTTACCAAAGAGATTTCACTGGAGAGCTGAGAGTACTTCTAGTCTTGAACTAGTGAGGATGACAAAGCACAGTTCTTACAAGCCTAGGAAAACGCTACAAATTAACTCTGTTCTAGCTTTGTCCCTAGAAGTTGATGATAGTGTTCTCTTAATTTTTGGAGACCTTTTGGTCCACTAATAAATCAAGAGATTTTGCTAACATTTCCAAGCTATTTTTCCATACTCTATTCTGACTAGAACAGAATGGCAGACGAGATTTTTAAGTTCTCAGTTTCCTAAAGTCTTCTGGGTTAAAGAGCCAGAACACAAAGGCAGGATAGGTTTAAAAAGCACGATACAGAGAAAAATGCAAAATGTTAATTTTTAATTAACTAAAAACAGCTGTGTGAAGACAGTGAACCTGATTCTGCAATGAAAATTTCACTGCCTCCATGGGACTCTTGACTTTATTTCTGCTTCTAGACAAAGAGCAGGTTACACTAATCTGAATATTAAAAATCATTCTTAAATGTATCTCTGTAGATTACTTAAACCTTTCCATGATGTCACAAACATAATTCTTTCATAAGACATGAAGAATTCTTTCATAAGACAAGACCCTATGTCTTGTCTTACCTTTTGCTCAAGTTGAAGATCTACTTTCTATTTAAAAGAACTAGCATAAGGCCTCCACTGTGATTTGAAACTTACAAGATCTAAAAAGGGATATTCTTAGTATCAGCAGATTGGCTGTGGGGCAAAGATAGACACAGGAAAAGTAAGCCAAATGCTTCCTAAACCCTGCTTCTGAGAGGTATATTCTTAGACAGCAGATAAGCTTCCAACATTACTGATAACATTTACACCAGCCTTTTGAAGGATCAGTGAACACCTAGAACTATGGAAGCAAAATCCATGGGCTGGAAGGACACTGCTGGGATGAAGAGATACATGTAGCCGTGAGGCCAAGACAGCTACACATATGAATGTTATACAGCAACATAGGAAAGGCCAGCATCATCGTGACTTTGCAGGTGTTCAAGAGTAGAGAGGACTAGTGGAGAGGAGGGAGGGGAGAGGGAAGACTGTATGATTCATCCATCATTTAAAGAATCATCTGGTATGAATTTAACAGCAATATGGATTGGTTGTTAACCTCCAGAGATGCCATCTGCTCTGATGGCAATAATGCTAGGCATACAAAATGGCTGTTGATCTCTTCTCATGCTGATGTGGCCATGTTTCTACCTGAGATGCAATGTTAACAGGCATAAAGCTAGATAAAATTTTAGGCCTCCTGCATTCATTCAGGTGAGGACAGAGTTCATGCTGAGAAAATATGCGAGGCCTGTGTCATATCTCAAAAGTAGTGTGAGATTCAAAGCACTCCTGGGAATCAAGTAAATACGTAAATTAGCCAATCCTCCTTCGCATGTAAAAATTTTACATATGTCCTCATATTCTAAATGACAGAAAACAATTTTGCTTATCTGCTTCCTAAGTTATCATGCATACTAATTTGAATCTTAGTTATTTTCAGGGCAATATCTCAAATTGTTCAAGTTCCACATCAGGCCACAGTGCGGGATGGCAGCCGCAAAGAGAGAGCTGCAGTCTGGCCTCCGAGAGAACGCGCTTGCTGGAGCGCAGCCTGCGCAAGCCCTCTCGTGGAGACAATCCCTACCACCTGAAAGCCATTCTTGTGCCAGCTAGCTAAAGCATCCTCTCAAGTGGATGAAAGTAATATTGACAAAAAACTCATCACTTTTACATTAATAAATTTTATCATCACTGGGTTATGCAGGCACAGATATATTGGTTAAAGAAGGAATTATTTTCCAGTAATCAGTACTGGCTTTTGTCAGAAAACCTCTGCAGTGTAAATCTGTATTCACCTTTCTAGCTCTCATCTCATTCAGTATCCCCAGTCTGTGTGAAATTTTGAGTTTAACTGGGAAAAGGTTCCTCAGGAAACAATATTGGAGTGAACAATATAAGCAGCAGAAAGAAGAAACAAAGGAGTTAAAGGATACAAAGAGCCTTGAAAATGAGACCGAAACAGGAAGGAAGAACAGACAATAAGGAAAAGAGGCATAAACAGGTAGGAAAATAGAGGAGGAGGAAATATAAACCAAGATAGTTCTTTCTATTTATCTAAAACGTGTGACATTCTCTGTGTCATTGAGATTAAAACAGGCAGGATAAAGCCTTTAGAGTTAAAAGCAGAACAGTCAGCAACCATGATATTGTGAATGAGTGCTTAGTAACGTACAAACTTCTGAATGATTATCCAAATCTGGTCTTCAAAGTTCATTGCACTCCTAGGATTGAACATGTTTCTGCAAATAGATTTGTTCACAAAGAGCAATGCCTGTCACTGGTCATGTCTCACAGAAACTCTCACTACTTGCAAAATAATTTTTTTCTGAGTCGTTTCTTTGCATAAAATCCAAGAGGCCTAAGCAGCAGCTAGGAAATAGAAAGGTGCCCAAAACATCTAGTACAGGATAAGTGTGAAGTTTCTCCAATGTATCACAGCATCAAATATCCTAAACCGAGGCCTTTTTGTACCCTCATGTGACGCTGTCTAAGTCAAAGACTTGCCATATCTAGAGTTCAGCTGAGAAATGTGAATGTTTTTAGGTCACTCGTTTCACTCAGCTGGTAAATCAGGGAACAAGTTATGAACACAATGTCTCCAGAAATTTGTAGCCAGCAATGTACCAGGACAAGAACAGCAAATAAATCTGACTGAGCCAAGAAAGACACTACTAGTAACTTCCAGAAAGAGGGACATAACTCTGTAGCAGCAGCTGGAAGGAGTGTCTGGATTCTGGAGGGACCTCAAGCACAGCATAGGAGATGGGCCTGGTTTTGGTAAAAAATACTAGGCATCACATTGAGTTGCTACATCCTATTTAAAGGATAGTGGCACAATGCTCCAATATATTTACATCTATTTCACAGTCCTAAATTTCTTATTTTGTCTACTCTGAGCAACTCTAAACTAGAATAGAAAATGTAGAAGTTAGTTTCAGACCTGTTGTTCATAAGTGTAAATTTATTATTTATTCTACAGACAAATCTAAAATCAAATCTCCTGATCAGAACTTTCCCTTTTCTTTCAGTATGAAATGTTTGTTATGCAGCACCCTTGATCCAAACTCTGTGGTTAATGTGAGTCTATAATCAGTATCTTCTTTTTCACTGAAGTTAGTTGTCTGACGTGCTTATTCTAAAAATACTGCCAGTACAACTATTGATGTTGAAGCAACTTATGGTGACGTAAACCTACTTGGAAGTACAGCATTGCCTTTCCATGAAATTATTTTAAATGTTGTGTTGGCAACATACCTTATTTTCAGATTGTTTTACAGCTAATATATGAATTGACTGTGAGCTGAACTGCATCCAAAAGATGAACTAATCTTCATTTGCAACTTTTGCATATAATGGCCTCTGTAATATATTAGTATGCAGCTTTATACTGCTCTGAAAAATAGACAGTTATGGATGACTGTCATTCCTTGGCTTGCATACCTTGAGTATCTGGGCTTCAGACAGTGGACTGGGGGTGGACTGCCCTTGTGCAGCTGTTATTCCTGCCGATGGTCAGCTGCTACCTTCCACGCACCCTGCGCAGCACCGGAGGCCACCCGATCAGAGCCATGCTGGCACCTCCCCTAACTGCTCCCAGCATTTCTTTACTCTTTGACCTCATAGTTGCTAGAAATGAACCTCATTCCCCAGCCTGTAATTCCTTGAAAGGTGTATATGATATGCATACACCATGGTTGATCCTGTAGCCTGAAATCAGAGTGGCCGTATGGCATGATGTCAATTAAACAGATTTGTGCACTTACAAGAACTTTACCTGTTCCCAAACAAAGAACAAATTATGATAAAAGAATGAAATTAGCCAAATGGTATATCTTTACTCAATGGCACAAAATTAATTCCACAGGATTTTCAGTGCCTTTTAAATAAAAACTAAATTAAGTATTTTTCATGCAAAATTTTCAGTAAGTTAGCCAGTAAGTGATGGATAAAGGAAGAAAGCCACTATGTTCTTGGCCTGATGGTCACAAAGCAGGATTAAACATTGCTTATTTAAAAATACATAACCATAGTTCTCTAAATAATAACAAAATTGGCAGTTAATATTTGCAGAGAGACAGCATCTCTAAATTTTTTGCAGAGGACAGGGTTTGTTGTTTTTAATATATTTTTTAAAATCTGTAAAAGTGCATGTGAAGGTTATATTTTTTAAAAGTTTAATAATTGGCATACACGCGCTATTACTTTTTAAAATCAGAACAGTACGTCAGTATTAAATTTATTGACAAAAAACGCGTAGCAAAAAATTTGTCGGAGACTACAGTAAAAAGTATCTTCATAAGGATGAAATTTTATTAGTTTACTATTTGTTTAATCTCTGAATATCTAACTATGTTTATAAAGTTGTGAGTATCGTTCATCTGAGAAGCAAATCCCATTTTTCTGTAAAATAGGTGCAGTGACAAGTTGTGGCCTCAAGAGGGAGATATATCACCATGCCTAAAAGTTTCAAAATTAAGGGGAAAAAACTTTTTACTGAAACGGAACAGATGCTGTTTTCTTGTGGGTAACTGCTAAAAATATTGACTTTTGCTATATCATTGATGTGACTTAAGATAAAATGACCACGACTCCCCCCCAAAATCAGAGCGTTCAATTCAGCAGTTCCTATTATACAAGGCTAATTGGTTAGAAGAGGTTAATTCTGTCACCTCACAAGAGATATTAGAATTCTTTGACCCATTGACTTGTTTTGCAGTTAAGATTTATGAGTTTAAAAACAGGATAAATGGTGATTGCCACTATTTGCTAAATATGACAGCAGCAAGGAGAGATTAAGATTCACCACCTCTTTTCTTTACTCTATTGTTATTCCTCTAGTTTCCTGATTTAGCCTGTTATGTGCTCGATTCTTGTTCATCTGCAGTCTCCAAAGAGATCCTGTCACTATTAGTTCCTCTATTAATTGCTTTTCTTTTGCGTGATAGTTCATCTACCTTCCCATTTAGATAGTTTCTTTTTTCAGTGGTCTCTAGTGGGCATTCCTTTGCATCCTTTTTAGACCCTAATTCTGACTTACTTTTTTCATCCCAAAATTTGGATATGTTTACAGATTAAAGTAAATACAGTCTCTGGTCTTTTTTCTTTTGTCTTCATATTCTTTATTTTTAACCCTGGAAGTTTTGTTGTTTCTAACAAATGAATATTATTATTTTTTTTTGTTCCCCGCCCTCTGATTTTCTGTACCTCCAGAGAGCTGTAGGAGACTTGCACTGCAATGCATAGATGAGATTGACTCTAGTTTGGACTTACCTGAGCCAATTTTATGCTAGCTGCTATAGTTCAGTTGCTGCTAATAGTGCAGCAGTATTTACTTTTAAAATTACCTGTGTGTCTTTAGTCTTGTACAACACAAGGAGGAAACACTTGTGTAGTCAGATGCTGGCATCAGCAGGGAAAAAGCAATTAGTAATATTAAGTTACTGTGACTTGAACATCTACACTGCCTACCACCAAAAATCTGTTTGCTTGTTGGTTTTCCCTCTGTCAGCCTGAACAGTTTCCCAACATTTTCCAAGGGAAACCAAAGGCAAATCTAGCCCTCATTCTGGTAACCTTACTTGACCCACATGAGCATCAACGATCAAAACAAGTCTTTACTAACAATAAAGGAATATTCAGATAAGATTCCAGCTTGATTTGCTAAGGACAGCTCAGCTGTTTGTGACGTTTGTCATCTGTGCTCCAAAACCTAAAGCAAGTATGAGAAAACAATTTTTTGCTTTTCTGGTTGTTCAGGATAACTTTCAAATACCTGTGCAAGCATACGGGCCAGCCTGAAACAAGCCTCCAAGGGGCAGTTTCCTGCCCATATTTACCACAAATTATATTCACTCTGGTGTCTAATGATGACAACTGTGATTTCAGAGTCAGCATAATTTAATGTTTCATTTCTGATCATAACATACCAGAAAGGATGAAGGAATTAAACCCATTTGCTGTCAAAACATATAAATATACACAAGAAGAAACAGATATGAACATATTTTGAGGAGTTATGCAATAATCTTACATAAGTGGACTTGATCTTTCTTCTCAGGTTAATCCTCTCTAGACCCTTGAACATTTCTCCTGCTCTGACTCATCTCCAGCATGTACACATTTTAAGGCAATGATGCATTAACAACAGTAGATAGACTGAAATTTGATTTAGGTAGAAGTTAGTAGCAATGTATTATTTAAATAATTAAATATTTAGAATAGAGCACAGTGATTTTGGTATATTGCATCTTTCTGGAATACCCTGTACTTCCTCACAGAAGATACATAAAACATAAGTATCCAAAGCCTAAGTATATTATGTAACAGAACGGCTAGACCTTAAAACATTGGGAAAGGCATATCACTATGAAAATATAAAGTAATAAGCATTCTCTCTCATAGCTCCATATTTACAGGAATATTAGAAAAAACAATTTTAAATTCAATAGTTTTCTGTTTAATAATATTGGCACTTTAAGAAGCCCTAAAATCAATACAGTAACAAGTTAACAGGGTAGCTCAGAAGTTATCTCAAGCTCTCCACAAACAACCCACCCTCTTTTCCCAGTACCTGTCCCCTAGAAGACAGCAGTTATAGAGGATTCACCACAGTAACACAAGAAGATTCCTTTTAAACCACCCTATGCATGTTGAAGTAAATTCCCAATAGCAATTTGACTTCTGTCTGTGTTTTGAAAGCTGGTGCCATCACTGAAAGTTTGCAAACCCAATTCAATGGTTTCTGAGAGCCCTATACTTTCATGAGAGAACTGGAAGCACTGATCAACCCCAGCCAATAAAAATTGTCTCTGCACTGATAGAAGTCAGTCATAAGATAATCTTAAAGTAGATACTGATTAGTTCTCCAAGTTATCACTGCATCCTTTTTAGATCTAAAGCTTCTATTGGCTTTCTAGGTAAGTCACCTGGCACCCACTGTTCACCTTTGAACCCGTCCTTTGCTGAAGTGAGAGCAAGAAGTCCACCCCTTGCAGTCTTACCGTTCCCTTTCTCTACCTTCAGCTCTGCTGCACCCTTTTGCTTATTAGCAGAGATCCAGAAGGTAAGAAACAATCCTTGACCAATTTCTAGAAAGTTTCCAGTTCACTAATAATGTGGATGGCTCTAGTGCAGGATTGTGGCTAGGCTGTGATACAGATGATTAAGACATGACCTTGGGTTGTAAAGCCAAAGGTCACTTAAAGGTAATCTGAGGGACTGCATTAGAATAGGATCGTGTGTGCAAAAGCAGCTGTTCCTTGGTCCATCTAAGCTGTTAGTAGCCATCCCTGAGCTGAGATGTAGCATCCAACTATGTACGTAACAAGAGAGAATTGGAAGGCTTTTTGCAGCCAAGGGTCTCACATCAGATGTGAGCCAAACACTGGATGTAGGTATATGCCTTACAATCACTTCTAAATACTAGGAAAGACAGATCCTCAAATCAATGTTACTAAAATTATTTGTGAGCAGATTTTTTCTATTTCTCATTCTGTCTCTTCTCCCCTTCTCTCACCCCCACCCAAGTATTTGGAATGACTTGACAAACACTGAATTTAAAAAATCCCTGATCTAAAACTGCTCACTGCCAAATCATTCTTAGGTCTTTACATTGGAAATTCAAACAATTCTGAACAAGCATATGCTTCCCAATAGATATCCCAATAGATATATTTTATTAAGGAAGCATAATTCCCATAGTCAGTTTTAGATGTAAAGTTACAAATTTAAATTCACACAGCTTACATAGAAGTTGCTGGTTTTGCAAAGATTGCTGGTAACAAACTCACTCAGACTATTTGTGGTAAAGCAAATGCCAAAGAAAAGTGAATGTACTTGGAGAAGCTATTTAAAATTCAAGCAAACTGTTAGGAACTAAGTGTTTTGGAGGAACAGAGGGTTCACTGTATTTCAATATCACTTTTCAGTAAAGAAGTATTTCAGTAAAAGCGGGAGTTCCATATGTACTACATTATAGCTAAATAATAGTTTAACCATCTTGAAAACTGAGGGATGGGCTTTCCAAGCAAGGGAGCATCATCAGACTCAAAACAAAGCACAAACTTGACTCCCAGTACAAAATGTGAAGTGACATTTTCAATTATGCTGCACAAAGCAGTGAGAGTGCTTAAGAAAACTCCAGAGCTGCCAAGGAATTTCTGGATCCGATACTTCTTTCACTTACTGTTTTTTATAAACTGGTCATTGACAAAGACCAGTATTTCAATCCAAATTGTATGAAGCAGTGTAAGCAAGATTCAGAGGTGAATGAATTTTAGCAAGCACTCTATTAGGAAAATATGCAATCCATTTTTTTGAAGAGGGTCAGTATTAGAAGCACTGTTACTAAGTTATTGAAGGCAAGAAGGTTGAAGGGAGCACTACGACATTTTAAAAATCCTTTATCTGGTAATCCAAAATAAGCCAGTCCTGGTTCCTGTTGATTGTGTCTGCTTTCTCCACCTGTTCTGTCATTACTGATTTTGGTTCTATGTTTTTTCTTTATTATCAAGCCCCATCAGCATTATCAGTTCCTATTAGTTTTTCACTACCTCAGCACCACAGCCAAAACTCCATTTGTCCTCTGTGAATGCTTTTCCCCCTAATTATGAAAATCACCTCCAAATACAAATAAACTTTGCTTCCCCTACAGCAATCCAGCTCTACCTTAATCGTACTGATGAGTTTTTAGTCCATTCTCTGCCCAGAGGCAACTCCGTCCCCTTTCAATCTAAACAGCACAAACTCTTTCCCCTTTGTGTCCGTTCTCCAAGTGGCTCTCCACTGCCCAGATGGACTCTGAGCCCTATGTCCAATACAAAGTTGTTCTACCAAGTCCATTAGCCATTTGCAGAAGTCTACTCTTTAGACTACCCTCTAAAAATGCAAATCTTTCCCACCCAAACACACAAGCTATTTATAACACTAACAAGTTTAGCTCTGATATTGCACCCTCTGTTGTAGAGTGCACTGACCCTTAGGTCCTCCTAGACAGGGAAATTATTCCCATTACTCCAATAATTTTGAAAAAGGGTCTTCAGTCTCTGTTCCACTGAGGCATCTTGGGTTCAGAGGGGATAAAAGGTTGCATGAGGGTGAAGAGGTCTCTGACTAGGTCCTGGAAGGCAGCAAAATCTTTTATCTGCCTCTCTGCTGTAGGATCCCTGGGGCATGCTCTAAGCCACAGCAGAAAAGCATGCAGAGCTGCATTATTTTATTCCCTTAGCACATCAAGAAGTTGGGTAACCAGTGTCAAGGCTGACTGGGCTCCCCAGACAAAATACAGGGCCAATGGAGCTGAGGGCAAACTCATGAATGTGATGAGCTAAAAAGATGGGATCGATAGATATCAAATTGCTTCTTGCAGAGGAAATAGCTGCCTCTTACAGAAATGGAGGCAGCGCTAAAACAGGCTGTAAGTCTATATAACAGGAAAAATCAGCAATTTGCTCCATACAATCAACCCTGAGGCCAGCACAGCAAACACATCCTCTTTTAAATGGAGTGTCTTGCAAATGGCTACGTTTCTACCCTTTGTAACAGTGCTCTCAAAAATCAAGTAGACAGGATTATCAGTGACCACAGATTACAGCACAAGGATATCAGTACAATCTAGTATTGCTTTCCAGAGGAGATAAAACTGCCTGAACAAGGTTTTTAATTGTTATTAGTATTTTATTCATATAAAATTCACATTTTATTTCACGATTGAAAATCCGTTGTCATTAGGTCAGTTCAAGATTAGTTTTGTCTTCTAATTTTTCAGTTTGCGCATAAAAACGGGGGGGAATCAGTTACTATGATTTTAAGGAAAACTTAGTTTTCTTACAGAAAGTAAATCTTAAAGCATTCTGAAACTGATACTATGGAGTTCTAGTATTACATATGAGAAGTGGCAATCAGTCATCTTGTTACAGCAAAGAACTCTACTGACTTTACATGTAAGAATGACGTT
The DNA here is from genome assembly GCA_907165065.1 of Caprimulgus europaeus. Next base: position 29,660,208 of record OU015532.1, read on the forward strand.
ATATCTCTTTCCCCTCCAGTTAGTAGAACAGAAACTACAGAGCTTAATCTGCATTCTAAACATTCATTTGAGGTAGCTACTAAAAACTGAACTCTACTTTAACAATAAGAGAAACATTCCGAATTTGGGATAGCTTGTTCTCACATTTAACTCCAAAAAGTAATTTCCGAAACATACAAGGAACTGCCACAGAAATTGTGATGTACCCCAGAATGGAGATATCCAGTACTAAAAGCATAGGGAGCACATGCCAAAGGATTAGCTGCAGTGCAAGGCAAAATATAGCAAGAATATGGCAAGAATATGCAATATTTATTGCAAAGCAGGAGAGTGATCCTATGTAACAGCAAATGGACCAGGCAAGCAGAATTCTGTTTGTGGGCACACAGATAGATCAACAGCATGATAACACCCACGCAAGGATATCTGCGTAATTTGCAAGTATGAAAAACTACATTTTCTCAGTTTCTGCACATAACTACCCTCCATATAACTGAGGAGCGAATAAGGTTTCCAATAAACACTTTAACAAATTTCTCAAGATAGTATCAGATTTGTACTAATTCAAAATTATTCCCATCATAATGAAATACTGAAACTTCCTTGTTTGCCATATTACCTAGCTAAAATATGACTTTCAACAATTTTCAGACTGCCATTCATTTCTAAGCTGTTGCTATCCCAAAATGAAAAGTTGAGTTACTTTGGTTTTGTTTTACAATCTCAATAAATGAAATATATTAGACTAGACATTTGCAGCAGTGTAACTAGATTACTAATGGGCATGAGCACGCTGTTTCTGTGCTTAATTAAGTTCTCATTTCAGATCTGACTTATTTAGCACAAAAATACCACTAACAAAAGTAGAATTGAATTATTGCTAAGACATGTATTCATGTAATTAGGAAACTCCTTTTTGAGTTGGAGATTTCTTATTAAATAACAGAACTAATACAAATGCCGAATGATGGTAATTTAGAAAGCAATGGCACACTTCTGGTACTTTGCTTAAAGAATTATGAAACAGGAGATCTAGCAAAAGAAAGGACTCAGTTGCAACAAAAGTGTGGTATTTTCAGTTAGATTTTGTTTACAATACTTCATATCATATACAGGAGGAATTTTCTGGTTTTCTATTACTTTTGTCAAATCAAAGTACCTCAGCAAGGTAACAGTTTTATTGAGGCAGGATTTACCTTGATAAGAGCTCTTGTATTGAAAAATTAGTTCTTTACCAGTCTTACAAGCAGAAGATGTAATCACTAGCAACAACAGAAAAACTCAGGTAAATAAGCACCTTATATTTTTTTAAAATATTAGAGTATTATAATTGCTTTGCAAAGCATTTCAAAACTTTCTCTTGATTATTTTTTTTCTCCATTCAGGAAGTACATTTTCAAGCCATTTAGTGTAGCTAGCATACATCTCTCTGCATGAAATAAATATTAAACTTTCTTGTGTGCTGCTTTTAAGGGTATGGATGACTGAGCTATCTCACTTCCTAGCAGTGCTCTTTGCATCTGGTTTTCTTTCTAAAGCCTTCCTCTATTCTGAGCCCCTTCCCACAACATACCTTGCGAGATTATTTTCATGATCAACGTTTCCCAAATATTAATCACAACCAGGAACACTGAGAAACTGTTTAGAAAGCAGCATCAGCAGTAGCAAAGTTCCTCAAGGACAAGAGCAGCATCTGTAACCACTAGCTAGAAGGGTTTACTCCGGCCAGAGAACAGCTAACTACCTTTAATTGCTGTCAAGAGCATAATCCACTCTCCAGAGGTGAGGAGAGGGTGGGTATGGAGAGGAAGCAGGTGTTTACAGCTGCAGCCAGTTGTTACAGCTGGTTCTTATTTCTTCATCCTGGCAGGACTGAACTGCAGCTGCAGGGAATCACACAAAGACAGATGACCCCCAAAAAGAGAATTACCTTTTCAAAAAGTTTGAGAAAAATAAACATGATGATTTGAGAGGGTGATGCAGAAAGTTTATCTGCCACCTGCTTCTTGCCAAAAGGATGCTAGTCAGCATCTAATGGAGGGAGCTGGTCCCTAGACACTCAACAATTCCATTCCTTAAACAGCCTCTGGTAGTATCGTTTGAAAGACAGCATCTTAACATATTCACATGCAGCTTTGATGGGATTTGCTGCTTGCACAGAATGAAAGGCTCTGTATCTGTCAGCTTCATCTGGACTAATTTTCAACTCTACACAATCTTAAGCACAGAAACAGCTTGCACTTATGAAGACAGTTCTTTCATTAGAGTCTGGAAGATGAACCCACCAGGATGGAGGCAACAACTTAATAGTGCTGCCCTTTAGAACTGACTGTTTCAAGGCTGACAGCTTCTGCTCCCTAATTTGTTTTAAAAGAAATTTATTTTTCTGTGTTTTCTACTATGACTTGATATACTCAAACATCTCTAGCTCAACTATTTTTCTACTAGTCATAATACTTCCAATGCCTTCAAAAGTTACAGAAACCATGCATCATAAGAAGCATTTACTGAAGTTATAAAACTAAGATGACCTTTTTCCTTAGCTCTTGCAGAGCTTGATAACACAAAAGATAATGCAGATATCGTGTATTTGCATTTAGATGCCAAGATCACATTTTAATGCATATTTCATTAATTTTAGAGGGTTTTTAAATCTAGTTGAGATGAAGCTTTCTTTTCTGACAGCCATTTTACTAAACTACATGGCGGACAGATATTAAATGTTCTGAAAAGCAGAGTCCTCCTCTACAATGGTCAGAAAGAGAAACCCATCAGAAAATTCAAACAAAAATTTACTATGAATGTAAGTTAATAATTATATTATTGAGATGGCTAGGTCCTTATTTGATTATTTGTCCAAATTCATCTCCCTTTCTGAAGTTTATCTTTTTTCTCAAGAAGAATTCTCATACTGTTACCTACTGCAAATATTTCTACTTTATAAAGAGTCACTTCTGAAGAAGTGATGTCGGAAGCCAAGAATGAAATCTCACCTCATCTGAAGTTTAATGGGATAGTATATTGCCATTGTTGCTCTAGCATATTGCATTATTAAATTGCCATTATTTAGGAAGGATTATTTAAGTGGAAAAAAACCCACAACAAAACAAAACAAAAAAAGATGCTATGCTTAGTTCCATCAATACCACAGGGAAAATAACCACTGCAAGGGAAAGAACTGATTAGAAAGAAATGTGCTCGTTATACATGATATGACAGGAATCAAGAAGATGATTCCTCTATTCTTGGACTAAAGCAATTCTTTTTTTTTTAAAGAAAGTAGACATCTGATATTAAGTATAGTATAAATTCATTCAAATAAAACAAAGTTCCCTGATTTTCCAACATTTATCTTTTATTTAAGATAACTTACCATGTACCTGATTCTGGCAAACAGAAGCTCTATTGATAAAACAATGTATTGCCAGGTTGAAAAGCATTGGTATAAGTAAGATAATGTAGGCAAATTCTGTATAAAGTTAATTGCAGTCTATTATAATTACAATGATCACTGCTGTTCTCTACTTCCAGCAGTCACTAGATGCGGCTATTTTTATCATTAAAACAAGAAAGCAGCTCCACCTCTGCCCACAGCTCCATCTCCATGTATAGCCTGACCAAGAACAGAGTAGAACACAAGATTTTTGCCTTACCTCAATTTTTTCCCATATGGTTTCATAATTCTCTTGATGTTGTATATCTTGCATCAGTTGATGAATTAAAGCTGATTTATTTGAGGCAGAAGTCTCATTCTCAGTGGGCTGCACACTAGCAGTCCTTTCTGATTTTTCTTCAATGTATTTTTTAATGCCAGATACAGGCATACAAAGATCTTCATCAGAGAGAATATCACTGAGAGGTCCCGATTCAATACTGTCACCTAAGGAGGATACTATATCACTTGAAGAGCTTGGTGAAATTCTACCCATTTTTTTGTGCTTTTTTGTCTGGTATATTGTATTCATTTCTGAATCTGAGTTCATTTCTGACAGCTCCCAGTCATCAATGTTTTGAATTGTTTCTCTTCTGGGCTTTTGGGGCAGCAACTTTGTCAAATTTTCTAGTTTCAAAGCTAATACTTCAGTCTGTTTGAGATGTGAAGGAAGTGCTAAATATTCATCAGATCCATACCAGACCTCACCATCTTTACTGTTTTTTTGAGTACAGCTCGGTGTTGAGGAAAAGCTTTTATTGTTCTTTCTTCTCAGTAGAAGAGGTGATGAGTTGGTAAGCTCAGAACCAGCTGAGGAAGCACTCTTTTGGCTAAATGTTGGTGAACTAAAAGGCTCAGTTTTACGTTGTGATTGTCTATTTGGGTCTCTCTGGTTACAAGAATCTGATGATGCAGAAGAATCTGTTTCTGTCTCCTCCAGAGACTGAGAGTTACGAGAAGTAATTCCATTTTGTAGAGAAGAATGTCCTCTTTTTTTGACTTGTATTGGTGAAGTCATTTTGCACATACCTCCAGGCTTTCTGCCAGCTTTCACTTTCTCTGGAGCATCATGAAACTTCTTGTGCTTTGATTTTTCTTTACAGGTGTAGAAAGTAGACTTCCCTAGACTTATGGGACTGTCCTTAAAGTGGTTATTTATTGTGTATTCAACATTTCTATCACCTATTGTATTTAAGCAGTCATATGACTGGCTAACTGTAGATGGACTGTTAGTGTAGGGTGACTGTAAAGCTAGGCAAAGCTTTGACCTGTCTGGTGGATCTAACAATGAGGGTGTACTTCTACTCATTTCATTTTTAACTATGTGAGAGATCTGCCTTTTTAAATCACTGGCTTCCATATAATCTTTAAACACATCATCTTTCAGAAATAGACCTCTTTTTGGCAATGTAGGCTGTGTAGGGGAATCTTCATTATAGTTAAAGCAGTCTCTTATGGACCTCTTAGGAGTTGAGTTTTCACAGTGGGAGTGTTTGACTTTTTCACTGGTGTGCTGTGGAAGATTGCATTCTGGTTTCTCTAATGTGGAAACTGGTTTGCTGTCAGTAGGTAAAACACCATCTTCAGAGCAAGGTCCTTTAGAATGAGATGAGTTCACAGGAGATACTGGTGAGAGTTCACGTGGTGCTTCCCTGTCTTTGCTTTCTCCTCCATCTTCTGCTGAAAGAGGTACGTGGGTTTCTTTTTCATTTAATGCTTCATTACACTGGGAAGCAATGGAATCAGTTGCTACTGCAAGTAAACCCACACTTCTGATGAGTCCTGGAATGTCCTTATCCATCTCACTGTAGTTCCAGGATTCAAATGATTTTGCTTTCCCTTGGCTGGAAGTCATATCATCCAGAGCACCAAGCAAATCCTCACTAGGACTGTAATCGGATAGTTCAAATGCAGTAATACCACAATCCAGTGACAAGTAATTTTGAGAGCATTTGATGGTCAACTGTCCAGAATCATCAACTTCAGTTAAAGAGTCAAGACGATCCTGAAATAGGCAAAGAAGTGGTACTTTTTAATAAGATTAATTTTCATATATAGCACACACAAAGTAACAAACTATCAGTTTATATGTTTCACTAACATTTAGAAAAGCATTAATCACTGACCTACCTGTTTTTGCAGTACCCTCTAGATGAGTAAACCATTCTAAATTATTTGGGTATTAAAAATGGCAGTAAACTGAAAAACACTTAGTTTCAGTCTGGTGCAGCAACTTACTTAAAAATAGCAACTCACTTTTGTATTCTGTTCTGGTTTTTGGCTGAAACAGAGCACTATTCTAACTACTGAAAAAGAAACCCAGCTCTGTTTCAGCCAAAACAATTGGTATTCTCCTCCTTATATTCTGCTTTCAGTTCTGCTTACTCTGTAGGGGGGACTCAGAAATTCCATACAGCATACTCATAGTATTTCCTGTGTTAACTACCTCAACAGGAGGGAGAGGATCTTGGGGACCGCCGAGTATACCAATCACTTTGTTAATCTTGTGCTCTTAGAGAGCCATGCTGCTCTACGACCTTTCAGTTGACTGCTGGAATGTTTTTTCCAAGCATCATCTAGCAATGACAGACATTTCTTCCCATATTTATGAGATAAAGGTTACTAACCACGTTTCACTTTTTTGTGCCATTATCAGCTGAGGGTTTATCTGCTGGATAATGGAGAACAAATGGAGAACAGCTCAAGGAAAAGTAACCATAGCCAGGAATTCTAAACTTCTGGCCTGCCATGTCCCTTTGTCAACATCTTCTCAATGGAAGTCCTTCAATCTCAGAAACATAGAGAAAGCCAGAAGAGACCAACTCAGATGGCAAATGAAATTTTAAGATCAAAGTCCAATTAATGTTTATAAATATTTTGGTGACTTATTTGAAGGACACTAAAAAATATCTGACTACTTTAAGATCCAAAAGCAGCCTTATATATAACAATCACAGCAAAATTATGTTTAATCAAGAGTTTATTAAGCATATTTTTAGCAGGTGATTTAATGTTCTAACACCTAGGCAAGCCTCAAATATTTCCAGGTCCCAGCACACAATCCTAAACATAGGATCAAATAATTCTGAAACAATTTCTGTTCTTATTTACACTGGTATATACCTTAAGTAACTCCATGAATCTATCCAGAACAAGATAAATTGGCAGAGCATGCCTACTGGACAAAAGAAACTGAAAAGCGTAATTTAAAATTAAAAAAAGACATTAACCCAAGAGCTTACAGAAACTTCTTAAAAAACATAATGAAGGGCAGAAAGTCATGTTTTAGGATTCTAACTTTAGGTGCCTAAGTCAATACACTAGTCTTTCTTCCCAAGTTTAGTTTTCATAATAGAGTTTTTTCAAAGCAAACTCTTGAGTATCCACAATAGGTTGCTGTCTGAATTATTCTCTGGAACAGCTTGTTTCACTACACTGCCTAAATCTATAGTTTAAGGACCTCAGGCATCATGCCTGAAGAAGGTGCTAACCCCACAATCACTTCAGCTCGCAATAAACCACTTGCATTTTGGTCTGAACAAGAGCAGTCTCAATAAAGAAAGCTATTTTTCCCATCTTCTATAAACATATAATGTTTGAGCCCTGTGCTCTGTTCACCCTACTTGCATTACTCAAAGTAAAAATATAAAAAAATCTTCCAGCTAAATATATTATTTATAGAAAATATTTATTAGAAAGTTATTTATCAATCGTAATCTTGGACACTGAAAATATATTTTATTTAGCTCATTCTAGCCAGATGTAGAACCTATGCCACAAATTGTACATAGTCCAGAATTAAAAGGAAAATTGTATATAAATCTGTCAAATTTATATTTTGGAACTGCATTTATTAAGGAAAATAAAAATTAAATAATGATCAGTATTACAACTGCCTTTTCCCTCTAATCTCAGAAAAAGATTAGAAACTGTAAAACTATATATAAATCAAAACCCTTCCCAAGGCCCTAACAGCCTTAATGTCTTCTGAGTAATGAGCTCCATTCCTTCATCTCTTAAATATGTGTTTATTAAAATTAATAACATTTACAACCATTTGCATTAAACCATCTTGCTTGGTCATTTTCCAAGCAGCCTCTTAAATGTGTGCTTCAGAGGACTATTATTTAATGCTAGTATTATCATGTGTTTATTATTGTTTTCATTTCAGAAAAATATTACTTTTTGTGATTTGCATGGCTACCAATAGGAATACCTTAGTTAAAAAAATCTGTCCCTTTTCACAGTCATGCTTCCTGTAAAGTTCTGTAGGCTGTTTCAAATACCTTCTTGTATTTATATTTAAACCAGAATAATTCTGCATTTTTTTTCTTTCAAATGAGCCTATGCTGTACAATTCCATGTTTTGGTAGTTACTCTACCACCGTACTCCTTGTTCACTATGTTGAGGCTACCTTGTGCACATTTATGTCGCAGCAACAGTGTAAAGCCCGGGTGGGACTGTGGCACTGTGATTGACTGTGCAGTCTACAAACTGAGAGAGCGGTGAATATTAACAAGATGAGACCGTCTCACTGAACACGAAAGAAACTTTGGCAGGTCACTTCTTCCGTGGAGCTCCTCAGTTAACCTTGGCAGGCAAAGCCACTCTTCACTGTTATGCAGAAGACAGCTGACTTAAGAAGTGAGCCAAACTTTTTGTGAAATGATAGGTTCATGGACTACAGAAAAGTGTAACATTTGCTGTACTGGTTCAGATCAAATTTCCACCCTGCCTGGTATGCCTGGACAGAATGGAAATTTGCATCAGTTCTAAACATTTCCTGCTAGCTGAGCTATAAGACATGGGTATACATACATAGCCCTTCCATACACAACATGTCTACCCACATTCTCAGTATTTACCAATGAGGAGCACAGGGACTTCTTCATCTGGAGCTTATAATTATTCCTATCTTTGCTTAGTTTTCACATTTATTTTTTTAACTTCTTTCCACTTCTAAGTGTCCTATGGTAGTGAATTCCAAAATAGAGGTCAGTTGCATGTGAAAGTTTCCTTCTATACATTTCAAACCAGATGACTTCTCAATCTTAGAAGAAAAAAATAAGCTATCATTCACGGTTCATAATCCCCAAGGAATACTGAAACTTAGGAGAATGATTCTCCAATGAAGGGTTATCTGTATGGACAAAGGTTTCTAGGTTTGCTCAAACAGTCTCATTATTCACATATTCAGGAAAACCCCCAACAGAAAACACTTTTATCATGAGGCACTTACTAGTTCCACAGTGTAGTCCTGTCTGGGAAAGGATGTTGAAGAAATTCCAAAAAAGAGTAGATAAGACCAGATACGACTGTCTCTACATTACTTTTTATTTATTTACTTATAAATAAAGGTAGTAAAGCCACTACCATTTTGCCTGATGAAAAGCTTGAATAAATACCTGAATGTTAAAAAGCAGCAGAGCAATTTCTGGGAATCCATTCAAGCAATAGAGCAAAAACTTAATATTAATATTGTGTCCCTGCTATTGCTAGCCATTAATACTTTATCAAATATTATTTATGTTATAGTTGGGGTGGAAAAAAAGAGATTCATGTCAGGATATTTTGTCTTTTTATTACCATATAAGCCTATCTGGCAACATGTTTTTTCCCCACTGAAAAATAATCCATCCTTCCCCAGTCAGTCCTTCCCTGTATTGGAGGGATATTTTTTATAGCAGTTGCAATCAGATCCAGATGGGATGTTTCCTGTTTCTTAGTATCTGAGTCTGCTCCTTCCTTGTGTCTCAAAATCACCATACTCATGTCATAAAATAATGACTTCATCCTAATTCATCACTCTGGATATTCAGACTAGTGTGGATTTCCTTCAGACTTGCCAGAGAAGGTTTACTGGCAACAGCAAAGCAGAAACTGAATCTGAGGCACCAGGTATGTACACATCAGGAAGAGGGGGTGTGGAAGGTGGGCCTGGGCATATCTGAGCATTGATTTCAGGACCACCCACTCTGTTGTGCCAAAGACAAGCAGAAAACTCAACAGGGAGCAGAGAAATATGCACATTGTCTTTGAACTGGAGTGATCTGAAATTCAGGACGTGTTTAGGACACTTCTGACTTCCTCTGTAACGCAGGTTGCAGAATCTCACTACATTGATCTAGAGGTCTCTTTCTGTAAATGTCTCTAATCTTAACAAAAGCATTTTATTCTAATTTTAGGACTTCCATCAAATGAAGAATCCTCTACACACTAAGGTAACTTTTATTAACCATTAATTACCCTACTAAAAAGATGCATCTTCTTCCAGTTTGAAAAATTGGGCCAGTAGTGTCCTTCTAAAGAAGTTAATTTAGTAATGATGAATTTTAGTCAAATGAATCTAGATTTACAAAGCATTTATATGTGTGTGAATTTGACACCCTATTAGAGTAAAAAAGTATACGATTCATGTATCATTTTTTTCTCAGAGAAAATGTATGACTATTTAAGAGGCATGTTACAAAATTGCCAGTCAAACAAATTGAAGTTACTCTCTGGTATAAAGCAATATCGACTTAGTGTGGAAAGTTTTGGAAAACATTGTGTAATATTCAGGTTTGTGAATGCAAGAAGGGAAACATCTAAGCTTTTCATTAAAGAATTAAATACAAATAAAAATTGAGTTCAAGCTGGTTATGAGCCTCACATTCATGAGTGACCAGACCAAGGACTTTGGACCAGATGCACCTCTGTAAGTGTTTCCAGCCCTTGATGAAAAATATTCCAATCAGGAGAAAACATTGCTAACCACTAGCATGACACTTCTGAAAGTTGATCTTGATTTGCTTTAATTTGGTTCAATTGGAACAAGTATCGGCTGAAACACAAAATTAGCAAAATATCTAGGAGATAAGTAAGCCAACCTTAAAACTGTCATCCTAGCAACTTTAAACACGCAACAGGGATGAGTTGCTTCAAATACAGATTAAATTCTCAAAATGGAATTTAGTTACTATACCTCCTTAGTCTCCTCAGAAAATGCTTGTAGAATATCAGTCTGCCTGGTGTAGTTTCCATTGGCGTCTTGCAGTCCCTGGAGAATACGCTCTCTCAGAACCAGAACAGAAACACGTAGCTGGTGCCAGAGTAGTTGTACAGTATGGATATCGACTATCACATTGACAGAGTAAGACAGAAGCTTCAGGGAAAACTCAGTCTCTAGCAGAGCATGAATTTGTTCAACATGATCAGATATATCTTCACAAATATCCTGTAATGGAAAAAGAAAGTAGATATTTAGCTACGTGGTCCTTTCATGGATCAGCTCCACTTTTCATGTACTTTTTACTAAATGTGGAATAGATTATTTAAGAAAGGAAAAAGACTGTAATTAATATATCCAGGGTTCTCTCTATCTTTTTTTTTTTTTTTTTTTTTTAATTTATGGCAATGCTACAGCAACTGAACCAGCAGCTGTTCTGTTTGGCAGGACTGCTCAGTAAGTGCAGAGACAGTGTACAATAAAGAAGGGTGGCACAACAAGATCACATGAATCAGAAGCAGCAAACTAACACTGTAAAGTGACATACTAGAAGAGAGCAATAGGAATGAAAGTGGCAAGATTGCCACGAGCAGAATCCCTCTCTGCTTTCCCCCCCTCCCCTCTGAGTTAAAATGCAAATAATCTCATCTGTGCCATCAACAACAGAATTCTTTTGGACAGAATTTACTTTTCAATCTAGCCTCTATAGCCAAGTAGGGCAAAAGTCTGGGATAGACTCAGTGTGGATATTTCTGAGATCCATTGCTGACTGCTATGATGAGAGAGCACTAACTTTTGCATAGTCTTGTTCTGGACTCAAAATGGAACAGAAGACGGGTGGAGAAGGAGAAGCTGTGAACAGTAGTGTTGAGAAAGCAAAAAAGAAAATACAAGTCATCGGGTTACAAAACTAAGGTTTTGATGGGATGGTATCCTCCGAATTTAACAACTAATCTTCCACATTTCTAAACTGTGCTGTATACAGTGTAAAATCTTTACAATATAGTCTTAATTTTCTTTGTGAAAGGATAAATCACAAGACTAAAGAATATTTAGGCATATACTATTAAACAAACAACACTGCTTTATAACAATTCTGTCTGAAAATTATGTATAAAAAGCATGTTATAAACAAGTAAGGAAATGTGATTAAAATACTGAAAAAAATTAACACTGGATCCTGTAAGTTTTTTTTCCTATATCTGTGGCATGTGTTTAAAGGGGACTTAATAGCATATTTTAAATACAAAACTTATTCTTTAAAAAAAACCCAGAAAGTAATTATTTTAATTCAAGCCCTCAAAAATGTCCTTTTTAGGTAAACGGTAGTATAAGCATAAGATCAACAAAAATGAGAATAAGCAACATAATTTTAATTAATTTACAATTTGCTACTGAAACAATTCTATCACACAATTACAATGACACCTTACATCTGATGATACTCTTGTAGTTTTTTTACAGCAGTAGAATAGTAAGAAAATCAGTAAAGCTGATCCTTTCTAAATGAATAACACAGTACAGCGATTTTTATCAGTTGAGATTTTACATCTTCAGTTTGAAAGCAAATCCAAATTATTGAACATGTAATTGTACGTATGTAACAAATCAAACCAAAACCAAATTCCTAGATAACAATAAATAATTTTAGTACAACAGATAGCACAATATTAGCCCTTGAGAAACCATTATAGCTGAGTGCTATCAGTAGTTACTCATTTTAATAAAGCACTGACAGCTAAATCAAGTCCCCTGCAGGAGTAGCTCTCAGAAATGCCAGAAATGAGCACAAAATGTTGGAGTTTCAATGAGCAGAGTTTTGGGGCTGCCTTGAGAGAGATGGCAGTATCTCTTCCCCTCTGTCCTCAGTCCCCTTGTTGTGACAACCAGCATCTATATTTGAAGTACAAAACACACAGCCTCGCCTGGCAACAAGGGTTGCAAGTGCTCAGGGCTTCAAACATCCACACACTTCCACGTGAGTAAATGGACACTTTACCTACCAGATTAGTGTGTTAATGTAGCTCTACAAAGACACAGACAAAGCTAAAACTCTCTGTAAAATCTCTTCCAAGCTTCGGAAAAAGTTATTATTATCCATTTATCCAACTACAACTGAAACTTGATTGAAAAGCACAGCAGTATTAGTTTCAAATGTTTTAAAGAAGATTTTTAGTGAATTAGTTTGACTGAATTTGCATTCACTTCTCCAGTCTTGTTTATATCTTTTTCTTCTTGGCCACAAAGCAGCTTAAATTTAATTTCAGAGATTAAAACATAAATTTTTGCCCAGTAACTGTAATTTCATAAATTAGACTTAACCTACAGCAAAATAGAAAGTGTTAAGAATGAGCAAGTGTCTCCTCACAATTGTGAGTTAATGTACTGAAAATATTGGCTAATGAATCTAGATAATACTCTAAATCAAGAGTCAAGACCCATACTTCAAACCAGTTTTCTCTTGAGCTGCCGTTATGCCAGCTACCAAACCACCTCAAATTTCTGAAGCAGACAAATTTTCCACAAGACAGAGAAACCTGTACTGAAAGGAAAATCCCAGCACCACTAGAGATTTGAAAAAAAGCACATATTCAAGGACATATGCTGACAATTTTTATATGGTTTGTTGCTCATTTTCCTCAAAAAGCAAAGTCTGAAGTACTTACAGACTACTGCAAGTATAGCAGCAGCCAAATGCTTTATGTATTGACAAGATGATCAACCATTCTTGACAGCTTCAGTAACATGAAAAGAACCTAGTGCCAAATTAGTCCATATCCAAGTAAAGGTCACATATTCTGACCTTAACATATAAGACTACCATCTCAGTCAGAGAGAAATTAAGTACCAGCTCTTAAAGGTTTAGGTTTAAGAAAGAGTGGCTAGCCCAAAGACAGGAAGCTATTTTCTGAGTGGCTGAATGAGCCAGGAAGGATATCAAGTCCATGCCTACCTTCTCATAATACATAAACTCTGAGCTCCATTTTGTGACTTTATCATCACCTCTCTCTCCTTTCTGTCCTAGAATTAGTACAGCATTGAACTGTCACTGTAGTCACAAAGACAGTTGTTATTTTCATGGGAGAACAAAAAGAATTTTTTCCTCTGCTTTTAAGTATGTTCATACAATGTGATCTTTAGGGATCTTTGTTTGGTTTTGTTTTGTTGTGTGTTTTTTTTTCTTCTCTTCCTATTAGATGAAAATCTGATTGAACCAATCAGGAAGTCTGGTTTAATATGCAACAGGGCCAGGCATAGATTTAAAGTGATTTAACTCCCCTATTAATAGCTCCAGCTATTCAATGTCCAGAAGTCCTGGACATTGCAGGCACAGTGCAGCACAAGTTCAATATGTCCAGTTCAGTAATACATACATGCTGTGTAGCCCACCTGCACGTGCCCTCCAAGGCTGAGGACAGACAAGAGTAGGCTGGATTCACTGTGTGCTTACAGAGCAGTAGTGTCAACGCAACAATCTTACTGAACAAGCACTAACTGCTTGTGTGACAGCTAGCAGAGGATCAGCAGTCCCTGGCAAGCCAGACTCTGCACACATGGCACACAGTCATATATCAGTCTATTGGGTATTTCTTGGAAAAAATCTTAGGAGCCACGAGTTCACATTCCTGCATCATATAACACTGCTTTGGTGAGTGACTGTTTCAGCTGAGTCTGTAGCCATTGTCAAAAGAACCAGATTTAAGTTCACCACGAGCCAGGTTCCAGGATAAAATGGATTAGACCTGGATTTGGGGGAAGTCCATCTTAAAGTTTGAAAAAAGGAATTTAGGTCTTTGCTGATACCTGCTTTCCTTGTTTAACTGTCATATGATGATGGGAAGGTGAAAGCTGCACAAAGGGCAGAATAGCTGTGTAAAGGCTAATGCCAGCCCTTTATCAAGAAAACATGATTATGAAGAAATTTTCACATTTGCCATATAAGTTAATCCTGATTAGTCCTCAGTAGAAAAGCATTAATAAAGGTGCAGCCTATTTACTTGTATATTTTCTTCATACTTGTCTGGCACGAACCAGCAAGTTAATAGGAAACAATATAATGTCAAATCCAGTTGGCATTATCTAGTGCAACATTTTCTTGCTACTGTCTAGATTTACATATAATTCAGCAAAATTAAATAATTATATCTAGCACAGCTGTGAATTTAATAATTTTCTGTAGTAATTAATGCAGTTCAAATACAGCACAAAAATGCCACTTTATCTAAGTTCCTGATTTGAATGAGGCTCAATATCAGGACCTGGTACAACATGGCCTCATTGTCCTCATTCTTCCTAATGCTGGGTCAATGATTTAGCATCAGATAGAGTTAAAGCAGCACAACATTGTCATGTGTCCTTTTTACACTTTTTTATTTATAAATAATCACAAGATAGTACCTAAATGCTGTGATGAGTGCCAGTTGCTCTTACCAGAAGTGGCAGGTAGATAAAATAAACCGTATACTTTCAAGTAATAAGAAAACAGCATTTATCTATTGCATCTATTTTTAAATATGCATAGGTCCAGGCCAATGGCAATAATACACAGCCTACAAATATAAGTATGGAAATCCTACCCCATTTTATCAGTATATAGTTTCATATCAGAGCTATTACAGCTTGATTTTAGAAAGCATCATATCCAGAACAACTTTTTGTAATCATTGATCTCAAACACCCACTAAGCATTTTTATTTTTACACAGGTTCATAGTGGTGTAAAGGTGAAGATCCTCTCATGGGCTATCCTGCAGCACTGACTGTGGAATTTCTTAGGCTACTGAGGTTGTATCCATTTGGCTGCCAACTGCCCACTTCACTCAGTCCTCCAGACAGCTGATCCTGTAATTTGCAGCTGCTGAATCCATCAGCCTGCTCGTAGCCCTCCACGTCAACTAAAATAGCCTGAACTATGAACACCGCAGTAGACAAAGAAAAAGTGAATAAACAAACTCTCAAGAGTCAATGAAAACTAAGCTTTGATGTTGCCTAATTTTTTTTTTTTTTCTCCTCTTCAAGAAATTCTGTTAAGATGTGTGTGAAACTACTGAAAGATGAAAGGCTGGAATATGTTGCTTTCCAGTTAATATCAGTGACAGAGAAGCTATACTGTATATTTCTGTTCTTTGATCTCGCAGTAAAACCTCAGTAGGAAAAACAGATTGCCACTGAGCCTTACAACTACTGTACATGCAAAACAAAATCTATGATTTAAGAAAACATCTATCTATTTGGTCTTTCCTTTTAAGTGCATTTTAAGTCCTCAGAAGACAAAGATTCCAACCAGACTGTACAAATTATTCTACTCAGAAAAAATAGAGTATCTGCCAAAAAGTTTTCATTTTTTAAAATGTACTTGAAAATTATGAATTAAACTCACTCCCTGCACTGCCCTTTTATGTGTATATATTAACAGAGCACAAAAGAGTTGTTTTATTATTGTTAAACAAATAAAGATTTGCAGCTTTCAAAAAGGCATTTTTCCTTTAAAGTGTATTCTGATTTCTGAAAGACAAATAGTTTTCCATCACTACCTGCATGTACATCCCAAAGGTATTATAATAGGGATAAAATCTTTCTCTTCTATTTCATATTATTGGTGAAACCTTAAAAGCAAAATCTACTCACATTTTTTTCCTAGCTGTTTTTAAGTAAAAAAATCAAGTCAAAGAAAATAACTATACATGAAAAATCCAGAGTTTGACTGAGCAAAATCAACTGCCATGGAAACCTCTAGACTTGCGAGACACAGGTGTGTCAGAAAGTAGGTTGAAGCACTGGAGGACAGTAGCTGGTGGCTTTCACTGGCTAAGGGAAATGAATACATTTTACTGGGTGGAGAATTAAAAGTGCATCAGAAAAACAGCTACCAGGAGGGCTCTAAGGTCACTGACCCTGCCTTCTGCTGACACCAACAGCTTGGAAACACATTGGTCCTCAAAGTTAGCTTCTCTGCTCTTTCCCTCATGATAATACACGTACTACTGATAGCAACTTTTTCTGGTGCACTATCCTTTTCTGCACATTATTCTCTTTCACAGCTTGGCTTTTGTTTTGATTAATTTACTCTACTGTGAGTTACATTTCCATAACTGCAAAATTCCAGTAAGTAATCTTCATTTTACCTTTTGCTAAAATTCTCAGAAACTCAACAGATTTCTTCAATGGAAATTTTCAGGTATTACAGGAGCCTAGCTGTCTTGACACACTTACAAGAAAAGATGATTCACTTTCTTTTGTGCCAACATTGCTATTACAAAATTATTAAAAAAGTTTTGAAAATAAATATCCAGCCTGGTGAACTCTTTAAGTAGGCTTGTTTCTATTGCATTCTGTTATCTCAGGAATTAGTGAGTTACATTCTTATCTCCTTGTACTTCAAAGTAGTGTGAACTAGATGTCAAATCACCAATTCTTTAACAGAGTTGCTAAAACAGTAATGCTTTGTCTGGGATTGTAACAGACAGGGAGCTGCTCTGTAATAAATCATTTGTAGTTTATATGATGTGTTTTATTAGGATCTTTCTTGTCCAAGTATATTGGTTGACTATGAATCTGCAATGAAAATGGGCAAGAAGAAAGGAAGAGGGAGTAAGATAGGATATCAGGCGGTAAGCACTTCAGGCTGTTAATAACAATCCCCAAAATGTTAATTGTGAAGCTCCTGTCTCAGGATTCCAGCAACTTGGATTTGTTTTGCCATATGGGCCATTGCTGGGGCCAAAGGATCAAACATACCAGGAAGAAACAAAAGGATCCTTTTGTCCAGAAGCAGGGCAGTTGCTGTTCGAAGCTATTCCAGCTCACTTCCAGGACCAGCTGCAGTGCTCCACAAACCTGGGCCATCCTCTACTTTTCTGCAGGCTATCCTGTAGGAGGGGGTGGTTGCAGAGCAGACAGACTGCTTTTGGATGCTTGTTTCCCCCATTAAGTTTAATCAGTACTTTAATGTAAGACTTTCTGGTTGCAGCATTCACCACAGGCCAGACTCTTAAATGCAAGGAAGTATTTAGTCCACCCAGGAAGTTTCAAATAGCTGATGCACAAAAACACTCTCCCATAAGGCCTGGAATGGGATGGAATTGGAGAACCATAGGAGAAGTTAAGGCAGTAAAATGAGACACCTCAGAACTGTGCTGAAGGAGCATCGTATAAACAAATTTGTGCTAGTCATTTCTGGGATATTTCTGACATCAGTAAAATTGATGTATGAATTTCATTTGTGTAAGAAATCACATATGCAAACTGAATATGGCAACTAATTTGGTGTAGGAAATGATGTGACAGCATCTATGATGCTTTCATATTCCTAAACTTCCACTGGTTCCATTGTGTAATGTTCCTAAAGCTATGACCTGAAAAACTTTTGAAACCTTTAGAATAAGGAATATATTATTGTACACACCATAATCAGCCAAGCTCACAATATTCGGAGACTTTGCTTATTAAAGTTATCACTGTACAACATTTCTTCAATGAGTAATGATACAATTTTTCATTTATCTTACTTTAAACATGTTAAAACATACTGATTTTTATAAAGGTCTTTCTGAATTTTAAAAAATAGTATGTAAAAAAATTTAAAACTTGACAGAAAGTCATGTTTGTGATCACTGAAATCTAATTTTGCACCGCACCCTAGAAGACAGCGTTGCACGGGTACTCTAGTGCAGTTTTTCAAGCAAGAGCGTAGGCAGTACTGAACTGCACAGCATAGTAGCAGGGTTTGATTGTAACTATTTCCGACAGAAAAAAAACCAAACTCAAATCCATGTGAAAACCTAGTCAAGCAACTGGTAGTAGAGGCAAGTTTTGTAAAATAGTAAGCATTTTTTAAATGCCTGTTCATTGGATGATGATAATAATATACATATATTTATCTTACACTGATCATTTAAGATCACAAAGAAATGAGCAAAAATTATGAAGTAGTTTTATACTAAGCATGCTCATCTATTAATATATTCATATCTACTGAAATGGAAGAGTAAAGACTTATTGAAACATCCTTCAAATACCTTATAGGTCTCTTCACACAACTCTATACTTCTGTAATAATGGAAGTATGTAGGACATATTTTGCAACTATCTAGATAACTACTTGTTTATTATTTTTTTTCTTTCCTTACTCAGCACTTTCTTGCACTGTGCAAGCCATATATACTAAATGGAAGTTAAAGGCACTTCTAACAAGTTCAAATTACCATATGCAAATAAAAATTGAGGGTGCAAATGGAAGGATGTTCTATTCACGGTGAACATATACACTCAGCTGTGGCTAAAACAACCAGTTCTTGGTAGCCTGGCCAGGACCAGACAGGTTTTGACCTCAGGGTATAGAGTAGTTAACTGACTATGAGGAAACCCCTACTATCATTTCATTCAAGACATATAAAAATTGAATGTGATAAACAACCATGTCAGCTAATAAAGAACTGGAAAAAAGACCCCTCCTATTATTTGGTCAGAACTTTCATCATTCAATCTATAATATAAAATAATGAGCATAATTCAATGCTAATGCACTAATAGTTTAGTAATTTTCCAGCAAAACCGTTATTTTTTTAAGAAAAAAGCAGTGAGTTTTCAAAGTTTTATGCAGCCAGCATATTACTCTGACAGCTGAGCTATGAATATGTCCCACTCTTGTTCTCTCCTCATTTTTAGTTTGAAGAAGATTTGGAATTACTCTTGACATGGAACAAGAAAATGTCAAGAATTTGTTAAGCCTTCTGCAGGGCTGTAGGATCTTTGTTGTTTGAGCTCAGTTTTCTGATGACCCAATCTTTTTTCATTGTTTATAAAAGAAATTAGGTACATTTCTCTTAAAAGATTTTTTCAGTTTATAGACTTCTTCAGAAAGACTCTTGCTCTTATTAAAGTCAACATACTAAATTAGGGTCTTTGGTGGAGGTCAGCTCCTCCTGAAAAGAAGAGTTTATATGAAAGAGAAAAATATCTTGGAGAAAAAGTCTGATTCTTGAAATAATGATGTTTCAAATAACAATCAGTGTAACCCCACATAAATAGCATAAATATTTTGGGCATCAACAAACTACTGAAATGTAAGACATCTAAATAAATAAAGGGGCTGCAAGTTCACACAGGAGAAAAATTCAGTCCTTCTGCACAGACATGCAGAACACAAGAGAAAAATTTCAATCAGAATGTTTTGACTTGCTCAAGCCAAAGCATGCTAACCTAATTCACTCTCTTCGACTAAAGCTCACTGACTGTAATGGAATTTGATGAAGAATGGTGAGATTCTTTACTCTCAAGACAAATGCTCAATATGGTGACTGTGCTCTCCTTTCTTTTCTGGAACAGGTCAGAGGTGAGGAACCACCATCTGTGCCAAGTTTTCTATAATGAAAATTGATAGGATTATAGGAAGTTTTCAAGATAAGTGCCCATTTTATACCAGTGCAGCTAAGCCTCCAAGAGCTGCTGTGACATATTTTTGAAGTTACTTTCCATCAGTCATTGTTAAGCACAGCAAAAAGGACAAAACCTCTCTTGTTCTTTATTAGCAGACTTTGCTTTATTAGCACTGTTGTTCCATTTTATGTTGTCCAATGAAAGCTAACATTTAATCCATGAACCCTTATGAAGATCACTGAGGATTTTTTTGCTTGGTTCAGAAACATGGAAAAGCAGCCTTATAGTCTATCTTACATGCTGCTTGCTGATGGCAACCTTCCTGCCCTCTCTCCAGAACAAGTGTTCAAGTCAGCTGGAAATCTCTTGTAACTCCTCCAACAAGTTAGTAACAATTACAAAGCACTCCAAGCATGTGGAGGCACTTCCAGTAGTCTGAAACAACCACCACCTACACAGTGCACCGGGAGGCCTGTTTCACGCTGGGTATCACTCACTCTTTTATGAGAGTCGTGGTTGGAATATGTATCAGTAATAGTTAAAAATAAAAAAGACCCCAATTTTGCTATATCCAGGAAGAACAATTTGGATTGGTAGAAAGCTTAAATTACTATTTTATGAACTTAATGTCTTAAATGAATGAAGAAATAAAAGAACACATTTTAGAAGAATTTTTTAAAGTTAGAATAATGACTCTTAGATATTTAAAATACACAATATTTTTATTCTAATTTCATTTCTGAAAGTGCACATGGAAATTTCTTGATTTATTTCTGGAAAGAGCTCTTCTAGCAGGCAAATCAAACCCTGTATTGTGATTCTTAATTAGAAAAGATGTTAGAAATCATTCCTAATTGGTTTGTGATAGACACAATGTAGGTCACAGAATGTTCCTGTGGTTTTTGGCCTCAAATGTAATAAAGACAAAACTAAACAAAGAGCCTAATTTACATCCACAGAAGAAAAAATACAGTAGGGTTCCTGAAGGCTTTTTTGAGAAGGAATATAATAATAATATAATAATTTTCAAATAAAATCATGTCCATCATACCCTTGTTTTTTGATTTAGATGTAGAGAGGATACTGTATAAATAGCAAACTGTCAAAACTCATATTTTATACCATATCTGCAGTACTTTAATCAGATATACTTCTAACATAATGTAGTAAAAATTGCCATATTCAACAGACACAATGAAGCACTTATTTCCAATTAAATTGTCTCTAAGGAACCTAAAATTCTGTATCATTAATAATAGATGCTTGTTCTGACTGCTCATAAGATTGAGAGTGGCAGTTGTTAGCATTTTAATACTCTATTTAGAACTAAATATTTAATTTTAAAATTAGACATAATATTATAGATAGAACTACTTAAATATACTGTAATTATAATTTAGAAACACGTTACAAGACTGTAGAGAATATTCCAACAGCATATTCATACATAGCATATTCCAATGTGACCATGCTGAGAAGTCAGCTTGTGCTCTAGCAGGATAATTCTCCTAATAGTGCTGGGTTTAGCTTTACAAGAGAACTTTCCAATGTAAAGCACTGACAGGCTTAATGGCTGTTAAGATGTTGATGCAGCTTGAGAAAGTACTTGTGCACTACACAGCAGGACTGGAGTGCCTTGAACAAAGCAGGAAATGTGCAGTGCTTATTTAAATATTTATTCATTTATATATACACATATATATGTATAGGCAAAATAGATTTATTAGATGCTGTTAACTGGAATAAGATCCTTGATTTATAAAGCACTTCATAGTCAGTGTTCATATCTTTAAGAAAGCAAGACAGTGTGACCCGTGTTTTCAGTTGAGACAAGTTGTTCCTTATGCTGATAGAGAAAAAGAACAGTTTTATCTATATCCAGTCTTGTATTTCTTCATGTGTCATTTTATTTTCTAGCTATACAGAGATAAGTTATAAATTATCTTCGTCTAGACTGTAGCTTTCAGCAATGAGTATAATTCTTACCACTGTGCAGGCGCAGTGGGAAAAGAAAGGTTGTTGCCATGCCTGGGCTTGTAAACTAACCCTTTGAAATTCAATAGCTGAGCTTGTCTGTGAGGAAGTTAATGAACCTAAGTGACTTCAAGCTTCAAATGCATATTTGTGTGTCTTATTTGCTTGTATACATTTTTATTTCCTACAAAAATAGTCATCATCAATTTAGCCTTGAACTGAATCCTGAATTTACACAAAGTCAAATATTTCATCTTTCTCAGGTAGCAAGATTCACAGGAAATGGCACAGGATCCCTGGGTTGTGGCAGCCTGATGTATAGACAGGGAAGAAAGGAAAGGTAAGAGGTACATCAAATTGCAAGCATTTGTATCTCCATACTCTTCTTGGAACAGTGGAGGTGGGTCTGCAGAGACCTAGCTTTGTTCACAAGCTTTCACCTGTGACAAAGTGGCTGTACTGCTGCTGGTCTGGACGTGACCCTGGGAATAAAGTAACTGTATTCTCATGGTGTCACTTGAGCCAAAATCACTGCCAAAGCCTGACTCGCTCTGCCTAGCAGAAGTAGCCGGACTAAGTCTCCACCTCTTGCATAGGTAATATAAAATACCCATGGATGACAGGGGATTGACTATGGTAGGCTAAAAACAGTGTTACCGTATGACAAACTTGGAAATAAAAACACTTGCAGCAGTCCTGGCCACAAACCTGTGATTTCTGTCTGGAACTGATAACAAGAAACACCACGTGCACACATCAAAAACCTACACTCTTTATGGGATTCTGTAACTTTTATATTTTCAACACATCTCAACTGTACAATAGATTTCTATGGAGGTCATCATCTACCAAAACAAGAAAATCATTAAGCTGTAGAAAAAGCAAAAACTGCAGCTGTTTTCTCTTTCTTGATGAGCCACAGCAGGATATCAGCCAACACTAGCATAGTAACTGGCAAGTTTGAGTAAAATGGAGGGGGTAATGGTATTTTAAAATTATCTTTTTATTACACTCTTAAATATTGAGGTTTTTTTCACCATGAAAATGTCTTCACAGAGGCATTTTCAGCACTTTGTCAGGAGTGTTGTGAGAAACTGAGTCACACTGAGCCAACAGAAAATTCGGTCAGCTGAAAAATTCTTGAAATAGTATTGATAACAGCAAGACTGTTGAACCTGGCATGTATATCCCCTGTACATCCATTCTCTCAGAATTCTAGTGCTGCCTCTAATTCAATATCCTGCCCTCCAAAAATACATTAACCAAACACTAATATGTTAAGTAAAATATTAGGACTCCTCTCACTCATTACTATAAATCAACTTCCAGCAAGAAGACATCCTAAAACCCATACTGACTGTTCAGCTCTCTTAATAAAGGGCTGGGGGAGGCCATAGTTTGTAATGAACGTCTCTTACTGCAAGATTAAAGCATGAGCACAACAAAATTGCTCATTGTAATGACCCTTCCCCAAAACATTACCTTCTTTTGAAGCTCACGCTGTGAAGAATTTCTAAAATCTACCATTATTGTTCCTATTTCATTGGTTTTTTACAATTTCAAATGGGATTAGGAGAATCAACATAATTCAAAAGTCTCTCCTAAAGATATTTTCAACTTGAATTTATAGAAAATACAGTATGAAAACTCTGTTTTGCAGATTTAAAATAAAATTCAAGTAATAATCAAAACTAAACTTGACTCTACACTATCTGATTTTGTCTCTGAGCTGAGCATACTGCTAAAACAAAGTAAACCAGCAAAAATATTAATTTCTGTTAAAGTTTCTTATCTGTAAAGGCAATAGATACTGGAAAGATAAATATCATACAAGCTAAGTTTACCTCTAACTCATTCAAGGCAATCACATATTCATTAAACATAAAACCTACTTGCACAAGAAAGTATCAACTCGGAGGAAATGTAAAAGAAAATATCCCTACAGATGTGACAACAGATGAAAAATGAATAGAGACAAGGGGACTGAGAAAACAAATTTAAAAAAAAAAAAAGGAAACTCCTACTTGGCAAAGACTGTGAGCAATAGCAAGCAATGTGCACACAGGGAGACTCCTCTCCAGCATGAACCCAAGAGTGCTGAATGGGGATGAACAGCATATTCACTTCAAAAACACACTTTCAATCCAAACTAAAATGGTAATATAGACATACCCATGAAAGAGTAAAAAGATCTTTCTAGTTTTTTTTACACTGAGCAGAAAGAATTCAGACTCCTACTTTACTGATATACAATATCTGAAACACCATGCAGAAAAGAATAAAAGGGGGAGCAGTAATTTTGATGTAATAAGCATCTACTGCACTTAGTCTAGTGCTAAGCACGTATAGCTGTAGCAGAATTTTCTACTCCTTGATGCTTCTGAGCTTTAAATGAAACTTTCATGAATGGCACTTTGGAGAACATGGCAATGAATATGGCAGTTTGGAGAATATGGCCATTACAGAGATGAAGTTCCTCACTTGCTTAGCCAGCAAAGTCTAAACAAGAGCGATTGGCAAGTGATGCATGGGCAGCTGAAGAGCAGAAGTAAAAACTTTTTAAAGCTCAATAATAAATTCCTACCCAAATAGCAGAAGTAGCTGCTGCCACAATCTATGGCTGATTTCTCATTCTTCTGGCATCTTGTACAAACTATACATCAGTCAACAATTTCCCATCCAGTGCCAACTTTTGCTTCAGGGAAGTCAAAAGGCTTTATCACCTTAATTCCATGCAAAGCTTTGAAGGAAATAGTCTTGGCTAACCAAAAATTCCTGAATTTTTCCTGTAGCTACAACTTCAAAAGAATGAATAATTTTGCAGAGAGAACAGGCACTTTTGAGCAGTCTGAGGCATATTCCTCAGGACATGGCACTCATACAATTCTGTGAGCTGAGAACAAAAATAGAACAAAGGGCCTTTGGAAAGGTTACAGCTCACAGAATATTTTTTAAATGGGCTCCTAAACTAATGCAATTGTGATAAGCATCAGCATGTTCATATGTCCCCTTCAGTCTCCCTATGAAGAGCTCCAGAACTTATTAAGTTTCTGATAAAGACAGTAAAATCTATATAATAATGAAGTTCCATGTTTTCCATTACTTACATTATTTTAAATCTGTTGTTTTCCTGAGGCTTTACTAAACAGATCTCTTCACAATATAGGTCAATTTTTTAGCCAAAGTAATGTAATTATAATCTTACACTGTCTATTTCTAATTATACTGTGACCTATAAAAAGTTAGCTGAGTAATGTCCCAGTGAATAGTGAAGACTGAGCATTAAGTTGCACCTCCACACACACACAAAAGCTATAATCTCCCCATTGAAACATGGAACTAAGAGCTTTAGACGTGATGTACACCTTTTTTACCTTCAGAAGTGAAAGATTTAAATTGCTTAAGCCTAAGACTGTGATTGCAGAAACTTTACATTATGTAGAATAGGGAGTAAAAGAGATGGAACACGCTTTTCTCAGTATTCAGAAAACTACATCTACAGAGAATAAGATCTGTCAGTTTTGCAGGTTAGATTTACAGTGCAAAAGAAATGAAATGTATTATTTAAAAGACATTTAGGTCATGCAATATTTCTTTAAAAGTTGAAAAACATCTGATTAAAAAAAACCACATTTGCCTTTACTGATAACAACAATTTGCAAACACTGCATTATTGCTCTAGACCTTTGTAATGTTTTGTAAAGTATTTCACTTTAATTGTGTCTTACCTCATTTATACTGGAAGGAGTTTTCAAGTATCACCTTTGCAAAAAAAAAAAAAAAAAAAAAAAAAAGACTCTCCCATTTCCTTTCCACAGCTGAAGGAGTTACATGCAACCAGTAATTCAGAGAATAAGTGTCTGTTTAAAAGACAGACAAGTAAGCCATAGATGATCCGTAACACAATCCATCTCCAGTGCCGAGTCAACAACTTTTGTTTTGCATGAAATACAGCAAATCGTCTGCTGCCTCTACCTGTGTTATTGTGCAGATCAGGTTCAGGCCTGTCTGCTCTTCCCTTGCACGTTCTGAGCTACTGTAGTGATTTCTCAGCATTCAGATCTGCTGTATGGCAGCTAACTGAAATTTCATCCGACACTTGTAGACTTGCAATTAGCAAGGTTATTTTAAGCACTGACCTAAGTTCCAGCAGAATGTTTATGGCATTATGACAGGAAGGAATCTAGTATAACATTGGTAAAACTGATCTCAGAGAAGAGAGACCCTCTAACTCACAGTGTAACACTAAATATCTGACCCAAATTTACTTTGATTTTCATTTTTAAGCTTTGAGTGGAATGGAAATGTTTACTGGGTTAATATTAGGAAGCTTAGAACTTATTTTAGGACCTGGTAGATCATATGCTTGGAACAAATGTATTAATAGGAAGTTATGACTTCCCTAGCAGAGTGATTCATCACTTACAAAACAGAGACTGTTACTTTTGTAATGTTCACATTTGTAATAATTACCTATTACATTCTGAATGGGAGAAGAAAATCACTTAAGGAGCTGAACTTATCACAGCTGGACTCCAAGTTTAGTTTCTCCTTTAGTTTCTCTGTGATTATCTTGAAAAGGGCTCCCTCTTCTGTACAGGCCTCTGGTAGCCCCTCATTTGCCCTGGATTCCTTCTGAATTCTCTGGCTGTCTAACTATTTCAGAGTCATGTCGAAAGGCTCAGTCATACCTCCACACCCTCATTCGTTGTTCATTCCCATTCCTCCCTCCCTCTTTTCTTCTTTTTTGTTCGTGGATCAGCTTTCCTGTTCCCACCCATCCTCATACTTCCGATAGTGGCAGATGTAACCTCACAGATGGAACCATGACAAACAGCTCCTCTGACTGCCCCGATTAGAGCTGTAATGGTCAGTCAGCTCGTGTGTGCACAGACGCAAGACGAGCTTTTCTCAAAGCCTCACAACCAGAAACACCAATAAAAAGAGATATTTGTTTTAAAGGAGGAAGTTAAAGATAAAAAAAAAAAGTCCCACCAAGAAAAGTTGTCACATTTGCAAATTATTTAGTAACTTCCATCACTAATCACAATAAAAATGCTCCCTAACAAAATTTACCTGAGGCAAAACTTACTTTTGAGAATTAAGAATATTGAAAAAACAATGTTGAAAACAATATAAATTAATTTTGTCCTCATTTTAAAATGTAAAATGTATCCTCAGTTACATAGAAACTTGAGAAAGTATTCGAAACAATTCGCAACAAGCTGACCGTTACAGGTATCCCAAAAAGCAAAATTTAAAATACAACACAGGCACCAGACATAGTCTTCAAATATAGCAGAAGATCAAGAGCTACAGTTTTTGAGTGAACTGACCATTTTGAGATGGTCAGCACTCAGAAGAATAATGTAGTCACTAGTACAGTACTTGAATGCATACACACTTCTGAACTCTGAGTGTAAGGACAGAAAAATTACTGACATAGATAGAAAATTACCTTTTTTCAGAATACCTTTATAAGAGATTTCTTATGAAATATCATAATAACTATTTGAAGACACCATGAAATCATTGGCTTTCTAACGTAGGATAACCTCAGCCATCAAAAACCCTAAAAAGGAAATTAATGAAAAAGATTTTTCCTTGCTCAAACATCCTAGAAGCCCAGAAATCACAAAATCTGCATTAAAATAGATGTTTTTTCCATTTTGGATTAATTCCTGAATGTATAAATAGGTTGAGTTATGCTGTAGGAATAAACAGTAATTTTTTTAAAAAGAGAGTAACAGTATTTGATTAAAAAATGGCAGGAAAAGTACCAGTAAGGCAAATGTTCTGTTTCAGTGCTTAGTGAAAAAGTAAATTAAGACTAATGACTTCAGAGCAGAGGGACAAAAAATTTGACCAAAGCAGCATTTCTGGGTTTGGCAAAGTTGTTTGCTCTGTGCTCAAAGATCATATCCTACATTGCATTACCTGGTTTTACTCAAGTCATTAAGAACAACGTTATAAGAAGATCTCTGGATAAATTTCTAAAAAATCAGAGCTCAAAATTATTTCAAATTATTTCAGTTGAAAATTATTTCAATTCTAGTTTCAAATAATTCTGGTTCAGAAATATTCTCTTTTTAATAGAAAAATATCCATTTTAATCAAATGCTAGTACTCAAACAGGTTTATGCTCAGTAGGTTTATGTCCTTTTTACAATATGAAATAGATTTTCCAAGGTTAATTAAAACCTTTGTTTAATTTATACACAACAGTGGTGTGATACCTTGAGATGCTATGAATCTGCAAGGGTTTCCTCTGATTTGAGCCTTAACTTGTAAAATGCTGAGAGAGTATAACTGAGGAGCAGTGGCTCAGTTCTCCCTCTAAAATTTGATTCACACCTGTCTAATAGCAGGAAATCCATTTCCTGTTGAATACCGGGTAACTCCAAGACACACATCTCGGCATGTCGTTTGCATTACTAGCTAGTATTTTACTTCCTGATTGCACTCCCTGTTCCAGGAGGGAGCTACAGATGAGTGAAGTTGAGTGAGAAAGACATGTCATCTACTGATGAGTTGGAAATGGACTACCATCTTCATGAGAAAAAAATATAACGATCATTAATAAATCCATAGTGAAAACAAAAAGCAGAATAATATACATGAGCTGACTTCTTAAATAAACAAAGACTACATAGTAAGAGAATGATTGAGCAGAGCTGGATGGTTAAATCATAAAGATTTTTATGGCTAGTAGCTCATAACAGAGCACATTTTCAGCAAAATGTTCTGGAGATGTGAAAGAGAGAAGGCAGTAAAAAGCCAACTCAGGGATAGAATTAATGAGTGAGTCATGTTTTCCCTAAAATACAAATACTTTAAAAAGAATTAGGTAAAATGCAAATATTTAATGAAATGACACTTGTGATCAGTTTCATCACTCACGGGTTGACTTATACACTCTAAATAGAATTACTGGTTAGGGGTTTTTTGAATTGTTAATAATGAAGTGGTTTTTTTATTTTTTAGTTTAAAAATATCAGAAATAAGACATGAAAGGCTTCTCATTTCAAACATTATAACTTCACTGTAACTCTTTTCAATTATATACTATTTTTGCGTTTTCATTCCTACTTTTTTCGCTTGTGATATCTTAACCAACCAGACAGCCTACATAATTTATATTAAAAACTCATACTTTTTGTGTAATAGTCTAAGAACTTAGTCCTCATCTACAACCAACATGAAATTGGAAAACAGAGCTGGATAACATAAGTTAAGCTATTTTCAAATTTTCCATTTTAAATCTTCACTCCATGATATCCAGTTTGTATAAATGAATCAATGTGAATGATTTTTAAAAATTGTTTTAGAGCCCATTATGTTTCTGTGGTTCTGAAGTGGGATGCAAGAAACCAAAATTCAGATCTCTCTTCTACTTGGTATTTACTAATTCACACAAGTGTAGCTATGCATGAAGTACATCAAAGACCTATGCACAATAATTCAAGGGTATCAAGACAAGTGACAGATGCATGATGTTACGTTGTTCTGCAACTTTTTGGATAAAATTCAATTTGGGGGTTTGAAGATATAGGAACAGGATGGTTTTATTCCCTTACAGGTAATATAACCAAGTCTAAATACAAGAATGGGAATGTTCAAATTTAATGAAGTTTCAGTTAACTGATATTTTCATAATTTCCCCTAAACTTTTCCCTAAGCAGCCCCCTAAGTCATTATAAACAAAAACGGAAAACACATCAGTTACAAGCAACAAACAGATTGAAAGCAAAACAGATGAATTCTAACATGACAGTTTTGGCAGTCTGTATATCATCATAATTTAATTAAAAATGAAGTTTAACAACAAATCTGTCCCAAGTGCTGATACCACTGCACATATTTGCATTTATTTAATGTGTGAATAAATTTAATGTGAATTTCTTCACATTAAATATGTGAAGAAATGCACCTATGGGAGGGCACAGGGAAGTAGTATAGACATTTACCTCTCCTTTTGATAAAGAAAATATCAGTGAATACTGCCTTTGGCATTTTCATTATTGGTATTTAAACTGAGAATCAGAGAATTGTTTTTTGCACTGCATATCTATTATGTATCCCTTTGTTGCAGCATATTTCCCATTCACGCACAGCAGAGACCGAAGATCTAATCTGTTCCTGCCTACATTTTCAAATTCTTTCTTTCAGAAAAGAAGGAATTACAGAGGGCTGCCTGGAGGGCTGCTTGGAGTGCACACATGTTGGCTTCCTAGGTATTCTAGCAGACAAGTGCACTGAAAACAGATGAAACTGCAGATTTCACTCACACTATTCAAGCTTAGTATCCTATTAAAAAAATCTTCAATGTGTTATTACAAAGTATGAGTTGACATATTCAGAGGTATATATTGTAATTGAAAGACTCTTACGTGGAGCCAGACTTCTCTGTTACATTTCATCATCCTCCAGAAAAACCAAAAGCTGAATAAGGCTACCACAGAGGAATTATTTTTCTAAATTGCATTTCTAATATTTCATGGAGAATAAATAGCTAGATAAATGACAGTTTTTGCATTTGCCCTGAAGGATTTAATCATGCAAAACTCTAAACATGGTCTTTCCTAGGAAATGAAAGGCTGGATAAAACTGGTTTTGCTTCTCCTATTCCAAGTGACTGACTGTCACATTCCAGACATTTCTAGGCAGTGAGATTACATCATTCAATTTTTTTTAATGGAAACAGCTGTTACATCCAATATTCATGACATTTAAGTTTTCAATATCAAGTTATTCAGCTGTTCTTTCAGTCCATCTGAGTTGCAGTGAAATGAAACTGTGCAAAAGACCAAACAGTTTTATTCCATAGTTAAATGAATGCACATATTGTTTCAAGGCAACAAAGAAAACAGAGCTCGGGGAAACGCCGCATACAAAAATCTTGGTCTTATCACTGCTTCAATGGACTGTCAGCCCCTTATTCGTCCCACACACAAAATCAGTACAGTATTCTGTTGCATATTTCACATTGCTTCTTACCAGGGTTTGATGTGCACAGCTGTATGTGTTATGTGTGAATAATTCTTAACAGGACTTCATAGAAGGAAAGAAAGAAGGGAAAGCACACACAGATTTTTAAGGCACAACACAGATACGTTTAAGGATACGTGCCAGCTCGTAATATCAGTCTGGTTTTGAGCTTCAAGTTGGGCCTATCTTACATCTTTTTTGCTGGTTTGGCTTTGTTTTTTTCAGTGAAGGAAAATATGAGTACCTTTGGATAGAAGTAGTGTATCTTGTTTCTATTTAGAAACATATTTAGATGTTAGATATTTAGATGGTCATTAACTTACCAGAAAAAGGTAAACAAAATCCATTAGTCTACTTAATACATGAGGGCATTTCTCAAACTTTATCATGCTGGATACATTACAGTTCCAGGATGTTGTTAGGTTGATAGCTGAATTTCTTCCAGAAAACTTGTTTTACAATAATGTTTACTGCAAAAATATAAAAGCTCATTTTGATTCAAATCAATTGTGAAGCCTAAACAAAACAGTAAAAGAACCACCCTATTACAGAGAGAGTTTGCCTTAGGAACTGCCGGAGAGGGTGAGGGATGATAACAGCAGTGGTCGTGTGGTTTGGTGGAACTGAAAGAACTTGTTCTTACTCCTGATGTTGCTACCAGTTTATTCTGGACTTCAGTACAAGCCCCACTGTGTCTGTCTGGTCTGCATTATATCAAGTGTACAGTGGGTGTGATCCTACTAGCTTGCACTGTGTAAACAACTTTTAAATGGTCGGTAAAAACAACTAAAACTTTAATTTACCCAGGGACGCATGCAGACCTGGAGAAGCTGTAATTTGGTATTCAAGAAGAAACTTCTGGGGTTATAGGTGTCTCTCCCTCCAGGGACACCCTTAAGTTAAAGGCTGTCTCCCATTACCAGCATTGCCAGACTACTATTTTTCTTATATAAAGCACTGCAGAAATTGAATGTTTCCTGGGAGTATCAGTATAAATATTTATAAATATAAATATATATATATATAAATGTACACACATTTCCCTAAGGGCTTTGTATCAGCTCTACCATTCCAAGATCAAGCATTTTATTTTCTAAGCCTTATTATGCTAAATTTGACACATTAGTAACGATTTTTTTCAGACAAACCTTAAAAAAACCTTGCAAATTACTAATGATGTTCCAAAGCTCTGTGCATGTGTTACTATTTTTTTTTTCCTTCCCCCACCACCGTCTTTCCTCTCTTCCTTTTCCTTTTTCCTCCCCTCAGCAGCAGCAGCTGCTGGGAAGGTCCCTCAGCTCCCTGCAGCACTAGGCGGTGCTGTAGCACAACCACAGCCGAGCACAAGTCTAGAGCACAGATGCTCTGGGGTTGCATATTGGGCTTTTTTTTCTTCCTTGTTTTAATAGAAATTCTAGCATTTTGGGGCACTATATTTAGCACTGTTTTCTCACAAATTATGAATAGAAATAACGATGAAAAGAAAATTAATGTACATAATAGATTAATTACACACAGCTAATATTTTTGACACAATTTATCTCCTTTATCTTCTTCTACAGTGAACCAAGCAGATAAATTACAATGATTTTCCCACAATGCTCCATGATACAAAACTTGTACCTTGTGAAAGTAATTTCTCTAATAGAGTACAATGCATTAAAAAACATTTCAATCCTTTATAAAAATAACTCAACAAGGTATATTACAAACGTGTTATTTACATGCTAAAAAGTAACCGAAATGTGGTATTAAACTCCACATTTGAGTGGCTCTATACAGTTCAAGGGCTTCCCAGGAACATAAAGGTGCCGTCATGCAAGTTTGCAAAACTATGTCCTAAATGTACGTTAGTTCTCTGGCTTTCTGTATATTACTAAATGAAGAGGTTTCGACTTTGTGTAGCTTTTAAAATTTTTGTTAATTTGGCCCTTCAAAGTAGACTTTAAGCATTTAATAATTGCAGTTTAATGGAGAATTCTTGGAAATTCTCGTAGATGTCTCATTTATAGTTCTGTCTTGACTGTCATTTTTCACTACGAAATTAAGTTGCCGCCTTTCTACAAATGCTAATAGCTGTATTTCTTTTTCAAGGCCAGATTATTCAAACAGCAAGGCAACACAACCAGTAGCCTTTCAATTACAACAACTGAATCTTGGTCTTTAATAAAGGAACATGGCAGACTAAGTATAAAACCTCCATTAAAGTCAGAAAGATCAGGTCCTACTAATGAAGGACCGTGTGTCAACACACACAGCCAGGTGTTGACTAGCTAATTTGCTGCAGGAACATATCATGACCGTACTAGAAACTCTTTGAAGCAGAAGCAAGTCCTACACCCTAAAAACATACTCATTCATTGTTTTGAGGTTACTAGAAAAGGTATTAAAGATTTTAAACTGAATTTTCTCTTTACTCGTCTATGGTCACTGAAAATTACACAAAGCCAGATTTAAAAAAAAAAAAAACAATACAGCACTAGAATGAAATAAGGCCCACATGTAGAAAACAGCATTGTCCTCTACTTCCTTCCTTCATTTCTAATGCAGTATTTCTTAAACATGTGCTCTGGCAGGCTCCTGCCCTCTCCACAGAACGTGGCATTGGTCCAGGTTAAGAAAGAACGGCTTTTTGAAGTAGCAGTTCAGCATGGTAGCAGATGACTCGGCAATGTGCTCTGGTGAAGGACAAAGAGAAGAAGATTAAAAAGGACAAGAATCAGATGAGAGTTTTGAATGACAAAAATTGTGGGAGAGAGAATATGAAAAGGACAGAAAGGCAAAGAGAGGAGCAGGCAACTGGTAGCTAGAAACTGATTTCCAACCTAACAAAATAAGACTCCTGAGCTGGTCTGCACTGACGTGTATTCATTTGAATAGAGGAAAATATCTTTTTTAGCAGTTTGCAAGATACCTATATAACGTGGGTTTTTTTCTTGGTAATTTTTCAAGCAACCTCTGTAACAATTTACAGGTATGATCCTGTCATTCTGATTTGCTATCTTTTTCAGATCTCCTATATAAGACAACATAATAGCAAAGAAAATACAGGCAGCAGTTAAGAATGGTGCAAAACTCACAAATCAACCCTGAATACTGTAACTACAACTGAGAACAGTGGTTTAAATTGCAGTGGATATCATGATGAAGTCTTTGCCACTCAAATGCTTATTTATTTATGCCTTAACATTTAAAAAAAAATAAAGAGGAAACATGGGTAGACATTGTGAGATATTATAAGTATTTAATTTATAATTAGGGTCAAGAAAGAATGTGAAACAGATTTGAGTCAGGAAAGCTATTCTTGCAGATCTCAGCTGAAAATCTAAAGCATATAATTTAAATTGTAATGTGGTAAGAGAGCATGTTTTCAGCATTTCTTACTTATTTTACCTGAAATTTGAAAGAAATACAGCATTGTCAGTATTTTGTGTCTTTGAAATAAAATAATGCTGTTCATAACAAGAGATGCAATGTTCCTATGAAGAAAAGAGATTAGCTCTCTTTCTATGTGTACTTTTTCTATTGACCTCCAACTTAATCCCTCATACTGAACTGCTGGCCTAGATTCATAAACAACATGGATACTTAAACCACCCTTTGAAAAGATTATATTAGTGTGCATCATATGCAAGAATCTATATGAGGTTACATACATTTACAGGTAACGCACTGCATAACACTTGCTATTTTAATCCATTGTATCAAAATTATCCATTTCAAGTTAAGATGCTAGCCCCATGTGAAAAATAGGTAAAGAAGGGATCCCTGTACCTGATAATGGACAAACAAATGTGTAACAAACTGTCCTGTCTTCACAGTTGAACCAGGCATCCAAAATTTCAGGAAGTCCCTATAAATGCTGTATGAAAGAAGGCCAGATGACCTCAGCAAAGAAAACCTAGGACAGCTGAAATGGTACATCTATACAAATGGTACATCATCTATACAAATCCTACGGTATTGCCCTTGGAAATATCCCTCTTCCCTTTATTTTGTCATGAGTCTCATGATGTCTCAATATTCTTAAATGTCCAGATTGTGAAATTCATTAATTACCTCAAAATCCTGGATTTAATGAAAAGGTTTCTAGCCTTATTTGTGTCTTAAAAGTATAGCCTCAAAAACAACTGCTGAAGAGCAAATAAGAATATTCAGCGTAGTATTTCAGTTCTATGACTTTAGAGCATAGCTTTCTAATGATTTTGCAGACTTCCATGTGACGATTTTGTCTCTGGCTGCTGGACAGTGCTGGGATGTAGTGACAAATTCCAGCCATACTTTTCATACTAGCTGATTGACTGGTGTATAAACCTTTTTGCTCATCCCACACAGTTTAATAACTCTAAAAATTCAATTCTGTTTCTACTATTCTGGGGGTCATTTAGATACTTTACTGTATCCAAAAGTACAGATACTTTGTACCATTTACAATATAACATTGATCCTTGAGTACAATTTCTGCTTCCTGAAGGACATTAGCAATATTCTGTCATGCCAGAAGTTTTTATTCCATCAGTGTACTAAATAGAGTAGCCCTCAGTAACCGTGATTAACAAGGTGAACTGCAAACACAGAGATCATACACACACAAATTAAATTATATTCTACAGTGAAATGTGTTATAGTAGCTCAAATATTTTAAGCCAGATAATTCTAAAGAATCTTGGAGGAAAAACAGAAATGCATGAGGCATAAGTAGATATACAAATATTGAGGTAGTAGTGGCTCTGATTTTCTTTTACAGTATTACAAACAATATATATATATACATACATTTATGCATATATATGCCCCTATACATGTCAGTTATTAAAAATAACATATTTCAGAATGTTAGATCACAATCACATTGGAAATGCACATATAAAATAATTTATTCCCTATACATTGCCAGATAAATTACGATTAAACCTACAGTACTTATTCTGAAGAAATGCTACTTGCTTCCTCAGCTTTTGAATGTCTGTATAATTTGTGATCAGAAGCAAATGCAGTCATGAGAACAAAAAGATGAATGGTAGTACTAAAAGATAAGACTGTATATTGTCCCTTTTGAAGTACATAGCCACAGCTAAGGGCAGGCATGATCACATGGCCAACTGAGGAGAATAAAAGCAATATAGGCTCACTGCAAGTTATGAGATGCATTTTCTTAGCTAATACAGATAATGAAAAATAAGTACACTGCTCATTGGGAAAGGGAAAATGCAATGTATTACTACATTCAGTAGCTTCATATTTTGTAAAAACTTATGAAAGGTCTGTCAGAATTTTTGAGTGCTACGATTGTTAATGCAGTGCTGCTTTATGCTAAATTACATGTGTTTCTTCAAAAATAAATGGAAACATTTACAAAAAAAGAAGTGCTCCATCTTTTGAAATGCAAGGCCTAGATTCATAACTGACTCCACAAAAGCTATTATCTTCCTCCAGGGAATCATTTACAGAGAGAAAGAGTAGAGAGCATCCATAAAGCTTTAACAGATCAAACTGGTAGGTATTGACTCTCCTTTTCCTCCCTGTTTCTGCACAGTCTGTTGTAAATGGTTCAGCTCCCGTTCAAAGAGAAAGCTTGTTCATCTGCCTATGATTCTGCACAATGTCACTAGAGACAGTCACATGGAACACATGAAAATCTTCAGATCAAATCTTTTGGATGGATGGATGTAATACTGCTAATGCTTCTTTACACACAACTCAAGGAAGCGTAAAATAATCCAAGAAAAGAAAAATCTAGCGTGTATTTATAACCTTTTCTGAGAAGATAACTTCACTACACTTACACTGTCAGTCAGACATGAGCCTGAACCCAGGCTTCTGCCCAGACTAGTCACCCAGCTATATTTGTTAGATGCAAACAATGAGACCAAGCTCCAGAGCAAGCCTTAAGAAAAGCCGAGTCCAGCACAGTTCCCAGACTGTACCAGGAAGACAGGTCAGCTCAGGCAAGGCCACATGAACTTCATTTCAGTCCTCCAGAAGACATCTCACACAGCTCAGTCACAGGATTGGGACTACACATAGGGCAACAATCCATAGCTATATAGACATGCCATTGCATTCTCCACAGGAAAATGTTAGTTGTGAGATTTTAATTGATTATCAAAGGAATAACATCAATTCACAGAAGGTTTTTCAATGGTTAACTACACAGAAGGCCATTTCATTCTGAGGAAGAATTCATATAATTCAAGAGGCAAATATCCAAGGATATTTTAAAATCACAAACTTGTGGAACTTGCTCTTACTAAAATGCAAGTATGTTAATATTACTGAAATATTCATGTTGCAGTGCTAGCATTCAGACAGCAATCATCCTAGAACCTGAAGTTTCTTCTGTCAGCTCTCTCATAATAAAACCCCATCATGCAATTTTAACAATAACAAAGCAAACTAAAAAATTCCTTATGTTTTGTGCAACTTCCTGTGGCTGTTCTTTGACTGCTCCCTTATGCCATATTACAGTTTTTAGATCTCTATTATGCAACATGTAATTATAAATTGAAAAAGCAACAAACTCTGCCAGTATAATGACTGATAAGAAATGTGCCCACAAAGCCTACTGAAATATGCAAAACCAGGAAACATCTGTAAACATAATAGTTCACAATTCAGATCAGAACTAGATGTTATAAAACATAATAATATCTACCCTCTAAACTACATAGTCTCAAACAAATCCTCAAGAAAAAATTCACCAGGAGGATATATGTGGCTTTTTGTGTGCATGCTTTTTTTTTATATATGTGTACACACACACACATATATTTGCAGATATACATATATATTTATAAAACTAATTCTTTCAACAGTCACAGCTACCATGGTAAAAATTCCCATTGGCATCCTTACTTGCAAATAAAAATAATGATACAGTGTCAGTGACCTTTCACTTAAAATCTTTAAAATCTTACTCATACCATTGAAATAGTATTAATTTGTTTTTTTCTAGCAAATGTGAACATCAGTAGGTGTTATCATCACATATACTAAATAACAAAATACATTCCCCCAGCAAATGTTTTGGTTAATTAATTTGCACGATGACTTTACACACATTTTTTCCTCATACTGAAAAGTATTTATATCATTACATCCAGTAAACATTTCTGTTTGAGTCAGATTAGGATACAGAATACAGAAGACTGTAATAGGTAACATCTGTGCTGGAATTTGATATTTACTTTAATATTTCTCCAGAGATCACTGGTAGAGTTCATTAGCTCGTTTTCTAAAGTATGTATTACCATATTTTAACATAAGAGCAATGTAAAGTGAGAAGAGGGAGAAATAATAATTGTATTTGGTCAAAGTGCACTTACATACATTCATGTATTACTGAGCTATAAACCAGAAGTCCTGGAATAAGTATATATTTCAAAAGTGTAGATATCTGAATGAGAGTGAGTTTTTGCAGTTTTGAGGTTTAGAATTAGATTAAGAAACTGAGAGTAGTAAAAACCCCACTTCCTTCCTCATCTTAGAGCTCCATTTCTTTTTTCACAAGCAAACATTCACCTTTCTACTCCTGAGTCTCCTGACTGCTGAATAATCCAAATGTCTATTTTAGGACAATTTTAAGACCTCCATAGCATTGCAAATGCTACTCTACTCTTATATTTACACCCCTGCAAATTATGTATCACGCTTCTACGTGCAAACACATTGCTAAAAAACTAATGAATCCATCTTTCTTCTCACAAGAGCTCTCCCTTGGAGGGAATATCACAGGCTGCAAGATCTTTGCTCAGTGTATCCTTACTGGTTTGCTTTGAAGAAACTCAAGCTAATTTAAAGAGCTGTTCAGATTGCACTCTTGGCACTAAGGTGAGGGCTCCTCACATGGTTCACAATTTCTTTCCAAAGGCCATGCATATGGACCCCAAATGAGTGGATTTAGGCCACTTAGGCCTTTTTTAAAACAAAACAAAACAAAACAAACAAACAAAAAGAAACCTCTTTTACCCAAGCCCAGAAAGGATATCCAGTGCTGGTGTCTTCTACCATTCCAAGACATATTCAAATCTCTTTGTCACAAGAGCAGTAATCCAAATAATTTCTGTTGGTATCCTTTCCCTGGTTGTATTAGAAAGGAAGTCCAAGCTTAAAAAAGGGTCCAGCATACTGTCTGCAATATCTATTATTTATTCATTTATCCTGATAAATTATGCAAGCCAGATCCTCCATTATCACTGAGGTTACCAGTTAAGTCCTTTCCAGCTCTTAGCTATTTTCACTCCCTTGATATATAGATAACAGTAGACTAACCCAGTAGTTCTCACTTTTCTACTGGGAAATTATATCACAACAGATAGGAATTTCTTATTGTTTCTCCATTTTTTCTTTTTATTAGCTCCCCATTTTTTCTTTCCCTTACTATATTCTAACCATCAGTCATCCATCTTAATTTGATCCCTTGAATAATGACTGGCTCTCTTTAGCAGACAACTGAATCTCTAGCAAAGTATGTACGCTCTTTCTGAGTTCGTACTATGTCTCCGATGGCACCCATGCAGACAATCAGAGGACAGAGGGTTTGCACAAATATGGGCTATATCAATAGACTTGTTTAGTAAATTCTAACAGGAGAAAGAAAATCAGTTTAACTTCATTGAATCTGCACAGACTGAACCATACTGGCAGGAGAGGAGGAAATTTATTTTCTACTAGGCTGAATGTCACAGTTTAAATCCACCTGATTTTTAAAAAGTATTGTATTTATCTAGACTATAAGTAAAGGGCAGCCTCTGCAAAACCGAACTTCAGAACGGTTAATCTGTATTTACCACCATTTTCACTCAACTGCCCTACAGAATGCTGTTATTCTACCAAGCTGTTCAGAGGCAAAGTAAATAAAATACAACTTCTTATCCAACCAATGGATTCCGTTAAATTGTGTATGAAACCTTGTGTTTATAAAACATAGAACTAACACATATAGCAGATATGTTCTGCCAATATATAGACATACCAATCTATTATTATGCAAATAAGAGTTGTGATGCTATTGGCTCAACAGAGAATTTAGGTCCTGACTTAGGATTTTAGTTACACATAAATAATATGTATTTCATATAGTCTAAAGCTGTAATAACTTGATTTTCCTGCTGTGGCAGGGGGATTCAACTAGATGGTCTTTTGAGGTCCCTTCCAATCCCTAGCATTCTGTGATTCTGTGATTATAGCATTATAGATATATATATTATTATATAATATCTGCTCCTGTAGAGTTATTTATGAGCACCTGACATTTTTGGAGTGTATAATACATTTGGTCTGAAAAAATAACTTGAATGTAAGAAACATGATAGATCCTACAAACAGTTTAAAGAATATATCCACAACAAATCTGTTTTTATCCAAATAAATCCTATTACCCATCGGTTAAAAGCTAGGTGAATTAAGGCATATAAATTTGCCCCATTGAGGTTGTTTGGATGAGTATGCAATAAATTTAGCATTTGACTAGAGGCTTAGCTAGAACATGCTCTTAATCTTAACCTTTCCCCTCTAAAAAAAGCATTTCATC
This sequence comes from Caprimulgus europaeus, assembly GCA_907165065.1. Next base: position 29,700,501 of record OU015532.1, read on the forward strand.
AATACCAGTGTAATATAAACATATTTTTATGTGTTCATATAAATATATTCCACTGGCAATGTTCCATATAGATAGATGTGTTTATTAACTAGTTATTCATCATACTTCCATAAGCAAGCTTGGTTTTGATTTGCAGCCAGACAGATAGCATATTTCTGTCTGTGTTGTAGTTGTAATAAGCCCTCTGGCTAAAAATATCTTTGGAATTCCTATGCATAAAAAGCACTGTAATACATGATATGTTTATAGAGAAATTACTATTTTTTTTGGTGTTTAAGTGCTTCACAAACATATATCCTGTCATCAGATGAGATTTTGGGTTGGATTTGGAAGAAAAAAAATTGATAAGAGCAAAGTGATTTTGTAGATATTTTCCTTGAAACAGTTAATCTAACACAGAAATATCCCATGTGTTACATAAAGAACCAAGATTGAAAGTTTTCTTACCAAATTTGCAGTAAATAAATCCTGATACTCAGAACTGAGAGTCTTAAATAGAGCTGCAGCCAGTATTTTCTTTTTTATATTTGAAATTAATAGTTTGAAGATTCTGATTTTTTTTTTTTTAAAATCAGAGTATACACCAAAACCTCAACTATTTCAAGAAAACACTCTTTAAAAATTCTACAGTAAATTTGGGTTTACTTAGGCTTGTTGATAGCATGGAGAATATTTCCCTTCTCCCTCAGCATTTGAGCTCCTTCAAACTTTAAACTTTTCAGATTAATTTTCTCTGAGAAGTTTACAGCTTTAACAGCATTAAGGAGACTGAAATTTATCAAGGGTCATTAGTTTAAGAGACTCTTTTCAAGATTAATACTGCCAAAAGCAAATAATTACCATATTCCTGACTCTCAACCTATTTGCTAGACCTGAGACTCTCTGCAAATAACACTTTCACAAAATGTTATGGTAACATGATGAGGCTTAACGCTTTTCCAAGTTCTCTTATAATACACAGTTGTCTGCACAGCCTAGAGATTCAGACTCTAGGAAAACTTCATCTATGCACTCAGTTAAAGGTGGTTTAGATAGCACAGCTGAAAAGCTGTACAACTGCAGAAGCAAGGTATATTGTTTCAAGCTTCAGAACAATAGAGCCATTGAGAGTCACAGAATCACAGAACCATAGGGGTTGGAAGGGACCTCAGGAGATCGTCTAGTCCAACCCCCCTGCCAAAGCAAGTTCACCTAGAGTAGGTTGCACAGGAAAGTGTCCAGGCAGGTTTTGAGTATCTCCAGAGAAGGAGACTCCACAACCTCTCTGGGCATCAAACCAAAGGTGAGAACAAAGAATAGCCCTGTTTCTAATGTTACAGAAAGATATGTGGTAGATGAGGTACTTCAGCAGTGCTGCTAGCATTGAGTAAGTCCTTTTACAGATTATGATAAAAACACTTCTGAGTTCCAAACTACAAGAAATTGAACTTACTGAAGTTATATTCCATTCTCAGCCATCTTTTCAGTGACTTATTTTAACATCTGAAAAAAAGATACTGATTTGTGCTCTTGAAGAGAATTGATACTGGGAAAAAAAGTTGAGAAGTACTCAGAAAATTAATTTGGTTCAGCCTTCAATATTTATCCAATAAAACCAGCCATATTTAATATTCTTTAATAATAAAATCCTCCTGAATTCAAGAGGGGGAGATGAGATAGAAAGATATGTACAGTAGCCTGATTTAAACTTTTTCAAAATGCTGGTAATGGAATGGAAAAAAAGAATAATCTGTATCTAACTGAAGATATATTAGAAACTAATACCCTTTAATATCTTGCTTTGATAATTTCTTACATTTTTTTCTTATCCAGGATTTAAGTACAAGGAGAAAAGCAACTAAAAATTCTTTTGCCCCCAAAAACGTGGAAACAGAGATAGTAAAAGGATAATGGTTACACAATATTTGACCTCTACACAAATTTAATTAAAATCTTGTAGGAATCAGGAGGAAAGTTGAAAGATCCAGTCAAGAGAAATTTGAGGCTGACCCAGGTACCCTGGATAAACATGACTGAAGTCTCTCTACTTGGAAAGAGAAAAAAGATCAGTGGTCTGCAAGGATCTAAAGACACTATCATAGCATAAAATGTGTTTGTTTCTATGTCAATATATAATATATGGTTCAGACATTTCTGTCACAAAGCAGTAGTGGACCACTTTACAGTAAGGTAACAGACGTCTCAAATACAGAAGATTACACTAGATCATCCAAAACAACAGGCTTTTTTTCAAAAACACAGAAAGCAGTAATCAATTAGTTGAAACACTAGACCCTGCCCTCAGAGGGTTAAGGGATATGAAGTAAAGCAGAAGAACAGAGCTGAATCCAAGTTTGACCTCAGGAGGATTCCAAGAAAGAACGTAAAAGCGAGCATGTTTTATTCAGAATAAAAAAGCTAAATGGATCATGAAAGCCTCTCAGCAGATTAACACAACAGAAGGACAGAAAACTTTTAAGATTGGCTTGTGGTAAAAATATCATTTTTTAAATCTCTTTTACAAATATTTGCAATTGGTAACAGCTACACTGATTGTATTAGAAATATGTAAATGTATCTTAGCACAGCTTGAGTAAAGAGTGGTGACCAGATAAATGACTAATATAAGGCATTCTGGACCCCAGAGAGATATGATTCATGCATCTAGCTTACTGAAGCACTCATGTGAAGCTGAGCTTTCCAGGAAATTTCCCAAGGGATGACATAAGAAAAGCCTCCCACTCATGCTGTGTGGCTAGTTCTGAGAAAGGGCATTGCAAAAGTGAGAGAAACAAGTATTTTCAAAGGATCAGTGGTGGCCAGTAAAGCCCTAAGCCATATAGCGTGAAAACAGACTGGCAGCAAGCACCAAAATCCCCAGGGAACAAGCCACAAAAAAAGAAACAACACTTAATTACAGAAAAAACAGAAGCACAGACAGATCTGCAACAGGGATGCAGAGCAAATATTCACAAGAGAAAGAGATGATCTGTTTGCTCAACAATTTCTCCAAGGATTAACATAAAAAGTCTGCTATGGCCTAGATCCTCAAACCAGCCCTATCACCATGAGCCAGCTGAAAGCCAGGGAAGGAAATCATCTTTAAACATCCAAAATGAATAGAAAGCTGCATGAAAATGGAATTGAAACTCTCCTGGCTGAGGAAAACAAAATATGAGGAAACGAAAAATCATTTGCCTTACTGAGTTCTATGTCATTCATTTTTGTCTCTATGATTTGGACAAAGGAGTAGAGAGAAGGCTTCTTAAATTTGCAGATGACAACAATATGTGTGCTTGGAGGACATATATCAAACATACCACAAGACAGATTTGGAACTGAAAAAAGTTACAGACATATTTTAGAAATGGGGGAAAAAAAAAATAATAATTATAATTAATAAATAAACAAGGAAACTAAAAGTTCAATAGTGGCCAAAGGCAAAATCCTACATATAAAATTTCACAGATAAAATAGGTAAGCGAGAGGTGAAAAACCTGTAGTGTAGCAAAGGAGTTGGGGAGTTACAGTGAATTATGTGCTGAACATGCTTCTTTTGCTGTTGTGGAAAAAAAGGAAATACTAAACTGGTTTGTATTGTTTGAAAGACATGTGAAATACTTTTTTCAGTCTACTCAGCAATGATGAAGCTTCATAGTGAGCCCTGTGTCCATGTTGGACACAATTCCAGAAGGATCCAGATCAGCTGGAAGGAGCCCTTCAAGGAGAATTATCAGAGCACATAAAAAACGAGGATCTATATGAGGTTATCTTTTCTTTTTTTTTTTTTTGGCTTAGCTGATTTTCATTAAGTTATACAATGCAAGGGGATACAACAATAAACAATTTTAAATACATCTAAAGTCTGAATAAAAGCAAGTGTTGTGGAAATGCTTTTACAGTCTTGTTTCTTTTTGTCTGTGTACAAGTTTAAAGGCAAACAGTTACAGAAGTCCCCCATTCCTAGTGTGTTTGTTAAGACTTTGTTGCTTTTTTTCACTAGTACTCCAGATCTTTTTGAAAGCTTTTTCTTTTTATGTTACTTTGGAAAAATTAAAAATATATAAAATATTTTGAAAAATCTTCAAATATAAGTGTGTATTGTATTGTGCATGCACACAAATACACATGTGTATACACACACAGGAAAAGGGCACTTCCCTGTAAGTTCGGGGTCTGTACACAGAATACTCGGCAACCTCAATGACAGGTGTCACCCCAGGCTGACAGGACAGATAATTGCCGATAAATGAGATTCCTTCAGGTTAATTCTTCTGTCCTTTTTTACAGTTACATTTACCAGATTTCTTCCTAATCCAAAACAATCCCTGGATTCTACAGTAATTGATTACATGGAAAAAACCATTAGGAAATTATTTTACAAACTACTACATTGACTCTTGCAACTTCACAAATAAACTGTAAAAAGGAGAAAACTGTGAGGAATGCTATTGAACCACTGACCTCAACTTGGCAATAAAATATTTAACTGAATGTATGAGGGTTATATGTACAGAATATTCTCAGTTTGTAAGCAGGCACAAAGCAGTTCTGCTTGTTCTTGCCACATACAAACACCACTCACAAGCCTCACAGCCCTTGAGTTCCAGCTCAGCACTGCACTAATACGGCCACAAACTAGCACAGAGTTCAGCAAGATCTGTTACGTCTACCTACAGAAATATCCTTCAGGTGTATTTGCTAAAACCTTACTGCACGTTGTGGACATAGTCCTCGCTCTCATCAAAAGCTGGCAACCTCCACTGCAATTTTTTTCAGAAAAATGGTGGGACCATAGAAAAACTTCAAGATCTGCCCTCTGTTTGGTTAGGACTGATTACACCACAATTGCTCTATGGTTAGCACTAGTACACAGAGTTGTATTTTAAGACAGTCTACAGCTCCAGTCCAAAAATAAACACAAATAAAATACCACCATGCTGAGTATGAAGGAAGACTATGTTCACATAAACAGGCCTCAGAATGCAACTCTGGAGACAGCTCATTCTGAAGAGATAACATTTGCCTGCTATTTTTGGAGATTGTTTGCTGCCTTCACAAGCAGGCTTCATCTGCTGCAGCAAACCAAGCCATGTAAATGAAGATACACATACAGTCCCAGATACTATTTCTTTGAATTCCACTTCAAATTTCCTTAGTGTCTTTAAAGATTCAACACCAAAATTTAAAGCTGGGATCAAGACAGAGATAATTGTTTAGAGATACTTGTGTTCAGTTGTTGGGTTGGGAGAAGAAGGGAGGTTGTTGCTCTTTTAGTTTACACAAAACAGATTTACTGGGGATAAAGTCCAGTCTCGCCAAGGCATTTTCTTACTGCAAAAAAACCCCAAACAAACACATAAAAAAAAGCCCAACAAAAACAACTAAAATCTGAATTTACTGGCTGTGACTGCTCGAATCTTATCACTTCATATTTCTGACCAAGATTCGGATCTGCAAAAAAATTCTACACATTTACCATTTTGTATCTAGTCCCACCTGAGTTCAACCTTCAACACAACCTTTACGTGAGTGAATAGACTGGCATTAGGCCACCTTTCTACCCTACTGCCACTGAAACTTGCTTAGTTTTCAAATGAGCAGCCATGGTTATTGGGACATAAATTTGAAAGTTTTAGGTACTGAAAGTGATTAAAATCAGTGGGAATATTTCTAGGCACTTCTGAGATGTCCAGTCAGGTTACTGTTAGTTTTGTATCAGCTGCTGTAGGAGTGTGAACATGTTCATTAATATGGTTATAGCTGTTGAATTAAGTGATGAACAAACAATGTTGCAAAAAATCTGACAGTGATGAGGTTTCTCTTATCTCCTTGAAAAGGATTTATTCACTTAACAGAGGCTGCCAGACATGCTGAACCAGTTAAAAAAAGCCCTTTACTTTAACCAGTAGCAGAGTCAAGTGAGCCACCTTCACTGAAAAGTCTGCAAAATAAAATTCATCCTACCTTCAGCTGTACTAGATGCACATCTACATGCTTACTATCCGAGTCCTGCTGGACAGAGTAGGTCAGATCCCTGACTCTTTCAGATGTCATCCGAAGCCAGGTCTCAATTTCTGGCAAGTGGAGAACAATCTTCCAATCAGCCCCAGTGTGTAGAGGAGGAGGCTTTTCATACTGTTGGCCAGAATCAAGCTCCTTCATGACACCCTCTTCTCCATCTTGTTCCACTGTAGGAGTCATGTTTATAAGCATGGGAGATGCATCAGACGGCATGGGATCCAGTTCTTGAGTTCTCATGGGAGAAAGTGCTACATCCATGGCTAACACGGGAAAGTCTAAACCATAATTCTTTCCAAATTAGCTGCAAAGATAAAAAGAAAAGAGACTGCTGTTATAAGAACAAATTTTGCAACAAAAATATTCACAAGACAAGGAGTAAATGGCAACATCTGGGAGGTATCGTACTTCTAGATAGATTTTCCCCCTGGAAATCTACACTGGAAGTTCAAGAATAAATAGATTTTTTCAAATTAAATTTGCTGATTTGAACAAACAAGTTCTTTGTTCAATGAAAATAAACAATACTGCATTTCTCTCATTGTAGACAATCGCCTTGGAAATGACAGTTTCCATTGATGAAAAATATGATCTGGTTTTCTACAACTGTAACATAAATAAACTGAGCATTGACAAAGCTATCAGAACTTTACTGAACTCCCCAAGTTAATGCAGGACTGGTATTTGTAAACTAGCATGTATTAGAATATATTCCTTAGCCTGAAACTTATGACTAAACATAAAATATTTCAAGTTTTATTCAAATTTCCCAAATGCTCACTTGCCTATTGACCATGAGCAACCAGAATTTTGAGGACAAATTTGAAGAAAACATTGAGGACACTTGGTTGAAGGCAGATTTTAGTTTTGAAGTTTAAATTCTTGTAATTGTGTTAGATTAAGAACTGTTGCAATAAACAACAAATCTGTCAAAACTTACAGATAAGATATACAAATGTCAAAATATGTACCTAAAATTAAAACATCCTTTTACAACACCGGCTTTATTAAAGCCCAAAAACTGTGTCATCAATATATGTTTACAAGGTTCATTGGGAAAAGTAAATAAGTAAAACTTTTTACTTCGTACCACTTTCTGTGTAAACTCTAGCTGTAAGTAATACAGAATGCTGCTGGAAAACCCTATGCCCAAGGAAAAAGAAAAATGCTCTGCTTAACAGCATGCACAGCATGGTTTAGAGCTAAGTACCTAAAGCATTATGAAAACTTTCATTCAGGAGATATATTTTTTTACCTAATTTTGGAGAAACTCAAATTTGACACCTCTGCCTTTGACATAAAACTTCACTAAAATTTATACCAGCACTTGTTTCTTCAATACTTTGCAACCATAGGTGATATTCAGCAAGCCCACATTAAGAGAATTAGGAAAACTGGGTCATTTTAAAGTTGTTTTTATTTTATTTTAATCAGTGCATATTAGAAAAACTGCAACTACATTTTAATAACTTTTGCTTGTATTCCTTTTCCATAGCGCTAAGACTGCAATATAACTCAGTTATGCAGATATTAATTTGAGCAACATTCCAAGTTTTTGCAGTCTGACTTTCTTTTCTATGAAGGCTGCATTTTATCTTCTAGCAAAATAGCTGTAAGACCACAGAAAAGATTCCAGTGCCTTTCACTATTAAATAAACTACACTGTGACTACTAAGTTATTTTCCTAAATATTTCAAGTGGAGACTCAGCATCCAAAGACTACTCCTACAGGCAGTGAGAGTACCAATGAAATATCCAAACACCAGTCTCTTAGCCAGCGAGGATAAAAAATTTACATTTAATGTTAATTTCATTTTATTTCCTATCCTGCCACTACTTAGTAAATTATCTTGTGCATGTCTATCACCCTCACAAAACAATATTTAGAACTGAAACTTAGCTAGTAAATACTAATTTGTCACTTCAGAATAAAATTTTCCCTCAGTACTATCAAGGAAAGGGAATCAAAGAAGATTCCAATCAGTCCCAGTGCCTGCTGTCCATCTTCCAACTTTTTTAGTTCAATTTTTTAATACTTCAGAATTAAAAGATGTAAAATAAATAGCTCTGCAGCAAGACTGTATGAAATTAACATTTCAGGATACTGAGTGTTTTTCAAGTCCATCTCTTTTCACTGCTCATTTTTCATCTTAAGCACTGTTGCCATACATACTCAAAACCCATTATTAGACAAATCACTCAGTTTGAAAACATTTTTGTCTTAGACACTGCTGCTCATAGCCCCAGTTTTAAAACACATAAATCAACTGTTCTAACAGTCCAAAGTGATTACTTTAAGCACATTATTTACATTATTTCCTCCTGAAAATGAAATTTCAGTGAAGCACATGTGGTCCTTATTTCTTTATTGTTAACAAATTAAACATGCCTACTAGCAAAACAGTTGATCCTGAATCACTAAATTATTCAGAAACACAGGAAGTTAAGCACTTGCTTGGTAGTTTTCCACAAAAAAACCTGGCACTCTACAAGAGTTTTTCAACATGACTCAGCTCTAGTGAGGACATTAAAGCAATTAGCAAACAGAAAGTAAAACGTGCTCCTGCAGAAGCAAACAAAAGCTAGTCCGTGCTGCATGCAGAGCAGGGCTCTAGCTTTGATACACTGAGTTTGCAATTAGCAGCCACTAGAAACCTGCTGACCTGTTTTTTGTAACGATGTGCTTGACTATATACTGGCTCTCCAGCATTACAGCTAATGCTTCCTTAATCCTAGTTGCTCTTAAAGTCAAGTCCTTTGAATCCTTTTCTTTCTGCCAGATCACAAGTTGCAACACCGGGTCAGAATATATGGAGAAACTTTAAAATAGATCATTCCTTTCACGTTCTTTAAAAAAAAAAAAAATAATAAAAAAAAAATATTTTAAAAAAATCTGTCAAATCTAAGAAAATATACTGTGATATTAATTAGCAAGGTCTGGGAAAGCTTTAAAAAGCCCACAAATGCTTGAACAGAGAAACTGTTGCAGCTATAAATGACTGAATCTCCACACTAGGACACAGATTCATTAAACTGTTTCTTGGCAGAATAAAAAAGCATCGTCATCCAACTACTCTGGGAAAAAGACAACTGAAAGGTTCTCCTGCGCTCCCTGAGAAAACTGGCACTGAATTGGCGTGCTTACAGGGCAGCTCCTAAAGTCACTGGAGAACCAGTAAGCTCCACCTCGCTATCCCTCCCTCCCCCAGCTCCTCTACAACTGTGGCAAAGCAACATAACTCCCCTGCCCTGCCTGCACTGACCTATGGAACGTGCTGGCAAGGCGCCGAGAGCGGAAGCTCCAGTCACCCTTATGTGTCGGATATGAAAGGGAAACGGGAAAATCCCTGCCACAGTGATGCTTTTACAAAGTTCTAACATTGCAATACTATATAGTAAACAGCAAGGCCCAGCAGCAACAACAGCAAACCTCACAGACATATCTACTTTAAGCAGTTTAGGAGTTATAATACCTGACAAAATACTTTTGATCAGAAGTGGGTTCTACTTTTTGGATTACTGACGAAGTGCAAGTTAGATCCATAGTGTCTTAGATCCATAGTGTCTTCAGCTCTGGGGCCCCCAGCATAAGATGGACCTGCTTGAGCAGGTCCAGAGGAGGGCCATTAAGATAATCAAGGGGCTGGAACACCTCTCCTATGGGGACAGGCTGATACAGTTGGGGCCGTTCAGCCTGGAGAAGAGAATGCCCAGGGAGATCTTATCGCAGCCTTCCAGTACTCAAAGGGGGCCTACAGAAAAGATGAGGAGGGACTCTTTATCAGGGAGTGCAGCAAGAGGATGACAGGTACTGCTTTGAAACAGATAGAGCATAGATTTAGATTAGATATTAGGAAGAAATTTACTGTGAGGGTTGTCAGACACTGGCACAGGTTGCCCAAGGAAGCTGTGGATGCCCCCTCCCTGGAAGTGTTCAAGGCCAGGTTGGATGACACTTCAAGCAACCTGGTCCAGTGGAAGGTGTCCCTGCTCATGGTACAGGGGGTTGGAACTATATGATCTTTAAGGTCCCTTCCAACCCAAACCATTCTATGATTCTATATTTCTAAGTCAGCAGTCTTGTAGAGAGCTGCATTCCTAAAGTTTTTTTAAGACATCAACCGACTAACTTAGCTGCTCTCCAATGCATTCTCATATAGGCGCTTGCATCTATTTTCTTCTAGCTGTACCCTTTCCCCTCCAATATGTAGGATATTACTTTTATACGGAAACATGGAAGCTGAAAACAGAAAGATGAGGCATGGAAGTCCTGCTTCAACAGCTCCAGTATTTGTATAGCCTACCATCAGTGACATATGATTTCAGCAAAAACAATTTTAAATGGAAATTTGAAAAACTGTATTTAAGAACAATATTCCATATATCAAACTCATCTAGTGGATTAAAACATTTGCTAAAAAAACACAATTAAACAATATTTTGTTGTAATATATTATGGTGTTTGATATTTTAAGTAACAGATTTTAAATGTTGACCATATTTTGTTGTATTTCTGGAGTATTTTTTTTTTCTAGATTCTCTGAGATGTACAGAGAGTGAATTGCAAACTACTATAATAAGTGTTAGAACACTTATTAAAACTGAATACATTTTTTTAGAGTTGCTTTTTATATGCTACTATGTAAAAATTATTTTTTTAAAAATGTAGAGTTGATTAATTTCCTTCTAAGCAGGATAAATATCACCACTAAAGCTCTCCGTAAACATGAAAAGCTAAATTCAGTCTTGTTTTCTACATCATGAAATCATGGTAACATCAATAACAGTTTTAGGTGGGCAAGCAAATCCTTTCCGTACCTGGAATGGCTGTATGAACTGGGTTATTTTAAATTTGCGGGTGAACAGCTGAAAATACATTTTCAAATATCCCGATCAATAAAAAGTTAATCTCAAAATTTTCATGGCATAGCCTTATTTTCATCATCACAATCAAAGTTATGATGACCTTTTTTTTTTAAAAAAAAGTACATCTCAGGTTATTTATTTCTGTCATTTCTGAAGCTACTGTTTCAGTTTGCTGAAAGGACGCATTTACAAACTACTCAACATAGCTACAAGCTTGTACTCTTTCTTGTGAGAGAAAAAAAATAGATTAATTGAGAGTAATTTTTTTGCCTTGTGTTAGTTTTTTATATACAGTTCTGTACTTTCATGGGTACTTGTATAAAAGGTGAGAGATCCTGTGTAAGCACACGCACACATATGCTTTCTATCTTCATCTTCAGTAAGTGCATTATGCCTAACAGATGGCTGATTACCTTCCACTAATCACATAGGCAATCTTGCTTTCCCCTGGTTTTCTGCTCAATCAGATGCTAACGCTTTTATGCAAAACATAGAATGTGTGTGTCAACCATAATATAGTTCATCAATCACCACAAGCCTTGAAAGACTTATCTCACTCATTCTGCTCCCCAATTATTCACATTTTCCTTGTTTATAAAGTGCAGGCCATATTCACTCTGCCAGCTATCAGATCATCCACATTTTCCTCCAACAGCAGTTGGTTCTCGTCAAACAAAGATTCATTAAGCATTTTAAGCCATACAGTAGTCCAAGCATTGATCAGTGGTGCAGACACAGGGTCGAGTGAATGTTAATGAGCTCTAATTTTTCTTACTGTCACATATTGTTAAAATCAGCTATACGCACTATGCAGCCACCTGTCTGTCAAGCAAACAATTCATTTCATTCTCAAAAATGTCCCAAAAAACCCAGAGAAACTCCATCATTAAATAATTATGTCTGCTTCCTGACTTTGAAATCTAATTATCTCAGTTTTAACATCAGATTCTATGAGCTCATTACTATTGAGTTTTCTTAAATAGATACAGTCAAAATGAATATTTTACACAGCCAAGTTACGTGTCCATTTGTTTTCCATTTCAATAGTCTCAGGAATTCTCTGCCAGATTATAAGGCTCATTACATCTTTCCTTGAAAATGAATCACACAGAATCACAGAATGCTAGGGATTGGAAAGGACCTCGAAAGATCTTCTAGTCCAATCCCCCTGCAGGAGCAGGAACACCTAGATGAGTTCAAAATGCTATCTACTGTATCTACTGCAAAGATAAACTGTGTCAGTAAACAAAAAAAATGAAATACATCATTTCAGTAACTACATAGAGAACAACTTGAATTTAATGTCACGTTAACACTATCCATGCTACACTGATTCTATTGCTCATTTCCTATGTTATTTAAGAAATACAACTTCAAAAAGCTTTCAAAAACCTGAAGTTAAGAAATTTGTGTTTTTCACAACCTAGGTCTCTGCATTCCTCAAAAGAATCCCAACCCCTTTTCAGTGGAAGCAGTCATTATATTTCCTATGTGCTCTTTGTCAGTCATTTGCCCAACCACCTTGTATACCTAAGTGGGTGCTTCAGCCATCCTACTTGTCATGGTTCTTTTATGCGATTCTCCAAAGGAGGACCTGGAAGATCCAAGTAGGACCCCTTTCAAGTACTCTTTTCAGGAACAACTCAACAGACCTTAATCTGCAAACAGCTTCCTTTTCAAGAAAGCTTAATTGAATATTTCAGACAGCAAACAGTCCTGAACTCACCTCTCAAGCCCTTGGTTTATTCAGAGTCTTCAACTGCTTTGATAAACTCCACATCCCTGATCTAAATTAATTTCAGTATATATATAAAGCCACAAGTATCTATATGAATAAAATCTTTGGGCATAAATCCAGTATACTCATGTCATCAACAATCTGTACCTCTATTGTCAAGTCTAGGAATTTAATAAACTGTGGAAACTGTACAGTATTATGCTCCTACAATTAGTCAGTAGATTAAAACTGGAAGCAGAGCTCTGTTTCAGAGAGAGAGTTCACATCTCAAGAGATATAAACTGCAAGCACCAAATTTATGTAAAAATACATTCAACAGTTCTAGTCCAGCATTAACTGCATGTATCTTCAAAAGAAGAGGAAAAAAAAAAAACAAAAAAAAAAACCAACCAAACACAACCAAAAAACAACCCTATACTTAACTTCCTCTGAAATTAACTGTGTACTGGAATAGTCACATTAAGCCTTGAAAGCCACCATGGAGAGAAAGGAATACTTCTCTACTAAAGAAAATATGCCATACATGCCTACTTAAAAACTGAGCACAGTGATACATAGTGAAGTCTTGACTGAGACAGTGCATAAAATTTATACACTCCCACCATTTTATGTTCTCACTTGTGAAAAAGCAGGCTGACTTAGCTGGAAACAATCCCATTAGACAACAGCTATGAGATACATCAGAAAAAGTTCTACACTACAACAGATACAGACACTGAAAACAATTGTGTAGTGCCAGATTCGTACAGATAGAGGAACATATTCAGAAAATCAAACATATTGGGATGAGCAGTTGTGCTTCCTGGCCACTTCTGACTCAGCACAGGTTTGCTCTGTGGTAAGAAACAGTGACTGGGAGATGATGTGGTGCGAAGAGATTAGCATTAAAATGGACAAAGACAAATTAGCTGCTTCATAGTAATTCATCATTATTTCAGCATCCTTTATTAGCCTAATTTTCCCTCCAGAATATCAGCAGTACATAGTAGACGTACATAGTGGCAACTTTTGTGTGCTGATTCTTCAACCTACACATCAGCAGTTGGTTGGTTTTTGGTTTGGTTTTGGGGTAGGTTTTTTTAACCTCCCTAGGTAAATGCATTTTTGTCATTCTAGTGGCCAGTAGTGAGCAAAGCTTTTGCAATCATAACATAATATTTCCCTTCACCAGCTACAAAAGTCAGATGGTGAAGGATGCAAAACAGTTATTATAGCAAGAAGGTGGTTCCTTGTTCAAAATTTTTCTTCAAAGAGATAATGTGAAACATCTTTTAAATTGGAAGACAACAAAATCAAGATTAGGCCTGGCTGAATACTAGTCTGGATTTAAAATAAGTATGCACAGGGGCAGTGAGACATAGGTGAGAACATCCAGAGCTGGTTCACAGAGGATCTGCTTATTCACTTGTGTGAATACCACATGAGGTCCTTCACTGCCTACCAAGTATGACCCATGTCCAGTCAGATAGAAGAGCAGAGAGAATCCACAATTGTGTTGATGCATTTGTACAGATACGATCTTAAACTCTTTAGTCACTGAGAAGTTTTTTGAGAAGTTATCCAACATCAAAATACCAAACACGTTATTTCCACAACCTGAAACAAAAAAAATTTGCAGACATGACATTTCACTTCAGATTTGTGTGTGTCACTTTCTTGAAATGCTCATCCACTAATGGCCAAAAGGACTCTACCAAGCGAGTGGTGCAGCACATTCATATCAACCTTTACCAGCTACAAGCAAGATTACTGTTAATTCTCTCTAAGCACAGCTAGCATGGTAGCTCTCTAGCAGCTGCTGCTGCTGCTGAAATACATGGAAGTCCACTTGTTTTGCAAGACTAAATTTTATTCCAGTTGTGCATTAAAGTGAACTTCCTCATTCCAAATTCAGGCTAAAACTCAACATCTATTAATATTTAAAAAACTAATCTAATTTCAGCTATCTGAAAATATCTTATCAAATTACTCACAGAACCCTAGTTCAAGTTGCTTCTTTAATTGTATATTTACCTGATGATTGGGAACAGGATGTTTTTAACTGAAGGTAAATTGATTCTATAAGATTGACCTGCAAATTGTAAATTCAATACAGAAAAATCCTCACATCAAAAATTTCCCATAAATGACCTCTTCAAATTCTTTGATCAATTAAATTGCTTTCAACATTTTCCATGGAAAAAAGAGTATAAGACCTTTCTTCCTTTGTTCAAAATTTTATTTTATGCAGATTTAAGTTGTCATTTTAGTTTGCTTTTTTCTGAATAGTTTTTTTATTACAATTTTTTTCCTTTTCTCCTCCAAAACAAAAACAAATCTTTTTTTTTTTTTTCAGCAAATGCTGTCAGTTAAAAACCAGTGTTTTGATGCAAACAAATTTTACTGCAAAATTCCAGCCAGTTCTGTTCTTTTCCCCAGGAGTTACCTCAAAACCAGTACTCTCAGGATTTCTCCTGTGACAGCAGAATGAAGGCACTGCTGTAAGTCTTAGCTCAGAGTAAGCAAAAATAAAAATAATATCTTTTACTGTAATTTCACACTCCAGTTTCATAGCAAATACATGCTATTCACTTAGGAGAAATCTTAACATTATTTCAGGGAAAATTACCCAGAGGTGATTCTCGAGATGTTCCACTCCCTTTAAGGGAGTGGAACATCTCCCTTATGAGGAAAGGCTGAGGGAGCTGGGGCTCTTTAGCTTGGAGAAGAGGAGACTGAGGGGGGACCTGATTAATGTTTATAAATATTTGAATGGTGAGTGTGAGGAGGATGGGGCCAGGCTCTTCACAGTAACGACCGATGATAGGACAAGGGGCAATGGGTGTAAGCTGGAACACAGGAGGTTCCGCTTAAATTTGAGAAAGAACTTCTTTACAGTAAGGGTGACAGAGCACTGGAACAGGCTGCCCAGGGGGGTTGTGGAGTCTCCTTCTCTGGAGACATTCAAGACCCGCCTGGACGCCTTCCTGTGCGAACTCATGTAGGTGTTCCTGCTCCAGCAGGTGGATTGGACTAGATGATCTTTCGAGGTCCCTTCCAATCCCTAATATTCTGTGATTCTGTGATTCGAGCACAGAGGATTCTCCTAGAAATGTGACAAGCTTTTTCCTTTTTACTATGGAAAATAATTATGAGAAATTAACTACTTGTATCAAGCAATATGACCTCATAACAGATAAGACAAGAAGAACTAGGCAAGTTTATTTTAGCCCATTTTCAAACTCTTTATTTCTTATTCTCTCATATGTACCATACAAAGTATGTCGGTCATAGTCCACCTCTAACTGCAATGCAAGCCATATCTTTCTCTAGCAGTCATTCAAGATCATCATTTGGGTTTCTTCCTTAAATTAAGGCAGCATCAGATATGTTATAGGTGGTGTAATATTGAATACTCAGTCTCTCAGTACAAAAGTAATAATAATAATAATTATTATTATTTAAGAAAGAAAGAAAAAAAATAATAATCTACCTGAAGAATTCTTCAGGACAATATTAGTATGTCAGACCCAACAATGCAACTTCAAGCATTTAAGCTGCCCCAGCCCCCATTCTAGTGATAAAATAGATCAAAATAGCCATAGGACATGCTGCTATTTCTGAAACTAGCTTTGTTATACTAGATTTTAATAATTCTATTATAACAAATACAGATTTTTCAAAGAAATTGCTACTTTTTAAAATGATGAACAGTGCAGCTGCTGAGACCAGACAGCTTGATCCATTTTGGAAATGAGTATTCTGTATCACACTCTGGCTAGTCGACCCTGCAAATTCACGCTGTCATGTAAAGTTTAACTATAAATAATTCAGCTATTAAACATAATATTTTCAGGCCTTATCTAAAAGAATGCCAGTGTCATTACTTTTTGTCTCAGTTTAGGGATTCACAGAAATACAGTAAGCTCTTTAGAGCACAAATTGGTTTTTTGTACTCAGTCATACTCAGGGGTTCTGCTCTACTGTTTTGGTTCCTGGAACAATCTAATTTCAATAATACATTATCCAATGTGTACATTCAGTTGTTTCAGACATTCAGTTATCACTGTAAAGTGTTTTCTTCATTTTGGGAATTAATTTTTAATATACAGAAAACTAAGAGACTTACTGTACTACAAGGCTGAACCACAGCTTCAGTAACTATTTTGGAAACTTTCTCTCAGCCACTGCTTGGATAAAACCTTCACTCTTGATGTTTACATACTGGTCACCTAAAACCAGATATCCAGTTGTCTGCGTTATCAGTTGATTGACACCATCACCCAAGACAATGAGTACAGTTGCTCTATCTCCTTCCTTCCTATTACACAATTTTACAAAGGTCATTTACAGTTGACTCAAAGTATCAGAAAGGTATTTCCCCAACCCTAGTGCAGAATTGTTGTTTCTGGATTATACTATATGGTATAGACAGCTTCATTTTCTCCACATACAATTCTATTTTATTTTTTTTTTTACTCAGAGCTTTCTATTTTCACCACTCATTTTCTGAATATAATTTTAAAAAATTACTTTCTCATCTCATTGTACCTTACAAATTTTGGAAAAAAAGCTATATGATAAACAGTATCAATAGCACCTCTAAACAGAGTTCAGACACGTTTCCAACTTCATTTTGCACCTGAACTCTAGCCAAATTTAAAAATATTGGCAATTTCAGAAATTTATTCTTAAAATCACACAATGAAGTCGTAATTTACTTATGGAATCCCCCAAATTGCAAATAGGTATGGGTACAAATTTTGTTCTAAAGTTGAACTATACCTGTAATTGCAAATTGTTAGGAGGGATAGAACTCTACTTCCTAAAGACAAGCAGAGGAGGGAAAACATCAGCACCATCTATGAAACTATGTTTGCATCATTTATATGTAGCGTTTTGGTATCATGGTAGGCACCTACCTATATTCAAAGGCTATATAAAGTGGATTAGATGTTGTCATGACTGTATGTAAGAAATGGTACAGGAGTTCTGGAAGATACGGCTTGAAGCATGAAGCTTGCTGTCTGAGTTGGACTCTGATTCAGCAAGGAAAGGAAATGATATAGATCTAAAGCTTGGAGTTCCAGTACAGGGAACAAGGACGCTGAACAGAAGTCCTACTTTTTCTGGTTACCTTTTTATTTTGTTCCTGTCTCCCCTCATGATTTTGACTCTTGTGTGAGTGTTCTATGATAATGGACCAATGAGTCACCTGAACACAGATTTTTTGGTGAGACCAAATAGATGGTGATGGTACACAGATCACCTTACAATACTCCAAAAAGACGATCTCAAATCTGACCTTGCACAATGGGTCCTGACCAATATGCACTAGAAGAACAGATATCACAGAACTAGACCATCTCCACAGTAGATTGCAACTTGATTTTTACAGTCATTTGTGGACTGGCACAGAAGAGAAGGATGGCCATCTCCAGCTGTGAAAGCTACTTGCACATGGCAATAAAGAGGTTTGGATATTTCTGCTTCACATTCTTGGACCCTAACAACTCAGAAAGCGTTCTCTTTGCTGTCTGCCCTATTATGACTCGGTTACACTCATTTTGTACAGTAAGAATGCACAGATAGTTATGGTGTTCATTTGGGTCTATTTTTTTCTCCTGATACCAAAGGTACATGTAGCATCTTGTTCCAAGACTTCTCTGAATGCTTTCAAGCACAGAGGATTCTCCTGGAAATGTGACTGGGTATTTATATTTTAATTTTTCAGAGTCAGAAATAATTTTACTAGACCAAATAGGATCTTAAGATACAATTTGCTTCTTAAGAGTAACTTGAGAATGATGGATCTTACCCTGTCTGCTGCCACCAGCAGGTGGTAAGACGTTGGTACCAGCACATTCTATGAACATGAGCTGCAAACTCCTTGTTCTCTGCACAAATATGGTGTACACTTTTGGCAAGTCTCCTCAACTCACATAATTTTCTTACTATTTTCAGAATTGTACTGAACAATCCAATAATATGAATCAATAAACAGAGATGCCATAAAACAGTCCACAGAAGGTCCATTCAAATTGATATGCAATTTAAATTTTAGATCAAGCATCTACAGAAACAGTAGAATCTTAAAACATTCCAAAAACTAAGATATTGATATGAACTAGCATTTTTCTTTGGTTATATTTCAATTCAGTGTGCATAGTTACAGGTATTTGCAATTCAGACCTTTTCATCCTACTAGTGAATATGTGTACAGTACATGAAAAAGGAAGAATATAAATGGGCAGAATGGAGGAAAATTCACTTATTCAGAAAGTAAGAACAATTGTTTCCAGTTATTCTTCACAGTTTTACTCTAGATTTTTTTTATTCTATATGATCTTCAAATTTTGTATAAAAATAAAATTATTGTTATGAAGGAATAGTAGCTACTTGAAAAAATACACTTTCATCATTGTTTTGAGCATATTGCTACAAATCAACCATATGTCTTCAGTTTATGTCTTTTTTTAATTAACAACAATTTTTACTCAGCAAAAGCAAGTTATATAGATAAGCAGGATTTGTTCTAAAAGCTGGGTAAACATACAGCTTTGCACTATATGCATGCAGGAATATGCTATTTCATACATTCAGAAAAATATAATTGAAAAATACTAAAAAGCAGAAAAATTACTTGTAGCCATTTGAAAATTGTGTGCACTGTACATAGAGATAAATGATAATGATTGCTATCTCAGATGCACTCACAGGAATAATTTTTATCATGTGTTCAATGACTGAATTTATACAAAGTCATGCGGTCCTATATGTGCTTTCTTAACCTTAAATAGCAAAGTCTGTACTTAAAAGACTATGCATCTGTTTGTTTTAATTAGCTTTTAGTCTGGAAATTGCAATTGAAATTCCATAAGACTCCCCCCCACCAGATGTCACCACTTTCTAGGTTTGAAATGCTCACAAAATGGAATTGCTTTTATGACACCTATTTGTTCCATAACTAAACCGAGAATTTTAGAGGAACAGAAAGAGCTTAAAAAAATAACAAAAAGCCTAACATATATTAAATTGTTTTCTCAAGGCCATATGAAAAACTGAATAAACATAAGCTAAGCTTTTAATTCTTCCACTCCTAACACATAATTTCAAAAAAGAGAGTAATTTTAATTAGTTAATTTTATATTATTATTAAGGGCTTCTTTCTGAGAAGTCTATCACTTCCTCCAAAGCCTACAGGAGTTGTTCAGGATTGGTTCCTTAATTTTTTTACTATTTAACATACTGATTACATGTACTGATTAATTTACACTTTTAATTAGCTTTTAGTGAGTTTCAGTTTAGTTACTTGCTGCTGCCAACCTCTTATGGTACACTAAACCATGCAACTGTGATGATTATACTAAGTATTTCAGAAAAATGGAGGCTCTCAGCACAAATTAGAATACTGTCTTTTTGACTCAAAACTTAAGTTTTTATTCAGAGAGATGAAAAAACAAACATGGTTTTACAGACCCCAAAGTAACGTGAACTTTTAAGATAATCACTTGGGAAGGCTCAGACCTAGATTTCAGCCACTGTATTAAAAAAAAAAAGTTTACAAAAGTTATAATTAAACTGGAGCAACTAAGCAATTTCCACTCAAAGCACTTCAAAGTTCTGTCTAAGATGCTTTCTGTGAGAGCAGATATAATTTCCCAAAAGGAGCAGGAATTAGATCTCTCACTTGGTTTAAGATTTCTGTAACCATTTGTGCATGGAGGAAAAGCCATCACCACGACTTTCTCTTACCAAATACAAGAAAGTGATTCTCCCCCAGGCTTCAGATTTAGTATCTGTGATTTAATCATGTGTGTAAAGTAGCCAAGTCTTCAAAAAATTGATCAGGTACACAGAAAATCTAGTAAAACAAATATTCTGCATGCTTTTCATACATAATGCAGGACTGGGGGAAAAAAACATGGAATTCTGTATTGCACAACATGGGTGCCTAAACTGATTAGAACAAGATGTAAGATACACACCTGTCCTTAACATCCTTCATTGGCTTACACCAGCCTACACTGAGGCTGCAGTAAACTACAGTTAAGGTATCTCTTGCCTTACACCTTGCAGGGAGAAGTTCTATTCTTAACTCTGAGGAAAAATGTGTTCCACCAACAGGTAGGTGCTGCAAGCACTCAGCATCGTAAACTCGAGTTTAAGCTAGGTTCTCCAGAAAGTAGTTTTGCAGGTTAAAAAAAAAATAAATACATATATATGTATATATATATATATATATAAAAAAATACCTGTCCAACTTTAAAATTATTTAATTTTTAAACAATACATTTAGTTGAAAATATCTAATGACACACTGTCAGCTCAGTTTAATCAGCTATCAAATTCTAATTTACATGTTTTATTTTACCTTCATGATAAACTCTTATGTGACTATAGCGACTTGAAAATAATTCTGACCAGCCATAATGTATATGAAATGGCACTGGACCTCAATTACTTTCTCTAGAGCTAAAGGCCTTATCTTTTCTTCTGCTGAAGCTTCCACTGCTTCTTCAGTCAACAGTATGGAAGTGCACTTTCACTTATTAAAAGACATATACTTTATAAATCTTTATACCAGCACCTATTTCTATACCCCTCTCAGGCCAAGGCATCACTTCAGTGCATTGCAGGTATAGTAAATTCTGTAGAAACCCACTAACATGAAACAAAAGTGGTATGAAAAATGATGCCATTAAATACCATAGGGTTTGCACAATTCAGTCATCCCATCATTTAACCAATCCATGGAGAGGGGAATTTATTTGGATCTATTTTTTTTTTCTGTCTTTCCTTATGGACACTTACAGTTCTGAGCAGCAGAGACAAGACTTCAAAGAAATAGTAGTATGATTCAAAACCACACCATAACTATAGTTCAACATGTTACTACGAGATCCTATCTAAACACAAAGGAGATAATCCATATATCTGTATTATAATATGACAATGTAATGGTCAAAATCAGTAACTGATTTAAGAAATAGAGCTATCATTTAATACCGATTGGAATATATTTTTTGCACTAAAATATCTACTACTAGGTTTTAAAAAAGCAGTCTGATAGTTTGAAAAAAATAAGATAAAACACATGAAAAATATTTGTGTCTAAGTCTATTTGGATAAAAACTGCTTTAACTCAGTAATTTCAGTTTTATGACTAGGTTCCCTCCAAACAGAAACAACCAAGACACCAATCATTTGTCAACTGCTTGAGCAAACAAGCAGTAAGGAAACAATCTGCAAAGAGTAACTTGTCTCTGAAGAGTTCCCAAGTGCGTTTCATTCTAGGGTTGTGGCCTAATTAAGCTACATTCTGATTATATTCTTCTTTTTTTCTGCATTGTCCATGAAAATTCATTTTGCTGTTTAGGAAAACCATGAGCAGCATCTGAGACAAATCATTAACTTACTTAGCAGTAAGGAGGAGTGGAAGCTCAAATGACCAGCTGAAATAAATTTGAGGGCAACCAATTCACAAGTTCCTGACATTTACCTGTTTCAGGTCAGGTACCAGGGCTCCAGGACAGAAAAAGAAAGAAAGAAGATATGTGGTCTATCACATAAATTCAGAAAAGACTGTGATGAGCTTCAGTTATTCTTGAGCCTAGTAATAGAAATTTACAGACAGGGATATTCCAGCTGCCAGAAAGCTACCAGCAGAAGCAGTGGAAAATGCTGGAAATGTCTGTGTTCCCAGCAGCTGTGGAACTAAATGCTATTTATAGAGCCTGCCACAAATTACAACATTTTTTCCAGAAAAATCTTGAAATCAGTGAAAAGCTAAGAGGGAGGGAGAGATGAACAGTCTACTGGGAAGGTAATTTTCTTTGTAGTTGCCAAAATCTGATACAATTAAGATGACATGGATGTTTTCTGCATCACTCTTCTAATTGGTAACTACACCCCTTGATAATATTTTAAACAGGAACAGATGCTTCACTCTTAAACAAATTTATTTTACGAAACAAAAAGCAAACTGCATCATGGATGAATAGATCTGTTTGTCCTTTCTGTTGAGAAAAAAATATTTTAAAAGGCTTAAAGATGCTTCTTCATGAAAATAAAATTATACTATTCTATAAAATCTTAAAAACTCCTCCAAGCTTAGAAAAGCTATTTATGGTGGATAGTGTAATAAGAGGATTGTCTTTCCCAAGTTTGTTCTTTCATTCACTGAAATGTTTTCAGGAGGAACAAAATCATAGTATGATATGGAACATATGACAGGAAGGCAGGGCTTTCAAGTAACATGGAAGATATTTTCCTGCTCTCTAGTGCTGTGATTCATGTTCTCCATTGTGTAGACAAAGAACAAGTCACATCAGACATCCTCACTCTACTGCTGATTCTGCATTTGTTGAACAAGTAAACCACCTCCCTGTGCCTCTGTTTCCAGCCTTTGGTGAGCAAGTTCCTCAGCCAAATAACTCTTTTCAGTATGCACCAGAGTTAACAAATTGGCTCTCAATTAAATCTGGCAATTTAAGTACTACAGGTGTTAAACAATAACTTGCTGCAAAGAAAAGGGAAAAGTAAAGTAACAGCCACTCTGAACATACAGGATCTACTGCCCTGCCCTCCAGGCAGTCTCAGTTCATTCCCTAGCAATACATATTAAATGGAGAAGTAAGGACACCTTATTTATAGGAGTTTCACTCCTATTAATAAATTAAAATGAAAGACATATATTTACTGAACAACAACTGCTACCAACATTCTTTTCTGGGAGAAAATGATCCCTTATCACTTGCTTAAGAATTAACATGAAGCTTGGAAAAAAAACAGAGTAAATACAAGGACCTAGTACAGCTCCTCCAACCTTAACTCCACCTTTCCTGCCCATAATAGTATATTTTTTTTCTTTTCACTATAATGCATTTAGCCATCTGTTTAACCAAACTGGGAATATGAATGCTCTTATGTACTTGTCATAAATTACATCTAATTTTTTAACTGAACTTATTCTTTCCTGGAAGTCATCTTGGAAGCCTAATTTTAAAATTATTTTATTCCATTTTAATTATCATATTCAAGTATTTATCATGGTGATTTTATTGTCTCTTACTTTTCAGTTATAGTAAGATTATTAATACTTACTATTCATCAATCACACCAGTTTTGGATATGCCAAAATATGGTAGTATTATGGATGTTATAAAAAGACTGCATGAAGATTCCATGTAGGTTTTTCAAATATACGTTTATGGCATGCAGTTCTTCAGAGATTATTTGTGGGAAGTGCTTTAAAAGGAGGGAAGTATAGCTACTAAGGACCTTTAATATTCTTACACAAGATGTTATATTTTATTACAACAGCAAAAGATTGCCGATGGAATTAGCTAAAATCTCCATTATGAGGAAATAGCTAGGATTTCAAAGAAAATAAAATTACCTCAGTTTATCATAAAATAACACTAATTTCATTTATGGCCTATACATTTGTATTTATATGTGTACCTACTTATGCTTGTAAATTACAGTTCAACATTAATGACAGATTTTTATCAAAAATGCATATACAAAGTATTTTAAAATCAGTTATATTATTGGGTCTTGCAATAAGAGTAACAACTGAAAACCACAGGAAAAGTAGCTACAAGTTCATGAAGAATTAGAGAATGAAACTGGAGGAAAAAAGGATTCCTTTCTCTTCCATTCCCTTACCATCACAGGACTCACACTTAGATCCAGTCATGAAATGCAGTAGCACACAGCCCCCATACAAACTGCATCTAACCTGAACACAGTGTCCATTATGAGTGGAATAGTCTTCAGAAATTGGCCAGAATATCAAGCAGAGACATATACACATATATACAAATTTGTATAATAAATCCTAGTGATTATCCTTTTTAATTCATTAATGGCTATTGGATCATTATGGATGTACCCAAAGCTACAGAAGATGTGAGATGACATTCTCAAAAATACCCAATATGGATCTAATTCTGCTCATCTGACAATAAAATCTTGTGAACTTAAGAGGTGGAGTCTCCATCTCTGGAGATATTCAAAACCCACCCGGACACTTTCCTGTGCAACCTGCTGTAGGGAACCTGCTTTGGCAGCGGGGTTGGACTAGACAATCTCCTGAGGTCCCTTCCAACCCCCACCATTCTGTGATTCTCCCATAGGTTTGATCACATCTGTGTGCACATCAGTATTTTCAAGTACTTAGAGTGCTAACAGCTCTAGACTCATGTCATCTTTGTATTATTTTCCCCCTCAATATTTTAATAATTTTATCTGGCTTATTGAGAATTTTGGTCTATATCAAGCCATTCTAGAGAAACACCAAATCATGTGCTTAATTGGATTATGTAAATTGTCCAGCTAAAGTCATATGTGCTATCTGTTTATGTGCCCGAGATCTTGGCTGTGTCAAACCATTTTTACAGCTAAAGGCACCATTTTATAGCTACAGGCAGCTCTAGTCTCATTCCTACAGAATCATTGCTACGGACTTGACTTGGGGGGAAAAAAAGAATTTTAATTTATTACCAGTCAGACAAGAGGATAATGAGAAATAAAACCAAATCTTAAAACACCTCCCCCACCCCTCCCTTCTTTCCAGGCTTAACTTCTCTCCTGATTTCCACCTCTTCCCCCCAGCAGCACAGGGGGGCGGGGAATGGGGGTTGGAGTGAGTTCATCACGCATTGTTCCTGCCGCTCCTTCCTCCTCAGGGGGAGGACTCCTTCCCCTGCACCAGCGTGGGGTCCCTCTCACAAGAGACAGTCTTCCAGGAACTTCTCCAACGTGAGTCCTTCCCATGAAATACAGTTCCTCACAAACTGCCCCAGCCTGTGTCCTTTCCATGGGGTGCAGTCCTTCAGGAACAGACTGCTCCAGCATGAGACCCCCACTGGGTCACAAGTCCTGCCAGCAAACCTGCTCCAGTGTGGGCTTCTCTCTCCATGGGGCCACAGGTCCTGACAGTAACCTGCTCCAGCACGGTCTTCCCACAGGGTCACAGCCTCCTTCAGGCATCCACCTGCTCTGGCATGGAGTCTTCCACAGGCTACAGGTGGTCATCTGCTCCACCATGGACCTCCATAGGCTGCAGGGGGACAGCCTGCCTCACCATGGTCATCACCACAAATTGCAGGGAAATCTCTGCTCCGGTGCCTGGAGCACCTCCTCCCTCTCCTTCTTCCCTGACCTTGGTATCTGCAGAGTTGTTTCTCTCACATCTTCTCACTCCTCTCTCTCCAGTTGCAGTGTGTGCAGCTTTTCTCTTCTTTTTTTTCTCAATTATGTTCTCACAGAGGCATTACTGATGGGCTCAGCTTTGGCCAGCAGTGGGTCCGTCTTGGAGCCGCCTGGCATTGGCTGCATCGGACATCAGGGAAACTTCTGGCAGTTCCTCACAGAAGCCACCCCTATGCCCACCCCTTCACCCCCGCTACCAAAACCCGGCCACGCAAACCCAATATACATATATAAAAAAACTGCATGCAATGTTTGCAGATAGACTGGTGGAAAGCTAAAGAATGGTCAGTCCAGGTCTGTTACAGCAAGAAGTCCCTCTGCCAATAACATCCTTGGGTGCATTAGTGTGACCAGCAGGTCGAGGGAGGCTCTCCTGCCCCTCTACTTTGCCCTGGTGAAGACACACCTGGAATATTGTATCAAGTTCTGGGCTCCCCAGCTCAAGAGAGACAGGGATCTTCTGGAGAGAGTCCAGCAGAGGGCCATAAAGATGATTCAGGGGCTGGAGCATCTTTCTTACAATGAAAGAGTGAGAGCTGGGTCTGTTTAGCCCAGAAAAGAGAAGACTGAGAGGGGACCTCATTAATGTTTACAAATACTTAAAGAATGGGTGTAAAGAGGATGGGGCTAGACTCTTTTCAGTGGTGGCCAGTGATAGGACAAGGGGCAACAGGCAAAAGCTGGAACACAGAAGATTCCACCTAAAAATGAGGAAAAACTTCTTCACTGTGAGGGTGACAGAGCACTGGAACAGGCTGCCCAGAGAGGTTGCAGAGTCTCCTTCTCTGGAGATGTTCAAAACTCTCCTGGCTGCAGTCCTGTGCAACATGCTCTAGGTGAACCTGCTTTGGCAGGGGGATTGGACTAGATGATCTCCAGAGGTCCCTTCCAACCCCTACCATTCTGTGATTCCATGTGATTCTGCTTTTCCAGAGGAGCCCCACTGGTGCCTAAGGTCATACTTTTTGAAAACTAGTCCAAAAAATAAAATGCATTTTAATCTAAGCAAAAGTAGAGTTGCACATCAAAGACCAAGGAATGACATTTGCATCAGATATCAGCATATGGAGGAATTCTGTCTCAGAAAATAAATTAGGGATTGATAAGTGCAAGCTGAGTGCTATATGGTATGCCATGATCACTTGAATTAATACAATTTTTTGAGCAAATCAGGAGCTGGGAACAGTTGGAAAAAAATAGCACTACCTCTGAATATAAGTAATGGTGAGAATGGAATGCTGTGTGGAGGTGTGGTACACACATTTCAAAAAAATGTTGAAAAACTGGAATATATGTGGCAAAAGTAACTCAAATAATAATATAGACATAAATGCTTAAAACTGGAAGACATGAAAGGATTTATCTGTGTAATGAATCAACAGGAAAACTGAGGGACATTTTCCATGGAGAACACATGAAGCTCCAAATAGGAATGTGTTTCAAATTAAAAAAGCAAAGAGAATCTCGGGTGTGAAAATTGAAGCCAGATAAGTTCAAATTATGAAAGAAGTCACCAGCAATAAGGGCAATTAATCATGATAATCAACCACTGAGAAAAAAAGTTGCTAATCAAGCAAGGAAGATATTCATTGGCCAAATGAAAGTTATTGGGCCTAAACATATGCAAAAATCTAACAATTTTAAAACCTAGAAACTGTTCAGGAAAGAAAATTGTCCAAAAAGCCAGCTGGAACAGAACTGAGGATTTCTGTAGCCAGTATTCAGACCCTTAGGCCGTACCACATTTCACAGCACTATGGTAAAGAGCACTGAACTACCAGGAAAAGAAGCATCTGACTCTTTCTGATTATGACCTAGAGAATTCTTGTTTTATTGTCATTGTTCTGAATATCTAACACCATTTCACTGCTATAACCCCTCTCCCCCACCAAGTGAAAAGCTTGATTAGTAAACACATGTTGCTTTGTAAATAGTGGATTTTACCATCTGCTAGCATTTCTGAAGTATTTACTTTGGTAGGAAAAACAAAATTTAATTTCAAAGCATTTCTGAAGGGAAAAGAGACTGAAATGAAAGAAGCTTTACATTGAAAACACTTTTTAGTATTTATGGATTTTTCTTTTTCTTTTTTTTTTTTCCTCTGTATCTTCCTATATTTCTACAGTTAGAAAATTCAGTGTGGCAAATCCAATTAAAACAAATTTGGATTAAGAATTTTCCTTGCATTCAGTAAATAAAATAGTCCGATAAACTTCCAACCACTATTTTTTCCAGAACTTTTCCAGAAAGTATCATCTTCAGGAAAGCCTTTACATATTCTTTCCTGAAGTGGAGCTGAATAGGGAGCCTATTCTATGTGCCTTCATTTAGATTTAGATTTATTACTCAGTTTTGATTCAGCCTATTGGTAGTACAAGTTTGTGACACTGAAAATAAGTTTCAAAAAGAGGTGTTTATTATAAATTGCAGAGAATAGGTCTGCTTCCAAAGGTACAAAGTCAGAGAGTCAGGAATAGTTAGCCTGTATATTACATCTCCTGCAAACATAGCCTGACAGAAGGAGGGAAAGAGACCTCTTCCACTTCTTTTCACCTCCTTCTCTAAGAATGAAGAAATAGGTCCATAAAGGAGAGGAAAATAACTTGTATTGAACTTTACCGAACATAACCTCAACAATGTTTCTGTAAGGAGCTACAATTATACTCAATGCATATCCTTTTTTTCATTTTTTTTTTTTTTTTCTTATAGGACATACTCATGGAATGCTTTTGTTTAATTCATAACATTCCTTAACACACTCTGAAAGTTCTGTACTTACATTCAAAAACATTTCAAACGCATTGCAATATATTCTGTAATCACAGAATGGTAGGGTTTGGAAGGGACCTCAGGAGATCACCTAGTCCAACCCCCCTGCCAAAGCATGTTCCCTACAGCAGGTTGCACAGGAAAGCGTCCAGGTGGGTTTTGAACACCTCCAGGGAAGGAGACTCCACAACCTCTCTGGGCAGCCTGTTCCAGTGCTCTGGCACCCTCACAGTAAAGAGGTTTTTCCTTAAGTTTATCTGGAACTTTTGGTGTTCCAGTTTTTGCCCATTGCCCCTTGTCCTGTCACTGGGCACCACCAAAAAGAGCCCGGCCCCATCCGTTTGGCCCCCTCATTTCAGGTATCTATAGAGATTGATAAGATCCCCCCTCAGTCTTCTCCAAGCCAAGGCCGAGAGTCCCAGCTCTCTCAGCCTCTCCTCATACGGGAGATGCTCCAGGCCCATGATCATCTTTGTGCCCTCCGCTGGACTCTCTCCAGAAAATCCCTGTCTTTCTTGAACACAACTGGACACAATACTCCAGATGTGGCCTCACCAAGGCAGAGTAGAGGGGGAGGAGAACCTCCCTCGACCTGCTAGCCACGCTCTTTTTAATGCACCCCAGGACACTGTTGGCTTTCCTGGCCACAAGGGCACACTGCTGGCTCATGGCCAGCCTGCTGCCCACCAGCACACCCAGGACCTTTTCCTCAGAGTTCCGTTCCAGCAGGTCAGCCCCTAACCTGTACTGGTGCATGTGGTTATTCCTCCCCAGGTGAAGGACTCTGCACTTGCTCTTGTTGAACCTCATCAGGCTCCTTCCCACCCAACTCTCCAGTGTGAATTATAGCAATCTCCTATGGAGTTGCAGTCTGTACTACACAAGGTTTCATTCTGCTAGACATTTTATTTTTCATTTGATACCGAAGCAACTGAAAACTCACAGAACTGCTCCATCTTTGAAGAGCTGCAGACTTGTTTATATAAAAATGAGTCTAGGAACAGCAAGTCTGCCTGCAGTTCCTGTAAAACTGCTATGACAGGCCATGTGATTGTTGTCAAACCACAACCAGCACATACATTATTTTAATCTATTTCAAAATGAGGGATTTATACCTTCACTTCTGCACTCCACAGAGGGCACAATGGATCTTTTCCTTTGCGCTTCAGAGTAACAGAATAGCAAGGCATGACTCAGCTTTGAAAAAAACATGACCCTGTCTTGGGGAAAAAGTACACGCAATCTCTCCAAGATCTGAGCTGACACCAAGCAAGAGAACATTGGCGCGGCTCAGCAGAATTTATATCAGTTGCCATTACCACAGCTTTTGTTTGTATAATATGTGACATGGAGCTGTCAATGGCTAACTGTTTGCAGCAGATATAAACAGTCCTGATACATTTTGCATTCCAAGCTCAAAAGTTTTGCATCTCATATTGTTAGCAGTTGCTCATAGCAAAGCTGCTCACCCGCCTGAGGGAAGCGAGCCACCGCGTTCCCGGGCACTCCTGTCACGCACCTGGGTGAACATACGTGTGCCCTACTGTGCAATTGAATTTTGGCCGGTGACACAGTTGGCTGCACACACATACCTTACAATCCTGTGAACGGATAAATCATGCCTGAGAGGCTCTTGGGGACCGTGCTGTCAGCTGCTTGAACAAGTCACAAAAGCAGCAGCCCAAAGTCCAAGGTCCTTTCAGGAGGGAGGTGAGAGAGGGCAGCTGGTAGAGCTAGTGGAGAGTTTATCACAGGCTGCTCACCTGCTTGAAATCGTGCTGCAAAGTCTCTGATACATAGCAACAAGGAGAGAAATTTCTCCTCTACTTCCAGACAGAAGAATCAAGTATTGTTATGCTGCATTTCACAAAACTCTTCTCCAGTCAAAATTAGGAAAAATTAATTACTTGTGTACCTCATATGCCATACAAACATGGGATAGTCCCTGGGCTGGGCAGCAGGTGGGCTGATAAGGGTATTGTAGGTGCTTTGCACTCTGATGTGACTGTGTACAAAGCTGAAACCCCAAGCTACAACACTGCCAAGTGAGGAAAGCTACATGGCAAGGGCTGTGTGACCCTACTACTACTCTATACCCAGCTTCCCTAACTCCAGAGGTGCACTCTTCACACTTCCAGCTGTGTAGGCCCTGGTCGTTGAAACTGCATGCCTACTGCAGACTCTGCTTTCAAAACCTTAAATTTCCACCAACCCACATTACTTTGAAAAGTCATAACAAATTTCCTAGGTTTTTCTACAGCATTAGTATCATTTTCTTTGAAGGTCCTTTATACCCACAGTTGTCAGCTGTTCAGCTCTCGTTTTTATTACATCGTTATGTTATGGGCCATTAACACAAGTTCTCTTTATCGCCTTATTTGCACATTTTGAAGTTCATGATGTATCATACCTCTTTAGCACAATGCAACCATTTTTACCCTGTTCAACAAAAAAATTGTCCTTAAGACCACAATCTTATTAATCAGTGCTTATCCCCCTGCCCAATGTTTTGCTTAAAAGAAGTCTTTACTAAATATCTATGCAACAGTTCCTGTCTGTATATGTGGCTTGTTAGTAAAGCAAAGGTTAATAAAAATGCATCTCCTCTAAGAAACAGATGTTGCAAACGGCCTTGAAAATTTGCATTTATATTCATTAAAAATAGTGTCAGGAAAACTGTAAAATCTGGACAGGTAAGTAATTCTTTCTGATCTATGTACATCTCAGGTATCTATGAATTCTCCCCTGGAATGTCATTCCTACAAAGTTTGTTTGAAACGGAAATCAAGGAAGAACTAATTTGGAAGTCAGTACTTCACATAACTAGTATAAATCTCACTATAGATAGATTGTTACTGTGTATACTAAAAACCAACCATTTACTGTACTGGTCTGAACAAGCTCCGCTCTTTAGGATCTAATATGGTAGGTACCTGATCCATCTTACATAGTTTGATTTGTAATGCAATGTATATATTAAGGTAATTTTGCAAAATCAGTATATAAACACAGATTTACCCAACATAGTAATATGTAAAGTAGCAAGCTATAGTTCCACATAACATGTATCTGAAGATGAAACTGATAGAAAAGAGCCACATGAAAAGGGTGAGCATAAGCTACTTTGCATTATATACTAACAACATGAATTAGTCTCCTTTTCATATATTCACCTAGATACCTGTACACTTCTATAATGTCTATATCTGCATATATGTGTATGCTTCTGTGGCCAGGTCTCTGTTCTCTTTTTTCCCCCTTTACTGTTTCTGCCTTGGATATGACATTTTCCAGTATTTCCACAGTCCAATACCCTGATCTACAGCAAATGTTTGTGTTTCATCCTTCCTCTAGACTGCTAATATTTTTCTTTGCCATTATAAACACTTTACTGTTTTCAGGTTTTCTGTATAACAGTAGCTGTATGTAAAGATAAACACAATCAGGAAAAAACATATAGTATGGTATGGTATACATTTCACATGTATAAACCAAGATACGAGTTTGAGGCAAGTCACTTCTCAAATGGATTTTTGGTTTATATTGTACTTGTTCCAAAAAAGATTCTAATACTATGCAACACAAGAGAACTTAAGAAGCTCCTTTTTTTTTTTTTTACCTCTATTTTTTCATTTTAAAACCTGATATTAACACCTGTTTCCCCTGCCCCTCCCTTTCCCAGAAAGAATCGTCAATTATGGCATTTGTTCACATTCTAGAGAACAGGTATTTGCACGAGATTTCCATAGTGCTAAGGGCTGAACTACTATCCTGGTTTTCAACATCACATTCTTGTTTGATTGCTCATGGCTCGAACAAATATATTGTACATGGACAGATGGAACTACATAATATTTGAAACAGTAATTTGAATTGTATGTTTCAGAATATCGCTGTTCCTTGTCTTTCAAAAAGACGGAGATCCAAAGACTGAACTTCATTATGTTCAAAATCCATCCACTAATTTTGACATGCACTCAACTTTTATTTGTAGAGCTTGTCAGATTAAGATTTAAAAAATCAAGTTTTAAAAGCATGGGAGAAATTTATATGCCAAAATATTTTTATGCATTGGACCATAGTTCATCAAATGAGATTTCCATTCACTAAAAATTAAAGTTCTAGAGCAAGTATTGTTATATAAATGATTAGCTACAATAGATGTGAAGCAGAACACAGATGCCAAAGGTCTAATTTTGTTCAGTTTTACAAACAAACAATTTCTGGCTATTAAGAAAATACAATGAATCAGTATGATAACATGAATTCGATAAAAGAAAAATTCAGTTTGCCTACGTACTACAGTCTGAATAAAAAAAGCAAGAGCACTAATGAGAAATAATTTAACTTTCATTCAAATGCTCACTGGCATACTGCACAGTAAAAAAGAATTGCAAAAAAAACTTGAAAGTCAATAAATTTCTTTACCAGTTACTTTTATATAGTACATGTTATATCAGAAAATCAGAGGTCAGATTAAACTCATTCACAGGTGGGTTTTGCAAGCTGACAAACCCACCACTCATACATTGTTCTTGTCGGTTTATCTCCTCATCCACATCATCGCAGAGTTAAAGTTTATGTCGCAATATCAAGTAAATTAATGGGCAAGGGGATGGGGTGGCAGGACAGTCCATATGTAGGCTTTTTTGTTGTTTGGTTGGTTGGGTTTTTTTACAAACAGACTAAGGTTTGTATTCTTATTTGGAAACCACTGTTTACATAGTTATTTCAACTCTTGTGGCAAAATCAGATCTAAATGTCTTATATATAGGAACATTTCTTTCTGTTTTGTATTTGAACCTCCTACTGTTTCAACAGTTTCCTTTCTACTTTTTGTTATCATACCACCTATCTTCTACACTAAAATACTCACAATAAATATCCCATCCCACTACATATTTAAATGCTCATTAATGAATGCCATTGGATGTTAAGTGCAGAAGCAAAAACAAAATACAGAGGCATTAGTAAGTTTAGAGAAGTTAACACATTCTGAACTGTCAAACCATGTATGCTCGATGGAATATCAATGCAATCTTACTCTAATACTGACAGCATATTAAAAATACTATGTCCTTCCAACACTTTGTGTCTCCAGGCAGAGATAAGAAGAGGTTAGCTATCACCTACACAGACAAAAAAGGATAGGTAAATAGGCCAACAAAATGAGATTATCAAATGTGCTTCTGGCTGGAATAGCATTTTCATGAGTATCTTCTAGGTTGCCTGAGAGTGTGAAATTAAAGGAAGATCACACCATCATTAACATTATCCAAAACTCTTCCAAATCCCTTGGAAGTTTATGAGATTCAGAGCAAAGTACTTTGCATACGTTAGTTTAGAGGTGGAAGTTTATTCAGGTGCTGGATTCTAACATCTAGTTGCTAATTTGCATCAGGAAACTAATCTAGCTCTAGAGGAGTCTGAAAGCCTTAGCACCTGGTAAAACCTCTGAGGCAGGAATGTTCCTGTTCCTGAGCATGTATACAGTCACCTAAAGCTGTACAATACTCACTGGTCATCTCATACTAAGACCTGAACAGTATGCACATATTCCCCAATGTCCTCCATACAGCACCTGCTCCAGTGGATGTGGTCAAAATATGTCAACTTTCAGAGACCAAACTGAGAACTATTTTAATCAAAGCTTGAGTTTGGAAAAGTTTATTCAAGTTGCTTTCTTGGGAAGTGAGACAGATTTAAATGCCCATAATGGAGAAGGGATTTGAAGCCAGATCTCCAACTTCCCAAGAGACAGCTTGCCCTCTGTTACTAGGCTTGCAGCCTGAACTCCTCTTCTTGAGCTGTTTCTTCTGGCTGTAAAAATGAAATACACACTGAGCCATACAACACACAAGAACCACTCTCCAGCTAAAAGTTAAACACTTCATATAGGAGACTGAAGATTTGTATTTCATTCCCAAGGTGCAACTCATATCTTGAACAAAAAGGAGCAGATTGCATCATGAAATCTTTTAGCCCATTCCTTACAGCTTCATGCTTAGGACATTTTCCTGGGAGATTGACTCCAACTATTCTTCCACTCTATCTGCACATGGTGTGAAGTCATCAGCTCTTATTCCAGGACAGAAAAATAATTCTGTTTAAATGCAAAGCCCTGAGTCTCTGAGGAGATAGACATCTAACTCTGAGCTGGGGGAAGGAGTTTGAGGTCATGCTTAAATTATAGCTTTCTTTATATCATGCTGGTTTTCTTTTGGAGAGGTTTTTTGTTGGTTTTTTTTTTTTTTTTAGTTTAAGAAGCAAATGGTTCAATATACTAGACTCTATCAAATACACTTTATTCCTCCATGTGCCTGGAATTTAATTTGGGGTTATTCATTCTACAGTGTATGAAGTTCGTAGAAATTACATATCAAACTTTCACAATACTGCTGTGCTCACTTCCTTGTTCCTGATAATGCTTTAAAATGGTGCATTGTTTTACTACTGCCCTTTTCAAAAAGTAGATGCACTGTGTTTTCCAAAACCCACCTAATGTTACACTCAACCGTGCCCTACCAAAACTCTGCGTGCCTTGTATATAAGCATTACCAAGGCTTGCACAAAATGTGAAATTTTGAGGGTGAACAAAATACATATTTAAACACTCTTTTTAAGACCACAGTCATTATTAATATTTAATCAAATGCTCCAAAGCTAGAATCTGACTCTAAGAAATTTCTCTTTATAGTTTTAGTTTATAAGTGTGGACTAAAGCAAGAATTTCTTTGTCTACACTACTTACCCTGTAGTAATGGGCACAAATAAAAAAACCTCAGGATTTTCTATGAAACGGGTAAAAGGAAAGATTACATTTTAAACATGGGCAGACAAGGTCTAAAAAGATTTTTTTCTTTTAATAACTCATAACAGGTGTGAATATGACTGAGAAAGTTCCAACCTATACCATTCTATGATCAGATGACAACCCTAATTATGAGCATGCTGCTAAGGCAACAATAACACATTTCACAAGATTTTAAGAAAATAATATTTTATTGGTCCACAGCAAGAAAAAAAATAAAAATCCTGAATGCAACACATTTTCCAAAGCCGCAGCTATAGCCTATACCTCCAAAATATGTGCCTTCCAAAGAATCTCTTGCTCCTTAAAATATTTCATTGACTCTTATCAACTTGTTTGCAAGCAGTGAAGCCTAGATTTTTTTTTCCCCATTTTTTTCACAATACAAAAAAAAAAAAAAGATGACATACTATATTAGAAAGAGATGATCAGGTGAGAAAACTCTTTTGGGTTTGGGATCTTTTATATCTGTTTTTCATAGTTAACATACACCTACATCTACAGAAGTTACTTGTGTAGGATTTATACAAGTGTGGAGTGAGCGGTGGTTGCTTTTTTAAAAGCAAAGATTGAAAAGTAATAGAAATACAAGGCGAGATAAGCTACCTCTCCAAAGACACCACTTTAGGTACATCTGAACAAGTACAATAAAACCGTCCTGAAATGTTTTCTGTCTGCCTTCATGTGGCTATATGGTGCAGCTACTTGCTGTCTGTCCTCAAGACAAACACAAGAACTCACAGCTCAGGAGGCAAAAGAAGTAAAAGTGATTTTGAGCTACCTTTGCATTTCTGAGTCATCACACTGGAAAGCATCTTCAGACCCCAGAACAGGTAACCCACACAGCATCTGTGGATGTGTTAAGTCACAACAACCTCCCTGAACTGAAGCACTGCCTTCTTCGGCCTGTTCTCTGACCTCAAAAAAGGGTCTGTTTTGTAATCTTTACTCGATCCTCTTGCTTAACTACTCATTAATTCTGCGTAAGTACCTGCCTGGGGATTGGTTTGTTTTAAGATAGCTGGCTTTTTGTTTACAAGAGGAATATCCACCAGTATAGACTGTCTGCTAATATTTTCTCTATTTTTTTTTTTAATTTAATTTGATGTATGCTCCCTTTTTTATCCTTTTTTAAATACCAGTAAAATTTAATAGCTGAAAGGCTAAACAGAAGAGAGTAGTACACTGTACAGATGCTTTTCAGTGGAAGAAAAGGATCTTTCTGAATAGAATCATAATGGCCACATAAACACAAACAAGGCGGGGGGGGGGGGGGGGGGGGGGGAAAACACCACTGGATTTTAAAAGCTTGGACTCATGGACAGTGCAATTCCTGAGCTCAAGGCAAAATAATATAGTCCTTTACATCTAAAAATAAGAAACTGCAACAAGTGCCTGGTTCACTACCTGTCTGGGTTGCTCTGCAGCTTCAGCTGTGACCTGCAGCAGGTAACACCTTGATGTAAACTGCTGACCTTTGATAGTAAGCATATGCAAAATATTCTGCATGGGCTAGAGCACAACTGAAGCAAAGGTGACACTCATTTGTTGTGGAAAATCTGTAAAGGAAATAGTAATAGCAGGCAACCTGGAAACAGGGCCAAACATTGTTCAAAAAGCTCCCTTCTGATAAGGACAAAAACCCAGCTGTCAGCTGTCTCAGCCTGCAGATAGAGAACCATAGGAGCCGCTGTTAGGGAGAGATGAGGATTTCACAAGGAGAAGAGATCACAATCGCACAGCAGACTAGTTTTAAGTGCTCTACCATGACCCTTGGTAACTCTGGGACAGACTGCCTGCAGGCAGAAGTCTGCAGGGAGGAAACGGCTGGAAGTTGTTTCCTGCACGTACAAGTCTCAGGAGTAATAACATGTGGTGTTGGTCCTCAGTCTTGTAACCCAGCTGTGAAGGCCAGGTAAGAGTTTTTGTGTTCTCCATATTTCTGTGTTTATGAATGCTCTCTTAAATCTATATATTCTTTGATAAATTAATGTAAGAAACTAAAATGCAGGCTGAGCACAAGGCCACAATGCATCAGACCAGAACATTCTCCGCAGCACATCTTGCTGCTGTGGAACAGAATTATACAAGAAAAGAGCCATTTATGTAAATATTTTGTGTGTGTTAACTTAATGTTTGTTCATATAAAACACATGAAAAGATGCCAAGTTGTTTCTTTCCAAATAAAATACAAAGGCAAATTGTTTAGAATAACAGAATATTGAGTAACAGAGCGTTGACAAAACTTTTCATAAGTGCATTCAAATTCACACAAAAGCAGCATCACACTGGTCAATGTTTGCAGTAAATCTTTAAGGAGAAAACATAACAGACTTTGCATATCTGGTAAATTTTGTGCACACCATGCTCTCAAAAACACATAATGTCTTTAAAACCTCAGCTGTCTGCCTTTGAAATGCACTCCTGCC
Source organism: Caprimulgus europaeus (assembly GCA_907165065.1). The sequence goes on from OU015532.1 coordinate 29,738,314, forward strand.
AGATGAGAGATGCTGATTTGCCACCATGACACATGGTAAATACACCAAAGAAGAAAGAACAAACAAATCCCCAAACGGGCAGTTTGACTTCACTCAGGCATGAATAAGGCATTGCTTTGATGCAGTTGTACCTTATCATTTATATTCAAGTAGTTTACAGCAATCGGAGTCAAATGAGACCAAAGACAAGAAACCTGCATGCGTGCCACCAATTCAAAGTGCTAATAAGGGTGGCTGTTTTTATGAGCAGCATCAGCAGTAACCAAACAATCAAGACTGACTAATGAACTGATTTAGGGTCTTTGGTGAAAGACTTCAGTAATACATACTGGGACTAGAACACTACATTGTAATGTTAATTAGGGAAATAACAGTTGGTAGGCAAAGAAGTTCTCTGATAGACTTTAGTATTACAAAGAAGGGAACAGATCCCCATGCCTTCTTTTAGGCACAACATAATCCTAAAAAATGGGACCACTTCTGTAAGTATGATTAACCAAATTAACTACCATTTGCTTTGGACAACATCAGGGAGAAGGAAACTAAAGTGTTACAGGCTTTTAAATTTTCTGAATATATTCATATTCGAGTTATTAGCTCTATGTAAACTTCAAATCTAAATTATTACTGTTTTGAAGTCTCCTCCCTTTCTCTTCTCTTCCATACCTTGCCTGACTGCCTTTTTTCAAAATGCACCTACTTCTAAAAGATCTCTAAGCTCTGATGACATGATTTTTTTTTTTTAATAAATAACTAAGCATTCATAGTTTTGGAAAATTTCTAGAACAAAAGTGGATTTGTAGTTTTGTGTACCGTTTACAAGTTACTGTAAGCCCACAAAAGAAATGCAAAAAGATTACCATGTTTTGTGGTATGTGAAATCTTGCACTTTTTGTGAACCTGTAGATCACTTTCACCTCTGCTGCTTGCAAACGTGCAGAGATCATCAAAACCAGAGGAAATCATGTTCCCGCTCTCATTTTCAATGGTAAATACAAGAATTATCCTTGGAAATTTCAAGGAGCAATGCATGGTAAACTGCAAACAACTGTAAATCTCACCCACACGAAGAATGTTTTTCAAGACTGTATGGCCTGACCAACTGTGGAAGTAAAAAGCATGCGAGACCTGAGGATAACCCTCCTGCCAATACCAAGTTCTTATTTTACAGTATGCTTTTAATTATTGTTTTTAAGTATTTTAAAGACACCAAAGCACCTGAAAAGAAATTCTCATGGTCTGTTTGCTCATTTTTTATTAATACTAGCAAATATGTATTTTCCCCCATATTTTTCAAAAAGGCTGTCTCCTTCTACCAAAAGAAATCCAAAGAAAATTCAGCCTGAGGCATTTATCCATCTGGAAAACTTCATGTAAACATTCATCAAAGTCTTATACATGACTTTACACAGATATTAAAAAAAAAAAATGCCTGCATATAAATGTAAATACATTTGTATCTTTATGTGACCATCCAGGCACAAATAAATAGGCCTCATACAGGCCAGTATCTTAACTTGTCTAGTAGATATATTGTATTTTTTATTCAATGGGCACAATTTACATAGCTACGATAACTTTCTACATCCTAAGAATTTTGCTGTGACCTGCTTATTCCTACCCTTAACAATCAGAAGATAGCCTGTGGATGAAGGAAAGTTAACTAAGTCTTTGTATCAAAATTTGCAAACCTACACACTAAATTTAGGAGGGGGGAAAAAAGGAGGGGGAGAAAAGGAATAAACTCAAAATAAACAGAATAAGCCCCTTAAGGTTGATCCTCAGAATGAATTAGGTTAATAGAGTTAGATTGATCTGCTCCACTTGCAGAAGTGGTACAAGTCTGCGTGTTCAAAGATGCAAGAGAAACATATTGAACCTTGTCCCCAGCTGCGTCTGGGTCCTAATTGTACTTTAGCCCTTGTTAAATATGTAGTGAAGAACATACATCACCCTCCTGTCATTAGAATGCTTCTGGATACTTCTCCCAGTCCAGTGGAGAATTGCCCTGATCTCATTTTTTGGTCTTAGCGATGATGATCTTTTAAGTCTTCCAATCCCATCATAGTATTCACATACAGTTGGCTCCTCCATTCTGTCTCACAGCTTTACCTGCAAATCCAAGCCTGCACACACAGTCATGTTCAGTGGTTTCTCAGCACCTGGTTCTTTTGATGAGTCAGAGATCACTGCTCTGGGTGGTATCCAGCTCACAATCTGAACATTATGGAATTGCAGCATGTTTTAAGAATAGAAAAAGCATCCTGAAATTCCCATCATGGTCCATGTAGCTATCAAGCAGGACTAGAAATATATGTATGGTGTCAGCATTTTCACCACTTTGCTTTCTAGACCAGGTACGAGTGGTACATACATATCACAGTGATCAAAGTGCTAGTGGCTGGTCTACACCAATGATCCTATAAATGTTATTATAAACAGAGCTGCATTAGTGAGGGAAATGGGAAGAGTGAAATAAATAAAGCTCAGGATAAAGACCACATCTGTTACTCCTGCAATAAATTTGCACTGTGAGTTAATTGTGGTTTTTACAAGTTTTCTCTCAACAGTCAACAAAAACTCTCCGATCCAAGCCCTAGGAAACTTCAACCAACAGGTAAGTCTGAGAGAGAGATTTGGCCTCAGTTTACTCAGGTTAATGATTCAGCTCTGAGGATGTAAGTGTAGGAGTTGACAGCCCTTCAGTGCATTCACAGAGGCTTCACTCCAGCTCAGCTACATTCTCCTGTTTTCTCTTTCTCCTTTCTTTATTAGAAATGCTTTACAATGCCTTGTTTTTCACATCCTGGACTACTCAGCCATATTTCTACATACACAGCATTTCAACAGAAAGCCCTGACCTAACCAGTCCTGCTCCTGACATGCTGCCCACCAGCCAAAAAAAGATTAAGATCCTGGAGGATCTGGTAAAGTGAATTGGGATGCAGCAGTTCCACTACAAGAAGTTCAAGCAACAGCAGAGTGTTACCAGAGGATGCCCTTTGAGCCCAAGGGAAAAAATAAATAAATAAATAAAATCAAAGTTTTTGAGAATGCACATGAAAAACCTATAGCTTATAAATTCAAAGGAATACAACATGGATTTACTAAGAGGAGTTTGACCCTTTCCCTTTCTCACTGTCTACTTTTAGGTGAGAAAGGAGAGGTAGGGAAGAAATAACAGCTCTGAAAACAAGTGAAGACAAAGACATGGGGCTGATACCCACACCCACAATGCTGACAGATTCCTGGCTCAGATTTTGAAGAATACTGTGACAGAGAGAAAAATCAGAAGGCATTAATTATTACAACAAGGGAAGAAATAGGCAGATACGATAGGAGTTAAATTCCAATGTAAAGCAAGTCCTGCTCCTGTTATAATCTCATGTTGCTGTTGAAATTAAAGCCTGAAGAATTATGGTTTTCCACTCTTGAGAATGGAGAGAATTGAAGCTGGGAGAAAAAGTAAACATATAAACAGACTGTCCTGTTTGGCAGCACCATGTACAACTAGCACAAGCAGAGCAGAATGTACAAATGCAGGCATACATGTTTACGTGTGCTTTCACTGTGCACTTTCTGACATCAACACTAGCACTAGGAAATTTTAAGAAAAAGCCAATGTATAAAGGCCACTGTCATCTCACTATTCAAAGACTGAATTTTTGAAATCTTCTCAGTCAGTACTGGAGGTCTGAAAAAGTACCAAATGTGGACAGGACACAGCAGAATGATTCATCTGTGGTTCTTTTATGCTTTTGTAATTCGCAAGACTTCTTAAAGCTTAATCCCTGTATAGGTCATTAGAAAATACAGAACACTTCAAAAGAAATGCCTGAAAAGCCTCTTTTCTCTTCCAGTATGGACTTTGCAGAATGCAACACTTTGGTCACATTCTAGTGCAACTCATGCCTCAGTTACCGCCAAGAGCATTTATAGCTAGCACAAGGTCCCTTCCCTGCTGCCTAATTAATTGTTTCTAATTTCTGTTTATCACTTCTTACCCTGTTCTGTGGTTAAACAGGTTACAGCAGTTTGTGAGCAAAGAATCTGAGCCTGTACCCGAAGTAAATAAAGAGCTAGCTTTTCCTCTTTGCTGGAACTCAGTAACTTGAAAGAGAAAAAAATTCTCCACCTCCAGACAGAATAATAAAGTAGCATTACACTGCTTTTCACAAAATTCTGCTCCAGTCCAAACAAGGTATGTCTGCAGGAGTGAGTGTGTGTCAGCAAAAGGAACAAGAATCCTTTAAGAAAGAGAAATGGCTAGAGGCAAGCTGCTGCAGGAGCTACAAAGAGAACTGCCAACAAGTCAAACCAGCTTCTAGAGCAGCCCAACAGCCAAGAGCTGACCCGCAGCTGCGCGGGTGCTGCAGGAGGTTATAGCAAACTACGTTGCCCACTATCTCAATAAGGAGAGGGGGAGGAGGGAAAGCAGCGCTGGTAACAGCTGAGGAAACAGCAAGCCAGGGAAAGGCCCAACCAGCTGCTTGGCAGCAAACAGGCAGCAGCAGAAAGTACCCATCAAGATGAAAAAGAAATGCATGTACACAGAGTTATTCTATTGTATTGCACTTCCAATTCACTTTCTACCTTAATTAGAACTAATTTTTAAGGTCCTAAGAGAAATCCACCTTCCATACAGCTGCTCTTGCATTAATAAGGATTAAATCAATCCTTTCTTCTCTCAGCTCCCCACTGGGAGCAAACATATGGCTTCTGAGAGGGTTTGACCCATTTCCCATCTGCCAGTGACCAAACTGCAGGTGGTGAGTGAAGCACTGTCACCCTTCTATGAGAAGATGGAAAGAGACCTGAAATTAGGATGAACAGAGTCATCAACCAAAGATTTTGAAATGGAAGAAAGCTTTTCAGTATACCAGAACTCATTATGTAACATACATGTGTATACATATGTATGTGTACATGCATACATTAAGGTTTCACATAAATCTTGTGTCAGACATGCTATGATGATGCAAATGCTTTCATAGTGAATATTCACCTGAAGTTCCTAGTCAGTTTTCAAGATTCCTTTTCTAGTTGCTTCTAGGCACCAGATGAGGCTATGCATGAGGTGGGTAATATCGATCATCCCTACCACACAGCAGGATGCAGTGAGGGGCTTCTCAACCTTACTCCAAAAGTAGCCGTATTCTAGTAGTAGTAAGTGTGGCTGATAAATTTATTACCTCAGGTAGAGTACTCCACTAATGTGGCCTTTCTGCTTTCACAGCCTGAGCTCTCCATATCAACGTGCTATATGGTGCAAAGCTATCAAGTTAATTTACTGATAAATGGCTCTGCAGAGAGATTTAGATAAATTAGAGAGCTGAGCAACCACCAACTGTATGAATTTTAACAAGAGCAAGTGCCAGATTTTGCACCTGGGACATGGCAATGCTGGGCACACGCACAGACTGGGGAATGGGAGGCTGGAGAGCAGCCCTGGGGAGAGGGACCTGGGGGTTCTGGCTGATGGCAAGTTGAACATGAGCCAACAGTGTGCCCTGGCTGCCAAGAGGACCAACCATGTCCTGGGGTGCATCCAGCACTGCATTGTGAGCTGGGCGAGGGAGGGGATTGTCCCGCTCTGCTCTGCACTGGTGCAGCCTCACCTCAAGTACTGGGTGCAGTTTTGGGCGCCACAGTATAAAAAGGATATAAAGCTACTGGAGAGTGTCCAGAGGAGGCCACTAAATTGGTGAAGAGTTTAGAGAGGAAACTGTACGTGGAGAGGCTGAAGTCGCTTGGTTTGTACAGCCAAGAGAAGAAAAGACTGAGAGAAGATCTCATCATGGTCTATAACTTCCTTACAAGGGGAAGAAGAGGAGCAAGTGCTGATCTCTTGTCTCTGGCAACCAATTATAGGACTGCGGGAAATGGCAGGAAGATGTGCCAGGGGAGGTTTAGGTTGGACATTAGGAAAAGGTTCTTCACCCAGAGGGTGGTGAAACACTGGAACAGGCTCCCCAGGTAGGTGGTCATGGCACCAAGACTGACAATATTCAAGAAGCATTTGGACAACATGTGCCCTCAGACACATGGTCTGAATCTCAGGATTGTCCTGTGCTCAGACAGGAGTTGAACTCAATGATCCTGTGGGCCCCTTCCAACTCACAACATTCTACGATTCTATGATACTGTTATCTCAGGGTTTCTATAGCACATTTCATTATAGAATTCCCAATGCCAGACTTGTCCTGGGACCCCTATAAAGAGATTTCTTATATGCACTACAGATTTTAGGAACTGTGGGGCATTGTTTTAACTTTACTTGTTCATATCTTGATAGTCACTGACATGCATCATTTAAAAATGTGCTAAAACACACAGTATATTTTTAGTCCAGTACAGATCTTCCAAGCTCTAACCAGCCAAAGCTTGAATATGGGCCTGTTCAGAGTTGTCAGCATATCAGTTCTGCAGGAATCAAGCTCAATATTTGTACAATTTAGGAACAAACTGTTAAAGGACCCTTCCTGCTGATCCAGTTCTCCAACTTTCCTAAAGGTTTCCACTCTTTATAAAACCTCCATAAAAACAATACACCTAAACTTGCATTAGTTCCATTGACAGTAATGGAAGTTGCCAGGTGCTGGGATACTTAGATTTAGACTGCTAGCTCAATTATCAATGCTTTTCATTCCAGACTGTAATATATTTTGTTCTAGTCTTACCAAGTCCTTCACTAAGCAGCACCCATCAACTGCTTATGTCATGGAACTTGGTAGGCAGCACAATGTTTCCTAAGGTAACTAGTTCCATTGACTTAAGAAAGTTGCGATGGTAGTGAATCTCACAGAGGCAACAGATAGCAGCAGACACGGAGAGTGTAACGTTGTTTTCTAGTATTTAATCTTTCTTTTGGGTATGGTCAAAAATACCACAAGAATGTGTTCCCACAGTACTTCAGAATTTCCAAATGCAGAAAGAAGTAAACAGAGAGCAAAGTAGGACACAACTTCCCAAAAATTCACATCACAAATTGTTCTGAGGCCCAAACAAGCATTTAGGCTAATCCACATATTAGCCACAGGAATGTCTTTTTGCTTTTGAGAAGAATGAATAGTTTGGAAAGGCCAATATCTTTTGCTATACATTAAAGCTGCAGACTTCAAAGCTGTCTATTTTTAGCTGCACTTCATTTTCTCACTTAGTTTTTAATTCTATTACATGTAATAAATTTTTCTTTAGGTAACTCTCAGTGAAAGAGACTAGAATGGGTTCCAGCTTTACTACTACCTTTATTTTTACTATTACTACTTCATTTATTTTTATATCTGAAAAAGTTTTATTCTGAAAACTCTTAATTCAAAATTAATGTGATTAAGGAGACTTTTTTTTCCTGAAAGATTAGAAAACGTGTGTGAAAGGGTTTGTAAATACATGGCTGGTGTTACAGTTTTTGCTCCTTTTAGGTTGTTGTTAATATGTCACCATCCATTAATGTCTGACTTGCCACAATTTTTTGGTCTTTTCCACGCTAAGCAGAAATTTCCCTCATGGAGGTAGGAAAATATCACTTGAATTGCAAATTCTTCTCCCTCATTCTTTCAAATCTACTTTTAAATTCTTAACTGTAAGTCAGTGTACTCGGGAACAAAAAAAAAAAAAATTCAAAAATATTGTGTTAGCTTTGTACCTACATTTCTTGCAATAAAGTAAATAAAGATTTTGTGTGAATGTTGCAAAATTTCTTTTAGAATCAGCTTCTAAAATGTGTTAAATTTTTGAAGCAAGGAAAAGCTCTACAACAAATTAAATAATTCCTTTTTATCATTTTCCTATTACTTTGATCAACAATTTTTATGATGCTTTACAATGCAGTCATTCTTAGAGATTTCATATCTATATGTATAAGTAAATATATTTTTAAAAATTTTAAGAATGATCTCATTAAGGCAGGAAATTCAAATAGAAATATGGTTCCATCAATTTAATGAAAAGCAAAGGAAAAAAAAGTCATTAATAGCTTCCATTTCTTAATTCCAAAAGGAAAAAAAAAATGAAAATCTATAAAATGTACTAAGATAATTTAGTTATGGTACATATCTCTTAAAAAACAAGCTGTAATAATCTCACCATAGAAAAATGTAAATTAAGGGAATCAAACCAGCTTTTTCAGTCTTGTTCCAAGCAATTTTCCTTACATTAGGAGGCATAAGGAACTTTAAATTCTGGTCAATATAAATGCATTGAAAAAATTTCCTGGATCTCACTCCAGTCTTTAGATAGTTCTGCTATGGACCTATAGTACTAGGTCAGTACACATCTTCTTAGATACCTTTCAAAACATTAGCAGTCTTCAAACCATTGAAAACAATGCGTTATTTCCCAGAGAAAAGAAAATCACTTGCCTATTAAGCTTGTCCACAAAACTTGCTGAAAAATTTATGCCTAACCTATATGCACCAGATGTAAAAAACATATGAAATTGTGGCTCGTTTAGTTTCACAGACAGAAAACATCATTTATGCCAGAATTTTAATTTAAGTCCTCAATTGCTGTTTCAGAGGTTTAGTCTTATTATGCTTGGATTTATTAAGCAAATCATCATTCTCTATTGTGATCTAATAGTCCAGGGAAACAAATTCTTAATAAAGGATGCAAAGTCAGCATTGATTAAATTGAGCTCCATGCCAGAAGGATGTAGTTATTATTTTAAGAAAGTAATACAACTATTTGCATTAATAGTTTGTTGCTTTGCAGGGACAAGTAGCCTATTCTTTACATTAAATATTTCAGATATTTCTAAGCCAGTAAAAATACTCTTTTCTTTTTTTTCCCTTCTTCTAGTTCTTCATTTTTCTTTAAAAAAAGATTTTTCTATGTGGACTGATGCTGAAGTAAATACAGGACAGATCTATTGTTTCATGATAGACAGATACACTGATAATTACTTTCAAGTAAAGATATAAAGGCTCTACAGAAACATGAACTTTAATTATATTCTTATCTATTTACTTAAAATTTTGTTTTATTCATCAATGACAAAGCATTGACATATAGACAAAATTAATGGTGGAGAAAACAGGTGCAATAAAGGATTCATTAGTTAATTGACTGAGCACCTCCATAATATTTAGTGGAAGATCCATCATTGACAAAGGTTTCAAGTAACAATTCTGACTGCAAACCATGTCTAAACAAAAAAAGAGGACATCTACAAGTGAATTAAGAATAGAGGACTAGGCATCAAGTGCAATCAAGCTTTCAACACTTTGACCTTGTGAGCCAAATAATTTTAACCACTTCACATCTACTTTTATATTACACTAATTATAACACAAAGCATGGTAATGCTGGACACAAACATAAATTGGTAGAGGAGGCTGGAGAACAGCCCTGCAGAAAGGGATCTGGAGGTGCTGGTTGACAGCAGGCTCAATAAGACTCAGCAGTGTGCCCTGCCAGCCAAGAGGGCAAACCACATCCTCAAACACAGCATAACCAGGTAGTCAAAAGAGGTGATTACCCTGCTGTATTTAGCACTAGTGCAACCTCACCTTGAATACTGGGTGCAGTTCTGGGCCCCAAAATTTAAGAAGGTTGTGAAGGTCCTTGAATGCATCCAGAGGAGGGCAACACAGCTGGTGCAAGGGCTGGAAGGCATGTCCTGTGAGGAACGGCTGAGGACTCTGGGTTTGTCTAGTTTGGGGAAATGGAGGCTGAAGGGAGACCACATTGCTCTCTACAGCTTCCTGAGGAGGGGAAGGGGAGAGGGAGGTGCTGGTCTCTTCTCCCTGGAATCCAGTGATAGGACACATGGAAACGGTTCAAAGCTGCACCAAGGGAGGTTTAGACTTGAGATGAGGAAACATTTCATTACAGAGAGGGTGGTCAAACACTGAAACAGGCTTCCTAGAGAATTGGCTGATGCCCCAAGCCTGTCAGTGTCCAAGAGGCATTTGGACAATATCCTTAATAACATGAACTCTCTTCTGGTTAGCCCTGAAGTGGTCAGGCAGTTGGACTAGATGATTGATGTAGGTCCCTTCCAAATGAACTATTCTATATCAAATATCAACACGAAGAAAGGTTGATAAATTATCTTTTGTTATTTTTGAGATTTCAGGGACAGTAAGTTAAATTTTATGAGCTCTGCAAATCAATAATGTCTTATTTTTAGAGGAGAACTGTTAATCTCTTAAATACTACAGCTGGTATTTCAGAAAGTTCATCCCTTATTTAGCAGCTCTCCACATCACACCATTTCCTTCTTTCACCCAGAAAATAAGTTTTGTTTATGGTTTCAGTATAGTTCTTTGTTAACCTGTATAGCACAAAGGGAGACACTATCTTTCTGGGGGGTAATGATATACTGATTAACTTATTCTTAATCACAGATGGCTCCATCAATCTATTTTGTCAGTAACTGGCTTCAAAGATTCCTCAAAATAATGGAGAACTTAAATGAAACTATTACTGCCTTTTTTGACATATAACTACATATTAAGGACTTACTCATTAATTGCAAGCTTATTGCCAAGAGGGTAAATATATGGGCCTAAAAAGCTTTGTAATATGATATGCAGCATTTCACTGTTAAGCCATTCATCCACATCTGGTCTAGCTTAGCAGTGACCTAAAATCATTACCGTATGAAGGCTCCCTCCTAAGTTATGCAAAATGAACCTATTTAGTCCAGTTTTTAAACTGAGGAAATATCCAAATCACAAAAGACCCATTAAAACATCCTGTAGAGTCTCCAAGGATTTAAAATATGAGCTTGCTTAGCTGAAGTTAAATTTATTATTATGTTCTTAAATTGCTGCTGATTCATTTTCTGCATGCTGTAACCATAGTGGATAATGCCATTAGATATATTCTGTTGCATTTTGTACTTAAAGCTTCCTAGACTTATTCCCAGTACAACTAGAAATAGTGCATCATACCCATTAGATGGCCACAGAGGAGTTTGCAATGTTCATGTTATTTTGACAGGAGCTGAATAGGACTAGGGGCCTGTGGAGCCTTCAAGCAGCAGTTAACTTCTGGCCTGCTTGTATCAGCTGTTACCTCATTCTCCCTGTGCTTGTTACAGCCCACAGCAAACCCATTCAGCCTGTAGCAACCCAATTTCTCCCCTCTAGCTTGAGGCAGCTCTTACCAAACCCTTTCTTCCTGCTCTGCACCTCTTCTCTAACGCTCTCCCAACACTAACTCACCGGCTGGGCTGGTCCCCCCTGCCTGTCTACGTCCTTGTGCTGCAGGATGCCCTGGTACCACAAGCACGCCCTGGGCACATTCTTTTCTTCCTCTCAAGTCCCTTCCCTGTCTGCCCAAGCATCCTAAAGGGATACTGTTGACTCTCTCATTTAGCACTCCCCACATATTTACAGCAGCAAGAATCACTTCTTTAAAAAAAAATTAAAAATTTAAAGATCTGCCCTGTCAGGAAGTGATAGGGAGTACCTAATGGGGCTGGTAGAGGTCATGTAGGAGCTCATGTCACAAATCTTTAATATCCTCTCATATACCTGAAATGTTCCTGGCATGTTCCTTTGCAAGACTGCTCTCAGACTCACACAGTATGTATTTTGGGGTAGGGAGGGAATACTCAGGATTTTTGTGTGTGTCTGTGCATGACTTCACATGGTAAGTCTCTCTTTCTGACAACATTAACAATAAATAACAATAATAACTATAGAAATATAACACTAATACCAAAACACACCACCAGACTGTGTTCAACTTGTTTGTTTTCAGACTCCACAAAAACTAACTGGCATATACAGTACCTACTGTTGATTTTCCCAAAATTGGGTTGAATTACATTAGCAGATAGAGATAGGTATCTTGAAAATAATGTTCTTATTGCCCCTGTACCTTGTCACTATTATCCCTGTGTTTTCATTAAATAGGACTACCATAAATAATTCCTTTAAATAAATGTTTTAAGTTTGCCATTATACTTTAGTTCAAAAAAAGTCACTACTTGAAACTGTTTCCTGTACAACAGGACTCTTATTCTGCGATTCAGTATTGGGAATTTTTCACATTTCAAATAAGAGCAAAACAAAAAGAACAAAACTCTAAGCCAATGTCAAGCAATGTAGCCTTCCCCACATAAAAATCAATGAACTTTTTAATCTTACTTTCAGGCCATGGATATCTTACTTAGCCTTTTAGAAAATAAAGCCACGCATCTCTAAAGCTCTTGATGCATTCCTGAAAATTTTGGTTTCTTTACCCTTTTAAAGCTTGATTCTACATTTCAAAAATTGCAGCCAGGATAAAACCCTTCAAGTTTGGTATGCTATTTCATCACCACTCCAGAAGGCAAAGAATTCATGTTCGTTTCTTGAAAAGTTTATTTAAAACCCACCTACACAATATTATTGTGCTCAGATCTTAATCAGCTTTCCAGCACATAAAAAAATACGTTAGTGCACCACAATGCTCTAACAGCAACCTGAACTTCACAGACAATACCAATAACATTTTCATTATTTGGCAGGAAACTGAGGAGTAAGATTATTCCCAAATCTTTAAAGCCACCCAGCCCTTTTTCAAACCTTTGAATCTCAAATGAGGCACACGCATTTCAAATGGTTTTGCTGCTTCCAAGGATTCTGCTTGGCTTCGTTCAGTTTACCACATGACACTTTTGGAACCAGAAATAAAAAAAGAAAAGAAAAAAAAAACATAGAAAAACACCACCATGGGAAGATAGTAGTCATAAAGCTTATTAATGACTCCTGTAAGACTTGAATAAGACCCACAAGTTTTTATTTCCATTATAAGTGAAACATGAGAATCAGTAGGAACAGTTAGATGTGAACAAGGACTACAGCTCCTGAGGCAAGTTTCAGTGGCCTGACTGTTAACAGCTGCAGCAGAGAAATTATCGTGAAAGAAGTGCTAAGGTAGCTTCAAGACTAACCTTGTGCTGACATTTCTGGGCTGCTCCAAGACATAATTTATAAGTATGTATGATCATCAGAGGTAATGACCAGTCTAAACACCTCTCTGAGTAGCAGTGCGCCCACTGGTGCTGTGCTGCAGCCCCTGCTCCTTCCAGCTTCTGCCCTGCACAGCTCTCAGGGGAGCTCCCAGAATCTTCCTCCTTCAGCAGGAATTATTTCCCTGCAAAGCCTGGGAGCCATTAAACTACCATTACACCCTTTTAGCTCCCTGACTTGTATTTAATAACAAAAACCTCCCTCTCAGAAGCTCACATTTTATTTGTGCATTTTTTTAATAAAGTTTTCCCTGCTGTGTTTCAATATGTTGTAGATTTGTTTCTTGGAGTCAAAGTTAATGTCCCTGGCGCACAAGCTTAACGAGCCAGTCAAGCAAATGCTCAGATCTCAGTCCCCCTTCCCACCCCCATACATCTACTCATCTAATCTCTTTAAAGAACAATATTTTTCCTCCTCTTAAAAAAGGAAGTTATTACCACCCAAAAAGTGTAACACTAGGCCCTACTACAATTGATAGCGACAGGAAAACATTATTGGACTTTTTTCTACTCTCAGTGCCAGAGTAACCACTAGATTCATAAATTTTCTACCAAATGGCTGGTAAACTGACCTGCATCTGCATTTTTATCAATCTTCTAAAGGGTTACTGAAGATAATTTTGTTTGTTACTGAAGTATTGTCTGTTTCATCCCATTTGAATCTAACTTTGATGCTGTGATATTTTAAAGATACATCTTAGAAGAGATTGTTAAAATGTTGCAAACAAACTGTAGCAAATTATGTCTGATAGTATAACAAACTGAAGTTTTCTGATTACAAACAATACAAATATTCATAGAGGTTTCGTTTGCAAAAATAATCGTGTTGCAATAGCATGGTACTGAATATATTAGTTCTCTGTGTGAAGATCTTTTAGGAATATTTGAAACAATTTTCAGAAGGAAATTTGAACCATTACTGATATATCCATTTTACATTCCATTTAATTACTCATTCTCTAGTCTTTGTGGAACACAGGCAATTGCATTTCCATTTCAGCAAATAATATAAACTCATTTATGAAGTTAGATTTAAAATATACATAATTAAAAATGAAATGCTTGTTTACAGTTTGTCTAGTCACAGAACTATATAGATGAGTAGAAAAGATCTATTTGGCCTTTTAATCATCAGTACATTTCTGTGTGGAATTTAAGTTGTAGATGTAAAGATATCTGCTTTAGGTTTTGAAAAGAAAGCTAAATTTTCCTTATGGTGCAGCTAGCAGTTATGAACCATCAATATGATGAGGAGGGCTTAAACAGAGTCTTATGGCACAGATCATCTTTTTCTCACTTTCAGTAAAACGCTTTGAAAGGCTGGAATAAAGCACTGTGCACGCTGGCCCGGGAGATAACTACCTCTAAGTATTCAATACATCCAGCATTTTTTCTCATAAAAGAATTTAATCTACCAAAACGATTCTTTCCTTGGCTCCCTGCAGGGAGGAGTGAAATGCTGGACTTGCTTCCACTAGGCTGTCAGGATATGTTAATTTGCTGATCAAGGATTTTCAAGTACCCAACATTAATCAACCCAAGACTGGCTAATTATAATCCCTGAGGCCTCCAGTCTAGGAAAATACTGCTAAAAGAAAAAAAATAATAATAATTCTGAGCCCTGCCAAGCTGGCATTTTTCCTGACTCCAAATGCTATCAAATTTCACTTGCAGATCACACAATTTTCAGCTTAGATGTAGAGGAGGGAAATACCATTCCACAGACTGAAGGTTTGTTGAGGTTCTCTACAACCTCTACCTTCCCTGTGGTTCTCCCAAAGCAATAAAAGCACCAGACAACTCAAAGAATGTTTCTCAGAACCTTATTTTATCTTCATACTTTTGATTACATAATTGCTGTCCAGAGTCTGAACTTATTAAGGATTAGTTAAAAACAAGAGGCACTAGTCAGTTTATAAGAAAAATAATTAAAAACCCACTCATACTCTATCAACAATTAACATCCAGTAAGAACACAGGAAAAAAAACAATTCAATTTATAAGCCATTCAAGAAAGTTCAAGAAGTTATGCTGTTGGAATTCAAATATGTCTAACACTAATTTTAGGTACTGAGTTTAGCATACTAGCTTGTTTTATTTAAGTATTACATACATCATTAGATTTTTTTAATCTTTTTTTTAACAAAGGATGAATATGGGAATCAAAACAACATGCCAGTATATAGGTATAAGGAAGACTAAACTGAAGCGGAGTTTAAATATTGGGAGCCAGAAGACAATCCAGGTTAATTTTGGGGGCTACTTTTACACTTGATCACTCATGAGGTGCCTTTCTTGCCATGCTCCTCTTCCTTGAGCTACTGGCACATGAACTGGAAATACACATCTTTAGCTCACTTGACACTCAGAGCTACTCTGGTTTCTATAAATAAATATTTATTAGCTGGAAAGAGCAATATCTCCTGAACACAAGAGTCGGCCTCACTCAGAACAGATGTTAGTCCTGGTATATCTTAGATCTCATTTTAATGCATATACATCAGTCATTAGCTGGTTTGGGTTGTTTGCTCTCTGAACAAAACCTAGGCAAAAAAAAGTGTAATGAAGATCAACAATAGCTGTTTTAATGAATCAAAAATGACTGAGAAAACAGCATTTTGTAGAATAATTCTTATCCATCTCTAATTGTGGAAAGGAGCCCTTGAAGATCCTGCAAAGGCCTGGTGGGCCCCTCTACTTTCCCCAAAAAAGTAATAATTTCTTTGACAGCAGAATGGCATGCACATATTGCCTCAAGCTTTACAGACCAGGTGTTTCTGCCTCTCTGTCTATATGGAAATCAACTAGACTGAGTCAGGACAGATATCTGCCTGGTGTTTTCAAACTTAATTGTGGAATTAAGCTTTTTTTGTCAATTAAGCAGGCTCAACAGTTTGGCAAACAGTACTTACAAAGCTGTTTTTTCTGTTACCAAAACCACAAAGGTTCCCATACATTTGGTAAGTCTTCTATTGTGCAGTCCTTCATCCTAGGACAAAAATCCCAAAAGCTAGTTTCCTTCCTTCAGATTTTCACATTTTATTTTCAGCACCCACATCTGACTTTTATTCAGCAATGCTCCCTTGCACCATTTGTCTGGCATCTGCTACTGTTTTGCCTGTATATAAGCGTGTGTGTAAAGTTAAATTGATTGTAGTGTCACCTAGCACTTACATAGAGCACTTTACAAAGGGGATCAGTATCATTATGTCCATTCCACAGGAGATAAACAAGAGGCACAGGTTCAGAGACAATGTGCAAGGGGCACAGTTAGTATTAGAGCCAGAAGCAGTTTCCACATCTCCTTGATTCAAGTATCACAGGCCACTACTCAAGGTGACCTTCCTTGTAGCTTATCACTTCTCTGACCAGCTCTTATTCTTACATGAAAATTTAAACCCAGGAAGTCCCCATACTAGTTTCAGTACATTTTCACAACAAGTACAGGAGAGACATTATCCAAGATCTTTACCTCACACAAATATTAATCTAGTACTAGTATCCTACATAACTCACTGTTCAGGCCCTCAACGTGCTGACAAACATTTCTTCACATTGCCCAATGAGAAGAGGGAACAACAAAGATCTGAGGGGGATTTATCCCTCTTGACCAAAGTGAATATAAAAGTTACAACAAAGAAAAGGGATCACATAGGTAGGACCATGTGGTGGTTTAACCACAGGTAGACCATGCGGTCCTGCATTCACTCCCCCGACAGTGAGATGGAAGGGGAGACACAACAAAGGGGACACGGGATTAGGATGAAGGACAGGGACGGCTCACTCACCAGTTAGGGTCACAGGCAAACCAGACTCAACTTGGGGAAGAAAAATCAATTTAATTCATTGCCATTCATCCGAGTAGGGCAGTGAGACATAACAACCACATCTTACAGCACCTTTCCCCCATCCCTCCCTTCTTCCTGGGCTCAAATCACTTTGCTCCTGATTTCTCTGCCTTCTCTCCTCCCAGCAGCTCATGGGACAGGGAATGGGGGTTTCAGTCAGTTCATCTCTGCTGCTCTTCCCGGCACGAAAGTCCAGGAACAAGATGTTCCAAAGCGAGCTTCCCATGGAGTCACAGGCCTCTTTGGGCTCAGCTCCCAGCTCTGGCATGGGGACATCCACGGGCTGCAGATTGGCCTCTGATCCAGTGCACCTCCTCCCTGCCCCTGGCTTTGGGGGTCCACCCCTACTCTGGTGTTGAGCAATTCTGGGATCTCAATTCAGTCACACTTGCCCTCAAGCTCAGCGTTTCTGCTCCATCATGGAGTCCTCCATGTCCTACATGTAGGTATCTGCTCCACCGGTGAACCTCCATGGGGGAGGAGGGTCCCCCTCCAGGGGACCTCATTTACCTTCTCCTACTCCATGCAGTTGAACTGGGTGTCTGAGGTTCTCTGTCCTACCCCTTCTCCTCCTTCCTCCTGGCAACAAACCTCTCTTTTTGTTTAGGCCGATGTTCGTCTTTTGTTCAGGTCAATGGCCTCTCCTCCAGGTTCTCTCCACCTTCTTCTTTTCAGGACAGTCCTTCCCCTTACAAATATGGATTCTCAGAGGCATCTCTCTAGTGCTCGATGGCTCAGCTTGGGCTGGGGGGTCTCTGCATTGGAGCCAGGGGAGCTTTTGCTCTCACAAGGTGGCCCCTTCCCCTACTACCAAAAGCGCCCTCCCCCCTCCCCACCCCTCACACACAAACCCAACACAGACCAGGAGATAAAACTGAAGTTACAATCCAATTCAAAATAACATAATAAAGCTAAACAAAAGGAATAATTAAGAAGCTTTCTGCATAATTCACATAAATAAAATTTAAAAAAAAAAATCAAGTCTCTCCATTTATTTAAAGGTTTACTTTAAAAAGCTATTGCCTTGCAAACAGGTGCCAAGCACTTGGAGGGTTAAGATTGTTTTCATCTGAAAGAGCAATCATCATTGTTGCTGATACACCGCCTGTTCCTACCTCACCCACAAAGCATATTTGGACTCTTACCTTCTCCAGAAACAAACAAAAAAAAAAACCCCAAAAATCCCCTAATTTATTTTCCAAGGTATCTGTGCATAGTGTAATCAAAAACCAAGCAGGGGTGTTATTGTTAACGACCTAGTAAAATACTAGGATGAAGTTTTGAGAAGGAACAAGAGTAGCTGATACATTAAGGATCTATAAAACATACCCTGCATATTTTAATAGCTGACCCTTAAAATGGCAACTCGCATATCTGCTGTGTCACTGCCTTAGCAACACAGACTAGACATGCTGAAATCTGAGAGCAGCCTTTTCTGGCTGAAACTATGGGGTTTGGGTGGAGTTTTTTGTAGCAAACAAAATCCAAGTTAGTATTCTAACAAGATATGGTATGTTTTAGGAGACTAGCAGTGCAGCTTGAAGCACAGGAAGGATACATGCTTGCTTGTACAGAACTGCTTTGGCCAGGGAATTGGCCTCCTCAGCAGGAAAAACTGCTTCTAAACATTATCTAACAACACTTGAAAACTGTGAGCAGCCTAGAGCAGCAACATACAGCAGCTCAGAAAGGTTTATTTGAAAACATTCTCAATAGACCCTAGTTACTCTGTCAATAGCAGTCAGCTCTGAAATGCAGTTTTTCATTACAAAAACTAAGTGTTGGGAAAACAATCTTTCATTAGTTTAAATAAAATGCTAGTTAGCAATAATAAAGTCTTGTCTTGCAATATTAGCTTAAAAACAATCTTACACAGCCCTCAGTCTTGACAATATCTGGTTCATTTCTTTTCAGTTTGTATTCACTGTATGATTTCTATCAGTCTCTATCAAGTAAATACCTCTCAAAAATCTTACCATGTTTATTGAAAGGGCAAAAATACAGCACAAGTCACTTGTTCAACATTATTTCTCAGTGGGTTCAGTTACAAGCTTCTAAGGTTGTATTGCAAACCAGTCATTTATCTTGACTTTTCAATTTCAAACCTAATGAGCCTAATATTTCAGTAGGCAGGTATGTAGTTTTCTTAATTTTTTGGTATCTGTTTTGCAGAAATATTTTTTACATCAACTTACTTGGCAGTGAATATTCTGTCACAGTAACCTGTACAAAGGACAAGCACTTGCCTAGCCAATAGAGGAAACTGCTTAAAAACTTTTAAAACAGATGTGGTCATTTCTTTTAAAAAACAAGAAGCTCACAGATCATTTTCCTGTTGCCAACTGAGCATTTAAAAGTTCAGCTTCCAGCAACTAAGGTACAGATTTGTATTTGTTTCATTTTAAACAGTACAGTCAAGGTCTGTCAAGGCAAGCAGATCCTCCTCTTTTGAAAAACTGGAATCTTCCCAAGCTCACTGTGTTAAGTTACAACCTCGCTTAAGGTAGGTAACAACCATGTTTTGCCTTAAATCCCTTAAAATGTCATGGAACTCCAATATGAGTGCAGCTATATCTAATACAACACCACAAACAAAAACAACCAACTTCAGAAAACAAACACAGAAGGACAAACAGGAAAGTATAAAGACAGATAAAAGATTATATTCTTTTTGAAGTACCATATGAGCAATAAGTAAGTCCTTCTCCCACATCTGCCAAAGGTTTTCCAAGAAACTTGGCCATGTTATTTATGCCTTATGAGAGATGTTTAGGAACAGCGAGGAAAATAGTTTCTCATCTCAATTTAAACTGCGAATTAATGCAATCTAGTCAGGAAAGACTTCAGCATTTCTCAGATATTTGTACAGCCCCTAGCACTGTAAGAGTCCAACCCAAACTTTGGTAGAGATATCTGAATTGTTTTGTTATTTTAAAACACAGTAAAAACCCTGAAGCACCACAAGTTTTCTGTATATAACTTTCTAAAACATGGTTTATGAAGACTGTCCAGAGGAAATTCAACCTTTTTCCAAGGGATTTAAGCAAGAAAAGAATGACAACTTGGTACAAGAGCAATTACAGGCATGACATTGAGAAACAGAAAGCTGGAAAGAGCAAGTAAGGCACAGAGCAAGTCAATACGTGATAGAATTTAGGAGGTGAAAACAAGAAATGCAAGTAATATATATGCCATGCAAGAAGGAATTATGGAGGTTAGGTGGGATGCATTTTAAGACTGAAGGAGAGACTCAGCTACAAGCTTTTAGTTCAGAGAGAAAATGCGCAAAAATGACGCCGGGGAAAAAAAAACCAAAATCACCTCATTTCATATTCAGATACGTGCCTACTTTATTTACCCACACACCAAGCTGGTAGAAAATATTATTCTTTAACAGCTCATGAAGCAACTTCATGTCTGCATCCTAATCCTGAAACTATGACAACATTCAGCTTACAAGAAGATGATGAGTACAGGCCAACACTTTAAAGAAAAAACACATATGCAAAAGTAATAGATTTACAGTTAGACTGAAAACAGAATTAATTATTGCAGTTGGGTACTGCCTCACCTAAAATCTAGGACCTCTTAGTACATCCTAATACCAACAAAGGCTGTCTTTTTAAGTGTGTCAGCTCTCACAAGACACTAAAGTGAGGGCTGAGAAATCTATTTCATAGAGCTGTTTCCTCTCAGAAATCACTTATCGCTTGACAGATCTCTTTGCCAAAGAGAGCACACATTTCAGCTATATGTTTAGTATACTTGGTGTCTATGAGAAAGCAGTTGGACCTGGTGCACCAGCAGGATTTGGGGTCAGGCCACTCACTGAGCATCATAGAAGCCTGGCCACCTCATGGAGGGTCCTATGGCTCCCCTTGCACAGCGCCTTTTTACTGCCTCACCCTGCAAAACAATCAGTCATCCAGAGAGCTGACTACTTGCCCTGGGTGCTTTTAACAGTTGCAGAAGCCACTTAGCTGGCAAAGGTAAGAAAGTGCCGTCACGATTCACGGTGCTCATCCTCCACCCTTAACTTTGAGGCCGATACTCTCCACAGGACACAATGATCATCCTCTGGGCTGGGGAACACTTCACTTCATCCACAAGCTCTCTCCCCTTCCAGGTGCCTTACAAGACATTAATTCACCAGCTGAGAGAAAATCCCTTCTTGCCTGGCATCGGGGTTGAACACTAGACAAGAAGCAGGAGGTGACAGCATTTTGGCCAAGGCTGCCAGGTCAAGCCTGTATCTGACACGTGCCATGAGAATTGAGAGTTCATGCAGAGCAGAGAGCTTTCCTGGCTTTAAACATCTTGTCTGAAAGTGCCAGACATTGTAAACTGCACAGACCTGATTTTTTTGACCTTGGAAGGATGAAAAGCTGAGTCAGCCCTGCTGAGATTCAAAGTACCCAAGAGTCTAGATATTTGAAACCTGTAGTTCAACCACAAAACAGGAAGAGCTATCTGGATTTTTTTTCTTTCTTTGTTCCCCACCCCTTTTCCGCATGAAGCAAAGCTTTCCTAAGGTATTGTAAAACTAAGCCTTTTGCTTTAGGAGAGCACATTTTGACAGCCAAATTTGCATGATGATCCTTCTGATGTTATATACATATACACACACAAACATAGCATAACATAGTTAAAACTACTATGACCATACCAAGCCAGTTAAGGGGTTTATATTGCTTTATACTGCACATTTTTAGGTTTGACTTGACCCATGTGAAGTGGGGTTAGGGGTTTTTATTTTAAAATCAGTAGAAAACGTTAGATGCAAAACTAGGCATGAGACAGAAAATACTCCATGGGCCTTTGTCCAAGAGAACTGATTAAACAGCATATGTGCTCACCCAGGAAACCAGGGACAGGGAGCCTTTAAGCACTGACAAATCAGCAAATAACCATGGCAAGAACTTGCTAGTGTTAGGAACATAGTGGAGGTCTCTCTTCCCCTATGCCAAAGCCTGCAGAAGCTGAGAAGCTCAGTATGACAGCTGCCTCTTCAGGAGAGTTCTAGACCATGACAGTGATATCAGATATGATTGCCCATTCATTGCTACTTCCATCCACTGTCCGTCCTGCTCCCTCACTGCATGAAGCAGCAATCTAGACTCCTCCTGGCTCCCCATCCAGCTCAGCTTCTCCTTTTGCTCCTTCCCTTCCTGTGGCAGGGAAGACCTGGCCCAGCCCAAATGACTCATGACTGGGGTAATATATGCAACTTTTCTTATTTTCTGCAGCCAAAATGTACTTTAATGAGTGGTTACTTTCATCAAAAGAGCAAAGCAAAGGGCACCTTTTTCCCCTCCAGCCCACAGAAATGTTATCATTCAGACATAAGATAGTTGCAAGATGATCCCTTGAAGTCATCCTTTCATTCCTCTATCATTAATTTTATTCCAGTAATACTAGTATAATGTCTTATTACAGAACATACACATGCTTCATTATATAACATAGGCCATAATTAAAATACAAAATACAAATATACTATTTCAAAAGACAAGCGCAGTATCTTTTAATACATATAAATCTTTTTTCTTTTAAATACAAATCTGGGACTCCAGACATTCTGGCCAACTGAACCCTCTCCCTGAAGCTTGTAGCACTCAGCATATACACACACACACAAAAAAACCCCAATCTATCAAGCACTGAATTCAGTCAATATTTCTTTTATAACACAGTAGTAATTTTAACAGGAGAGTACAAGTAAATGATGACATGGTATAGGATTTTTAAATTATTTTTAATTCCTCAATTATTTTGAAGAAAGTATTTAATCAGAATTTTGCAAATGCCACCAGCTCTAATCAATACCTGAACACTTCTGATAAAGAGGACTCCTTTGACTTGACTTTCCAGGCACTAGTTCCTGGACACAGGACCATTCCAGAGCCAGTGGGGAGGATGAGACACCCACCCACCACTGTTCTACTGCAACATGACCTATAGAAGATAAGCCTAGAGCACAAGAGTTCCCTCAACTGCTCTTTGGAGAAGAAAAAAGGCTTCCTTCCATAGAGGACATGCCCTGATCCTCTCTCAGTAGGCTTTGCATTGTCATATGCTGACAAAAAAATCCACAAAGTGTTAAAATTGTACCGACTTCCATTGCTGTTATGGGAGGAATCAAGCTTGTGTTTCTCTGTGTTCAGCACTATGTAGGAATTATTTAAATGACAATATAATAAAATCTTTTAGCAAAGCAAAGATTAAACAGTGACATCCTCTCACTTCAGTAGTATACGCCCATCTCCAACAACACATCAATATGAAACTGCATACACAGAAGAACTCTAGCCTCCAGATTAAGTGTCCAAATTCAGCTACTTTGGAAAGGAATACAGCAATTATGAGTAAAACCAGTTGTGGGACAAAACTGAAAGCTACACAGTTTTCCTAGTGTTGAACACTATCTCACGTATAATTGTACCAATTATGAATCTGCCTCAACAGCAAGCAAAGTTGTGTTACATCTCTAGTGTTCCTACATTCAGTCATGCTCTGACTCAGGCAATCAGGCTTGCTTTTTATAGTAAGATCCTCTTCATCACTCCATACTCTTCCACATTCTCATATACAGACCTCAGTGAGACACTGGGGCCCGTATGAAAACAAACAGGAAATATTCTACAATCCAGACATTCAGCTGGAGTTAGAATTAGCAGAGACGTTCACCAAGAAACAAGTAGTGTCATCACAGCTCCACTATTAGCAGGTATTTCCCAGGGCAAGCAATGTTGTGAGAAGGGTGTGGAGTAGCAAGTAACAGAAACTTTTAAAAAAATAATGTTTTAAAACCAGCATGATTTGTGTTGTCATTCTTAGCAAAATTTTAAAAAATCTGCACTGGAGGCATCATAGTAGGTCAGCTCTCCATGAATCCTGTCAAAATTTCTTGGCCTTCCCCAATATGTTCCCCCTCATTTTTAAATCCAATTTGTAGTGATAATCAAATCACTTGTAAAATTTTTTTAAAATATGTTACTATTAATAAAGGTACACTATTCCAACCAGGCATGTCCTACAGTCATGCCTTATTAACTGTTCTTTGATGGTCCCTAAAGTTGCAAGTTAAACGCATTGCTCACCAGCTCTCGAACATCTCCAATCCTGACGGCAGCCAGACATCAGCTGTCCCGCCCTCCCTCTTGCTAACTCATACCTTCCGAGCTGGCCTGATGAGAGCACAGCAAGTGCAGGAAATCACTACTTTCATACTGTAAAATGCATCACAAATAAATAAAGCAGTGTCATTCTAATGTTCATTTACAGTCATCTGCTTTGTGTTTTGCAGTAGGAAAAAAACAACAAATGCACCCAGACCATGCTGAAAAAAGCATATATGATGCAGTACAGGCTGTCTAATTAAGATACAGAAGCTCCATTCCAGCTTGTGCCAGATAAGACCATTGCACCCATCCCTATGAAGAGCAGTCAGATCTCATTATCTTTACTAATTCACACTTTATCAAGTGTAAGGGACTGAAAACCACAATAAATATAGACATCACTACAAGATTAGGGATTGCTATTTTTTCTTGCTGCACTTTTGAAGTATAAACTACACAGAGAGAACAGAGCCAGAGACCACTCCCTAATTCCTAGTGGACATATTGATCAATTAAAGTGACATGTGTCTGGTCTTTTCTTTCCTTTTAATAGCAAGCAGCTGAAAAACTGAATCTTTTAAACATGCAAAATCAAGCAATTAATAATGTTGTATACCATCCAGCAAGATTAACTGGAAGTCAAGCAGAATTAGCCTGGCCTCCAGAAGAAAGATCTTAATACAAAATAAACAAATATTGGACATTGTAAAGAATTGCTACATATTATAGACGTTATTTTAACCAGCTTGCTAAAGATATGCATTTTCTTCCCATGATGGAGCCTTTATAATTATTGCTATTATTTTATTCACAGCAAAACCCCTCAGAATGCCTGAATCTTTGGCTACACCTTTTACTGCAGCTGCAGCAGAAAAAAAAAAGGCTTCTTTTCCTTCCAGTAAGAGAGAGATCTAAAATTCACTAAATTCAATTTACTACTAAAAAAAAAAAAAAAAAAAATAAAAAACAGACTGAAAGTCAAACAGTAGAAAAACAAAAAGCTACTGTACTTTCAAAACACCTGGTTATTGTTTGACAATTATATGAGTGTTTTGCTTTTTTAAGACAACCAACAGAAATAGGACAGTACTGAACCACATTTAAAATTAACACTGTTACAGTTGCTTGTTCAGCACCAGTTTGCAAAGTATTTTCTGTACTATCACGTTATGGAAGGCCAATTCAAGGAAATAGGTGATATTTATGCTACTGAAACAAAATAGGTTAAAAGAAGACATGCACATACTAGGAATGTTTAAATAAAGAGACAGGGAAAGGAACAAGCTATGTTTATGGCATTAAAATTGAAAACAGCCATTCTTTCCATTTAAGCAAGTCAGGCTGTAGCAACTTTAATTGGATTGTGAAATTTAAAGATATTCTCTTCAAATTTTTAGAGTATTATCACAAATGCAAAGGCAAGTCTAAACATTCAGACTGAAAGCATTTTCTGTAGGCCTTTGTCTTAGCCTGTCTGCCTGAAAAATAATATTTAGGCATGCAGCATCTTTCTTCAGAATGATTTTCACCAGGCAAACCCCACACATTCTTATATTAGAAAAACCTCATAACACAGGAAAAAATAATGGTGCAATTAAGAACAGCACAAGATTTTGCACTTACCATGTCCTGTTCAAATCATCCTCTTTTGATGTTTACAGCACATCTGTAAGATGCAATACTAGGAGGTGCCTTGTGTGACCTGCTGCATGATGCTGTGACATCAGTTCAGATGATGCAGCTCATTATGGGAAAGACTGCTGTTGCCATGGCAACCGAGATGTGATACGAATCCTTACTGCATTTCCAGGGGAGCCCGAGACAATACGGAAGCCCTTTAAAGAAACAGACAAAATGCAAACAAGCTTTTAAAGTACTGTGCCATAGATTTTAGAGCCCGTGTTCAAGTACATGCCTTTTATTAAGGAGCAGTTTAGACAAATTATCCCTGCATGGTGATACAAAATGGAGATGCATGAGCTATAAATTGGTTTTATATTTAAAACAATATTGTATGTGTCAATTTAAGAACAGATTTTATAAGTAAGATTCGTATATCATATAAGGTAACATTACTTAAAATAAACAGTCAGTAGTATGATTTTTTTAACATTAGGGCTGTAAAAACAATAGTTATTGAACAGTATTTTAATAAATATATATTTCCAACCTGCCCCACCCTGCTCCTACATCCAATCTGTCATTTACAAGAAAAATCTTATTACTAAGGAAAGATACTTGATACTTCAAAATAAGGAGATTTCACACTGTTAATGAATGACAATGAGTTAAAAAAGAAGGGGGAGGGGGGGAGGGTGTTTTATTCACAAGAGGGTGAAGTTTCTAGCCAACCAAGTAAAAATCTCCTTATCATTTTTCAGCTGTAGGGCAACCTGCACTACCATCTGCATGCTGAGTAGCCTGACTTTCATCTACCCATCAGGCAGACAGATGAGCGAGGATTTTGAAAGCTGTGGGCAAGCTGCATGCCTAGTGGGTCACGCTGCTGCTAGCCTCCACCTCCCAGGTAGAGCAGGAAGGGCAGCAAAGGGGAGTAACCCACCTGAGGGGCTGGGATTGGAGGCTGAGCCTGTGCATGCTACACCAGAAACCTGTTCACTGTAGTGATGAGAGAAGCAAAGGCTCTGTGAACAAGTACTAAAACGAGCTGTCTGGAAATTAAAATTCACAACCAAAGAAAAACCAGCACATTTTTGGCCACTTGCCAGTTCTATTTGGATGAGAAAAGTTTCTGGCAAAAACTGTTTCTCTAGCCATGAAAATCTCTTTCTACATGGTAGGGGGAGAAGGAAAAAAAAAAAAAAAAAAAGTACAAAAAGGCTGAATCCTATACACTTGATATGCTGAAGCCCAGAGCAAAACAAAAGACCAAGAAGCCTCAATGCCCTGAAGATGCCCTGTAAATATGGGTTCCACTGTCTGATGTCCCTCATTCCATTGAACTTCAGCCTGTAAGTATAAATTTTGATCTTTGATTTCAGAGGAAACCATAGGAAATAATTATACCTTCTTCCTCATCACCCACCTTTGGAAGAAAAAAAAAAAAAAAAAAAAAAAAGATGACATTGATACCTTTTGATTAATGGTTCAAATACAAAGCCTCCCCATGAGTCTAGGAAATGTCACACCCTTTCTAATTAGTGCTGTCTTGACTCTATGTTCTCATTTTTGACAGTTTTCCTCCTAACATTAAACCTACATCATTCTGAACAACAAAATAAAGCTCTCAAATTGATGCAATATCAAATCTAGTGACCCATAATAAATTTTTACTCACAGACAAGCTATAGCTCTAGATTTTTGAACATTTAAAGCTGATATGTCATTGCAATTTCATAAAGGTTGCACTATGCTGAATGCCATACTCTTCAAATGATGAATTTCTGAACGTTTTCATTAAAGGAACTATTTATCTTTTGATAACTACTATTTGATATAATTTTTACTACCTTACTGCTATGGGAATGGAGTTAGTGATCTTTTGTTTTTCTTGGGAAAATGATGAAACTCAGGATCATCATTACAGCAAGCCAGGACACATAGTCTAGTTGACATGAGGGCTCTGCCTCATGCCCATCAGCTTCACCTTTGCTCCTGAACGCTGGGGAAGTGCAACTGTTGGGGTAGGCATATTGGTGAAGCACACCCTGGGCTAGTCCCACCACACTGCAGTAGCCATGCCCACCAGGAATCCTGCTCCAGACCTTCCCAAACACATCTGGCTGCGTGTGACCTCCATGTAAGCTCCTCTTGCAGGGGGAAGTAGACGCACGGCTCACATGCACATAGAGGCGAGAGGAGGGAGGTCAGGCAGGAGCAGGGAAAATATCAGGCTATTTGTACAAAGACTTCTGCCTATTTGCTGTTAACTAGAGACTGTACGAGTCTGTCTAGTCACATACACAAATTATAATAAGTGAATGGAGACAAAGTGATGGTGATTTTCCTGTCTTTTGAGTGTTTTTTTTTATTTTTTAAATATCAGTCTGTTATTTTTCCCAAATAAAAATCTTTATTGTAAGCCAGGACAAACGTCAGGTTGCGTGCAAGACAGCTACACCAGGATCAACCCAGAAGGATCTGTCACGTAAGTGGTATGAATGGTACTGTAGTGTCTTTATGTGGAGGACTGCAATCACTAGATGCTAAAAGAAATTTCTACCTTATGAATAAAAAAGGTAACACTCAAAAGCTTTGGAACCTCCTAATTAAAACTGCAGATCTAGAGGAAGAGAACTGGGCCTAGTTGCTCCAGATGCCCTTTTTTTTTTTTTAAAGGAAAAAAAAAACCTTTATTTTTAGACAGCTACAGTTATTCACTCAACCCAGGACTGACATATATTTAAATATAGACTTTGTAATTGTTCTTAATTTGCATTCCATCCAGGAGATGGAAAGAGAGAGGGAGCCCAATCCATCCTATCACCACATGAACAGTGTGATCATTTTGAGTATCAACAGTGGTTTTCGAAGTCAAAAGCACCTTTTTCTATCCAAATCCCACTTCAAATCATAACAATGCAGGTCAATGTTTGGCATAAATGTCTTTATTCTAAATTCTTGTTTTAATAACATTTTTCCTCTCCAACACCAACTATAGTGTCTTTCCCTTTCCCCACACCGAGATCTCCCAGTTGTTTTGAAGGGAACAGGTTTTTATTGACATTTATCTGAGAGGAAGAAGTGTTTCATCTAGCTACTGCCGTTGTTTTCCCTTATGATCCAGTTATGTGGATAACTAACATTTGCACAATCCACTGAGGTTTTCAGTAAGCAAGTCTTTACCATACAAGTAGACACTGCCCTAACTTTAAAAAGTTTTCTATCCCCTCAGTGAGACCAATAATAAGCCACTGCCTAACCTTGACATTATTTACTTTCCATTTAACTATGTTCAAGAAAATTAGTAGGAAACAACTCACAAAACACAGCTAAACAAAGTAAAAAGCCATTACAGACCTTTTCTCTGCAAAATCCAGATGTTTCCTTTTGTGTTGTTTCCC
The DNA here is from genome assembly GCA_907165065.1 of Caprimulgus europaeus. The sequence goes on from OU015532.1 coordinate 29,767,274, forward strand.
CCTCCAAATGAAGGAAAGCAGTTGCTTACCAGTGGCCAGCTACCCTACCCAAATAGCCAGGAGAGAAAGAGGGAAGTACACCAAAGGAAATGAGAATTGAATATTCTGAATTACCTGTCAAACAAGCCGGAAGCAAGCTTTAAATTAAAAATAAAATGCATGAAATACAAAATTGTAATTACTGAATGCTGATGCACGACAGATCAGCAATGGGTAATGACACTCAAAGGGAGCCATGATTCTCATTCAAGATTTTGCAATCCAGTTCAAGAGCCTATCTCCCAGATTTTGCATGGCGTGCCTTAACAGCTGTATATCAGGGCTTCCATTCCACCATTGGCTCAGTCAGAAGGAAACGCTACGTCACACACATCGATAACAACTCCATGCCTTTCCTCTAAAGGGAAAGGGATATAAATATAGGTCTTATGGAATCTAGTGTCTTGTATCCATCAACTGAACATTGCATTGCAAAGGTCAGAGATATAGTCTGCCTTGACTAAACTCATTAAACTTATGTCGATTACATTATAGGCGAGAGATATTTTCTGCTCTGTCATCAAGGTCATCTGAGCCTCTGTTCCTACATTAAGGGAGATGAGGTGTGGGAGCTGCTCTTCTGGTGCAAGGCTGCACCCTTGTATGAAGCAGAAAAAGCAGCAGTGCTCCTGCAACTACACAACTCAAACACACTGGCCAGAACCACACACAGCTTCTCTTGAGTTTGGAGCCCCTCATTCATACTAAATCATTAGTAAGTCCCTATTTATATGATAAACACATTCATACTCATTACTACAGCCTGAAGGGGAACTGGGTCACTGGTTTCCTATCTGCGCATGGGTCTCGAGAGAGGCCATGAGATTAGAAGGCTGAAAACTCAATTTCCCTAAGTGGGACTACCTTGCTTCGTCTTTTGGAAGGTTAATAAGTTTGTAACTGGTGGTGCATTTGTTCTTCTTTCCCTATAACACGAACACGTCTACTGCAAACATCCAATACTCAGTTTATTCTGAAACAGCTTCACAAATTATTTAAAAAGCCAAACAAACAGTGAAGAACTCATAATAAAGACAGTAGTAACTCTACAACCTGAAAAATTTCAGTCACCCCTTTTCTACATCCATATGGTAGAATAAAATCCTTCCATTCCAGCATAAGCCTTACTAAAGTCACGACTCAATGTATTGTGTCAGAAAGCAAGGCAGCATCTTCATTCCCAAGACACCAAAAGACTATAGCACAGACATGAGTAATGGGACACTTCTGCCAGACACTAATGAGCTGATGGTCCTCAGATGGAGAAACACAAACTCCAGGTGGTTTGGTTGAGCTCTGGACCAGATACTATGTTGTTAGAACACTCCAGGGCATATAGTATTGTGATGTTAGTGTATTTGTTTTCCTTTGGTCTCATGCTTTCAATCACCCAAGAAGAAACACAATAATTAACATAATAAGAAAATGCCCTAGAAAGTCTTCAGCTTATTAAAATAACGTTTATGTGAAAAAAAAAAAATAAGTAAAATGCCTCAAGATTTTCTTTCTTATGTTATTAAATATAACCTATCTGCAATATAAAGACCAGTCACTTCTGGTAATAAAACCTAAGCTTTCCCAATTCAAAATGTAAATCTTGACTCTGAACTTTTCTGCCTACTCCATTATTTAGCATAATGGACAGCACCAGAGATCACAGTCTTGGTTTTGCCTCTGTTACAGCCACATCTGTTGACCAATATACCTCATTGTGTGCACCTCTCTATATTTTCTAAGCTTGTTTCCCATGTTTCCTCTCTGCTTGTACTGGTCTGATTCAAAATTGAGACCTGATCAATTCATGTCTTGAAAACCGCAAAATCCTCCTCACCAACCACCAAAAATCAATTTTACCCCATTCCATTCAGGGTATTACCAACAAGTTCATCTTTCTGGCTCATCTTACAGTGAGTTTGAAATCCGTAAGCATTAAATCCTATATAATTAATTCTATTTTCACTTCAAATATTCTGGAAAATGCTCCGTAGTTTCATCTTCCTGCTCCTATAGAATTGACTACACTTTGCTCTGCTAGTAACTTTCCAGCCTTTTCCTCCTGCAAGCACTTCCTTTTCCACTCCCTCCTGCCAACAAGAAAAATTCCTATCAGGAGTAATCTTCACCTTCATTAAAATTCTACTGACATTGTTTTGCACAGATCTAACCCTATTTGCAAACTAATAGAAAAACAACAACCTGACTATCATCACTGACTTCCATACTATACATCAGCAATGTGTTCTAAAATATTTTCTTTCCCCTACCTCAGCCCCTCCAACCTCTGATACAACTCCCCACTTGATTCACACGTTGACTGTGTATTGCATTTTAGGAACAACAGGCTAATGGCACATAGTACACACAAGAGACTGAGAAATCCATGGGAAAAGCTGTAAAATCATTTTGGCTTCATGCTGCTGAATGTACAGCTATTTGCTCTGAAACTGGCTAGGTTAAAGTTAGATCAGGGATTCCACTACTAGGCTAAATGTTTAGTTTAAAGCTAAGTCACCTACTGTACATAAACCCACAGAGGCCAAAACCCAGCACGGTTCCCCATACTACTTAAAGTAAGGATCTATTTTTAGAATCTGCAGGCAACAGTCATTTAACAAACTAACAAACAAACAAACAAACAAACAAACAAAAAACCCCTTCATTTTCTTAATAGGGACAATGCTTTTAAGAGCATCTATTTACAACAAGGCTGCTTTAATCTTTCATATTCTCTTTTTAAAACATAGTTCAACATTCAGTGGAGTTTGAGTTAGTATTTAAACACCGTAGGATGGCAAAAAAGTCTGGTTACTAGTATAATGGAATACACAGCTATGGCTAAACAAAAAGAAGCACAGCAGGAGGAACACAGCAAGAAGTATCAGATAACTTCTAGTGATCATAGGTTGCTGTATAGGTACTAAAACCCACTATATAGCAGAAGTAATTAGCACTGGCAGAAAACAACTCATATTTTTAAGAAGTTAATGTTAAATATCAGTGTGATAGCCCTGAAGAAAGACAGCTTCAGAGAATAAAATGCAGAATAGGTCCATCAGCACATTACAAGCCCTACTTGGTATATTACCACCTCATATTAACTGGTTTGTGTAGCCGGCACTTTTATAAGCAGAATAAAAAATTGCACATTCCAGTCTTTGACCGATATTCTGAAAGGACTCAGATGCTAGGAGACAGTAAATCTGTTTCTTTTTATACAAGGACATAAGCCATTATCCTAAAAAACAAACAAATAAGCAAACAAAAAAAAACACAAAACAAATAAATAAAAATTTTAAAAGCTGTGTATGCTTTATTTTTTTTTTTTTCACCTTGGCTGTTGGTATCAAAGAACGACCAACATCATTCACGAACAAGCAAACAGGGTGGAAGCGAGAGGCTTACCCTTGGAGTAAAGCTGTACATAAGATCCTCAGGACACACAGTTACAACTCTTTGGGAGGTCTGTGCAAAGCTTTACTAGCAGCATAAACACATGCTATAGAAGCAGCCTCATCAAACTTCACAAGTTTAGTCACTCCATGCTATGACCAATAACTGCTTACGTTTACTATCCAAGGACAAATACACTTGGTTACACTATTATCATGGCTAGAATATCTTGTTACTAACTTGCTTATTCAGAACCCTACCGTGTGGGCACACAGGTTTATCTTTAAATACTTCATTTCATATATTGAAAATATAGTCACTGTTTATTATTTCTATTACTTTTAAATTAGATTTCATATTAAAAACCTCCTCACATCATAATAGGGATTAATTACTTTTTGGGCCTTGGACAAACATCCTTTGGCCATCAAAGCTGAAGTGCTATTTGTATCACTAACTGCCTCTCTACACCCAAGAGGTGGCTCCAGCTGTGGTTATAGTCCACACAAATGTTTTGGGCTTCAGAAACAGTAAAAACAGTTGAGCAAGTGTAATGTTACCACCCAAGCTGGAGCACAGTATAGATTGAAGGACCCAGCAAATCCAGGCCTACCACAGATAGCACTGCCAAGCCTGGCCATCCCCGCCCTGCCTCTGTGAACTCAGTGTCCCTATCAAAACCAGCCAAACAAAAAAGGCAGGACAGAAACAACTTTTTCCACCAGCAGAAAAGGCAAAATTATCCTACTCCCCCACCATTAGCACACCAAAGACAAATATCCCTTACTGACCTGTCACCACAAACACGTTCTCTCCCAGGGGCCACACACTGAAATGGCTGAAAGCTGGGCTCATCAGGACTTATTGATCCCACCTGCAGGGCCCTCCCTGCCCCCTCCTTCCTCAGCATCCACCCCTTGCCTGAGGGCTCCCAGCCCAGCAGATGCTAAATCTGGTCATCAAGACAGTGCTGGGGGTAAACATGTTTTGCAGACCTGGCAACTTAATCAAGCCCTCAAAATGTGAGGTTTGACCCTGGAGTACTAGCTGAGCACTTTCCTGCTGGAGAGCAGCAGTGGTTGCTTGCACAGGACGGTTTTGATGACCTACAGCAATGCTCTGCCTGGGCTTTACCTGTGTTTTACCAGAATTTCCTTCAAAGCAGTGAAATTGTTGGGAGTTTGAGGAGAAAAAGCCAAAGCTGTGCCAGGGCACAGGGACTGAACAGTCTTCTGATTTTTAAACCTGTTTTTCTTTAAACAGTTAGGTATGCTCACAGGGTGATGCAAACAACTTAGGCCCAACCTCACCCATAGAGCAGATTTGTCTGCCCTTTCATATGGCCAGTGGGCCAATGAGTAGATATCAAAAACAAAATGAGGGATTGAAATCTGAGTCAAACAGGGCCGAAATCTGAAAATCTGGGTGCAGCATGCCTGCTGCCTCCCTGGGAAGACCCCTCTCCCCAGGACCAGGCATGCCAGCCATGTTTAGCGGCAACACTTGACCCTGCCACGGCACTGTGGGCCCACTGAGGCAACCAGGGCCAAAACACCAAGAGGCAGCACTGTCCCCGTGACATATTGAACTCATTGGTACCCTCTGACCCAGAAAAGAGGCCAAGGCCATGTTAAGCCACCCAGGTGCTTCTCAAAAGACAAACTAGATCCAGATTGATTGATTCGCATGTGTGTGCTTAAATTAGCTTTCTGGTTCAAAGTAGCAGTGCATTTTTAAAGCAATTTTCCCAATCATCCACATTAATTGTACTTGCATTCAAGTCACTCAGCAGTCTCTGAGGACATGCACTACATTCCTTTCTCCCAAAGCTAAACCAGAAGAACTCTATGAGTGCAGCCAATGCACTCAAGCTGCTAAGAAGTGTTTAATTCTGGGAACTAGACATGGTCTAGTCTACAGTGAAACCTCCTGCAACACTGCTGGTGTAGCTGTGAGGTCCCTAACACTAGCTGTTTTGCTCCACAGCTCTGCTCACGTTGAGAGCCAGGGCTTACTTGGGTGGGCACTGCCACGGCAGCAGGGCTGTGAGACACTGAGGGGTCCCTGCCATGTGTCTTCACTGTTCACACCCCAGGAGCAGCTGGCTCTGAACCAGCATTATTAGCTTTGTGCTGCATTAAAGTGACTCCAAATCTAGCTGCTCCCTGAAGACAGTACAGCTGCATTCACACAGCACAGCATCTGATCTACTAAGTCCTCATAAACCTGAGCTGGCTCTGCACCATTGCCTCTTCCCCTCCCAGTCACACAACAAAACCATACCTTCTCCCCACCCTCCTCCTCCTCCAGGCTCTCTCTATGCCACAGCCCATCTCACCACCCCTCTCCTTTGCTGGCATCCTCCCCTAACGCATTACTTGTGTCACTCAGCCTGATTGTGCCCTCACTCTTTGAAATTTCTCAAAACTACAATTCATATGTGTTCATAGACCTTTTCAGATGTTATTGGCCACAGCCTCTGAAGGCTGCATTCTCACTTGGTGTGGCTGAGCCTCTACAGTCCTTGGTACAGCAAGGCTGGTGCTGCCCCAAGCCTTCATAGCCCCTACAGGTGTTCAGTCTGGCCTTTGCCTGACACGGAGAAAGAACAGGCGTCTGTGCTTTGGATGGTAAATGGAAAAAGCATCTTACTATTGCAGGACTGGATTCCACAGTTTTCCATACAAAATTTGTCAAATGCAGCTAAACTGATCCCATTGTTCACTTCCCACCAAAAAAAAGATAAATTTTAGTCCTTCCTTCCTAGTTTCTTCTTACAGTGCAGTTCCACCCCTTCCCTCACACTAATGAAACTTGTCAGATAATTTCATCAGCCCATTTAACTCACTAGTTCAGCAGAAAATGTTCCCATTTTTGCTGGGTTTATTTCCTGCTGAATAAGGAAAATAAATTGACTGACCGAGGGTAAGCAGTTGAGTCTGTGCCACTCCCACTTTTAGGAGAAGTAAGCTGATAGATGGTTTCACCTCTCTTTCCAAACTGCATATTTCTCTGACATATTTTTTCTGGGCTTGGTGGGGAAGGGTTCATACCTCAGAGAGTGCTCGGTGCTGGATCAGGGCTGGCGATGACAGGAAACAGCCTGACACTTACTTCAGCGGGGTTACGTAACGCTTGTCTGTATTGATCCTCTTATGTGCTTGTCCTTACGCATCACTTCTGCTGCTTATACCTCCAATTGACCAACATTATCAGAGCATATATTTCCCAGTCCTCTCTGCCCTTCTTTTCATATTGTGCTTATATTGGGTTTACATTTTTTATGGGTTTTGTGAAATGCTTGTCCATTCCCCCACTATGGTATATGGACAGAGATGCATCTGATCAACTCGAATTTGGTAATCTAGAGGATGCCATCTCATTCCCTGTATAAGATAGGTCAACTTTACTTCAAATGTTGCTCGTCTATCTTGTTTTATTCTCATTCAGTGGACAGCCAAAGGCTGTCATTCATTGTATGAATTCAAGAGGCAGAATGACTACATTTCTATATGAATTTTCATGTTACTCCTCACTGGGGTACCTGAAAGGTTCACAAAACCAAGCTTCTTCATGCTCACAAAGTCCCAATAATGGGAGAGGTTTTAATCCTGCTTTAAGGAAGATAGACAAAGGTACACAAAGATTAAAAACAAAAGTATGACTAATTTTGTGTGTCTGATCTAAGATTTTCAAGAGCACATGGCTTCCTATAGCATGTTTTCTATTCAAAGAACAGCTGCTGTTGATTTCAGTTTCAGCTGTGAGCACTCAGCAAGCCAGTTCCCAGGGTTTCAAGTCAGGACCAAGGAAAACAAGGAAACAAGTACTGATGTAACAAAGGTTTAGTTTAAATAAATTGGCCAACTTCACACAGAAGCTCTATAGTAGAGACAGAAACATGTGCAAGAACCATTCTGAACTGAATGACCTAAATTATGAGCTTTTTTAAAACCCCCTTGTACTCACTAGCTGCATGCTTTCAACTTCTGCCACAGGGGAGTGATGGATAATACAAAAATCTTCTCCTGCCCTTTTTTGCTTTCACTCATTTATCACAGATCCTTCCCATGCAGACATTTTGAGGGGAGGAAATAACAGATGAGCATTATAATGACAAACTATATGAGAAAGCACTCATACAAGAGGGTCAGTTAAATATTAATTCTAGTGTTGTCTACCTTAGCCAAGTCAAGCAGTCAAATCCTCACAGTGACCTATAGAAAAAGTTTTTCAAACAATACATGTAATTTTGTGGGTTTGATCTTACACAAAGTAGTGCCATATCTCTGATGTACCCTAAAATAAAAGCTCTATGTTATACACAACATAGATAGCAAAATGTAAGTTTAACACAGGTACATGTGTAAGAGGTACAAGCCAAGGCCAAAGAGCAGACCCAGGTATTGTTTGGCCATCAAGTGAAGCTAAACTCTAATGCTGTGAAATAGGCAGATGACTGACTTCTAAGTTATTTTTCTTTAGTAATCTTCAGACTATCAATACATGATAAATCAGAATACATTTTCATATGAAGAATATTAGGTGATAAATGTATAAAACTACTGGCTGCTAGCAGACAAAGAGAATAATTTATTATTTTTTAATATGATGTTAATACCCAGCTAGTTATCTCAGTACTTTGAAAATTATAAAGCTATGCAGAGTGCTTCTACTCAAAGCTTTCAGTTCAGAATGTGCATTTCCCAGACAAGAAGATAATTATCAGCTTTTTATTAAAACAAAATCTGGATCTTACATGCCTCCTGGAAATTTCCTTCAAATGAATTGGTTTATTGTATGGTTTAATTAAGTTACTTAATAGTCTCTGCAAAAATTAGTATTCTAGTTAATAAGAACATATACTTTAACATGTCTAGATAGACAAGAATAGAAATCAGTTATACATATGGATTTTTACAATATAGGATACTTTAAAAGCCCAAGAAAAAGAAAGGATGCAAGATAGAAGAAAGTAAGCATGTAAATTCTTAGCTTTGAAAATATTATGAGAACATGATAGCTCAGCCAAAATGTCTGCACATTTGCCTTTTCATGATAATGATCTAAAAAAGTGACATTAATGAGATAAAAACAAAAGTGACATTTTACTTGTGCACTGTGCAAGATGCCCTAATTTTAAAATATTTCTCTGTTCTGAACAGTGCTGGTGTGTGAGTCCCTTTCTGACAGCAGGACAAGCAGACCAGGGTGCAGCGCAGCGTGGTCCTTCGCATGGGGTTTTCACAGGGTGCTGCAGGTACCTGCAGTGAACAACTGGCTTCCCAGCGAACTGAGGGTGTCCCAGTGGTGTCAGCAACAAGGCATCATACAAGCAAAATAGCTTTATTCCTCAAAAGGCCAGAGTTCTCTTTAACAAAGGAAAACAAATGCCTGTATCCTTCTTCAACAGTCAGGAAAATAACCACGGGCTTTAAACCCTACAGAGTCTTTCTGCCTTTTGACTTTGGGACACGGCCCTTCTTGTCTCTCCGTAGGCACAGCTACAGACTGAATCCACTCAGTCATCATTCCGTGACTCAGTTACTGACACCTTTTGGCATCTGACCTTGATAGGTTTAGAATGAAAATAAAACCATCTCTTTGTTGACTGTCACTGTGCCTGTATTGCTCTCCGCATTCCTTTGCTTTCTCACAAGTGTAAATTGTTTTCTTCAATTTCAATTCCTTTCCTAACCCATCACCACCACACCCATCTCTTTTCATTTCCATCTCCAAATCAGTTTAAGGCTCAAAACTTCATCACCCTTAAAAAACATCCAGAACAACATGCTTACTAACATTCAAATTTTTTGGCAAAGCTCCTCATACGCATTTGAAGAAAGAAATATCTTCTTAAAACTCCCTTATTTATTCTAGGCATTGTGCAGGTCACAAGACAGAGGTATCAAGGTACCAGCAGCCCATCAAACTGATCAGTACTTGAAGTGAAGCTGGAAAAGAACATATTCTCACTAGACCAACTCACAGAGCTGGAAAATTAAACATTGGTCCGTCTTTGTAAACATAAGCAAAGAATTTCAAAGATATTGCACAAGCTGGGAATAAATGCTTTCAAAAAAAGCTTAGTTCAATATGTGAGCTGGTACTTAAGAGTGGAAAAGGGTGCTGGAGAGAGGAGAAGTGATACAGTGATTCTCTCCAATAACAAAGAGAAAGTTGGATAAAATGTCACATATGGGACAAGAGGGATTAGCTAGTGGCATGGAATAAAAATATAACATCAAACTAATATAGCTTCAGAGTAGCACAGGGGACCTATTTCAAACAGTAATGATCAAAATCTGTTCTGTAATGTACAAAATGTGTCCTTACAGGAGAAATGATCCACCCTAACTGGATCAACTTCAGAAAGGTACTACATAGTCAGCTTCTTAAAAAGAAGCTATAGGAGGATTCTAAGAGTTAAATCTTTGCAGGCAGGCTGGAGACTGCCTAGTTAAAGACACTAATTTAGAGGCAGAGAAAAAACACATCATCTTCCAAAGAAGGCTTTGGAAGGGCAAAAAGCTACTAAACAACAGAGTAAAAAAAATTTTAGTGGCAGGAAGGCATCATTCAAACAGCATGAGCTATGTCCAAATGAGGAATGTAGAAAAGACTATAAACCATGGCAGTTCAAATGTGAAAATGTGATAACTTAGGATGAGGGGGTGGGGGGAGAAAAGAAAAGGAAAAAAAAAAAGAGAAAACAAAAAGATTATGAGAAAGGCTTGCAGAAGCAGAAAACCAAAAGAGGCTATAACTTCTTTCTTGAACACAGCAGGAGCAGAAAGCTTGTCAAGAGTCTGTCAAGCCAGTAGATAACCTGGATATGCAAGGGGTACTCATGAACAAAAACCATAACAAAAAAGTTAAATATATTTTTAACTTCTACAGTTACTATGGAAGAGACTTATAAAATTCATACCCCAAATTTCTTTTCGGGGTAGTCAAATGGAGACGGATCTTAAACTGAAATATTAAGAAACTGTTATGGAACAAATAAGAAAAACAAACTGACAGGATAATGGTCAGGAGTGCAAAAGAAACTCAAACATGAAATAACTAAAATACTAACAATGGTATGATACCTCTCATTTTACAACTGCCTCGATAACTCAAGCATGGTGTGTAGGAAACCTGGCACCAATTTTCAGGATTTCACACAATATCTTGGAAATGGCAAAAAAGTTAATTTGGTGTCTACCCTGAGGAATAAGTAGACTATTAGAAAGAATGCGACAAACAATATAGTGAGAAAGCGTTGACACAGGTTTTAATAAGGCAGCATGCATCTCAGAGCTATTGAGACCTTTGAAGGTGTCAGCAAGTGTATGACCAAAAAACATCCAGGTGATACTGTCCACATGGATTTCCAAAAGGTACTCAACAAAGTTTCTCACCATAGGCTCTTGAGGGTATTAAGCAGCCTGGAAACAAAAAGGAATTCTCAGATGAAATATTTGAAAGAGAGAGTAGAAGAAAACAGTTTGTATAGTAGAGAGAGGTCACCAGGGGATTTCTGCCAGTGGGTGAAGTGGCATGGCATGTTGATAAGTCTAAGTTATTCAGCCCAGTAAAGATGAAGGCTGTCTCTGAAGCACAGGAAAAGCTTATAAGAGCAAGTGACTATGCATTAAAATAGCAGTGGTAGGTGCTGAGGTGTCCATTATGAGTTAGGAATGAGATCTGTGGACTTCATAAATAATTCAAAGCAAACCTGAGCTCAGTGTTCTAGAAATCAAAAAAAGCAAATCAAATACTTTACTTATTTCCTGATGGATTAGTACAAGCAAGCACTCATTCTACTATTATAAAAGGTGTTTAAGCCCGAGTCAGTACCTCCCCTACTGGAAGTAAGCACACAGCCCATCTGTCTCTCCTCCTTGGCCTGGGAATTCTGGTCACTTTTCCCCTTGGGTCCACAAGCAGCAAGGACACATAATTTCCTCATACAAATCTAATCTTTGCCAGTTGTTCACTCTAAAAATGCTCAAATATTCTACCAGCTATCTTGTTTGTAACCTGCTGGGGAAATAACTTTGTTGGCAGTGCACTGAAGCTCCTGTGCTGGCTCCATGAGTGGCCTTGCATGTTCTTCAGTAAAATTAAACCTTGAGCATATTTTATAATGTCTGTTTAGAAAGTCTCCCTATTACACAGGTTAATTAAAATATATATATCAATCGTATTAGTGAAATTGGGAATAAAAGTATAGTTTGCTTAAATGGCTGACATCTACCTTCTCCTACATACTAATTGCTTACCAGTATTAGTAATATTCCAAGAATATTTGACTTCTCAGATATTCGGTGAAATTTTTGTTCAAATGTCTGCATTTTACAAGCCACTATTTCAGATCTCTAATAGAACCAGTAGTGTAACTTGAGACTACCAAAATGTTTGCCTCTTCAACTCTTGTAACTTCTGTATCCTAAAGATGTGTACAGCCACAGAGAAGATGGCAAAGGGAACAAAGACTCTGTGTCTCCCTACCTGAAAGCTGTTATTTGTTTGGTGCAATAAGCTTTAAATATGTTCAGTAATAATGCAAAGAGCTAACTTCAGCATCAATAAAGCAGCATAATTCAATGAACAATCCTGTAATAAGCTAGACTTCCCTATAAAACTTTATAATTGCACTGGAACATAGAGAGTTCTATATTTATTGCATAGTACATGAGAGTAAATTTTTTGTAAAATGAAAAGAAATAGAAATTCATAGGTTCCATATCCTAGGGCAATTCACAAAAATATTAAGCTTTCTACCTTTCAAAAAATGGATTTTCCAGATGTATTTTTGTAAGATACAGAAATAACCGAACATTATCCACAGGACATTTTGGAAACTCTGAAAGAGAAGAAAGAATTATCTCAGGAATCCTCCCATAAATTTTATGTCAGAATTTTGAGAGAGATATCCCAGAAATGCTTTTGGGCACATCACTGATGTTATTTCCAGGCTAATTAAGGATGTAGGATGAGTGATGTGGTAGGTTTAACCAGGTCTTGCCAGGAAAATGAAAATACGTGCCCATTTCAATGCATCATCTCTTCTTGGCAATGTGCATAGTAAACTACACTTCACTACCATCCAGATTTGCACAAAAGCAACAGATATGCATAGGAGCACAGATGTTTTGAACCTGAAAAATGTTCTATTTGATGGTAGCTTTCCCTCCATCCATCTTTTCCATAGCTACTCAGTCTCTGAAAGTAGTAACAGTAATGTTCTTTTCTCTTTTTTCCCTTCTTTTCCTTCTTTTATGAAGTGACCAAAATGTTAAAAAAAAAAAATACATAAAAGCGGGTGTGCTTGAGTAATCTTACTGCAAGGCAAGAACAGACTTGCATGTTACACTGGCAGCAGACGCAGCTCCACTGTGAAAGATGAGAACTGGATTCATCACATACAGTGGGTCATGCCCCTCCAAGGCTCTATAGCTCATGGCTACAGTGGAGGGATGAATCATAGGAATGTTGGGTGGAAGGAACTTCTGGAGGTGTTTGGTTCAACCTGTGGCTTGAATAATGTTGGACTATTGCCAGCATTAGATCAGATCTGCCACAGCTTTGTCTAGCCAAGCCTTGGAAACTTCCAAGGACGGAGCTTCCACAGCCTCCCCGAGTAACCTGCTCCAGTGCTGCTCTACCCTCCTATTGAAGAAGCTGGTTTGTGTTGGGTTTATTTTTCTAGATGGGAGTGGAAAGTAGGACGCCATAAAAACCCCCACACTAGATATGCTGCATATCCTAATGGCAATGTCATAGTCTCTCTCTGACTTCAAGCGAACCAGGAAACAACAGCGGCAACTTACAAGAGCAAAGAGCTTATGAAGTACCAGTGCCATGACAGAGCACTGAGGAGCAACACAGCAGCTAGTAGAGGGAGGAAGGAGTGAAATTTCCTTTCAAAACAAAAATTTTTGTTTTGAAATTTCCTTTTCAAAAAAAATCAGAACTTTTGTCTTTGTTACGCAGCCCACCACCCATTAGTCTTGAAAACAGTCTGCCTCAACCAGGTAGGGTTACAAATAGCAGATGACGTAGGAAAAATCCCGGTTTGGGACCCTCTGTGCTACACTGAGGCACGCAGGGCTTTTACTGAAATGCCCCAAGCAACTGAAGTCAGATTTTGGCTACAGAGGACGAGCACTGGTGCTCTAAGGTGGAATACAAAGTTTTCATAGACTGAGGACTTAGAAGGAGGCACAATTTAACTGCTTAAAGCTTTGGTAGAATTAGAATGCAACAGGGAAATATGTGTGTCTACATTCACTATTATTTCAAATAATTATTCACTGCTCTCCTTTTCTTCTCTAGATTTGAAACCAGTCTGACAATCAAGTCTCCCCAGATACTGCTCTCGGAGCCTAGGACCCAGGCACGTCAGCCTGAATCACGTTGCCTCCAGCCCTCTGAGCATTTCCTGGTTCAGAGAGAGCGAGCAGCTACATTCTGACAGTTTCAATGGGAGGTGTCAGCCTGTTTCCAGAGCTTTCAAAAGACATTTCATGAATCATATCATTGTGTGGAACCTCTGAGATAATGAGACTATGAACATCATCTCACGATGCCATTTGGCTCAAAGACAGGGAAACATATGGGCATTCTCCTCTCCCCAGATTTTGCAGGGAAGTAGAGAAAATCCTGCTGTCTGCAAAAGACTTTTCTTAGCTTCATTTGCAAGAGGCTGGATGCTGTTAACAGTGGACAAGGTGGAATTGGTCAGCCACAGATTGCACACCTCAACACAGCTTTGCTCTGCTTTAAGCTTCTGCAGAGAAGTGTGAAAGAAACAAATGGTCACCACAGGATGTGAAACCTGCTAAAGTTTCCTAAGGGCATTAGACTGAAATAGTTGCAATAAAACCATCTAACTTTAATTGAAAGACCAATTTTTTCTCTTATTGCCAAATTGAATGAGTGTCAGACTGCCAAGTCTAGCTTTTAGCCTATACAGGTAGGATGACTCACCTACAACCTGCCACTATGCAACTGAACATGATAGTCATTGGGATGAAATTGATCTGCAATAAAAAAATAAAGCTCCTGAGTCCTACATGCAGATTGACTCGATCATTTAGAATCCTAAATGTCATTGAAAATCCTTTATACTTCAGCTTTCATTTTAGAAAACAGAAGTTAGGACCTAGCAGAGATTCCAAGAAAATTGTCACACGGAGCTTCAACTACCACTTCATCACACTCTGCAAAACCACACTTCTGAGTTGTACTAAGGAACAGGTTTTATATTTACACACTTATCAAAAGGTTTTATTCAGTGCTGCTGCTTCTTTTGGTTCAGCCACTGCCCCCCAGGCCCAATCACACTCTGATATTTGACCTGTTTATATAAAAACTACATAGGGAAAACAATAAAACCTAAACTTCCAGTATGTTCCTCAACAAAAGATGTCCAGCCCTCTGAAAAAAAGAAAAAAGTGAAGGTGATACAAGAGACTAAAGCATTTTTGTACCTTACCTAGGTTTTTCTACATATGGTATATATTAAAATTCTCAGAGTTTACATATCATATGTCATATGAGAGCAATAAATTACTTTAATTGGCTCAAGTGTGAATTTTGAATGAATGGAAATATTTAAACTTTTTTTAGATGTTTAAATGTAACATAGAATTTATTTTTCACATTAAAAGGCCAAAAGTTCTAAGGCAAATTCCTTAAATAAAAAGATAATGTAAAAACTTTTTAGCATCCAGCACTTCTAGTCTCAGCAGGGAGAGTTCAGCAAGTTCATACATAAAGTAGTTCAAATCCTGCATGTGAAAATATATGGAGAAATTATTCCCCTACTACCTGAATTGCTCATTCAACATGCAAATATTTTCAGTGTGTACAAAACACAGGTTGTAGCCCACCTAGCTGCCTACAGCAGCACAAAGGTGAGCCAGCAATGTAACCTCCACAGTAATCAAAATATTCTGCTCAGAGTTTTAGATGAGCTTGGCTCTCTCAGTGATCTGGACACATTCCAGTGTAAACTTGTTTGGTTTTTTGGTTTGGTTTGTTGTTTTTTTTTAATAACAACATAACAGAAAGGAGAAGTAAACAGACAAAATAGAGAATAACTTGCTTGTTGTGAATTTACTAAGTATTTCTTAATTTTTAGGCCCAGTTCTACACAATACTGAATTAAGGCTCAACTTTGTTGACTCAGAAGATGTCTAAAGCCCATTCTCTTCAGTGATATTCTGCATTTACTTATATGGGCAAAATGGAGTTTCCCTCCTGGTAACAGAGTCACCAAGGAAGAGGCTACTACCTCTGTTGAGGCAGTCTTCCTTCTTTGTAGAATTATCTCAGACTGGAGCACTCCAAAGAATTTTTAATATAGATTCAAGAAGTAAAAAAAAATTTTTTCTTTCTTTCTTAAACACAGTTATCTGCCCTGATACCATCATCTACGCAGAACCAACCTGAGTATCAGCAATTGTATTTATACCTCAAGGGAAGGACAGATTTCAGAGATGATAAAAGTTGTTACAGGCTAGAGAGCTGTAATATGAAGCCTGCTTCTCTGAGGGAGTGGGAATTCCCTTCTCCAGCTTTTGTGTCTGCTTCCCTCATACAGCCCCCTCCAAATCTCTTTGCAATTTAACTCGCCAGGGATCAGCTAACAATGAAATAGCATCCAGGTACTTCCCTCAGAATTAATCCTCAACAGCGCAGTGGAATAAGTATGATAATTAACAGTCACAGCAATTAAAGCAATTTCATGTTGTGATAATCATTCTCAGCAGAAAGGAAAATTCAGTTGATTTCTCTTGACTGAGTGCCAAGATAGCTAACATGACACTGAAAGATTTAACACAGCAACTTGCAACACAGAATCTACCTCATCTCTTCTGTGAAAAGGAGAATAAGGCAACACGCAGAGTTCTTGCTCCCATCTGTGTTGTGATTTCCTCCGCTGCACAGCTTTGGCCTGCAATGAGTCAAAAATGCCGTCAGGTGCAGCACGCTAACCAACTTTATTTCTGCTCTCTGATATGCTTATGTTCACAACGTGTATTTAGCTACATGTTAAAATACAAGCAAAAGCTAGGGACTATGTTCTTTGCTAAGTGAAATGTAAGAAGAAAGCCAAGTTTCCCAGTGGAACTGGGAAAGACATCTTTACAGGGACTGGAATTACACAGCTAATCAAAACCAAGACACATACCATCAACATGGATGTTGTATCGTTTGTTCTTACCAGGCAAAAAAGACAACAAATAAAAGAAAAATAAAGTAATGCACAAGCTCTTTCTCTGCAGAGCTATAGAAGTAAAGAAAGCCAAGCTAGCAACAGAATAATTCATACTGTCGTTTACAAAAAGTGCAATGCTGTTGTTTAAAAATATAAATTGTATGTCTAAACTTGAAATCATTCAGAAATTGTAATAATGGATAATACAGACATGCAAACATATAAATTCCATTAAATAGATATGTTCTGTGTTTTAATCCCTAGAAGCATTCATACTGAAGAGTATAAATGTTTATAGGATTTGACTGAAATAAAATAAATCTGAGTTTATATGAGGGCTTTGATGCACACTATCTGCATGACCTTGGGATGCTTCAGAGGCAGCCATATGTCTTCTTGTGCAGATGAGGAATCTTACTTA
Organism: Caprimulgus europaeus; assembly: GCA_907165065.1. Next base: position 29,784,340 of record OU015532.1, read on the forward strand.
TGCAAATAGCCCCTTCTTTTCACATGGTTTTAAGTAGCTTAAATTATTCACCAACCTATCTATCTTCAGCATCAGTCATTCATTCCATACAACTCAGATCACTAAGTATAAAATGGGTTAATGACACTTTTCTCGTTATGTATCTCTATTTCCCCACCATTTGGATTGTTCAGATCAGAACATGTCTGAGTGACCTCTCTCAGTGAATACCTGCAGAGTACCCAATGCAAAAAGGAACTCTAATTTGGTTGGCATGTGTCGTTCTAACAATAGCACATGCAGGCTGAGCAAAACCTTCTGTTTGAAGGTTTGAATAGTTCATCTTCATAAAACACTAAAATCAGAGGAGCTTTTTCTGTCTGTATCAAGTTTAAAGCATTCATGTAATGAATGATCATGCAAAATGGAAGTGGGAGTGAATCAACTGTATCTTTCCATTTTCCTGAAGTCCCAACATGGGGAAGAGGAGAAGCTGGATTTTCTGTCCTTTCCACAGCAGAGAAGGAAGGGAAGAGGAAAATGCAGGACACTTTTCAGCTGACTGTCAAATGCCAGGGATCTTTGAAGAAAATTTCTCATGGTGCTTCATTGAAGTTCTGTAATGCACAGAGCTGCAACTATCTTGAACTTTCTATATACAATGTCTAACAAAGAAATTAAAGGGTTTGCATATGAGCAATAGAGAGCTAAACACAGTCACTTAACAACTTCTGGCATGTCTGGGTGAAACAAATCATGCTTCCAAGTGAAATTCATCTTTGGATAACCTGGTTGCCCTTGGCAGAAACTTCCCCATTTGGCAACAGCATAATTTCAGTGTCTACATACAGGCTGGATGCTAGGAGCTCAGCCAGGAATTAGAAGATAGAAATGAATAACATCTGGTGCTCACTGACACTCATCATGACCAATGAACAAAGGCTGCTGCGTCTCTTAGGTTAATTACATGAATTAGAGAATGGGCTAATCAGAGAATGGGCAAGATAACTCTTGTAAATAGGCTATGAAGTTGCAGGTCCAAGTGAGGACAATCATATCAACCCATACTGCTCAAAACAGATGAGCCAGGTTGGCCAGGAGGACTGGTGTTACCAAGGTGTGGATAGGCCAAGCAGAAAACAAAACAAAACAAAACCAAAAAAAAGGAATCCATGTAGTAATAGTTTAGTACAGTTTCAAGTGGTTTAGGTTTCAGTCACCTGAGGTGATCTCAGCACTTTTTTTTTTTTTAATATAGATTTAAAACACTTTTGGAGAAATAAATTATTTTTACTCTGCTTCAGCAGTTCCTAGAGCCATTTATGAAAAGTATGAATTTTAATAACCATGTCTTTTTGGTTTCATCTCAGCAGTTTAGAAATTCTTCTCCACAAGGTGGCAGAAAGACCACACAGTTGACCAATAATGGTGATAACTAACCTCTGTCTTGTCTCAGAATTACCACTTTAAAAGTCCTATCACTGAAACAAAATAAAACCTTAAATAATTCTATGTTAATTGGAACAGTGAGATATATCCATATGATATAACAAAGGCTTAAGGAAGAAGATCACAAACTGAAGAGATTAAACTGCTTAGTCATCATGACCTACTCAAACATTATTATGCAAATAGAGGCTTTCCACAAATGTCGTCCAGTGATACCTTGGTTATCTGAATGGAAATGGATATGAAAGCAATTTGGTTAAGAAAGAGGATCATATTTTAATATAAATGAAACCAGCCTGGAGGGCAATAACCTCACATTTGATGAGTTTTCAGATAATAAAGCTTCAGAAAAAGCAGCTCAAGATAAAGTGGCTTTTAAAGCATAAGTTTCAAGATGGGTAATGAGGGCACAGGGCATGTGTGAGGAAGGTCCACCAGCCCCAGATTACACAGGGCTGTGCCTCTGGCCATGGAATGGGGCAACACTCATGTGTCTGTCAGACAAGAGCATGGCACAGGCAATCAGCTCTTGGGGAACAGGGCTAGCCTGAGAGGAGAACATTCAGCTGTCTGGCAACGGGAGCCTCCTGGCAGGACTCGGGATCCAGGATTCAGGACAGGGGCAGGCCAAAATATCAATTCAGCATGAAGCATGAGTGAGACTTGGGATCATGGTGACAGACTCCACAGCCTGGAGCAACTTGTGAGCTCACCTCCATGCCTGGTGGGCTGGAGCGTCCTCTTGCGCCATGGAGGTGATGACCCTAGAGCCCCCTGTGCTGCACTACAGGCTCCCTCCTTACAAAAAGATTGTAAGTCACTTCTCTGAACTAGAGATTACATTTCTGTTCCTCTCCTAGATTTGCCTCAACTGGCTGTAACTGATCACTGTGGTTCAGAAGAGAAGTAATTCTTGCCCAACACTGTATTTTTTTGATCACTCCCCAGAGAGTATCTCTCTCAGTGTCCAGTTAATACTGGGGTTTTTTATAGTGGGTAAAAAGATGTGCTGCATCTCCTCTCTACCAGATCCTCCCAGCTTTGTCTACACCTCCAATCAACAAATTACAATGTCTTCCTTAAGGATTGGCAGTGGGAATAACACCCACATGCTCCATGAAGGCCTCCAGCCCTGGCATACAGTTTGAGTAAGTGGCCCTTTAATAGACTTAAAAAAACCAAAAAGTAACTCACCAATTTATTTAATAACTTTTAGTGCAACTGACTGTTGTAGTTATTTCAGAATAAAATTAGATGCAACAGATAACCAGAATTTAGGCAAAAGCCAGTTAAACCAGACAGAAGTGTTAAAACCAAGTACACAGCAGTGATGGCAGTGAGCACAGTCATGTGCTGAGAAGGCCTGACACAACCTTGTCTCAACAACAAATGACTCCAAGGTCTGTCGAAGCCAGAAAATCAAATTTTAAAAGCATTTAAAAATCAGCTTAAAGTTATTAACATTTTTGTGAAGTGTAAAAAAAGGATTTTTAAATCACTTCTGCTTGTTAGGAAGAAAGTACATCATCTGACTGAATGTGTTGCCCACACACAAACAGAACAGCTACAAGAAGCTGGGCTCTGCCGTGTGACAGCTTCAACGTCCACCATAGTGGCACAGTGACTGCAGCCTCAGCAGTGTCATCCCTCCCTCCTGCTCCAGCCCTAGAGATCAGGGAAATAGGTTTGTAAGAAGTTGGTCTTTTTTGTGCAAACCCATCAGACTTGCAAGAGGTGCCTCAGTTTCATCTCTGTCCCATCCATGCAGTGTCAGCCATCTGACCCAAGAACTGGGACTTCCCTGCCTTTCCCCCTCTTCTAAAAACAGGTGAGCCAGACCCAAGTTAAAAAAATAATTCACTGAAATAAATTAACGTGTTTGGAATGCCACAGGCAAACGTTGTAGTATCCTTTATTAGATTTTGGTTTTTCAGTTTAAAGCAGTCAGAGCCTCCAAGGTAATTCAGTGGAGTTTAAGAACAGTTTCTGTTTGTACCAGTGGGACTGTGCATCTATAGAGTTATTGCCCTACATCTGAGAGAAGCCAGGACATTTAACAAGATTCTCCGCACAGAAAGAGAAAGCACATTTCAAGTGCATCTATTTCATGTATGAAAAAAAATGAATCTTATTCATTACCTAAGCTGGAAAAAAAGTGATTTTTCAGATGAATTTCAGAAGACAGGAATTTGTCACCCTTATGGTTCACAGGTTCTCTGCATGGCCTCGAGTGGGTTGCATCTCTGCTCTCACTTGGGAAACGATGGAGGCAGTATGTCACATCTGCTTTATTTTTGCCTTTCTGATCTACTTAAATTGTCTTCTTTATAGGACAGGAACGAATGCTGAGGGCTCGGTTTTTCTTAACAGAAGAAGACTAATTCGGTAAACATCAATAAAATGCCCTTCTGTGCTTACACTAAACTATTCATGGCACCACAGAGAAGAGAGGAAATAAGAGCATGGCAGGCCCAGCACAGGCTGTGGAATGAGGGAGCTTCTGGTCTTCTACTTTTGCCCTAATCGCCAATAAATTTTGTATCAGAGCTAAGATGGAAGTGAATCAGAGTAGGCCAAAAGTACTCTCTCCATGAGGATGCCATCTCCGAAGCAGGCTGGATCTGTATTTTCAAGTCTGGCCAAACAGGGTCAGTACCGATTGCCTGTCCTGGTTTTTGCTAGGATAGGGTTAATTTTCTTCTTAGTAGCTAGAAAGCACTGTGTTTCGGTTTCAGTGATTGTCATCAGAACAGTGTTGATAACATACAAGGACACTGTGCTTGGGTAGTTTGCAAGAGCAGAGGACTGGAAAGGCAGGGGAGAAGAAAAGTGTACGAGTTAGTAAAATCCAGAACTGACAGTTGGATATGCCAATAAGATATTCCACAGCATATTACGTCATGTTTAGTATATTAACCAGGATTGACTGGAAATGGGGGATGGGATTGTCTCGGGGACTGCTCGGGCTCACTTTTCCAGGATTGTGATTTCGGTTTTAGGGTTCTCTTCGACTCCTCTGGGATCATTATCAGTGGGTGGTGAGCAGTTGTACTCTGCATCACTCATAGATATATATATGTTATCATTATTATTATTATTACTATTTTAATTTTATTTTGCTCTAATTATTAAATTGTTCTTATCTCAACCTACAAGTCTCCTTACCTTTACCCCTCCAACTCTCTCCCCAATTCCCTGGGTGGGAGGGGAAGGGGACAGGGGGCTGACAGTGGCTGTGTGGTGTTTGGCTGCCAGCTAAGTTAAACTATCACATTGCCCCAGTCTATATTGCAAATTCTCCCCTTGATAAGCACCCTCATGCTATACCAGGTAGATGCTGCTCTGCCTGACAACTTCTAGGCTTTCACACTGCCAGAACATGGGCATGCAGGAATGAATGAAATGAAGCAGTACGCTGGCTGTTATGTCCTTTTGCTGAGATCTTGCAGTCTTCTAAAGCTGCCTAGTTTTGGTGCTAAATACTTCAGTTATTCACTAAGAGCAGCCCGCTCCCTCCTCCAGAAGAATGAGCCACAGGAAACCCTGAAAATGGTTCCCAGCTTTCAACAAGGGGGAATTTCACTGTATAAGGGATAATCTACTTTGCAAAGCTACTTGTTATAGTTAATGGGTGCTACAGAGAAAATTGTTACCAAATAGGCTTAGGTAAAATGAAGATCAGTTACTGGAGCACTACACAGAAGGAAAGCACTTTGCTGCCAAGCCAAACCATCACAGATCTGATACACCCATTACCCATCACGTTCACACAGCCGTAACTGCCTTGCCCGCTCTCTGCAACACTGAGGATAGCTTTGTGCACTCTGCACCTCTTACCTAGCAGCTATCATTTAGCATCCTACTTAGATGCATAGTACAAAATCCTAAAAGCAATGTGGTCAGGAACCTCCCTTGCAGATGTGTTTTTTCTGTGGCATCTTCAGCAGGTGACTTACCCCAGACTAACCTGTTTAACTAAGTGTAGAAGAGACAGCATGGCTAAATCTTTCTTATTCTCATAAACATTATCTGAAGTGTAATCAAGTTTGCAGTTCTTCAAAAGAAAGTCCCAACCTTGTCATAAAATGTGACAAATCTGATCAATTTTCTAAAAATATGAAAGCATTTATAACACTGTATATTCGTTTGCTGGGAATACTACAACAAAAAGGAAGAAATTAATGCAACCAGGAATTTAGCAAATTCTATAAAAATCACACAGGAAGAAAATTTGCTCAGTGTCAAATCTTTAGTCAGTTAAGCTCTAATAGCACTGCAGTTTTAGATGGAAATGACTTATAGAGCTCATCAAATTTATGTCACTGCAAGGGCTGTCACAGAAGATGTATCAGATAGTAAGCTGAGGATACATTTGTTCTTAGCAAAAAGGCCAAGAAAAAAATGTATCTTCTTCCTACATCCATCAGCTGAGGCGAGAACACATAACTGGTTTAGAAGATAAGGCAATAACTAATTCAGTCATGTGGAAAGAGCTGCCATGAAATCCCTCCCACCACCCACAACATTTTTCCACCCACATTGTTTGTACTGCTGCACAATCCCCACCTAAACTTTAAGAAACTGAAATTCATCTCTTGGCAGTCCTAATGCTTTGTTATTTCAACCCACGATTCTTTGCTTCGTTGGCGGCATAATATGTTAACGACAAAGAAATCACTACAAGCCTAATTCAAGACCTTCAGATGTCCACAGCAGCAGTCACTTGAAAGGGAATCTATCCTTATTAGGGGAGAGAGGATTTTCAATCAATAACTGTCAGCTGTACATTTTCTTAAGCACGCTGTCAATGGGATTTCTCTCCTGTCTTATATCAGTCAAATGCTTTTCATACTCACAAATGTGAAAGCCATTTAGTCACTCCATGCATCAGTTTGGATTTTAGTTTCTCCAGTGAGAATGCCAACAAGGAGGCCAACATTGACTGTGATTTTTTCTGTTATCTGTGTACACATGTAGTAGAAACTGTATCGAGACCACAAACTCATTTCACATTCTGTAGGTCACTGAACAGCTGCTGGTAATGATTTTTGCCCACTAATGACCTAGGTTATATTTGAATCAGTGCCCTAGAGGTGAAAAACCCTGTATTCCATTACTGATCCCTTGAGTCATAAATTCCCTCAATAATTTTTTCTAGATGGCTTTTGCAGTATTCTTACTTATTATCTTGTAAAAATTGCATGTTCATCAAGCTCCTGAAAAATGCATAATACAAAGCTGCACGTATAAGAAATGAAAGTATTTGCATTAAATGACCCTCAAAATGTGGCAATACAATGGATTCAACACTATATAACAACCAAAGTGCTGGAAAGAGGCTCGCTATGCAATGAAAGGGAATATTCAGTTAGGAGAATAGAATTGTATAACCAAATACATGAACAAGACATTATTTCTGGCACAGTCAAAAAGCTATAGTAAATGAATTATAACCTTGGCTTTTAGTCTCATACTGCAATGTATATCACTCACATATTTAAGTTGACTTGGCCATTTATACTAAGGAATTATACATCTTCTAGCCAGATATTTTAAGTATCATTTGCCGTGTTATGAACTCCCATGCATTACATATACAATTCTCCCGTTCCCAGTGTGGGATTAATTAAGAGACTCTTAGGAGAGGAAAAACAAAACAAAACAAAACAAAAAAACCTGTACTATGAATCTTAAAAACACAGACTTGTGTAAGAAGTGCAGCAAAGGGTTAAAAATACAGAGATAAGTGCTTTGGTGCTCAATGTACCAATGCTTTTCAAATATTAGACTCTTCCTACTGCTGTGCTTAGCTTCAAAATTCACCACTGCCACAGGAAAAAAATAAAATATCTGTTTGCTTTTTCATCCATGTACCACATGGCTTTCACTTTCATCAAAACACAGCAAAAGCGTCACAGGGGAATCATTCCCTTGGCTGCCTTAGCACTTCTGATCTTTGACCTCGGCTGGAAATGGATTCCAGGCGCACTTCTGCCTGACAATTGAACCGTGTAAAAATCTTGATGAGGTGTGTGCTTTGTTTTGTTTGATTAGCAAGCCCTAAAATCGAGGGAAAGCTTTGTCTAACGGCGAAAAGAGCCCGCTTTCTTTATCCGTGCTTTCCCTTTGCAATTTTACTGACCTAGAACGGCAAATGCTGTCTTCTACATAGGTAAAAAGCACATTAGTACATCAAAGTGGCGTTTTAGCAAGACACAAAGGGCAACAGCTACGCATGCAGACCTTGTGGCAAAAGAGGAAGGCTTAGAGCCGTGACGTCATAAATCTCAGCAGCTCCCGCAATGCACTGAACATGTATGCGCAGCATAATGAATCTGCTCCCCGGAGGAAAAAGCTTAGGAGCAGGAGGAAAGAAAAGATTATTTTTAGCTAAGGGAACCCTTTGTCTTACAGCATTAAAAATCCTTGAGTCGGCTTCTCACAATAGCAGCCTTGTGCAGTGCTCTACTTTTAACTCGTGGAGTGCTGTAAAACCTAACAGTTAGAGAGCAAAGTGCCACCTTCCCAACTTGCCTGTTTGCTTTTTACTTGACGTTCTTTTGGCTTGGATTAGAATTTTGCACATACCAAGATTTTAGAATTCAAAGCTCTTGTTCTTATCCATTATCAAGTTACACATTTTCATAAGCAGACCTAAGCAATAGGAGCAATAACCATCGTTTATTAGCCTGACAGATTTAAAATGTAATACTTAAAATTAAACTGAAGGTCCATTCCCATTTGAACATTTTATCTAGTGAGGCACAGATCACCCTTTTCCTCTAATGCCAAAGAAATTTGATTCTACATCCATTAATAATCCCAGATGTCAGCCATGGACAACATTTTCATCAATCATTGCATTAAAGCACTGACCAAAAGATATACCTATAAAAGAAGAAAACCCACTTCCCACTACCTAATGTCTTTAATGTGTTTTCAAGATTTTAAGCCATTTTGCTGAAGGCTACTTTTAGTAAAGTGAAAAGACAACCTCGTATACATCTCAGCTGCAAAAAAATTGATTTTGTTTAGCAAAGAAAAAGTCTTACAATCTATTTTAGCTGCATCCTAGATACTCCCAAGTAACATACTACATTTTTTAGTATACCTAGCTCTTTTCTAGGGCTGATTTGACTCAACTTTGACTTGACCTCTAGTACACGTGGAAGTGCCGCAACTGCCTACTCCAGCTCCATGTGCCGGGGTGGCCTGGCACAGCTCTGTTAAATGGTGTAACAGGGGTATGACTACATCACAGGAATCAAACCTGAGGTGAAGTACCTGAGCTGCCTCCAAAGGCATTCATCCAGGTACCAGAAACAAGACAGACATATCAGTGCAGTGTTAGTCTGACTAATAAACAGTACTAATTAGTCCATATAGCAGCTTGTACTAATGAATTTCAATGAAAATGGGCTAAATCTAATTACCTAACAGTTTTTTTCTGGTTAAGAGCACATACACAAAGCTTTACTACAAATTTTCTGGTCCACAGTAACTGTCCACACATTTAACCCTTCATTCCAGTCCATGCCCGTTTCATTCCCCAACCATACCCCTAGAACAAGCCTCCTGATGGGCTGTCTGAGAAGTTATGCCAAACAATGAAGAAGGAAGATATGGAACTACCACAGGTGATCCTTTAGGATCCATTAGGACACAGCTGGTGAACAGAAAAACACATGCAATATTAACATTACACCACAGTTTTTTCGTACATTACTAACTTCTGCTTAGGGGAATCTTTTAAAAATAGAAATAGAAATAGAAGATAATGGAGGTGGCAATCAGAGTAACTCTGATGGGAAAGGAGAAGTATTTGCCACCCTTCATCAAAAATCCCCCACTGTGTCGGCCTATATCATCAGACAGCTCTTGGAAATCAGATTTCTTCAGTGAACCAGCTGGAGGCAAAAATGATAATAGATTCATCATGAACCTGCCACACACAAGCGATGGCACTCCAGGACTTGCCACAGACAGTGCCTCTTGGACAGCAGCAAATCTGCCACATGGCAATTCAGCTTCTGCCCCCATTTCTATAGGCATTGTTGTTCCGGATAAACAAACCAAACTGCTCATAACTGAAAGCCTGGTGGTATCTTTTAAGACTTCTGTAACTTTGTTTGCTACTTTCTTCAAATGTAGAAGAAACTGAAATAATGCACAGCCATTCAAAGATTTGCCATTCAGAAAATTGCTTCAGAACATGCAAAGCTGCCATTTGGTCATGGTTATTTCAGGAAACAAGCAGATCTTTATATGCAGTACACCCATCGTGTCTGTCACTAAACAATAGTGTATATAAGGATTCCTAGCCTTATTAATAGTCACTAGTTATCATAGTCATTAGGAGTTTGATGATAATAAATAGTTGCCAAATATGTTCGAATTTCCTAGCACACATGGTAGATAATGTATATTGCTTACTGATACCATATATGTGCTAATTCACTGGCATCTACAAAAACCATAAGAAACTAAATACATTACACACAAAATGTCCTAACTCAAATCTTATGGTCTCATCCTTCACAGAAAAAGCATCTGAAATCTGTTAATAACTTGAACTTTAGCTGTGTCTTAATGAGATACAGTCTTGATCCTTTTAGTAAGCGAAGCAGCTAATTCAAATGTTTCTAAAAATACAGATATTACAATTCATTGTGACCAATCACTTTCTTGGCATTCAGTTCACTCAATACAAATGAAGCATGATAATCCTTGATGGTACAGGATGCTTAAGCATCTAATTAATATTAACAGGCAAAGACTAATCAAGGGTTATAAAGAAAGTGCTATAAAGCTGGTTTAAGAAAGATGAATCATGCAACACCTGCTTGAAAACAACTCTTACCCTGACTGCCAACCATTGGACTTTAATAAGTAGGCTTTAGTGCGTGTAGACAGATTTTAGAGTGGAAGTAGCTACAGTGAGGGAAGTAGCAACGAGTGACCTTTTTCCAAAAACCAACATTTCCTCATGGAAAAAGTTCAGTTATGTCAAAATTTTAGAGCTTCTGACAAGGAAAGGAAGATCAGCAGAAGGCTCAAGGATTAATGTATCCAGTATTTTTATAGATAGATAGATAGATAGATAGATAGATAGATAGATAGATAGATAGATAGATAGATAGATAGATGGATGGATGATAGATAGATATAATTCCTAGGGGAAAATTTGCATGCAAACACTTATTTTGAAGGGCAGATGCTACATGACAATCTGGAGAAACAGAGATTGGCAGGGCTGATGGGAAGAACTTTACCTTGGGAAAGATGTCTAATTAGGAAGTGTATTGTACTCAGATAGATGGTATGTTTAGTGAAAGGACTGTGTTTAACTGGACTAAAAAAACTAAGCCTGGTCAGTGAAAGACTAAACATCCTTATGTTAATGAAAATATCCTAAGAAGCAAGTTAGACGATACAGATGTATTATTGAGGATCAGAAAATAGGGTACCCTCCATAAAACAGAAACACAGTGGTGCAGTAATCCTGAATGGAGCACAGCTACTGAAATCCTGTCCAGGAGAGAAGGAAAAGATAAGTGTTAGATAGCATTCCTCATGAATGGCACGCTAGACGTAAGAGAGAAGAAAGGGAGGCTGTAAGTATAGGTGAATCTACAGTATAGAAAATAATTCATAGAAATAACTACCAGGGGTTGTCTCATCATTGGTGAAGATTATTTTTAAAAATGTAATAACACTACTAAAGACTGTTTATTTCTGGATGAAACAGTGGTTTTTATAGACATTATAAACAAATTGTCACTTTCAGTAAGAGCAAAGAAAAGAGGAACTGCTCTTCAACTGAACAAGTTTCTTCAATACACTGGATATAAGTACATAAATATATACTTATATTATTATATGTATAAGAATATAATTTAAAAAAAAAAAATGTTTGTAATTTTCTGTTTCCGTAAGGCACACATGGGACATACTTAGTTAAACCTATTGGACAAGGAATCATATGGACTTAAATAAAGGTGACACTTGGAATTTCTTTACATCAGATGGGCTTGTTTCCCATAAGTTGTATATGAGTCAAGGAAAGGAAAATCTCTTATGGGATTAACATACCAGACCCAGCTACATAAACAGCAACTATTGCTAGGCTGGAAAGGAAAGAGAGGCCTGGGAAAAATGAAGACCAGGCCAAGCTGTCAGTCTCCAATATCTTGTCTGTATAGCTCAGAGAGCAAAATTGATGAGATCCTTGCCAGCAAGTAATCTGGAGGCAAACATTCATTTTCAGGGAGCTTCAAATGGAGTTTTTGCCTGGAAAGCACCTCCCAGTGAGATTTTTCAGGGGATGGATTTTTCCTCTCTGGTTTGTTCTGCTTCTGCTTTAGGTCCTGAGCCCAGTTTGTTATTTAGCCTCTCTGCCACATTCTCCCTCTCTACATATATGTTCATAATAAGGCTTGCCTTCCTATCATACAAGGGTTTTTTTGTGAAAAACTGTCAATTAATTAAACAACACTTCTCATTCAGTAAACATTATCAGCTAAAGCAGGCGTCTTCTCCTTTGGCTGAGACAATTGTGTCTATGGCTTTTTTCTTTAAAGAGAAAAAGGAGATGTTTGTTCAACTCTTACTCATTTTCTCTTTCGGATAGCTGAGGCCTATCTAGCTGGGTGGTGTCCCCCAGGGGTCAGTGCTGGGTCTGGTCTTGTTGAACATCTTCATCAGTGACCTGGATGTAGGGATAGAGTCCATCCTCAGCAAGTTTGCTGATGATACAAAGGTGGGAGGAGTGACTGACACACCAGAAGGCTGTGCTGCCATCCAGCAAGACCTGGACACACTGGAGAGTTGGGCAGAAAGGAACCTGATGAGGATCAACAAGAGCAAGTGCAGAGTCCTTCACCTGGGGAGGAATAACTGCATGCACCAGGACAGGTTAGGGGCTGACCTGCTGGAGAGGAGCTCTGAGGAAAAGGACCTGGGTGTGCTGGTGGACAGCAGGCCAGGCTGACCATGAGCCAGCAGTGTGTCCTTGTGGCCAGGAAAGCCAACAGTGTCCTGGGGTGCATTAAAAAGAGCATGGCCAGCAGGTCGAGGGAGGTTCTCCTCCCCCTCTACTCTGCTCTGCTGAGGCTACATCTGGAGTACTCTGTCCAGTTCTGGGCTCCTCAGTTCAAGAGGGACAGGAATCTTCTAGAGAGAGTCCAGTGGAGGCCACAAGGTCCAGGGGCCTGGAGCATCTCCCGTATGAGAAGAGGCTGAGAGAGCTGGGACTCTTCAGCCTGGAGAAGACTGAGAGGGGACCTTATCAATGTCTGTAAATACTTGAAGTGTGGAGGCCAAACGGATGGGGCAGGGCTTCTTGCAGTAGTACCCGGTGACAGGACAAGGGACAATGGGCAAAAACCTGAACATCCGAAGTTCCACACAAACCTAAGGAAAAACTTCTTTACTGTGAGGGTGACAGAGCACTGGGACAGGCTGCCCAGAGAGGTTGTGGAGTCTCCATCTCTGGAGATGTTCAAAACCAGCCTGGACACTTTCCTGTGCAACCTGTTGAAGAGAACCTGCTTCAGCAGGGGGGTTGGACTAGATGATCTCCTGAGGTCCCTTCCAACCCCTACCATTCTGTGGTTCTGTGATTTGCTCCCATCTGCTATGGACAGTCTGCTTTAGAGGACCTTGGAAGGTGGAGTTATCACAAAAGAGGACCTCCTTTCACTGTCTGAAGTGAATAATCCTATGTTTGAATTTTGGAGCACTCAGTTATGAATATCTCATTACACAGTGGGTCTAGGAAAGCAGACAAATAAACCAGAACTGGTTAAGTCCTATTTACTGAAGTGATCTGGGTACTCGGCAGTAAGAATGAAGGATGTCCATCTGGCACCCAGTATGAATCTGCAATGATTGGAGCTGTGATTGGAGTTGATTCTCAGATGACTTCCAGTACACAGCCAATGATGGCTTTCCCATCTTCCCCAACTGCAGCTATGGGGAAGAAGGACAATCTCTTCTCATGCTAGGGAAAACACATTTCTTTTTATGGATTTCTGAGGATTTCACAGACATACTCCAGGGCCACTGACAAACAGGTAAGGAGAGTAAATAACATGGTTATATTAGATGTTAATTCATTTTTTAAAAATAATAATCTTTTCCTTTATGACACACCATCTCCTCTTTGGCTTTTCCCCATCCTAACTGACCTCTGTCTAAATAAATGCTATACTTAACCAATTGGAATTAATGAGCACTTTGACAATCATGTAAAAAACTATTACAAGTTTTTAAATATAAATTGATGCTATATTCCATATTGAAAAGATAAATAATTCAGTTATGGCATCTCTGAAAAAATCAGTACAAAAAAAAAGACAAAAAAAACCCCAAACCCAGAGAGGATGGTGTTTTGATATGAGGAGAAATTTGGAGGAAGGATATTGTACTTCTGAAAACCATGCAAAGGAGATAATGCAATCATACACATACAGAAAAGAGGTTAAGAGAATGCTATTTTTTGCCAGAGATAAGTAGTAGCATTCCCTTAACTTCTGCTCTTTTTTTTCAGTTGTTACTGTTCTGAAGCATTATCGGTACTCACAGCTGCTAGATAAATAATACTGATATTTCAGATGTCTGTTGAGATCTTGTGATATAACAAGTTGTAAAACACACTACAAGAATGCAGGAAATATTAATCCTCATGTTTCAGGTTAACCACTTCCAGGGCTCGAGAAGGTCAAGATGACATTTCCTGCATAGTACATGATTGCTCCCCTGATTAGTACAAAGATTTTCACCTTAAAAAGCTCATGTAAAGCCAGAAAATAGACAAAGGAGTGACAAGATGCTCTCTTGCAGTATGGCAACTTCAGTTTTTCCTTTTGAAAATTAAAAGCAGCAGACTTCTCAGAAATTTAGTTTAGTTTTCTTTTTCAGTTTAAGTGAAAAGGAAAACACTTCTCTTAAAAATTACTTTTACTGTTATCAGTTTATTTTGGTAAGACTCTGAAACTGCCCTGTCTAGTTCAGAACAAATTAATCCAAAGATTTAAAACATTTTTAAAATAAAAAGTTTAAGAAGGCAGTAAAATATTGCAGCTGAAGCAGGAATAAGTTGACAGAAATCTTGTGTGAAATACATTTATACCAGGAAGAAAAAAAAAAAGGAAGAAAAGGAGAGTGTTGGAGATAGTCCTGAAAGAACAAGAATTTACAAAATGTTGCGTATTTTCATGAAGGGAAAGGTGAAATTTAATTCCCATACTGGGGGAAAAAAAAAGAACAAAGCAAACCATGTTGTCAAAAAAGTGTAAAGCTCTGTATTTTTTGTGTGTGAGAGAGAGAAGAGAAAGAAAAAGTAAATAATCACCTGCATATTCAAGAGAGGACAGAATATTTGAGTTCTTTTTACAGAATTCCAAGCAGAATTGTAACCCTGGACTTCAGGAGGGCCAACTTTGGCCTTTTCAAGCAATTGCTAGGGGAAATCCTATGGGAAAGGGTACTTGAAGGTAAAGGGGCCCAAGGTAGTTGGTTAATATTCAGGGACTGCTTCTTCCATGCTCAAGATCAAAGCATCCTGATATGTAGGAAGTCAAGGAAGGGAGCCAGGAGACCTGCTGGGCAAACTTAAGTGGAAGAGGAGAGTTTACAGTTTCTCTGGAGACATTCAAGACCCGCCTGGACGCCTTCATTTAGGTGTTCCTGCCCTGGCAGGGGGATTGGACTAGATGACCTTTCGAGGTCCCTTCCAATCCCTAACATTCTGTGATTCTTTGATTCATTGTATGTGTGTCCTCCATTTAAACACCATGGGCCTTTGTTTGTGAAAACCTGCGCATAACGGTAACTGTCAAACAAGGTGAACCTCAGAGGCTTCGTTCATTAGCATTTCTAACTGACTTAGGAAGCTCAGCTGCAACATCCTGTTCAGAAATGCAAAAATCTTATCTGTATTCTGATGTAATGAACAGACACAGTATGGATGGTGTTTAGAATAAAAATTCAGAGAAGGGTGAGACTGCTTAAAAGCTTGTGTTTTCTGGAGAGCAGGGACTGGTTACAAAAGCATGAGACTATGCAAGGTCTTAAGAAGAAGCTTATGATTCTTCAAGCTTTCAAGAAGAAAGGTTCTTTTATGGATTGGTCACAGTGGTTTCTTTTGACTGAATCAGATGCAACCATTAAGGTTCATGTGCTTTGTTCTCATATTTTTCAGTGTTTTTAACTTTTTCAGATCTTTCAATTACAACATCAGATGCAGTTGAATTTGATCACCATGGATCACATTTGTGATCAGGAAAGTCGGTCTGTATCAGCTGGTCATTCTACCAAATTTTTCGGTATCATCACAGCAGATGCCGTGAGCCACATTCACCCAACTTTATTCTCCCTGAGCAATTTTTCTGCTGAAAATCTTGTTGACTTCAATGGATAAGTGAATTTTATTCTCACTGGCAGGAGACTTGATTGCAATTTTTATTATAGGCACAAATTGTTCCCCAGCTTCTATCCCTTATCATTACTCATCAGCCAAAGATCTTTTTCTGAGAGCATTTTCTATTGCTGGAAATACTAGTCGATGCCTACACTAGGAAGAGTTCCTTGGGAGCACCTGCGTTCTGCTGCAGAACAGATCAGATAGGAAGGAATAACAAGGTGGTGAAAAATGAACAGTTCCTCTAATAGTTGTTTCTTTTTGTAAACAAACCTCATCCCAGCCTTGTTCCAGATGTGCAACCAGTCTTGCAAATAAAGCATCAGTAGGATGCAGGATTGATTGTTTTGAAGTAATTTTCTAAATCTTTTCCAGGAAAGAGAGAAATGTTGGGACATATAGTGTACTGCGGGTTCTTCCTAAAATACAGTGTTCTCTGTTTTGTTTTGTTTTTTTTTTTTTAACATATATTAAGTGAAGGAGGATTCATCACCTTTCTCTGAAAGTCATTTATCTCCCTGTCAAAAAATTTTGAATATTTTTTTATATAATATTTGAAGCTTTGTAACTTTGCTTTTCTATTGTAAATGGATGAAAAGATGCATTAGTAAGAAAGCAGGAGTGGTACCACCAGATTTGGACGAAATTAAACTAAATTTGTGTTGGGTTGGGGGGGAGTATTTTTTCAGTAGTGGGAGAAGAGGCCACCTTGTGGGAATGAAAAGCTCCCCTGGCTCCAAGGTGGAGACCCCCCAGCCCAGCCTGAACCAATGAGCAATAGAGAAGTGTCTCTGCGAATCCATATTTGTGAAGGGAAGGACTGTCCTGAAAAGAAGAAGGTGGTGAGAACCTGGAGGAGAGGCCATTGACCTGAACAAAAGACGAACATCGGCCTAAACAAAAGACAGACAGACACAGATCATTGCTAGAGGAAAAGAAAGACCCACACCCAGTTCTACTGTACGGAATAGGAGAAGACAAAGTCCCCTGCAGCCCGTGGAGATTCAATGACAGAGCAGAGACCCACTTGTAGGCCATGGAGGACTGTACGCTGGAGCAGAGAAGTTCAGTCTGAGGGCAGTTGTTACTGGAATTGGGACCTCGAGAGTCGGTCAACACCAGAGCAGGGGTGAGTCTGCAGCCCATGGATGTCCCCATGCCGGAGCCAGGAGCTGAGCCTGAAGAGGTCCATGACTCCATGGGAAGCTCGCTCTGGGACATCTTGTTCCTGGACTTCCATGCTGGGAAGAGCGGCAATGGTGAACTGACTGAACCCCCATTCCCTGTCCCCTGTGCTGTTGGGGGTGGGGGTAGAGAAATCGGGAGCAAAGTGATTTGAGCCTGGGAAGACGGGAGGGGTGGGGGAAGGTGCTGTGAGATGTGGTTGCTGTGTCTCATTACATTACTGAGATGAAATGGTAACAAATTAAATTGATTTTTCTTCCCCAGGTTGAGTCTGTTTTGCCCATGACCATAACTGGTGCATGAGCCGTCCCTGTCCTTCATTCCTAATCCCGTGCCCTCTTTGTTGTGTCTCCCATTCCAACTCATTGGGTTGGGGGAGTGAATGAAAGACCACATGGTCTCACTCTGGGTCAAACCACCACAAAATTTTATAGCTGAAGTAAAAGATAGAGGACAAAGGTGGTCAAGTTTTCTACTGAATTAAATGGTCCCACGTCACCCCATACACAAGCAGTGAAGCAGATAAGCTATCTGCAAGGCTACAGCTCTATTATATAAAGGTTTCCTTTCCCTCTTGCTATACAAGGCAAATGGAAGAAAATTTATAGTTAGATGGCAAGTGAATTACGAAGGATAACATGAAAGTGAAGAAATAACTCACAAACAAGACTCTTTCTTTCAAACACTTAAGATATTAGAAACACATAATCATATTTCTTTCCCTAAATTTCAATGGTGTCCTGAAGCATTTGCATACTGCAAATCAAGAAACAGCAGTAAGTGGGCTCTCTCTCAAGATTCATCCTCTGACAAAGACAAATGTAAAAGGCACAGCATGATTCAAACAACCCACTCAGGAACCTAAGCCTGACCACAGGCCATAATTTTGCAAATAAAAATCTTTCACAGGCAAGGATCACTTATTCATGAGATAGATGAAGTGAAAACTACATCTTCCTGCTCAGTTTTTGAACTTGCTCCCGTTACCATCTGTAGCCCAAAAATCTGGATCCACAGAGTGCCAAAGGTTTTACCCAGTTGGACAACGAGAGTTCATGGGTGGCTAGTCTGCAGTAAAAGGAGTTTGCCTGTGCGTGCCTTCCAAAATTCAAGTCTTTGTGAACCGTTTGCTCTTCTACGCCCCCTCCAGCCACACAACCGAAGAGTAGGGGAGAGAGAAAAGCAAGACTCCAGGAAGGAGCCTGAGAGAAGCTGCAATTAAATACGCCTGGCCAAGTGCCAGCTCTGAATACCTCTAGATACAATGGGTCCTAAACCTAAATTAGGCCAACTGCCAGGCTTGGGGATGCATGCACAACCATAATCTCCCAAGAACAGACAGAGACAGCAAAGTGCAATTAAGTGTTCTCAGTTCACCAGTCAGTCAGAGCAATCCTCAGGCACAGCAACACTTGCCAAACATTTTCCATGCACAACATGAATAACAAAAAAATAAAGGGTTTTATTTAATCCCTATCACTTTGGAGAATAAGAAAGGGAAATTCTGAGGTGTGGGAAGATAAACATTTAAATGGACGAATGCACAGAGCTAGGAAAAATATATATATATTTTCACAAGAACATATGCCTACACGTGAATGGCACTGATTTACCTTTCAGTAACAAGGGCAGTTGCAAAATGTTGCCAAAGAGGCAACAAATTAAATAAGAAAACTGCACAGCCATATACTTTGGCTACAATTTATGTTTGTTGCATTCTCAGCTTGTACAAAACAGACTCCCAGTAATCCCCTCTTTGACACTACCGCCATGATCCAACTTACTCCCCTGATTTGGCTCAGTTATTTGCCATTTGTCTGTGCAAAAAAATAGTCTGAATATTATTTCTTCCTCAGAATGTGGAAGCAATAATGAAATATATGACAGGAAAAGCAAGCTGGAATTAGGATGCCTTTCAGTTGAAACAAGAAAGAGCTGGAATTTTTACTAAGGCTGCTGGAGTCCAAGTCCTGCCACAGCCTTGTGCTGGGAGCCAACTGCAGGGACTGCCAGTGAGGGAGAAAGCATTAAATCACAGCCAGCACTACTTCGGGTCAAGAGTCGTAACAAAAGAGAGTTTTAGTTATGAATAATGCCACTGTAAAGAAAACAAACCCTGCAAACACGCACATATGCAACAACGAAAAGCAGCCCAGGTAAAAAGGGCCGTGAGGGTGAGGCCAGGCAGGCTGCTGCAGCGCTCACGCTCTCTCACATTAAGCAGAGCCAAGATGCAGTCTCATGCAAGTTCTGAGTATCAGGACTTAGCATCCTCCCCTCCCCTCATCTCACCTCATCCCTCTTTCCACAGCATAAAAAAGGCTGGGATGGGTTGAGAGCGATGGTTGTGGCTTGCCTGGACATCCACAGGAGCCTGCTGTCAGGGAAGCGGCCTGCCAGAGGGTGAGCAGCTCGGCCACCTGCCAGCCGCGCGGACGGGGGAGGCCGCTGGGGATGAAGGATGCAGGTCAGAGCGTAAGCCCTGATGCCGGGAGGTGCAGGCCATGCTTCCTGTGGGTAAAAACTAGGCATGGTTTTAGTAAACTTAATTCCCCTAAAAACTCTGAAGATAGGGATACAAGTACTTCAAACAATCCACAGCTCCCACTTGTTAAACTGAAAAATCCAACCTAACCAGCCAAGCTTTGCAGTAATGACATCAGCTTTGCCCTGGTACTCACTTGTTTCAGTTCTAATAAGTAACTGTCATTTTGCTTTCTGTGTACACAATATTTATGTGGAGACTCATATATAAACCTGAGGATATTGAATCTTACCACCTAGTAGGTGAAAAAGTAATCCATACACAAAATTCCTCAGTTACTGATCACTAAATTTCTAGGAAGTCAGAGACACTAAGAGAAAGAGGAAATACCCAAAGGTTTCTGTGTATCTTTTCTCCTATCCTGCCAAAGAGAGAACCACAAGGTATTCATTGCCTATTTTTTTCTTTTATGATTGACAGGAGTAAGGAAATTCTCCCAAAGGAGCATGTAAATAAATAACACACACAGTGGTTGCCAGTACCCAACCAAATTCACCCTGGCTGTAGTTCTGCTTGGCCCTGTAGCATTCCATCTCCAAAGCAGATAAACCAAATGTATAGCAGAGAATAAATAAAAGAATTAAAAATACCAGTAACCCACTCCAGTAAAGGTTATAATATGTCTTGATATATATTTAAAATCTAAGCTGTTTTTTCAGAAAGGTTATAAGGAAGTTACATGCTGAACTGCTCTGGGATCTTTGGATGGAAAACACTACATATATTCTAAGTCATTGTTAACTACCACAACTTGCATACCATTAATTTGAGCACAGCCAATCCAAAGTATGTGTAAAAGATGTTATAGAAGTATTTTAAATCAGGGCACCGAGCCAGAGAATATTAGAGTATATAAACTGCCTTGCTGTCTCTAGAGGTTTTAATATGACGAATGCTTGAACTCCTGTTAGCCTTATTACAAGAGTTATGATGTAGTAACTGTTCATCTGAGCACAACCAGTAAACCTAAGTCAAATGGGTACTACCCTCCAGTGAAAACTAAACATTGTTTTTTCCGCTTTTTTTATTTGCTTCTTTCTTTCTTAAAAAAAAAAAATCTATTAAAATTTTCATTTCAACACAACAAAGAAGTTAAAAGATCTTGGTTCACCTGCTGATTCAGAAGACTACATCAAAATGGCTTTTTTTTTTTTAATATCATTAGGGAGTTAAGGCATTCTTTTTCTTGTAAATATTTTAGAGAACTAAATATCTGCACAAATTATATTGCTCGCTGAAATAAATTCCATTACTTTAAGGAAAACATGGCTTGCTACAGCAGCCCAAATAAAACCTATGTTATTTATTTTTTCCTTTGAACATTATACCAGCTACATTCTGAAATAAAACTGTGTTAGGGGAGAGAAGAATATATACAGTTTTGTCTGTCAAAGTCAAAGCACAAAGCACAAACATCATTAAACTTTTCAAAACCTTTGTCAGAGGCAGAAGTGTTCTCTCTGAGGGGAAAACCAAAACAAAAAATGAAAAATCACTCCTGTTTAAATTTCTTCTGTGGAGTTTTACCTTTTAAGTCTTTTAAAGGTCCTTCCTAATCCACAGCTATAGAGACATTTTGAATAACAGAGCTCAAGGACTAAATGTTTTGTGGTTTATTCTACATGTGGAATCATTTACTTAACAACCAAATTGCTTGTGATATTAAGAAATCATTGTATGGTTTCTTAGCACTATCTTAGGTGTCAAGAAACATTCTTTTCCCATGGAAAAATACTGCAGCCCATAATATACTCCACTGCTGTGGGTCTTACGAAGTTAGCTGGATTTAAGTGTTATTCCTGAACTTGCATTAGCTGTGCAATACAAATGAACAGGGCAGTCCATGGAAGGAGCTGGCTTTCAGAAAGTTCCAAAGAGCGCCTCTGCCTCTGAACCAGCCACTGCTGTTGGTGGTGTTTCCTAGGGCTGTCTGGGGAGACCAGCGTACTTCCCACTCCGGTACAGCCACACCACTCTGAACTCCATTAGAAATCATCTTTGCTGATTCTGCAGCTCAATAAATCTTACCTAGCTGTCAATTGCTGCCTTATTATTTGTGTCATGTGTAGTGCCTTAATGTGTTCAGTCTGCTCTATCATTGCTCAAGCTCTTCATGTGTGTATATGCGTGTGTGCATATTTAAAATTCAAAAAAGGATCACGAGTGACATTCACTTTCTAAAATTGCAGCGACACAGCTAAACATGGACCGAATATGCACACACAGTAAAAGCTTGCAATTATGTATAAAATATTGTAAAAAGTTAAATCTAACACAGATAAAAATCACTAAGGATTTTAGTGTGAATTTTAACCCAGCAAACTACAGAATTTGCTCCTTTTGAAAACCTTATAAAACAAATACTAGATGAAACAGAAGTGATTTTATAGAATTCACAGAACCTGCTTTACAAGTATAAAGAACATGTACTATTTATCTGCATGTGAAAGTAATTAAAATTCAAAGCATTAACATGAATAGTAAGAATAGCAAGAACTTTAATGGGTCCCTGTGGAGCACAGGCTAAGCGGGTTTGTTTGGCTAAACTCTCTTTCATAAATATAACTGCAGTGGAATTGTGCACACAAGAACAATAAAGCAGCACAACTGCCTGAAAAAGAGAACCAAACAAAGGTGAAGCAAAAATGTATGAATACATTCAAAAGCAGTGTACCAAATACAAATGAGAATTAAAGATGACTGTATCAGCACGTAGTGAGGAAGGCAGCCAAACACATAGCTGTCTCTCAGCCACTACCTTTATCTCCTGCTTCCTACCTGTTTCATGTCACAAAAGCATGGCAAAAGCAATAAAAGTAACTTCTGAAAAAATATCAGATACATACCACAACCTCGTACTGAGACATTAGCACATACGAAGCACTTTTTCCGGATGACAACTGAATAGACAGTCAAAAGACATTTCCCTGCAGTCCACCACTCCTGATGTTGTAAATGAACCTGAGTTGGCTGCTTGTTAGACAACTAGTTTGCATCAAAGCAAGCAGTCCTCCCTCAGAGGAGCATCTTTTAACAACCTCTTAAGTCTTTTAAGCACCAATTTTCCAAATATGCTCCAAGGACACAAAGGAAGTCAGACACTCCAATCCCTGCTTTAACTGAAGGATTTGATTAACCATCCAGAACGCATTACCCTGGGACACATGACAAGCTTACATCTCTCTATCTCCACTGCACGATTTTCAAACTGTTTGTGAAACAGCTCCCTAAGGGCTGTATTACAGTACAGTTTTATAGCACATGGAAATGAGTGACAGTTCACTGTAAAATGTTACACTTTAACCCAAAACACAAGTCCCTGAATCATAAACAACTTGGACATGGACAGAGTAGGGCAGGAAACTTGGAGAAGTTACTGTGAAAGTTGTTCCAGTATCAACCTTTCCTGCTTAATTTCAGAGGTCTGAAAATACCCTTCATTAATCAGGTTAGATCCACAGCTGGCTTTCAGACCATGTATTTTCCAGCACTTCACAGTCTAGTACAATGCACAGCCTTTAACTGGGACTTAGACTTCCATTATGATGTGTGGAAAGTTTTGATAAGTACAAATGGATCTACAAAAAACACAATCTTGGAAAAAGAAATATGGACTAAACTAAGGAGTCGTGTCTGCATGGAAATCATGGTCTTGAGCCTGCTCCTGGAATTTGATGTCTCCAATAGCCACTGCTCAAAAAACACAACCAGAAGAGCAAGTGGTGGCTTTTCAGGTTCATCCTATAGTTAAATGGTTTCACTCTCCTCTTGAGACATTCTGAACTTCTTGTCCTACCTCTAGTTACAGTGTGGGCTGCTTTAATTACTCTTTTTAAAAACTGGGCTTTGAATCTTTGCTTCAACTAATATTTATGTGCATAACATTCAGTCGAGCACAGACTGAAAGGAAAAATAATGGTGACTCTGTATTTTAAAAAATGCATTAAATATTTTAACTTGTCGCAAGTCAAAATATTCAAATCATTTAATCAAGTAATAAATGTGCATGTGTAGATGCAAAGGCACAGTAACAATGTCTCCACCAACAAAACAAAACCCAATAATATTAATTTCAGCTATCCATGGTGAATTGCACTGAGGCAATACTGGAAATCTTCTACTCACACTTTTAAATCACAGCAGGTTCCTGCAGTGTAAGAGCCTTAAGAATAATAAAACAAATGGCTTTCTGATTCGAGATTAGCCTCTAGCTCACATAACCATTATTCTAGCTATAATACAACTCACATCTGGTTAAAAGAGATGCAATGTGCAGAGAGGGTCTGTCCATCATGCAGGTCTGATGCATTAAGTCTTTATTTTTCCTGTTCCTATATATTTTCTGTGCTCTGAGGTTCAACAGTGAATGTGAACGAAGGTCTCGCAGCCTTTTTTTTTTTTTTTTTAGCTTAGAGATCAAGCCTACTGCATGAAACATAGAAAAAAATATCTCTTTTCTAAAACTAACCCATAATGAAGATTATTATTTCTTATGTATTCTATTAAACAGGGATATTCAGTGTTTACAGTAGGGTCATTACTCAACAGATATTTTAGTGAAGTATTTGCCTCAGTCGCACTGCTGACAAAATAAATTAACAGTAGCAATGGCAAGTGGACTTTTTTATAACAAAGATAATTATTTAAAGTGGCAGTAGTGAGTCTCTTGCAGTGGTAGAGAAAGAGAAAATCTGTTTTCTTTACAGTACAGACAAGAAGAACTATAGACACTGTAAGGGCACCCTCAGGTAACAGCCAACACAAAAATAGATATGAATGCCATAAGTTCTGTTTTACAACTAACAGAACTACACTAATCACTACATATGCTCATTTTCTGAACAGGCTCAAGCAGACTTTTTTTAGATAATACAGAGGAGGAATTAATTTAGAAATATGAAAATACTTAATTCCCTGGTTTTCCTTGCATTTAAAAAGAATGCTTATGAGAAATCTCAGGCTGAGTCACATGTGTGCTTTTAAGGCAAACAACAGGGCAAAACGAGGGAGAAGATAAAACTGGATGAAGTCCTGTGCATTGTTTCAGGAAAAGGGTAGAGAGGATACCAGACTGAGAACTGAATGAACAGCACCATCCGCTTCACCTGAAGGTTTACAGTTCGCCTAGCTGTATTAGTGGAAAGAAAAAGTTATTTTAGAGTGCTCAAGACTATCACTCTACCTTCCATGAAATAGAATGAGTTAACTCTAAATTCTAGATAGTCCACAATAGCTGGATGGGAAGTCACAAGAACATTAAAACTTCATTAAAAATTAAACTGTACTGAAACCCAATTAAATATGAGAATCAAATAAGTGAACCTCCCACTAAAATTATTCATAACTTTCTATGTAATAATGACATATTATTCAGTGTTTTATTGGGTTTGTTGCTGGTAGAAGGGGAACTGACACAACTCTACAGATGAGGCTGCACAGAAAGTGGCCTCACTGGGAGAGGGAGTCAATCAGTAGCAAATCTGAGATAATGCCATGTGTAACTTTTTTTTTTTTTGGGGTGGGGGGGGAGGTACAAATGAACATCACAGATTATGAGAATACCTCAGATGGAACATTAGTAAAACATTGAATACAGTTATTCCAAAGCCTTGAACTGAAGGCTAGTCCAGCAGTGCAAGTCATACAAATGAAAACTGGCTGTACAGTCATACACAAAGGATAACAGTAAATGACATAACATCAAGTTGAAGCTTTTATCACATCGCCAACATCCCAGAGACTCATATTAGTCCTATTCTGTTTAACAGCTATATTGATTAATTGGAAGGAATATGCCAAGAATAGAGCAGCATGTTGGTCAAATTCTTAGTCAATAATACATCTCATAGGCACCACTGTAACCGAGAGAAAAGATTCAGGAGGGTTTCAGTATTGTCAGAATAGATTTTTAGCCAGCAAAAATACAAGCTAATTCATCTATGAGAAAAGAAACCAAAACACAGCAGTAAAATAAAAGTAAACATTCAGTGGAGCATTGTGGCCACACAAGATCTGGGAGAAAGCAAAGAAAGGAACAGAGGTGTATGAACTCAGCAGGGGTCGGTTCTGCAGAGGCGTGCTCGCCGCACTCGGCCAGTTTGCTCCCAGGGGCTATCAGCACGGCAGCTCTCAGATGTTCACCTGGAGATCTGAGTGATGATATCAAACCTCCAAGGGAAGGCATCCTGTCCTCCTTCCTACACAGCAAATGCACCTGGGGCTGTGTGCCCTCCTGGCCTCCAGCCGTCTATAATGAACTTATCAGCTGTCTTACCACACATCTCTCTGGTGGATCATTGTCTCAGGTGTATCCTGTCCCCTAGCAAATATTTTGTGGCTGGAGGCCTGCAGCCAATACAAACCATCACCTCCAAGGAGCGAGAGTTGAGTGTCAGAGGGAGAAGGAACTCAGATGATGTTGCTCAACAACTGCTTTGTGCAAAACATCCGCAAGTGTTCTGCTTGATTTGTTGTGCGAGTGGCTGAAGAACATCGCTCAGCAGAACATCTCAGCACTGGATCTCTTCTCAAAAAAAGGAAGGAGGGGGAGAAGAAAGGCATTCAGACTGAGAAGATAACATGAGGATCACTCCTACATATAATTCAGCCTGAGGAGACCCGAAGCTGTTGGCAGCAAATGCTTTCAATGATGAACATCAAGATGTGCAAACCTGGTTAAGAGAAGGAAAGTGAAAATTGGCCAAAATAGCTTAAGCAAACAGGAAAGTAAGTAATTGTTTTGAATGGCTCAAGCAGGTATGACTTTTTAAAGTAATAAATTCATTTTAAAAGGAGTACAATCTCACAGATCAAGCAATTAACTACACATTTTTAAATAAATTAACATTTTTACCTTTAAAACATTATTACTGAAAGCACATATGGTGAAATATTTCACAAACCTTATGGCTTCCCTGAAAGCATTATGGCATTTCATAGAGAAGAGAAAGCTAGAAGAAAAGAGATATTTCCTATCTTTCAACAGGAACATTTTGGGGCTTGTTTTTTACTTGCCTAGTTATGTGCTTTCTTTTTGCTTGTTTCATTATTAAAAAGAAACTCATTTACTGAGCTCTGAAGCCCAGCTGTGAATCTCAGCTTACTTGTGGTCCACAGGCAGTCCTGGGCCTATGGCTAGAAACTCCAGCCCACATGGCACCTTACCCTGGCTTCACAGGGAGCACATCAACACATGCCAACCCAGAACAATCTCGCTGCTGAGGCCCAGCAGTGGGCTGCTGCTGAGAATAAAATAACCACTTGCAGGCTAAATGAACAATACAACATCCAGCTACCTAGTCATCCCATCCTCCAAACTATGATGAAGGAAGCTTATCCAAACCACGTTCACAGCAAGGTCTTTGCTAGCCCAAAGAACTCTGGTATAGATATTATTTTGGTGCCTATTCAAAGCAGCATGGTGTAAGTAAGCAGCCTGAGTGCACTGGTGATCTTCCCCTTCCACTCCAAACTCAAAGACACATGATCTTTGATAGCATGATCAGTATAAACCTCCTCCTGGTTCCCAGGCATACCTTAATAAATTTCCAGTTGAACGCTGATGACATGATTGGGGTAGAAAGAAAACAAATTCATCTTGTGTTAGTATCCCAACAATACACAAATGTGCTAGATTGTGAAAAATAAAACTATTTATCGACCCTTTATTGTACACATGCTAGTGTTTTCTGCACTGGCTTTGCAACCAATTGGTCCTATGGTTATCCCACACTTTTGTCAATAAAACCTTCACATTCACACCACAATGGATTGCATTTCTAGAACAATATACAGTGCAATTGATATCGTATCATGTGTGAATAGTTGTATCTATAAATATATCAACAAGAACATTAGAGAATTATGCTTCCTAATAAGATATTTTTTCTCAAAGCAATCCTTTCATGTTATTACCTTTTACAGATGTAGTGTAAGTTGTTTGCTTTGTCATTCAAGAAACTGCTGCTTCAATATTTTGGAATGCATTGTCAACACTAACGGCTGAAGAGACCGATATTGATAGCACACTCCAAAACCAGCATAACTTGATTAATGGCCTCTATTGCAATGAGGAGTCACACTGCAGTGCTATGGATTTACCTTCCTATGAATGTAAAGAAAGTGAGAAGAATGAGAGGAGGACAGCTGTGTGTATAAAAGGCCAAATCACAGACTTCCAAGCAGTGCTATTTATTTCACAAATTAAAGAGGGTTTTTGTTGGGTTTTTGTTGTTTTTATCTAGCCCTGGAACTGATGGAGTCATAAATTTAATAGTCAACAAACCTTATGGAAACATGGCATTAAATCTTAAATTAGCATGTACTAAATGAGAACTTTATCATGGAATTCAGTGCCAAAGATATTTGCATTATTTATCCAACATCACACATATCTTTGCAGACAAAGCTAAAAACACTGCAAGAAAATTCTAATTTCTTTCAATTTTAGAATAAGGAGTTATAAAATGTTAATTAGATACTCTGAGAAATGAGAAGTACTTTAACATTTTGGATATATTGAAGTAATCCAGAAGTAAAGACATCTAACTTACGTCACCTAAATATATTTCTCTCTTGAATGTTAGAAGCATCCACTAAAGAACAAACATTAATTCTAGAATCCTCACTAAATGAAGCAATTTCAATATTTTTTTAAAGCAAGCCAGCCATGACAATTGAGGAAAACAGCACATCTACATTAAGTTTATGAGCTTAAGAAGAGACACATCTATTCCTCATGGCTCAATTCAGTAACCATTCTGAAAGGCTGCCTTTGCTTTTATCCAAGGCTCACTGTGTCTTTTGTGTTTTCTCTGTCATCCTTCTCAATGGCAGAGTTGGATCACAGAGTTACAGAATGATTTAACAGCTAGTATTTCAGGAGCAACCAATAACAAAACCACTTGCCTCTCAACATCTTTGAAAGGCAGAATTGCAGAAGACCTCATCCCACATCTCCCCATCACTGATGCGCTTACTGAGGAGGCACCTGTGACCCAACAGTCCACACCATTTCAGTTCCTCGAGTGGACAGAAACACACACTGAACAATGCAATAGAAGAACTAGCTTCAGCTAAAACCAGTCCCCCTGTCTGAATTGTATCATTTTAAAGGCACACACTGGCAATAAAATTCAGGGCTTATAGTGTATTGGCTTAGGGGCTAATCAGCCTTGCACATTATTTACAAGATACAAGAGATACTACACTGGTGTAACTTGTATTAGTAGAGTGGCCAGGACGGTGCTCAGTTTGGACTACCAATATACTTAAAAGAAAGGCAACAAAAATACTACACAGTTTATAAACATAAACTGTAAAAAAGTTTAAAGGGATGTGTTACTTGGTCAAAGACAGCCGTGGAGAGCAGTAGGAGAGAAATGAGACATAGCAGTCTTCCAGCATATAAAGATCACCATAAAGGTGACAGTGATAAATATTCACCATGTCTGCTTGTAATAGAACTAGAAATCATCAGTTTATCTTGCAGTAAAGAAGATTTAGCTTGGCTACCAGGAGAATCTTTCTTCCCATAAGGATACTGAATCACTGAAATAAGACATGGAGAAAGCTGTGGAATCTATTTCACAGGTTTAGAAGAAAAGTATAGATTAAAATTTCCATGAGATAGAACAATGATTAAGATCTACATTTGCATATTCAAAGCTTATATTTATTTTTATAGTATCTCCTGTGGGTCAAGAGTTGTTGCATCTCAATATCTGTGTAAATTTTAAAACCTAATGAGCATTTATATTGATTAAAACAGCAGAAACAATTTAAATACAGAGAAGTCAAACCCACTTGCATACCTTGAGCTAGAACCCTTATGCTAACACATGCAGCAATTCCCCTCTGTTTGAAGTAGCTGACTTTTGTATTTTAAAGTGGATATTCACCTTCTTTAAAAACTAAAGTCTTCCCCCTTTGGAGACCTTTGCCTTAACTCTAGTTCTTACCCATTTCCATATTTAGTTACCTATTTGATGGCCTTTTAAAAATTATTCTCAATGTTACGTAACTTCCCCACCATCACCACAGACCACATATTTCTTAAACAATGTGTGCAGTCTCCAAAGCTTCTAGAACCTTATTAGCAGAAAACACTATGGTCATAGAGGTCTATCACCTAGCAAGGGAAACTAGAAAGAAAGCAGGTTGTTACATAAGGAAAAAAGTGAAAGCATTTCCAGAGGATCAGAGAGGAAAAGAAAACATGAAAGGGGAGGGAGGTGGCAATGAGTGAAGATAGAATCATTATAAGATTTCTCAACCAGTTTCTATTGTATGCTAATTCTTTCTAGAAAATATATGCAAAATTATTACGGTGCTCTTGGTTTGTACCAATGGAATTTCACCAATAATTTTTTTTAAAATCAGCATAGTCCCAGCTATTGTACTTGTATTGGCCAGTTTACTGTTTTTTATTGTACGGGTGTGGCCCCTAGATGCACCAAATACTCCATGGCATGAAAAGTTTCTTGTTCCAAAAACTTGTGATTTCAGTATAAGGCAAGAGACAACAGCTGGCTATAACACATGGGCAAGGCAACGTGCAGCGTCACGGCGGGGATTGAGTCAGGCAAGGTCAACCCTCGCTCTTCACTACTTGTTTCACTTGGGGAAGTGGGGCAGGGGGGCAAAGAAATTTTAGCAGTAAGCTTGTCAAAAATATAATTTCAGTTCTTGTAACAAACTGAAGGGCAAGATCAGATCCCTAGATTTGAGACCACTACACTCGTGCCTGTGCGTTTTTATATGCATCTTAAAAACAACCTTTTTTACAGTCAGAAGGGAAAAGGACTTAATCATTTTCTGCTTAGGGAGTATGTGCACATGAAGATCTCATGCATGTATTTGGAATTATTTCTTCCGTTTTGCCATTCAGTTATTCTGAAAACCTGTTCACACAATTCTTTATCTCCTACATCAGTTAAAATCAAAAGGCTCAGGGAAAGTTTGCAGTTCAGCAACAGAAGTGTGTAACTTTAAGACCCTTGAGAAAAAGGGCAAATACTCACATTGCTGATGTGCAACAAGATGACAGTTTTCTAAACTTGTTTTCAAAACCAGAGGGAGAGATCTTTCCCTCTGCAGTATTTAAAGCAGGCAGTACACAGCTATGTACCACAGGTTTTGAAGGGTACAACTGCACATGAAAGGCTAACCTTTGAGCCTCTACCCTACCTAGAAACAAGACCCAAGGGACCAGCTAGCTGCAGCACACCTGCAGGAACAGTACACCTGGATCTCTTCCACAGCCACAGAACAGGGGCCAATTCCCAATACAGAAACTCCCAGATTTTTCTGAAATTCACAGAGGTAAAATCACTCATCTTTAATTTCTCCTCTACTTCTTGAACACCAAATATATGGATAAAACATGGATGCTCTCCAAGAAGCAGACATAGACTAAAAATTCATGTACTTACAGCAAATTTGAGTTCTAGTTTGCAACACAAGGTGGAAAACTCAACATATGCTATACATAGCTGAATGTGAGACATAAAAAAATAGATTAATGAGCAGAGAAAACAACAGTGTCGAAGAGCCATTTTTGTAACTCTCTGGGCATACAACATGCGTGTAGGTGAGACTTCCACTGATCAAGTAGAAGCTGCCTGCTGGGGACTTCACAAATAAACAAAAACTGTAATTCCTTCCTTGCTAACTGAACCTTCACCAAAGCAGGCAGTGCAACATCTCCATCTCAAGTTAGCTTCTACTTCACTTTTAACATGGAGAGAAACATTTTAATAACACAGGAGTTGGTCTAACTTTATCAGATAAGCTCTAACCAACAACTGTTTCCCAAACACATTCACTAAGCCTTCTAAATTGAGCTAATACTGCCATTGAGTTAATATGACTTTGTACATGTGTAGACAACTTCTCTTCTAAAAGAAACTGGGTACAGGTCAGAAATGAGAGAACAATGAATATAGGAACACAGGTATGCTAAGTATCTTTGAGAGGCAGGGTAGAAAATATAGATCTGGCATTTATACTCAGCCAGATTATGGGATAAGACTGTAAAAAAGGCTGTGACAGTCATTGTCATAGTCAAATTTCCAGTAAGGAAAAAAGAAGATATTTTATCTGCTTTACCTATTGCTTCTCTCTTTGGAGAATTGCACGCACAGAATAGGTTCTCTTTCCTTGTACATGGGTGCTCCAGAGGTTGCAGTTGCAGTCATGCCAGTTGCGGTTGAAAACAAAATTCCATCAGTCCAGGCAAAAAAAAAAAAAAAAAAAGGGTACCCTTTAACAACCCTTTAAGGTTGTTCTTTAATACGGAAGAATGTCAGCTGTCTCCTTTTACATTCTCAGCAAATCTGTATCACTTTTACTCACCATCAGAATATAGAATAATCCAGGGCCTCCTATAAACAGATACCTCCACACAAGACTTTTTTTTGAAACTACTGAATGCAATTGTATTAGTTTTAAAATCGCATTAATATACTTGCAAATAAAATATACTTGTACAAAGCCATAAGAAAGAATCTGGTTGCTAGTCAGAAAATTGTGATGCCACTAGGAAAACTAAAAATAAAACGTGATTCTCTTCAATATGAATGCTTCACTAGTATTTCCAGATGGTTACTTAGCTAATTCTAGTATTTTATTGAATAGTAAATTCCATCCCCCCAAAAATGATCTTTCCAATTCAACAATAAAAACGTAAATTAGCTTTTCTTTTTGCCCTCCTCTAAAGAAAAGAAACAACAACAACAAAAAAAACAAAAGCAAAAACAAACTAACAAAAACAAACAAAAAAACAAACCCAACCAACCAACCCACAAAACCCACAGAAACTGTAGAGATCATGGTTTTGGCCAACCATGTATATTCCTCAGAACTTTGTCATGGTAAGAAACTCTTATTCTGCAAGAAACCCAAAAAGACTTCCTGTAAGCAGACATTTCTTTTAAAGCTCTTGGTTCTTCCATTGAAAGGGAAAAGGCTGGTGTGAACTGCATTCAGCACCTCCTCAACAGTCTCCTCATCAAGATACGACTGGATGGTTAAGAGCATTGCAGCACTGGGAATGGAGTGTGTTGGAACATGTCCTCATATTGCAAAACTGCAGACAGAAGCCACTGAAAACACTAGAAGGAAAGATACCCACCATAAATATTTCCTTTGATTCAGTTTAAGATTTCTAAGCTCTTAAAATTCCCACTCCTCCTTAGCTTCCTACTGATGAGCTAAACTAGTCACACACCCTATTTGCTCATATTCCGCATGCTTTCTAGTAGCCCTTCACTTCAGCTGTACGTGCAACACTTACCAGCAAGAAGGCAATTGCACACTACTATTTTTTTTTGGCACGACAATTCAGGATATAGAGACATTTATCATCTAAATGAGTTCAGAACATACTTTTTACTACTGTTCAGTGCAAGAATAGCTGTAGGCTTCCCTAACTAGTACCTCAGAAGGAAGGAGACTCATAAAAGTTGGAAGCTATTTTTTTTTCTTTATATTTCTGAAGAAATTTTGCCATCCTAGGGCTCTGTGCACCTGTCCCATAAATTAATGCACAAAGATAAATAACTGCCTGTAGGCATTTGCCTCAGCCCACTTGTTCTCAGCAACTTCAGGGAGGGGGAAAAAAATAGGTTTTGTGGCAAGCCCAGAAGTTAACAAACCTACATTCTTGTAGTGCAAAGGAGGAGAGGTGAGATCTAAAGCTGAAGACTCCCAAATGAGAATGCCCTGCAGCAGAATCCCTTCTTCATACTGAAGGAAATCTAGCTGAGCAGCTCTGCTGTTTCCAGTGGGAAAGAAAAAAAATAAAAAAAAAATAAAGAAAAAAAGGGGGTGGGGCAACATTCCAGGAAATCAGACTCAATCTATTTACAGATCAGTAACTTAAAACCACATTTATTACAATGTTCTAAGTAAAATACTGGATGTAAAACGGTGGTCAAAATCCAAAGGGAGCCATGAGACACTGCCCCTCAGTTTATGAGACGTGCACACAGTCTTGGAGAAAAACAGAAGCATCCAGTTCCTCCCAATACTTTGAATACTAGGATTGGACATAGATGTCTGCAGGGTCTTTTAGGGTGTTTCTGGTGTCAAATTGTTTGCTCATTTCCCCACTGGCTCAGAGCTCAGCTTTGACAATCACGTTGTATGTGCACCAGTTCAACTTCTTTCTGGAGGGGGCAGCGGGGAAATATCAAATTTCCTTCAAAGAGAAGCTATTGCCATGACTGAGAGGAGAATTTGTTCCACAATGCACTTACTCTGCCATGGACAGTCTTTCAAATGATTCCAGCAGGAATTCCAGGCTACTTCCACGTCTTCATTGAATGAGCAGGGCATTTACTGCACTGTGTCACTATCATGCTACAAAAACACACCTCTGACAGAGAACAGTTCAGTGCTCGCACTTTTCCTAGAAACTACCTTTTTGGAAATGAAGAGAGAAAACAAAATAATACTTGATAGCACCATGTACAAGCCCAAGGAGAAGAGAGATTGATTTCTTCTTCCCCAGAAGTATGTCAAGTCAGATAAATCTGGCCAGCTATGAGATGTAAAGATAACTTTCAATTGCAATTGTGGTGGTAGTACCACTCAAAACTAATTTATATTTTTTAAAAAAACCACCAACAACAAAAGACTCTCAGGGCAGCATGCTTCATGAACAAGGATGCTGAGGAACAACTGAACATTGGTATGTATGTCCCCACTATTGAGCTGTACCGAGTTTTGTTAAAGGCCGCATGCTAATCCATGACCCTCTTCATGCGGGGCCAAACCTCCACATCAGACATAAAGGACCGGATGTCCCGAACTGCAAGAACACTGGCCTTTAAGGCTAGAGAGAAGGGTCTAGGGAAGACCTCTTATCTCTTCCCCCCTTTATGCTACCAGCAGAAGACCTGAAAGCTCCATACATACAAACATCTAGCACAGAAATGAAGGCCAGTTGAGGGAAGCATCTTCATCTGACTGATACACCAAGAACTCGTAATATTTATCCTTCACCATTTCTAAATGGTCTCCTAGTTGCTCTTTCCAGCTCTCTTTCATTAAAAGCAGGTTAGGATACAGAGAAGGATGACCTCAATATCTGCCTCCCAGTGATCAGAATCTCCAGACATGGGCAAGTACCACATTGCCCCAGGTCCTGCACACCCAAAATGGCAAATGAATGCACACAGGCAAGTGTAGACAAAAGGGGACAAAAGAGTACTGACAGACTTCCATAGACTTTATGGGGGACCCAGTATGTTTTACAGGAAGCAAGTATTACAATCATGTTATAAATTGTAAGTTTTGACTTTAAGACTAATAAAGTCAAAAAGAAAATCTAAGGGAAGAAAGAATAAAGAATGCAGTCATCTGTGAAGAGGTAAACAAACTTTTAAACTCTAACACA
Organism: Caprimulgus europaeus; assembly: GCA_907165065.1. The sequence continues at coordinate 29,819,320 of OU015532.1, forward strand.
GTTATATAAGGGACATAAAATCAGGCTAATTTGCCTAACCACAGACAGCAAAATTAAACCAAGGTTAAGCTAGACCACTCACAGATGGGATATCAAAATTAGATACACCTGTTTACATTCAGTTTTCAACATTTAACATCTGAATTGTAAACAATGTTTATCTTAGCAGGTTAGGCACCTGCTGTATGTTAGAACCCCTACATCAACATGTACTTCTCGACTAAGTTAAAAAAGTGTATGTGTATATACACACTTATTTCATTAATGAACCGTGGACTTTTTTTTTTTTTTTTGCTACATTCTGTGTTTAATAATTTAAGTGTTTTAAGAGGCAGCTGTTCAAAGTACATTATTTTTTTGAGGCAGGTTTCTCGATCTCTTCTTCTTTCCCAACTTGCAGGGGGTCATTATGACCAAGTAAGTACAGTCACTACAGAATCTCAGGTCAGGACTGAAAAAAACCATTTACTGCACTGTAGGCATTCAGTGAAATTATTTAATTCTCCATATTTTCTAAATCATACCAAATAAAAAACAGTAATGGACAAATTATTATTAATGTAATCAGGTATATTAAACCCTATGCTGTAATATAAAAGCACCAGAATGTTAACTAGGCATCAGTGACACTCAATTCAGCAACAAAAATACCAGGTCTAAACACATATGTGTTGTATTTTATAAGGGCGATGAGAAACACATGGGCAACAGCCGTAACACGCACCATCTACACACGTGGGAAAGAATGTGTCAATAAGAGAAGGAAGGAAGTGTTCGCTTTCACTAGCCATGATGACAGATTAAATTCATCCCTTCTGATTCCATGGAAACTATGAATTAGTTGAGGGATCGAATTTGACACAAGAGAACACCGACGTTACACTCTGGTTCTCTAGGACAGCAGAAACTTGTGTTCTGCTGCAGAGCCTGAACACTGCATTATGCTCCAGATTCCACAGAGACCTTCTTTCGATACAGCCATCTAAAAAGCTGAGACTTGTACACTGAGTAAAGTAGAGGTAAAATGAATTCTATTTGAGATTAAAATGCTCCAGTATCTTAAAGTGTTAAGATATGTAATAAAACCTGAACAGCATTCAGATTTGAAGGCCGTCAGGAAGTTTTTGCAGTTATTTCTGCATCAGGCATATGACTCAAGATGACCTGAAGAAACAAAGTATAGATGTTTCATGCACAAGAACTAAAGCAATACTATTATCAGAGTTGGATCTATCCCATATAGTTAGCAGAATTATGACCAATAATGTACAACTGAAAATTTAAAGCTGACCTCAAAACCCACAGTTTTTACTTCAGGTTTAAAAATTCCGTAGGAATAATAATTTTAAGAGACTCAACTCCTTTAGCATGGTAGAAATCTGAAAACCTGATTTCCAAAATCACAGCCTTTCTTGCTGAGCAGCTCAATCAGGTGAAAAATGTAAGAGATCACATGAGCCCAGAATTTCACAGGCACTGCACAATTAAACAGAACATCTCACACTGTCACTTTGGAGGGCTGTCCCCTACCTAGTGTATGCACGTATCCATCTTGGGGGGTGCATGACCTACAGAAGAGTCTTCACTGTGAGAATCGCTTCCAAAATTCAGCAGTTCAAAAGATGTAGCAAATGCAAGAAGAGAGACACCCACCCCACCCCAAGAAAGCCTTAAACACTTGGTGCACTCAGCTTAGCAAGATTTGCTGCTAAATTTCATCTCTGTGTATGTGAAAGATAGGGTACTTCTGCCTTTAAAAATTTAGTAGGCAACTAAACTGAACATTATACACAGTAAGCATCTTAGTATTTTATTTGTTGCATCTTTTACACAGAATAAGCTTCACTGATATTTAATTCACTGCAGTATTCTGCTGATGTAGCAACAAAAGATTACATTATAAACAAAGAACAAATTTTTTACTTTAATTTTTTTATATATATATTTGTAGTTTTTTCAGTTGACAAACAGCATCACAATTACTAAAAAAACCCTGAAATAAGCATGTAAGCTAAGGCCAATTTTTCTTCATCTCCAATTGATAGTTTTTTCTATATTTATCATAAATATTGGAGGGCTAACTCCAGCCACTGAAAATAAACATATCTATAATTTCCTAGCAATCAGGATTCAAATAATGGAGAAAACATACGACAAAGTTTCTTTTCACTTAAGTTGACACCTGCAATCTATTTACACTATATATGTTAAAATTCCACAGGATCATGGAGGATAAGGAATTTTGAAATAACCTGTTAAGCATTACTTAAAATGGCACTTTTGTAACTCAGGTCTGGTATTTTAAAATTGCTAAAACATTGAATGACAATACACTGCAGTATGTCTATATCAGTATTACATAAAAAAGACAAACTACTCCATAAAGTGTCACTGAGATGCTCAACCAAAAATAATACACATTTGTATCTTTATCAAGATAGATATTACTGTAAAAATGCTCACATTAAAAAATATAGTTATTATTGTTTGGATTTCTGTTATAACCTAGAAGGAACTACAGGAGTCAAAGTATGAGGAATTCATATATAATGACATGCTTCCTCATTTTATAGCACTAATAAAAATAATAATAGAGAAAGCTCTATTATAAATCTTTAATAATGATGGTATAATTTCCTAGTATCTTTTAAAAATTTTACTATGTGGGTGTATGTGCATGCAAGTCTGTGCACATGTGTTTGTGTACAGAAACACACAAACACACAAAGTGTATATATGTTACACATACACACATATACACATATCCATATTCCTGCATACAATGCTTCTATAATGCACACAGTAGGCAGGGAGTCTTCCATGTGACAATCGAGTGCCACATGTCATGCTTTCTTATTATCTCTCTTTTATCTTTTATCCAGTAGATGTAGTAACACTTTCATATTTGCCAAATACAAGTGATAAGACTTTTAAAAATCATGAAGTGATTTAGCCATAACATCATACACAAGAAATAAATGATACTGCAAATACTTCTGATCACAAGTTCAACATGGAAGTTCATAATGAAACAGAATGTAAATTATTCTAAAAATTAGTATTCAAAGATTAGTTAAATTTTATGGCAAACAACTTGCAATTTGTAGAAAGTTTAAAATGTAATTCACATTACAAAGACTGGAGATACTTTATAGATAGAACTTTTAAATATGGATATGACTGGCATTTATTTTTAAGCTTACTTCTATTAGAAATAGACTTGTTTCCTGTACAGGTGATCCTTTGTCTATACCATATACAGTAGAAAAATAAATTCTTTAGCAACCTAGAAATAGTTTATAAAACTCTTGAAGTTTCATTTTCTTTGCTAAACATGCCAAGATTAGACTGACAACTATAAATAAAAGCTATATAGACAACAGGTAAAGTAGAACAAGTTAAGAATACTACAATTTACAGGACAGACTTTATTGTACTATTAATTCCTGTGTGCTTTGCAATAGCAATAGGGTTGACTTTTCTTTTTTGTTTATGTTTTCTTAGAAAAGATAATTACTTGCAAGAATATAACACAATATCAAGATAATTTATAATATACATGTACTTCAAACAGCAGCCAGGTTTATGGTATCATAGTAATCTAGAATGATAATCCAAGTCATAATTAGAAGTACAATACCTAGGACATAAGTGGGAAAGGCAATTTTTATTTTGGGAAAATGGAGCAAATCAAACTCTTAAAAGCCTTAATTCTCAAAATCATCTATTTACTATAATACATACAAGACGATCTTAAATCTTGTTATAAGTGAAGATTACAACAGTGACCATCATAAAGCTTTTTCTTTTTTTTAAGCTACACAAAACATTCTAGCAGTTGAATGAGCCAAAACTGTTTTCTTCTTTGCAGACCTAAAAAGGTATCTTTTGAGCATGAAATAAAAAAAGCTGCTATGAAAAGTCTCACAGGTAGTGTTTATCTATGGTCTCCCCTTTGCTACAATTTGTAACCTTCTAATTTTTTTACTACTAACAAAATATTTAACCAAAAGATTTGTTTAAATTAAGCAGCATTCTTTTACAGCAAAATTGGTACCAATGTAAAAGGAAAATAAATGAAAAAAAGAGATAATTTAAAAATACGGTGCAAAACAAAACAAACAAAAAAAATCAGTCATTTGAATTTTTAGTACAACATACCACAGGAAAAAAATAAGAATACAAGTTTATGTGATTTTATATATAAACACTCCAAAGAGGTTAATTGTCAGTACCCAAAGTATTTATTGCTATGTATTAGCAATGCATTTTTTTATATCTTTAAAGGGTCACATAAAAATAGATTTAAAGAATAGATTAATTGAAGTCCTAGATTAAAACATTGTTTGGTTTAGAGAATTTTACTACAACAAAATTCATGTTTATGTATGAAAAGTTATATAACCTTATATGAAAATGTCATGAACTATTTTCTAAACACTACATGTATTCCCAAGTGGGAAAAATTAAAATATCTAAAATATATTAGATTAAAGTTTACAAGACCATCAATGATCTTTTAAACATGCAGCTGTTTACAGAATTAACAGTTTTACAAAATGTTTAGTTCAGTAATGGAACATAAAGAAATAAGTAGGCAACATCAAAAATTTTGTACAATATATGAAACTCACTTTTACAACAAGCATGTCCTTGGTATTGTGCTGTAAGAAAGAATAAGCAAGTTCACCCACCCTTAACAAACTGTCCACAGGTTTACTTACAAGTAAAGATGGATGGTGAGGGATTGTAAAATTCTTAACAGTGCACGTTGCATTCTTCCATAAACCATCCTAAGCATACCATCACATAAGTAGCCAGGAGATTACAAAATAAACTATAGCTGGGCTTTAGTTGTTTACACAGAATGCTTGAATGTGAATAAAATTGCCAAAAATAGCATGTTAAATAACAAAAACAGCCATAAAGCAGGCTGTAAGCATTGAATGTTTCATAAATGTAATTTTTTAAATCATTAAATTTCTATAGAAAAATTTTATTCACAATATATTGTGACAAACCGTCACAGGAATGATATAGTGATTGCAATAAGGTATCATGCAGCAGCAGCTTTGTACTTTATAGCTATTCTTGCTTTTAAAAATTAAACCTCTCCAGTCATGCTTATCACATAGTTTTTATCTGCAGTGTGTACAAATGAGGAACACAGTACGGGATATAACAAAAAGATGTCCAATCAGCTGGATGGGAATTGTTTTTCATAAATATGAAGTACATTACTGTATCCTGAAACATGCATGTCTATAGCTTGTCTTTACTGTCCAGTGCCAGGCTGCCTGCAATCATCTTCTCTTTATATAATACCAAGAGGGTCTGCTGGTAATTGTGACTGTATCAGCTGAGGCTGCAGGGGTGGTGGTAGCTGAAGAGGGACCATTGGTTCCACCATCTGCACTGCGTTGGAAGGCGGAGGCTGACACGCCACGGGGTTAGGTGCTTCTACGATCTCCCCGTTGTAAAAGAAAAATTGACACTGCTGAATGAAGGTCTCTATAACCGACTGGTGGATTTTGGTGGTAGAAAGAAACTCTCTGTTTTCAAAATCAGGTCTCATCAAAGTAGGCCAGAAACAAATCGATAAGTTATCAGCAGTCATAAAGTTGGTTTTATATTGCTGACTAACCCTGAAATGAGAACAACACGCACAGAATGAATTAAAACTGTTATGCAACCACAAATACTTTCATAGCTCTCTAACTGCAAGCACCATTATTAAACAATCTCAAGATTTTTGTTACTTTCCTCCAGCTATTCATTAAAACAATTGTTCTTGGTTTTTTAAGCAATTATGCAAATAAAAAATTAGAAACACTTACTTTTCCAGGTTCAAATAGCTAACAAATATAAATCTGATTAACCTTTTAAACAAGACAAAGTCAACATTCCACCAACATTTTCAAGTGATAACAATAAACTAACTTTAAATTTCAAAACCAGCTACAGGACTTCATAAAATTAAAATTTCGTCTATTAAAATATCTAGAAGAAAAATGATAGAAACAGCTTCTTACTGTAGGACAGTCAGATATTAACTAACATCTGTGGCACTCAAGGAAAAAGGCATCACATTAGACAACATGTTAAAAATAAACACAAAACCTAAAATGTCAAGTGTTGATTAAAGCACATCTCTACAGATATTTTCACGCTAGCCAGCAGCAGAATTTGGCCAAGTTGTAAAGAATATCATCAATGGAAATTTCACTAATATCGGCACACATTAATTTTGTTTTATTTTTCAATGTATAATGCAAAGGTTTCTAACTGAGTTTCTCTTCTTGGAAGCTTCCTGCTTTTAAGGTTCTTCACTTATGATCTAAATTAATTACTACAGTACTATTACAAACAAAAAAACCAACCAAACAAAAAAAGGCACCACAAAAACCCATCCTGTTACCAAATTTAGCATCTGCAATTAAATGCACCCTCAGAAAAAACACACGATTTTTCACAGTAACAGGCTAGAAAGAGCCAAGACATTTTGTTTTCAAAAAGTACTCCGCATTCTAAAGTAACATGACAATTTTTTATCCAGAAGCAATTAGTGAGAGATACATGAAAAAACGTGGGTTAAGAAATGTGACAAACACCTAAGATATTAATTCTGCTGGGAACATGTAATTCCTATATTACAGTAGACAGCACAAAGGTAACTGAGCTACAGTTATCCCACAGAAACAGACAGACAATAAAACTTCAGCAGCTTGTCAGTTACAATTTTGATAATTAACAAGAGCAGACTGCAAGAATTTCTGACAGCTGGCTGTAGTCCATAGACTCAAAAGCTGTGAAAACCACAGTAAACACTAGAATTAATGCTGTAAGAAAATATTTTCACTCATTTACAATGAATGTATAATGGTAACTATAATGGGTAGACTTCCATTTTAGCATGTGCATTACTTACTCCAGATAGTGTGAGGGTACACAAACATTGCCTTTCAATCTGTTTTCAGTAAGTTTGGTCCAAAGGACATTTGGATACTATTTCTGAGTGACAGTAATATTCATGATCTCTTTTCAAAAATAATTCTATTTTAACTTCATTTAAGGATTAAAGAACCCAAAAATATAAATGTAAGCTTACATTTCACTTAACATTTTTATTTAAGTTTTCTACCTATACTGAATTCTTCTGTGTATACATCCCTCCCAGACGACAGTCTAGAGATAGAACAATGAGTGAGATTTACCTATAATTAAATAAAATTTAAGTGTAAGATACTGTGATAGGACAATGGATCTGTCAGAGTTTTGAATCAGAACTGCTTGCACCTTTTTCCTAAAACAAGTACAATGAAAAACACCAAAAGGGATTTCAAACTCTAATGGTGTTTCATTAGAGAACAAACTACAAGTTATAAACTGGGGAAAAAATAGCATCTACATAATAAAACTGAAATAAAAACCAAATAATTTATTTTGCAGACTGCTTTTTTCCTATCATTTTTTGCTCTGAATTTAAAAATCTTTCAAGGGGCTTCTTCAGTTGCATAGGCTAAAACATATACTCTCCAAGATCCTTAAGCACCTCTAAGATTTGATTGTTTTGTCTTCTCATGCACCTTTTTTCTCCCTTTGTCATTAGTTCACCGCTTGCTGTCTCTCTCATATTGTTTCTTTAATCTGACCTAGTTGCAGACTGCTGCTGCTGTGGACAACAAGATGAAGTTTCATTCTTCCCCTCTTCCTTCTCCCTCTCCACCAACTTTCTGGCATCAGATCACAGGGTGGCCACAAGCTGTCTGAGATCCGCCAGTGTATTCTATCGAGAATTCATTTCCCCCATTTCTGTTTTCCTTTAGAACATGCTGCAGCTGCATAATCATTGGATCCAATACATGAGGCGGTAGGAACCTACGGCTAGAAGTGAGAAAAGGAGAAAAGCGCCAAAACTCTTTCCCAGTTGCAGCTCACAACTAGATAAAATGTAACAGTCAACTTTATTCTCTCCTGCAGTTAAACTCTACCTCTGTCCTTTCTCAGGGTAAACAAAAACCTCCCAACCTGTATGCCATCTCCTACTAACCTTTCCCAAACTGCTTCAGAATCTTTTTGTAAGCACTTAGCAAATATCTATTCACCTTCTTTTATGTTCACTCAAAATGAAAAGTGAAGAGTCTGTTCCTCTTGATCCTGCCACCTTCCTCCACAGCAAACTCCTCAGGAACTTCAGGCTGGAAGCCTGCACTATGATCAGACTCTAAAAGCTGTACACCTATGCTTTCCCAGCCTTCAGAAGCATATTATGCCATATTAGCCCTTATGTATAAAGGGAGTCATTATCAAAGAACAAACATAAAACACAACCAATATCAAAAAAGCCAATGTCAATCCAACACTTTCCTGTTTCAATTCCATCTTTAAAATTCACTTCTGCTTACAGTTAATCAACCATGATTAGACAGTTTGTATGCTCTGAAAGGTGCTTATCACACTAAAGAAAAATTCATCTCGCTGTTGCTATTTATTATATTCTCATGGTTATTGGCCTCTTGTATTTCAATAGCAAACTCATTTGGATAATACTTGCATTTTTTGTTACAATAACCAAGTCTGTGGTTGTGCCTGTGGACACATCAAAATAATATCAATCACCACCCACTATTAACTATACAATACCACAGTTCTTACTCTCATGACATATGATGTAAAAACAAAGCATTTAAAACATCATCTTGTGATGAGGAGACAACTCTTCCATTGTGTACAAGAGTGGTTTAGCTCATTTAATGAACAATTCATTTGATGAACAACATTTCCATTTTAATTATATACGCGGAGTAATTTACCACAAATTAATCTCCTAAAAATAAATACAGACTGCAAAGAATTTAGTTATAAGTTTTCTTTAAGACCCTGTATTCTCCTATATCTACCTCTCTCTCTCTATATATATGCAATTGCTTACGCTCGAGCAGTTTTGTTGAATGGAACACAACTACCTGGCACTGCAAACGAGACACAAAAGTGACAGCTGTTCTTACTGACAGAAAGAGTATTTTGTTACTAGGGACTCACAAAAATATATCAGTCATCACTAACAGAAAGAGTGAACTGAAGAGCAGAGGCCAGTGTACAGCACTTACGTTCTCCAGCAAGTTCTGTGATTAATCTATTTCATTTCTCTGTAGATATGCACGCATTAGAACCTATTCAGGACTTATTAAAATTATATTTAGCAATTTTACTTGCAGCAATCCAGGTACCTGACACAGTACATTCACCTGTGCTACGCAAACAGGTGACCAGCTGAAGGCTTTTGACAGTTCCGAGACTGCCACTCTTCCACGACAATTTCTTTCAGGTCCCTTAAGAACTATTAAACCATTTCAGGTAACTAATAGCTGTGTCAAGGTTTAGATGTTTTGTTTTACTTCAGATACACTCAAGTACATCTTGCAATTCTGTAACATGTAAATGCACAACATAATTATATCCATTGATACCATTTTATCTATTTTAGGGCTGAATTAGTATTTGGCAAGACTGCAACAGAAAAATTGGACAACTTTATAGTAGCAATGGTGCCAGATATTTGTTTGTCAAGAAAATCTGAGAACACAATATACAAACCTTTTCTAATCAACCTTTAACTCCTAGTCTCATTTTCCACATTTATACTAACAGATGAGCAATGCAGCATGAAATTTTCAATTCTAGTAGTCAATTCATTGTTACTAACACAATCTGTTTTGAAAATTTTAGTAGAAAAATACTAAACCTGTTTAGATGCGTTATTACATATTTGAAGACATCATAGTTCACTGGGTGGAATTTCTTCACGATTTCTTTTAACTCATGTAGCCGTTCCGTCTTATCCATGATTTCTACAGAAATAAGTGACATTTTCTGACACATCTAGAAAGACATACTGAATAAAGTGCTGCTAAGTCTTTTTCTAGTATAATGGTACAGATAAGACACACACAGAGAAATACCAAGTGAGAAAATATTTGCTAACATTCCTATCTGCATATACTACTGCAGAGTAACTTTTTAATTGTAGGTTTAACTATGTAGACACAAAAATATTTTTCTATATTTAAGTAGAGTTATTTATCTGTGTTTAACAGCAAAAGAAACACTTGAGTAGCTCACTGTTGACTTGCAGAATAACTAACAATGTGACAGGGTCATTTCTTTTTACATTCTCCTCTGCTGGCAAAATATTATGACTTAGATGTATCTATAAGATTTACTCAGACTGAAGTTTCATAAAGATTTGGGGGAAGGAAGGCATTTAAATGAACTTAGAATATCTTAAGCTTATCAGTTACTCAAGTAATTTAAAAAAAAAAAAAAAAAAGAATGAGCCTGGTGCAGCTATTTTAAATATACAGTTTAAAGGAGAACAGGGATTTTCACAGGCCCAAAGGACATTATTTGTGTTTCAAAGAGGAAATAAGCAACATGTAAGAAAGAACTATGGAATAAAATAACTTTTTTTAAAAAAAAACAACTAATGCTGCTGCTAAAACATTTGTGAAAAATACCACTTAATTACTGTAGAACCATACATTCTTCAGAGTATACTTCTATTCCATGATGATTCATATCATCAAAAGGAATACAAGCTCACTGCTATTACTTGACTGGATTGCTAAAAAGAAATTTGAAGTACCCTAGTATCATAGAAATAATGTTAAATATTTTCCAATATATTGCAAATATAAATTTAAGGCAGTAATACATGGCATTTTAAAATAGCAAGTCCACTTGCATTCTAAGCTATTGCATGTTTTGACTGAAACTTAACTGATACAGTTTTAAGAACAAATAAAACCTGACTAAATACATTAAACAAGCAATTTGCCTGAAAAGTACAGCAGAAAAACCACAAATAGGTATCTACAGATACCGTTCAAAAATACAAATTTTCGAATGGACTACATATGAATTAAGTCCAGGCCCAAGCGTTAGGTTTACACAAGTACTTTCATGTTTTGAACAAAAAAAACATTAAGAATGCTGTATGTCACAGTGGTATCTGCAAAAACGCGTAGCAGTCTTTTTCGGAAACAGTTTGCTGCCAATACAAGAGAGAGACTTTAAAAAATGGGAACAATTTAATCATTTCACTTGGAAGTGTCTGAAAAATGTTTGCAGGGCAAACAAAATTAAGCAGTTCAAAAAGATTTTGAAAAAAAAAATCTAAAAGAGAATTACTATAATATTCTATAGATATGCCTGATTTCTAAAGCCTACTTTAAATGCAATACTTTATGAATTCAAGGGTTTTTCTTCCCTTGTTAACAACTGCAATACAGTTCCAAGAGCTTTCATCATATGCAGCACTAATGCAGAATGGAAAAAATACAATTTCTCCAATTAAACTTTCTAGGAGAAGGAGAAATAATAAGGCTCAACTTATTTAGAAAAAATAGCATATTATGTTTATTTCATCATATATTTCTGTTAATTTAAAAGATTATTAAAAACGTACATGTGTAAGCAATTTAAAAAATATTTCAGTGCAACTAATCCTTCCAACTTACAATGAAGTAAAAATTGCAGTAAGGGAGATCAATATAACACAATTAGATCAAGACACGATTGCTTATTACTTACTTGATGTTTCTAACAACTCTTGATGCAAAGAGTAAGGAATTAATGGATCTGGCAGATCTGCAAAAAAAGCTTTAAGAGCCCCAGCCACTGCATTTACTGTCACTCCCATAGACTCTAGACTGATATTATGATCTGTAAAACAAAATTAAACAGCAGTGTAAGTGAAACCTCCAGCTATCATTCCTTATAGTATTCTATGAAAAGAATAATTTATTCAAAACTTTGAAAACAAAAATGTTGCCAAATGTGTTAAAAAGATGGGTGAAAAGGTGAACCTGTGGATAAGCAGCCATCACGTTGATGCACATGAAATCAAATATAAGAAAATCTGACAGTATAAGAAAACAGTAAAGATTAGAAAAATAAAGTTGTCTAGTTCTCCATGCAGACTTCAATGCTTTTCTATTTGCCATTGACTGGCTTCTTAATCAGTTTTGCCCAATAGTAAGTTTTAAATTCTATTTCCAAATTTTTTTTTAAAAAAACTGGTACAGAGCACATCAATTCGCAGAATTAATGTGATTGTGTTCATGTGATCACATGATGCCTTTTAAAAAAGGACAACAAAACTGTGATTGCACATGTCCATATAATCTACTGCTAGATTTCCAAATAACAGAAGCTTTATGTTTTATAGCTAGAGATTTTTAAAATTGAAATTCATAATAATAAAGTCATGCCACATAATTTTTAAAACAAAGTGGAAGCACTGTAAGCTGCAGAACTGCAAGTATTTAAAAACTGAAATTTGAAAATGCCAAGTTTACTTTTAAAAAGTCTACCCCATTGAAACTCTGGAACATTCTTGAACAAGGTGAGTGAAGAAAATCTAGCATTATACTCAGATTATCTGAAAAAGCACAGCGAGGCATAAAAAACGAGTACATTTTTCCTTATCATCTAGGAGAAGTTTTACTGATTTTCACAGGCTCAACTTCATGATTAATATCCAAGATTAAGAAATGTTTTCATTTTGAAATATCAACTGAGATCATAAATTAAATGAGAAAACAAAAGGAAAAAAAAAATAATGCTGACCCTCTCTTTTAACACATCAAAGTAAACAGCATAATCTACCCATCATATTACAGTACATTCCAGCCTGAGAAAGGTTGTGTTAGGAATTTATTATCAAGCTTTAATTGTTAATTCATATTATTCAAGAGAGTTTTCAATAAAACAAGTATAAAGAAATACTACATTTGGGGGGGGGATCAAAGGGGGAAGTGAATGCCTTAATGCCTAGGACTGATGAACTATTAACAGGAGCAGTGAGCATTTAAACTCTTTTAAACTCTAGAATACCACCTAGAAAATATTTTAACAGCACTTAAAGCCAGCTATAACAAGATTCTATCCCATCTCTGGTTTACACACAGCTTCACTGGTAATAACGTGGACTACACCAACACAACCTACCAGAACATTAAGTGCTCACTGTTACAGAAGTCAGTTTGAAAGTGCAACCCTCTTATATTGCACTATAATAAATCCATGGAAAATTCAAGATCTGTTTTGGCTTTAAATAATAAAACCTTTCATTACCTTGATCAAACTGCTTCTGAATGTTGTCTTGATCCGTTTTATTCCCACTAACACGGTACAGGCCTTCAGTACATAATCCTTAGAAGGGGAGGAAAAAAAAATTCAAAACCAAGTTTATACACTATTGAGCAAAACAGAGTCAGTCATAATTACTAATTCAGAAACCAAAAGTAGGAATACAAATCCAAAGAGCCTAAAAAGTAACATGTTAATAACTATATCGAGGTAGGACTACCAAAACACAAAATACCAGATGATGTAGGATAACGAGAAGCTGACTGCAGGCATTTGTGGAGTAATTTACTCAAAATTATTCTCTTCCTGATCTCTACTACATTGTTATTTGCTTTTTTCTTTTTTTTTTTTTTTTTTTTTAAATCATCAATTCTGGGGTTTGGTACTCACAGAATTTACATTTTTAAAAACTGTTGTAACAATTTGGGCTTAACAACTTACTACGGCAAGCAATAACACACTAATAAAATACTCTGCAGAAAAATCAAACACTTGTAATCAATTCCTGATATTTTAATTTCATAGTGTAACACACTCCTGTGTGAGTGCAAATTATCACATCATTGACAAGTCTTTCTTTAAGGGGTGTGGGAAGAGGGAAAAAGGAGACTGGTATGAGGAAGTAGAGGTTCTCCAGGTTTAAAAAAATACACCTTTATTATGCACAAACACACTTGCTCACTCCACTCCAGTGACTATGCTTCCTATCACATTGCTCTTTTTTGCCCACAGCTGCTCACTGAAATAAAATGTCCATCCTGCTAATCACGTTGTTACCCAAGATCTTTTTCTTTGTTAATTTAAAACCCATTATGGAACACAAGCAGTTTATAGTTCCATAATTCTCCAAGTTACCTTTATGTGTGAAAAATCATCTATATGCTAGATTTCCATAACAGTACATGGCTCTATTTAAAAATTCACAGCTTTTAGAGCTTTATGAACTCTCTTTGCTTTTTACCATCACAGCCCAGTAACTGAATGCATTTTAGATTATGTGATCAACACGTAACTCCTCTGTCACAGCATAGCCACCAAGTGTGCCTTTTAAGTCACCAAGAAACACTAGGAATGCTATTACAACGCTCAAAGTACACAAAGCACTTAACTGTTTCATACTGCTGGGAAATTTATACCAATTAATTTGATATCAGCTCTTCTAACTTAATTCTTCCTTCTTAATGCCTTGACAATTCACATGTCTCTTTATTGGCTGCATCAAGGCTACTTTAGTAAGCTTTTCTTCAATAAATTTTTATACCTACTATTTAGCTTTCCAAATCCATAACCAAGAGTTTTCTCTTGTAAATATATACCTAGACAGTCCTTTCAAAAAAAAACTGAGCCTGATTCACTGACATCCTCAAAAGGCACCAGGATGCCACTAATTTGGTGGCAGAGGGTAAAAGTGGTTTCAGTGATTCAATGGTTCCCACAGCTAGAAGGGTGGTTTCAAACCTGTCTTCAAAAGAATGCCCTGAATGTGCTACACACTATCAGAGACAGGAACACTTTGCATTCCTCTTTCAGAACTTGTAAATAAATAAATACAAAAAAATCACTGGTAGATAAGAACAAGCTAGGACTGAGAATCTCTTTGTTTAATATGGGAGAATTCTCAGCTGGAGATCCTACAGCTCCAGGGTATTCTGTGTTTTCTCCAACTACTATTCAATTTCCTTCTGCAAAAAAGGAACTGAATGTGCTGCAACAGCATTTTCTGACAAGTCCTATCTAGTCACTGTTTAGTAGGAGTGTTTAAACCTTGAATACTTGAACTGGGCTGCTCTGGAGACAGAGATGCTCTATTGCAGTATCTGAGCTTTTCTTTTTCCCCTCCTCGATTTCATCATGTAGCAGGTATCTCTTTGTTCAGACCAGGACAGCTCTGGGAAACATAGAAAGACAACTCGCAGTACTTCACAAAATTTTTAGGTTAAACAAGGAGATCCCTACTGAATTTAGGCATCTTCCAAAAATAACCAAGTGCTGCAAGTCTGGAGTAAGCTAACTAAAATTTGTCTTTTAAATTCCTCAAGCAAAAATATTTTTTCTTGCTTGTATATTCTAGAAAGTAGCACTTCATGGAACAGTTGGCCAACTGTCATTATGCTGTTTCTCTAAGGCACAGAAGGAGACAAGTTTAATCTGTTTGTGTGCATACACACAGCTAGAAGTCTGAAAGTATAATTTTTAAGCAGTGCTTCAGTTCTCTCTGTTGTTTTTTATTATCCAAACAGGATAATAAATGCAATGCTTGTTACATCAAGATCTTCATCAAGCATAAGACACTCTAGTTCACCAGTTTTAGCTTTTAAACCTCTTGCGTATCGATAATGTACATCCATATCGAGAGACAGAGCCCGCAACATCTTATTTTTTCTTGACAGCTTTTTAGAAATTCAGTTCCTTCATCTGCAAGCCTGTTGATTTTTTCATCATTCTTCTCTATGTTCTTATCCTGCTCCCCTTTTGGTCCAGCTGTAATTTTCAAGATATCGCTACTCAACACAATGGCTGCTGTAATATTGTATCAGAATTACCCGATTCATTTGCTTTTCTGTCCTGCTAGCTTTACTACACCTTCAGGTTTAAAGAACTGGATCCTTCTTATTTTATGTCACAATAGCCTATATTTACTTCAAGATAGAGATAATTTAATTTGTCTAGACTATTCCTTTCTCAAAGTACTTCCTAGTGCATAATAAATTTTCTTCTTGTGCCTTTTTTTGTGCTGCCAGTTGTGATCAGGTTCCATCCCATCTAACTAGAACTTCACATGGAGTTCAAAGCATTTCAAAGAAAATGAGCAAGCTGGATCTGCACCTATATGCATACTTAGTTTGTATGACACTTCCATTCTTGGTCACCTACATATTTCACAACTCTTGGTTCCTCCACAGAACATAACAACTTTATCACAAGGGCAAACCAAAGTCCACCTGCTACAATATCCAGTTTCCACACCACTACGTAGTATGTGCTTGGGGAGAGAGGTAGGAAGAGAGGTAGGAAAAAAAACCAACAAACAAAACAAAATAACAAAAAACCCCCAAGAACCAACAAAACAAACACAAACAACAAACCAACAAATGCAGCTATTTTTCTTTGGTATATGCTCCCAGCTTCCTGCAGATAGTAGCTTACGTAGGCTTTTGCATAAGGTGTTGTAAGAGCCACTTGGGGATTTATCCTCCGCCGATTTGTCCAAACCCTTTTAAGTCATTTACTTGTGGTTTTTACAACAACCCATATCAAATGCAGTTTTGCAATTAGGAATGTACACCATGAACCATGTACACCATGAGTTCGCGTCAGTACCAGAAGTTTTCATGATTTTTTTTTCTTTATTAACAAGAAGCAGTAACTTCTCTATTCTTTCCCAGCACCATTTCTTAAAAATAAAATGTATCATTTGCCTTCCTCAGAAATTTTCTAAGTTAATTCAGTCCCTCTTTATCCAAGAGTTGCTATTATGTCACACGCAGTATCTTTTCCAATTCCTTTCTGATCTAAGACAGACTGACCTGAATTGTAAGCAGTATTCAAGCTCTGCGCATACCTCAGCACTACATAATAACATTATTTTTTCCACATATCATTCACTCTCATAATTCTTTTAATTCTTTTTGCTTGCTTTATAGCAAGTACTGAGAGATGAAGTTCAGACAGCTTTCTGTGATGATTTTAAAGCCTTTCCCTAAGTGACAACAGCTATACTAATACTTAGGCTGCTGAGAAGTCACACAGTACCTGCCAACTTGACATCTGCAGCCAGGTTCCACTACCACTGTGCTGTCTACATTTCTGACTACATGCCACCTAGTCACAGCAACTCTGTCTCTCCCCAGCTTAATTCCTTCCCCAACAGTGACTAATCAAACTTTTCAGGAATCATTCTCCCCTAAAATAGCTGAGACTATCATTCCCACGCTTATCTTTGCAAATTTTGTCTTCTATATCATTCTATAACTTTATTCCACAGATTGACCTGATGTACCTCTTCTCAACCCCGATGCTACTCAGACCACACAAGACTAAAGGAACTGCCACCTTACTGATCCAGAACAGTAATTTCTACATATACCTAGAATATATGTAATTACAGAGCAGAGAACCCAAATTCTTTTCAAGTCAGAGTCTAGCACTAAATTTGCTTACATAAAATACATTTAAAATTCTAAATTTAAAGTGCTCTTATCTGTGCATATCAACACTGCCATTTAAAGATCCCTGACATTCAATTCACACAACGAAAACTAGAACCAAAAATGTGTCTTACTGCTTTTTGCAATAAATTTACAGAATATTTAAATGTTCAATAATAAGTAAGCTGTGTAAGAAAATAAGCAGTACTTTTAGAAAGAGTCAAAAAAGAGGAAGCTCTTATCAAACACTGAATTAACATTTCTATAATGTACATTAACCAACTATTAAACAAGCCCTCAGTCATTTTATGAAGTGTCAGTCGATCACATATTTCATGGTCTGTTCATTTCAAAAAAGGAATAAAAGACTTCAATTACTAAGACATGGCAAACGTGCCTAGGAAAAGGTAAGTGCATTCTTTATTTCATTAAAAACAGGTGACATCTGAAGATACTCTAATTTTCCAGGCATATTAGGTTTTTGGTCACTTTGGGCCTGCAGAAAGCTAGGGGAGTAAGAGGAGCAGCATAAGCACTCTAAGTACTCCGCAAAAGATACTGACACCTTGGTCCTGTCTGCATTGTTTAGGAATTCTTTACATAATTCCCATGATGTTTCCTTTGAAGAGATACCTTATTAGCAATACAGCTCAAGTGCACAACATGTGTTTATGAATATTTCAAAACATATTTGTTTACAGTTTTGAGTGATTCTCAGACACTAATAAATAAATGTGTGTACTGCTCTGCTCCTCCATCCGTCTGGTAGTCAGTCTTCCATTAGGAGAAACAACTGATGCCTGTTTTCCCCTCCTCTTGAGTCTGGACAGGGTTTCTTCCCTGTTGATTAATTCCAAAGTTGCAAAACACAAACCAGTGTACAGTTTCCTGACTGCTGAAACCTATTCTATGCCAATTTCAAAGTGATCTCAGAAGGGACCCTCAGGAGGTCATCTAGTCCAACCTCCTGCTCAAAGAAGGGAAAACATTGAATTCAGATTTGGGTTGCTTACCTAAACCTGATTTTTAATATCTCCAAGGACAAGGCACCTACAATCGCTTTGGACAACATGAAGCATTGCTTAAATAATCCTCAAAGTAAGTGCTTTTCCTTTCTTTCTAGTTGGAACCCCATATTTAATGAACAGTGTCTCTAACCCTCCTGCCATGTATTTCCGTACTTTAGCCTGGCTACACCTTCTCAGTAACCTCCTCATAGGTATAGGAAGACACTTTTGTGTACCCCCTCAGCCTTTCTCACCAAGCTGAACAAACCCAGAAGTCAGTAGCTCCAGCCCCCAACCAACATCAACAACATCTGTCAACATCTTTCTTGTAGTATTTCAGATGAGTCTAACAAGTGCAGAGTAAAAACAATTAATCACTTCTGCTGCTGTAGTGCCCATCCTTCTGTCAGGACAGTCCCATACAGAAGGCACCATTAGCAGGATGCACTACTGCCTCATGCCTCATCTATTCGCCACCACAACTCCCAGACTGTTTCCAGCAACTCTGTTATCCAGCCGGTCAAGTCCCCAGTATGTACCACTGTAAGGGTTTAGTCCTTGCAGTTCTGGCTGCAGGACTTTTGCATTTGTCCTCGCTGAATTCTGTCAGGTTCCTGTTGTCCCGTTCCTCCAGCTTGTCTACACTGCCCTGAACAGAAGCCCTGGCCTTGAATGTATTAATCACACCACCCACTCCAGGACCACTCACAAACTTGATGGGGGTAGAAAAAGTATGGTAGGGCTATTTAACTCTATGGTTACTGTATCTATTCAGAATCAAGAGTAACAGAACCATGGCCTATGCACTTTTGCTGAATATAAAACTGTATGGGCAGTTGAGTCAATTTAACTGATGACTATGACTGAAAAAGATGGTCTAATTCCCTGTCTCATCAATCACTGTTTCTGTCCTTCCCTTGCTCCTAGCTGCATAGTCCTGCTCCCTGCCTTGCACTTGTTTTGACACATATTTGACCCTTAACTTACCAGCTATAACACTGTAACACCAGGACCTTGTCCAGTTTTGCTGATGTAGCTTTCCAAGACAGTGAGCTCCACTAACTCAGAGGCAGCTGACAAGCTCCAAGTGACAAGTATCAGAAGCCTACAGCCAGAGAGGATGCTACTGGCTGTCACACTGCTTCTCACAAAGGTGCCCTCGGAACGCCAGGTCTCATAGGCCAGGCTGAGGGGACGGCCACTCCTGTCCTCTTCTGTTCCCTCTGTCAAACAGATCAGACTCCTAAAAGCCTCTAGCTCTCCCAAGCCCTTTGAATAAAAGGGGAGATAATCCACCTTGAATTTCTGGATTTTGCAGCCACTATGAATGTATTTCAATGATTTACCAGCCTTTTTACCTTAACAGGTGCTGCTGACTAATTTTCCTTGCCAAGAGCAACTTTGCATTATCTGTACTTTCAATGCCAAAATCTGGCCTCATAGCAGATTCAGTGTAAAAGACCTGGGTATAACTTAGGTAAGGCGGAAATTCACAGAAAGCAATATTTTTTTACTTGAATTACCTCTGAAATTGTAAATTTGACAGCATTACAAAAAGGTACAAATATCAAAAGCAGTAATTATTGTACATATATCGAGTACATAATTTTTAATTTCACCTATAGCTCCCCACAGAGACCATGTGAGACATTAAATGAGATGTGGCTTCATCAAATTCATTCTTCCTTCTTTACTCCATTCCGTGTCTCACATAACTAAATTATTAAAATACATATTATTGTAATAGGCTTCTCTTCTCTCAATTGTTTCATGTAGAATTAGCACTATGTTAATGCTATCAGTTTCTTATGAGGTACAGAATCTAAAATTTCTAATCTTGTCAATAAAGCATGTGGATATCAATATTTCACAAAAAAAATATTTTAAAATATTTGAAAACACAAAGAAAAACATATTAAAGTACTAATGTTATTATTAGAGTTGAATAGAGTCTACAGCTAAATTTATTGAATGGGAAAACTGTGTAGTATTCATAATATTAATTTGAGGCCTCCTTCATTGCTAAACAGAATGAAATGTAATTTACACCAAACTTTTCACCAATGTATAATGATGCATACAAAAAGTAAATCCAAAACACCAATTTAAAAATACTTAAATATTTTAAAAAATCCTCATACGCTAATACTATCAGTTAGCATCAGTAATTTTTGCCTAAATCATTGTAAGTTTGGGAAAGTTAAAAATAATCAACAGTACATGTTGAACAGTACACAAACAGTACTTTAAATTGGTGACATACAACAGCATTAAAATGTTACTAACAAAACACCTGAGCTACAAACTTGATATAAACATGCAAAGTTTTTACACTTAAAAATTAGACATGCAATAGATATTTTTACATAGTATTGCAATATGAAATTCAAATCATACCAACATTTTGTTAAAGTTAAACATTAAATTAGCCTTCAGAAATATGCATTTCTCTCTCTCAAATCAAATTGTCAGAGCATCAGAATATCCTCCTTATGCTCTACATGACAATTCTTAGAGCAGAGAATTCATGCTATTAATACTGTTAAACTGTTTAGCGTCAAAAAATATTCCAATTCTGCTGCTTACATTTAAGAAAAAAAAAAAAAAAGTCTTGTACTAAAAAAAAGTAATGATCTACATCAGATAGATTTTTTTTTTTTAAATTAGCAGTTCATTTTTTTCTAGCACATCTTAACATAGCACTATTACTTCTATACAAAATCAGCCACTACAATTTTCTTAAAAATCAAGAGTTCAAAAAACTGAACTCTAGTTTCTCTGCTAAATATATTTCCATAAATCTGGTTTGCAGAAAACCAATGCACTTAAAAAGTTCATTTCAAGTGATGTAACAAAATGACTTTCTGTTCAGTCCATCAGGAAAAAGCAATAAAATACCCAAGAACTGTATCATAAAAATTGTCTTTTGGAAGCCCATGACTGAAAATAACTACCAATGTCAAAAAGTCAATTTAAGTGGCCACCCTCAAGAGCAAGTTACACGGTAATTTGCAAAGAATATAAAAGAGGTAAAAGCATACAAACATCAGCAGCTTATACATTATGCTATGCCACTGATGATACAGAAGTGTTTATATAGTTTGTAAAAGGTTACAGATAAGATCACAGTATCTTTACTAGAAAATAAGTTTTCCTGAAAATTTTATACATTTATACCATGATGTTTAGTGGAAAACTTGATAATTCATCATTATCAAGTTACTTACCTGAAAAACAAAATTTCTTTTGATCATCTTGTTCAATGAACCAACAAGAAAGAGCTCTGACAACCAACCAAAAGATTACTCTGCTGCTATAATTGCAATGAATTAAAAAAGGAAAGGCCTGGATAGAGAAAAGGTTTTCCTACAAGCATGGCCAATGTGTATACACACAAGCAAAGTTTGTTTACAACAATTAGCTAAGCTCTCCTCATTGCTTATCCAGAATAGACAGTGTTACTAAATTTAAGATAATTTTACATGGTATTGTACAATTTTTATTTTATTTTTTAATCAATAGGTTCCAACAAGACAAAGTATTATGTGCTATTACTATTTGTACTGTTAGTATCAGCAAGAGTACACACTGATGCTGAAATGAAGGTTCTGATATTTACTGCTTATTAGGTTCAGATTTTCTCAAGTATTAACCACTTCACTCCCTCAGTTTACTTCAAATACTACCAAAAAGATCCCAAAGGGATTCAAGCCCCAGACTGTCTTTCAAAAACAGAAATCAGTTGACTCCATAAAGCTAAACTAGTTTAGAATAAAACTTCTTCTTGGAAAATACCAAGCTAAACAGAAATACACAGAAAACACCTACATCTGTAGGCCCTGACTTATGATCCCTTATCTCTACTAAATCTCCCTTTACCTTGACAGGATCCATATGGCTCCTTCAAAAGTAAAACCTGTTGATTTATAAAAGGCTAGAACTTTTCAGCCCCTGGATTCACTTTAATTTTTCCCAATTGTCCCTTTTCTACTGATGAACAGTTTTTTGGTTTTGGGTTGGTTTGTTGTTTTTTTTTTGGTGAGTATATTCCAGAACAGTATAGCAAAACAAAAATCTGATGGTATTTTCTGCATGCACTCAGTTCTTTAAGGTTTATGGTGGAGTACAAATCTTCAAAGACACTTTCTGATATTACCTTCTCATCTGAGCATCCAAAACAAAGAAGAGAAAACTGTTTTTCACATTGCATACCTTCTAGCCTCAGTCACAATTCAGATGAGTGGGTACAAAGCACCATCACGTATAATTTCATGAGGCAGAGATAGGGAACATTAAATTTGAGATTAGCCCTTCAATTTGACATCAATCATATCTTTGCAAAAAACCCACAATTCAGCCACAATGCAAATTACATGTGGTAATACAAAAGGAAGGAGATTAACTCCATGAAAGTACCTTAAAAGGAAAAGCTAAATGAGTATGTCCTCTGGAAGAGAAAGACACTGATTAGCCTCATTCAAGAAGAGTCGGGGAAAGACTGCACTTCTTGATTAAAGGGACAATGATAACAAACACCAGTACTCAGCTCAGTCAGTACTGATAGTAGGCTGACTTGCTGAGAGACAGCTGACGTCCTGGAGGACCCCCCAGGGCCAAGCAGCTGATACAGGAGCTTTATCAAATGGGAATGGTACCGTTCTGGACTGCAACCTGAAGCCAATAGATCCTGACTTGCCTTCTGCAGACTTATCTCCAAAACTGCACTTGTGGAATTTTCTCTCAGTCAGTCAGTGAGGCAAGTCTATGTCAGCACAGGATTTGAGGGCAATGCAAGTGAACAGGCTCCTCTCTCAAAGGCAACAAACACATTCTATTAGAACACTGCTTGAAACTCAAACACCTACAGAATATTAGCCCAATATAAAAATTAATACACACCAAAACTAAAACTCCCACAGTCAAGCAGGGAAGTTGAAAAGAACAACCAAAGCTACTTACACAGAATCCAGACCAAGAGAAAGAAAACTGTAAGACAGATAATTTGTTCTGTCTTTACCGAGTGTTTAACAGAAACGGAAGGATAACTACCGTCTTCACAGTCACAAATAAAGCATGCAATGGCACAATGCTTGCCCAGCTTACACGTGTGGCGAGAATTTAAATTCTCCAGCTTTCAGCAGCTGCACAGCAGCACCCCAGCATGAACTAACATATACTCAACCAGCTAAAGGAGAAGCAGTACCTCCTGAGTCACGAGTTTTGAGGAGCCCCTCACATTTTGAGCATAGCAACAGCTTAACTAAACACCTTATTCTCCAAAGACATGGCGTAAGAGGAGAATAAAAGTGTCTTCTGGGTGCTTGCATTATTTGATGACTATGAGGAAAAAAAAAGACAACAAATCATGTTCCCACACTATTATCATTCTCTCTGTCACTCCACAAGCTGGTGAAAATCCTTTGGGAGAAATGCTAGACTTTCTTTCAAAAGTATACCACAAAGTCAACAGATATCAGACATCACTTTTAAGCAAATAAAATTTTCTTTAGATCTGGATCTATAATTTTGTTGTTTGAAAATATTCTTACAAAGTTAAACATGCTCAGATTTTAAGATACTACTTCAGGATTCTACAAACTCTTCAAGAAGTCTTCTGGTCTTCATTATTGGTGAATGTCTATTTTAAGTAGCTATACATAGTAGCAGTATGTAGCCATTTTTAAAGAACATAAATTCAGACAGTGACTCATCCATAAGATTATGTTGGTTTGTTTTGGTTTTTGTTTGGTTTGTTGTTTTTTTCTTCTTTTGCTAAGTACAATAGAAAACACAAAATATATATTAAACCACTCTATTACCCCCTGCCTGCTTCCTTCTCAGTTTTTTCCTGAGTGAGGTAGGGAAAGCAAAAGCAAGAGAGAAGAAAATGCAGCTCTTACCTTTACGCAAGGAATCAATAGGAGGTGAAGGTTAACGATAGATTTATACCAACATCTCTGACTCCCAAAAGATCATTGCCTGAGCTTTCACCTAATTTTTTTGATTGCAAAAACAGCTCTTAGGCTTACCACCTGTAGTAGTTCTTCTGGAAACACTACTCTTGCAGATGGCTGTAAGATTTTTAGTTTAAGAAAGAAAATCCTTCAGTTTTACTCTTGCTAAAACTGTCACTGTCATCTTACAGCCAAAATTGTATCATTTTACAGCCAAAATTATATCACAGAACTAAGAATATGTTGAAAAAAGGTACTCTTTTACTTTATGCTAAATAATATGGAACTGCAGACACCCATCAAAAGACAGTCCTGCTCATGTTTCAGCTCCAGTCAGTCAGTTTCACACTCCTATTTGCTTCAAATATAGCAATACAGCATTTATGCAACCTCAGAGCAAGCAAGATCTACACACTAATCGAAAACTGGTGCTCACCATCTTTGAAAACAAACAAACAAAAAAAATCCAAACAAAACCCTACCACAGGTCACTCCCAAAACTCAAAACAATTCCCCACTCCCAAATGTAGTCTCCTCTCAGACCAGCAAGATCATCCAACTCACCCCATGGTCACATAGTAAATGGGCTGAAAGCAGCAAGAGAGGGGACAAAAACACAACCAGGGTGCCAGGGAGAACGGAGAGATGAAAACCACACTGTGGAATTACACCATAGTGCAAACACATCTATGTTAAGATTTTACCTTAAACTGGAAATCTGCAAGTTAAGCAAATTGCTTAACATTTTCCATACAGAATTACACAGCATTTAGAAAATAAATGTTTCTGTCTCTGCAACAAGTTTAAATGCAAAACTAGGTTTACCAGCAAAATAAAGCAAGCAAGCTGACTAGTTAAACCATATCAAGCACCTGTTTTATGCAATTGGAAAAAGTAGATTTCAGAGACTTTTAATATATGAAGTAAAATACAATGGCAGATGAGACATGTAAGACTGGAATGCCATTGGGTTAGACATCATTTGGCACTAGAAAGTTGTATCAGTTCTTTAACTTACGAGAAACAAATGTTAAACTTCAGATACTGGCTAAAAAGAAATTATGTATTTGTGTAAAGACAAAACATCACATATTAAGCATACAGTTTAGAGAACATATTCTATGTTTAAAATGTGGTTTTCCCATAATTATTTCTTTCTAGGATAAAATTCTGGAAGTACTTTAAAACAGAAAATGAGAGGCTTTACTCATTATGCAAAGTGGGAAAGTCTTTCCTCCCATAGCTCTCCTATCTTACCTGTATCTTCAATGAATTGCACACATTTTTCAACAAACAGAGGTATCGGTTTCTCAGGTGTAACCAGATCTTGTAGGGGCATCCCAAAGTAATTACTTTCCCAGTTTCTACGGATTGGAGGATTGAATGTCTTAGGTTTCTTTTTCGGCTACAACAAAACAGAGTTATTTAAGTAATATTCAATATTCAATTTTAACTAACTCGTATTGCAACCATTCAGTAAAAGCAAACAGATCATACATCTATCAGACATTAAAATTGCTCTACAGCACATTGAATAAAAATAAGTGTACTTTTACAATAGCATACCTTAGATAAAAAGCACTCAAATAACTTCTAATAGATTTGGTCATCTTTGTTTCACATTAGAAACAGGATGACCCAATGTACCTGTAATTAAAATATTATAGGAACAAAAATAAACACGCTACTTGTTTAGAGTGCTAGGACAAGTCTTTACAAACTAACTTTCAGCACCACTCACAAAAGAATCTACACAAATCACATTTGAACCACACCTCCATAGAAATTTTTAGGATAAGACTGTGAAGTGCAGTATCATCCCCAAAAATGAGTGTCTCCTTTTGTATGTATCTCATTAAGGATACTAAATAATCTTTATATTGCAACTATGCTAGAAACATGTAGATGCAGAAAGTACAGCAACCAATCTCAAGAGTCAGAGCTGCAGGCACTCCTATAAAGCACGATCGCTTTATTACAGGCACGGGGTTTTAGCCAGAAGGAGGTTTGCACCCAAGACAATGAGTTTCATATTGAGTTTTCTTGCTTGCTTTGATTTTTGTTTTGTTTTGTTTTTTTTTTCCCCCACTGAAAGGAACTGTTATCAGTTCAACTGATAAATCACCTTTGGATGACTGCAAAATTTACACTGTATCAGATACCATGTTTCAACTCTGAATGTTGATGAAAATATTCAGAGACGGCCATATTAAGTGGCCAATCAATTGGCTATCCAGTGGCAGCTGAATATGGAAACTGAATTAACATCAGCATTAAAATCTAGCATTTTATCTTTTAAGTTTATATACAGTAAGAATTTAGTTAAAAGCAGTTACATTTTCATATAAAAGCTCTTCAGTCAACATCTAACAGTACAAAGAAAAAAGAAAAATAAAAAGCACAACAGCTAGATTTAAATTTAATAACAAGGTTTCTAGAATTTTGTAATATATATTAAGACTACACTTCAATTAACTGTGAGAAAAAAAATCTGTTAATCAAAGCCTCTCAATAACCTAGTAAAACAAGTAAGGCTTTCTACAAGGAATGTCTTTGTAAGACAGTTTGTGCTTCTCAAAATCAGCAGCAGAGAATCAGCGTTTGACCACGGTAACAGCAGGCTAACAAACAATTAGGCTTATCTTTCAAATCTGGGGTTTCTATAAAGGGTTCTGCACTTGTAACTTAAAAGGAAGGAACATTTACTGGAGAATTCTTCAAACCATTAGAGAGAAATTGCTCTCCAGCAACTAATTTCTCCCCAAGTTTTACATTAACTGAAAATTTAATAAAAAGTATAGAAAAAAAAAGCTTAGGATAAAACATTAGGATAAAGTTTCATGATTAAATCAAATAATATCTGAAAGCATTCTTTTCAACTGTTAACTCTTTGCATAACTTTTATTCATCCTGGATAAGATATTGATGGTTCCATCACTATGCACCTTCAGACTAGAAACAGCTTTTTCTTCCTTCCTTCTCACTGCAATAGAGCCCTACTTTGAAGTCCCCAGCACTCAACCTAGTTCATTGTCCATTTTCTCTTTAGTGGCAAAATTATGTTTATTTAGGCAACATCCAGTTCAGATGAGCAGCAGCTGAAAGGGCCAAGTTGAAGCTAAAGAATGTGTAGAACTCAGCGAAAACTTCTTTGTCAAAAGTTGAATGAAAGATCATTTTAGAGAGATATACATTATCACAATGAAACAAACAAAAACAAATAGAAATTTTTTTTTTAAGTGTGCAGTGCACATCCCCACCACCTTAGAATAAATGGAGGAGCAGTCAGACTGCACTTCAGACCCAGCGAGCAGAAAAACTCTTTGATTAAGACATAATATTAGCATAACATAATTATATACAAACAAATTTTGTTGGTGTGCGTGGAAAGCAATCTGGTAAATGGAATAATAAACCAGGATTTTACAGAATTTTTATGAGAATTGTAACAGTAATGAATATTATTATCTGTGTAGAATACCTGGACATAATATGAAATATCAAATACGTCTGCAAAGTCAGAACAAAGAATGTTTTTCTTCTAGTAACTGTCCTGCATTTAGAAGAATGGTTGTAAGGGACCAAGATATGACATTATATACTCAAAAAAGCAGAAAGGTTTCTTTGTTTCAGGTAGACAATTCATCTACCAGTTTAATATCCAGTTTGGAAAGTGAGAATTTGTCTAAAGAATTTAAAGAAGAATAAAGAATAAAAGAATAAAGAAAAAAAGAAAAGTAAAAAAACCCCCGATCAAACTGATCAAACTCTACTTTTAAAGTAGAGCAGAAGAACTGATCGTTGCAGGGCTATTCCATAAATATGAAATTAGGATTTCACAAGGCAGACAAAGTTACAACAATAACCTATTTCCCATTATGTATCATTATGTGTTTTGTCTCTCTCCTGTCCAGTATTTATTAAAATAACTCTCTTATGATTTCTCTTTCTCTTGGGCCATTCGAGTGGGTAAACTCCACTGACAGTGCGAATCAAATCTTCCTGCAAATAACACTATCTACATAATCTTCACAAAAAAATACTTCTGCAAATTAACAATAAAACTTTATAGAGTATTAAAAATCCATCATGTTATTTCTTGATTTGAGACTTCCATACTTTCCTTAAACTGCATGTCTAGACTTGGTAAGTGAATAACTTGTTCTGAAGGAAGAGGCACGTTACTGTGCAAAAGACTTGATCTCTTTCAAAAGTTCAAGTAACTTTATGAAAAAAAAATACAGGTCTAATTTCTAACAAAAATAGGTTTTAGTGAAAGCTGTTTTTTAAAACCCTGTTCCCTACTCTGGGAAAATAGCAGCTTTTCTGATCCGTCAGTCACAGCATGAAACCTTTTAATCTCGTAGTCAAGATAACGACTATCGAATTTTTCTGTGTAAAATTAACTTTTAAAAATTCTCTAATGAAACAATATTTAACCAAAACCATGAACATGAAATTTTTAATTTAGTTAAAAAGCACCTGAAAAAGGAGAATCATTCCTAAATTCCTAGATTTTGATGGCGAGATGATGATTTTGCCACAGTTATTTTTAGTTCAGTAGTTCTGCCCAATGCACCTACTCCCCACAGTACAGCAGTCCCCTAATACTGTAGATAGCAAGCACTAATCTAGGCACAAAGACAATTCTGTATGTTTCTTCTACATCATAATTAAAAAGGACTAATAGGCACCAAGCTAGAGAAGACAAGAACCAGTGCCGAAGTTTTGTTAGTTAATCCTGGCAAAAAGCTCACTGTTTTACATATCACCATTTCATGGTAGTAATTAAAACACAAGCCCAACATCGTAAAGCTGAATTCCTTAGTTTTCATATAAATCTGGGAGTTTTTTAATAACTGGTTGCTGCACTAATGTTGAGCTT
Source organism: Caprimulgus europaeus (assembly GCA_907165065.1). The sequence continues at coordinate 29,848,466 of OU015532.1, forward strand.
TCCAGTATGGGTTTCACCACTTCCTTCTTGCCAAAGACAACTTCTCTTCATACCCTAACAGAGGTTAATGCCAAACCTCCAGCTGATCCTTATATATTTTGGCAGGAAAGCATTTTAACTCCAAGAATGCCAAACTTGCCTTGCTTTGCCGGTACCAAAATAATTTACCTGCAATATGGCTTTAATTACAGTAGTTTAATCACCAAAATGTGCGTTGCAAAAGATCAGCTGAAGTCCTCTTAATAAAGACAAGGTAAACATGAAAACACTTATTCTTAGCACAGCACAGTATCCAATTCTTTATTTCAAAATTAGAATTATTATTATAAAAGGCATAAAACCATGAAAATGTAGTTTTAAACCACACTGAAGATTAACCACCTTGACTGTAGGTACCAAGGAACCAGCTAAGCAGCATTCATCTTCTAAAGAGAAACCAGGCTGAGACTTCAGCCACCTGTGAGTCTTGAGAGTATAACGCACTCAAATGCAACCTTTTAAAACGAACTCAGAAAACTAAAAAAACAACCAAATCTATCCACTAAATCCCTTTGTGGATGGGCTGCTTACTCTAGGAAAGTCCTCTCTGCTCCCCTTTTTTTTCCCCTCTCACCTCCATCCTACCAGAACAACCATCATAATTTATTTATCAAAGGGGAAATTCAGCCACTTCGACGTCCCGCACACTTCACTGCTACTTTCAATACAAAGGACACTTTCTGCCTGCTCCGTTTGCAGTCAGCCCTAGGGTCACCGAGGGCAAACTCAGGATTTTCAAGGCTATTAAAATCTTTCATAAAACCATGCACCATGAACAGTATTCATTTTATAGGCTTAATAAAGTATTTGTAATCTCTAATTCACGGCTAGCTCTTCAGAAACTATACAACATATGAATAATGCAGATGATGGTCCCGAACATGCTCTTTCTTCCCTTCGTGCCTTCTGCCATTTTGAGAGTTCCAGCTTGTTACACTAAGTTTTAAACTACAGAGGCTCGAGAAGGCATATGGCTCCAAATATGCATTTTAAGAGTTTTAAATTTGAACAGATGAAACATGAAAGTACAGATTTTGACATTTCCTAAACTCTTCAGGAGAAAATAAAAAAATTCACAGCACATTTCAGTCTGAAGTAGACTGTACTTTGCTAAATCAACCATTGAATTTACACAGGAACAGCTGAATAAAAATTTAAGTTGATCTCCCATTTCTCATATGTTTACCATAGTCTTATTAAAACTGAGATCAACACACATGGGCTATATAGTTCCTGACACTATTTCAGCAATAGTTTCAATACAAAATTTCATATAGTTTTGAGATTATAATGAGAGCAAACAAGTTTAAGCCTAGAAAAAGAGACGTCAAACAGATATTTATATAATGTTCTAAACAGGTCAGAGTAAGATACATGAGAATTCATTTAGGTGGGCTTTTCTTGCTGAAATACTGAAACAAGTTTTCAGGTTAATTTAAAGGCGCCTTACAATCATCCTGGCATAAAGGAAAATGGAAAGAATGTCATTCACAATCTTCTTTGGAGGCAACAAAAGTTGTTTGCAAACAAGGTTACAAAGCATAACGTTTAAAACATTATGCTTTTAAACAGCATTTAAAGTGCTGTTTTTCAGATTTAATTTAACAACAGCTGAGAACTCAAGTCAGAAAAAAAAAAAATAAAATCCTGCACAAACAAAAAAAACAGACTTTGAATAATAAAACTATTGACTATTGGTCAAAGAACAAAAATAGTGAAACTTTTTCGGATTTCATAACTTTTAACAATCATATATCAAAGAATTATCACTGGTCAATTAATTTACTATATTGTTCAGAATATCTCTGTAGTTAGGATTTGTTTTCAGAAGTATTTCAAATAATTTCTTCTGTACAAACAAATGAAAGATACCCATATTAATCCTATTCCTACTTTTACAAAATAATTCTTCCATAACAAGGCAAGAAGTCTGTAGAATTTATTTTGAGATAAGGCTCTGCCTTTCCCTTTGCAGAAATTTATTTGCTGTTCTTGATATTCTGGGGAAGATAAAAACTAAACCAACTATATTTTATAAGAGAGGAAAAAAATACAGTCTAAACTAGACACTCAACATATCTCAAAGTGTTCACAAAGATAAGAGCTCTAACTAGATGGGTAAATTTTTAATACACGTCAATTCCATAGTAAAGATAAATAATAAGGTTATTAATTGTAACTATATGGAATAGTTACAGGTTTCCAGATCAGGCAGGCTTCCTCCTGTACAGGGAATTACTAAATTAAGACAAGGGTAAAAAATAAATAGTAATTCTTTAATGTAGTAATAATATTAGACAATTAAAACAAATACCTAAATAATTTTTGAAGTATTTCTATCAAGTTTGTTTACACAAGAGAAAAACATGGTGAGAACAAAGTAAAGCCAAGGAGCACTGTGATTTGGGCCTTGTATCAATGCATGAACTGCATGACAGTTGCACCTTTGGGCTACTGCACACACATGAAGAGGTTCCTCCTGTCTGAGATGAAAGAAGGCTTCCTCCAGCAAGATCCTTACTCTCCAGGAATGTTCTGAAATTTTCTGCATTTTCTCTCTGTTGCTCCATATCTCCAAACTCATAAAGTTAAACTAAAGATAAAATTAGTTTATTATATGGCCTGCAAGGCTGCTGCTTTTAGAGAGACTGGTGTGTACCAACACACAATAATGTTCTATACTAGACCTCAGTTTTACAGTGTTAAAGATTCTAATTGAATTAAGCATCTACTTGTAGCCCCCACTTGCAATTTTTGAAAAAGACATGGAGATGAACGACCACACATCTCAGCTGGAGAGGTCTAACTTGGCAAAGAGGGAACAGCTCCGGCAAAGTTGCACATGAACATTGTACTCTGCTTAGTTCCTCTACGTTTATAAACACTGGTAAGGAAACAAAGAGTCATAGAAAGCATGTTGATATAGGGGAGAATTCACTCTGGAAAATGCATTTAATCTGAGAGACACTTTGCATAATAGCAGCAGAAAGGACTAGATGCTATTTCATAAATAAACTTACAGAAAAAGTTCCATGGCGGGGGGGTGGGGGGGGGTGGGAGGGGAAGCACATCACAGCTTAACAACTACTGGCACACACCACGCACTTGGAAGCTGTCAAGCACAGTGTGCACACACAGCTCCACACCAACTTGGCTAAGAAGTCCTATGACTCTGAAGCAGGTCTGCTTTTTTTTTTCCTCCTCCTCTGCACTTTTCTTCATATAATTCCCCTACCAGGAAAAGATTAACAGTCCACTTGTTAACAGCACATGCAAGGCCATATAATAAATTTTTCAGAACATGTAGAAACATGGTAAGAACATAAAATAGGATAAAGGTGGGTTAAGACTATGCTAGACTGATTCAACCTTCTCTATCAAAAAATTATTTTATAGAGGCAAAGAAACTACAACAATCAGTTGGTTTTACCAATCTGGATGTTAGTAAGGCATTTGATGGTGGCATCCAGGAAATTACTGTGACAACTGGAGTAAAAGAAACAGGATGATACTCTACAACAAAAAGACAGAGACTAATGAAAAATCATGCACTGGCATGTGCACATAGCACGTACAATAATGTACAGGTACTATGTGTGTGCACCTGTACTACATGGTAGGAAGTCATTAGCTGGAAATTACCAATGACAAGAATAGACCAAAGGTTCCTAAAGTGACAATAACTGCAGCTAAGAAAAAGTTTGGTGCAATCACACAGTTGTGTCAGGTAGCAATTTCTAGAGCAGATCAAGCACTAAGATTATATGATGCACCGCTGTGGCATTCTTCGCAATAGTGTACACAGTTTCAGTCACCCTCTTCCAAAAAGCTCAGAGGGAATTACAAAACTGTTTTAATCTTCTAAAACTCAGGTGAAGAAGCAGCCCTATTCTCTTTGTGACAGACATCACAAAAGGAAAAAACATTCCAGGAGAAAGTTTACCACAAGGAAAGGTGAAAACTGGAAATTGCAAGACCCCTCACCAACACAGAGGAAATAGGACTTCTGGAGGAGCTTTACAGAACATGGAGAATGAGAGTTTAGGCGTTTTTAGAGGAATTGCTCCTGTGATAATTAAAAACAGAGCTCAATGGGCAAATAATTCAGACCAAAGCACACTCGGTTAACTGGTCTCATTTTTAAATTGTTTCATTTCCTTTGGTAGTAAGAATGCTAGAGGAACTTGGAAGTGACTTTACCTGCTCACCATAGATTTGTCATTGCTGTACCTTCCATAGCAAAACATTTTAATTTGTGCTTCCAAATAGCAAAAAGCAGCACAATTCTGAGTATTTACTTCTGCCTTTAATAACATGGCCTCACACCAGATTTTTAAAAGCTTGGTACATATGTGTTAGCAGATCAGCCAAACTACAGCTGTTAATTTCAGGGTTGTAAAAAGGAACTGCTGTTTTTCCTATTCTACTGTTTGCCAAAACTCACTTCCTACTTCCTACCTATCCAGTTCTTGCCTTCTTCCTTTCAATTTTTTACCCAAATCCTACGATCACTCTACACCCATCCCCTGCCTCTCTGTAACTATCCTAGTGCCCATACCTTTATATGAGCTCATCTTGTAAGCTGGGAGACTGGGGTCTGAAAACATCATGGAACGCTACAGGTTGGAAAGGACCTTAAAAATCACCCAGTTCCAACCCCCTGCCATGAGCAGGGACACCTTCCACTAGACCAGGTTGCTCAAAGCCCCATCCAACCTGGCCTTGAACACCTCCAGGAAGGAGCATCCACAGCTTCTCTGGGCAACCTGTTCCAGTCTCTCATCACCTTCACAGGAAAGAATTTCTCCCTAATATCTAATCTAAACCCACCCTCTTCCAGTTTAAAGCCATTTCCCCTTGTTCTAACATCACCTGCCTTTGTAAAAAGTCCCTCCCCAGCTTCCTTGTAGGTCCCCTTCAAGTACTGGCAGGCAGCTATAATGTCTCCCCAGAGCCTTTTCTTCTCCAGGCTGAATAGCCCCAACCCTCTCAGCCTGTCCTCATAGGAGAGGTGCTCCAGTCCTCTGGTCATCCTTGTGTCCTCCTCTGGACTTGCTCCAGCAGGTCCATGTCCTTCTTATGTTGGGGGCGCCAGAACTGGACACAGTACTCCAGGAAGGGTCTCACAAGAGCGGCATAGAGGGCAAGAATCACCTCCCTCGACCTGCTGGCCACGCTTCTCTTGATGCAGCCCAGGATACAGTTGGCCTTCTGGTCTGCAAGTGCTCATGTTGAGCTTCCTGTCCACCAGCACCCCCAAGTCCTTCTCCTCAGGGCTGCTCTTGATCCATGCCCTGCCCAGCCTGTATCTGTGCTTAGAGTTGCCCTGACCCAGGTGCAGTACCTTGTACTTGGCCTTGTTGAACTTCATGAGGTTAGCACAGGCCCACCTCTCAAGCCTGACAGGGTCCCTCTGGATGGCATCCTGTCCCTCCAGCGTGTCAACCGCACCACACAGCTTGGTGTCATCAGTAAACCTGCTGAGGGTGCACTCAATCCCACTGTCCATGTCTCTGACAAAGATGTTAAACAGTGCTGGTCCCCATACCGACCCCTGAGGGACTCTGCTCATCACTGGTCTCCGGTCCAACAGCTCTTGGACAGCAAGCCATTGACTGCAATTCTTTGAGTGTGACCATCTAGCCAATTCCTTATCCACCAAGTGGTCCATCCATCCAGTCTGTATCTCTCCAACTTCGAGACAAGGATGCCGTGTGGGACAGTGTCAGGGACACAACGAGCATCCTTCAACACGGTTAAGTCTCTCTCTCGAAACATATAATCTCTAAATGTCCTTTGATTCTAGGCCTACCTTTAAAACATTTTCCAGAACCTCCAAATAGAAAGTAAATACCACTTTAAGAAACTTTCATTGTGTTTAACATTAAAGTAATTGTCATAAAAGGGGGGAAAAAGGCCCAACCCAAAACCCCCAAAACAATCCAATGCCCCCTCAACATAATTTAAAAAAAAATTCTACATGTAAAAATCTGCATAGGCAAATTCTGTCTCTAGATGAAATCTGCTTTGCATAACTCAAAACTGAAGTGCAAAACCCACAAATGGCTGTGCAAAGGAGCTTTCTGCAATACAGTACAAGAAACCTACCCAGAAACACCACATCTCAAACCCCTCAAACCAACAGAGATGAAAGGAGTAGCAAGAATGTTACATCCTATTTGGGCTTTAAAAAGCATACTGAAAAGCTGATTAAAAAAAAAAAAAATCAAGTTGATCAAGCTGTAATCTTTGACAGAGACAATGAGGACCTCAGACTTCAAAGGCTGTGTTTCTCCAAACTAAGTAATTTTGTTGGTAAGATTTCTGTATTTCAGAATCACTATAATTATAGCAAGAATACTTACATGTGTATCTTACATTCTCTTTACATACAGCTGAATAATTTAGAAAAAGTATCAGTAAGAGCTTTAAGAAATATTCAAAAAGGAGTACAAGAGTTTTATTTATCCCTTTCACATTCAAGGGGTCAAAATTATTAAAAAAAAACAACAAAAACCTAGCAAGTAATCTGTAAATAGTCATGCACTAACATTCCTCACACAGACTAATTAACACTCAACAAGGAAAACAGTATTTGAATGATTTTTGAGTTTTTGTAATTAAAGACTGCTAGCTGCACATCTAAAACAACACAAGAAAGCACAGTGAATGAGTTCCAAAACTAATAAAACTGCATCTCTTGCAAAAAAAAAAAAAAAAAAAAATAAAATCAACAGTTCAAAAGCCAAAGGGGTATATTACAAACTAGAATGACTCATCACATGAACTGGAACTACTCTCACTTCAACATAAGGCAAGTCACACAAACAGAAGTCACTACTAATCAAAAGCACTAAGCACTCAACATTACTACATATTCTGAATGCTTGCAAACATTTTAGCTATCACGCTAAATTTGCTTTCTCTATCATTACAATAATTTGTACTTCCACTATTAAAAGTTTTCTCTGACCAATTTGAAACTATCAGCCCTGGACCACAACTTGCAAGTGAAAAAAAAAATCAACAAAACCAAGAGGTACATTAAAGAAAACTTGAAACAACTCTTGTACTCTTCAAGAGACCTAACCACTACAAAAATTTAGAACAGCCTGAAACTTCTAGCTCAGGTTGCCTCTCAACAAGCCACAGACAAAAGTGGAGGCTTTGGTAAAGGTACCAGGGGGTTTCCTGACACAATGCCAGGAACAGAAGACCCCACTACACTAGGTCTACACAGTTTAAACATAAATATCTGACTTGGAGGAACTTTCTGTTAACTCAACACAGCTGAGACAGTAGGAGGATTAGAAATTGAAATGTAGTATTCATATGTATCAAGATTATTTAAATCAAAAGTATAGAAATTATTGTTTTTAAAAACATTTAAGTTTTCCAAAAATAATAACTTCAAAGTATTTTTAACCATATGATTTTATACCTACAAGATATCATTATCGATGCTTATGAGTAAGCCTTAAGAAGATTGAGTGCCCTTTAAATCAGTCATGTGTAATTCAAATCACAGCTGCATACTAGGACTGCAATTCAGAATCTAATCCATTAGTAAAACTTAACTGTGCTCTACTTGAACAAAACTTAATTCTAAATGTTACTGAAGCACTGTCAGATTTAAGCTAAAAGGGATGTTTTAAAAATGCTACAAATGAAAATATTAAAAAGGCTGACTTATTTTGAGACAAAAAAGAAAATATCTAACTGACGAGGAAAGATCCTGAGTTAATGTTAAACAAAAACTATATGCAAGGCAGTGGTTGCTAGCCTAAAATTAAAATCTAAACTATTAAGAGTACACATCCAGAACCTACACCACAACACTACCTTGATATAATAATTTTTAAAATAGTAAGTAGAAAAATAAGTAACTATCAAGCATAAACATAAAAATAAATCAGACATTTTTCAAGTAGAATGTCACATTATTATTTAGAAACCCACACTGGGCAGGCATTTTGTTCCCTTTATTTTGTGTGAATAGAGAATTGCACAGGTAGCACAGCTTTCAACTTGACTATTTGCTTGCCCACGCTAGGAAAATGCAACAGTCAGTAAAACCACTACACAAAGTTTCCTTCTCGTGCTCTTGTTTTAGAGTTCCAGGTAGACAACTGAGAATTAAAAAGAAACCACCTCTGTCACTCACCAGCCTTAAACTTCATTCCAACAGCAAGAACTGAAAGAACCAGTTCTACCCAAGAACTCATAAAGCAGCTTTTTTTTTTTTTTTAAGGAAAAAAAGTTATGATTGACAAAAAACGATCTGTGGATCAAATTCTGCCTTCACTTACTCATATGCGAGGGAGACTGCACATGTATATACAGAGTTGAAAACAACTGAAACTATTGAACAGCTGATCAGGTAAACAAACCATCTCATTCCCTCAGGTTTGCTAGTTCCAACCAAGTTAAGTAGAAACTTGGACAAAAATCAAACAATGCTACACCAAAATTTTAAAGTACCTGTTTCAAAACAGGGTGCAACACTCGCATATTTTGACTCTTCCCTCCCTACAATGCACCAGAAGTTATAAATAAAATTTAAATCAACTGACTTACCTTCTTATCTTCTTTTGCTTTCTGGGTTTTCTTTTTCATTTTTTTATCATCCAATTCTTGATCCGATGTGATAGCAGGGTTATCTATGCCACCCTTCCATGTTTCAACAGGTGAAAGAAGAGGGTCTTCTTCACTTCCACGATGTCTTCCTTTTCTTTTAGTTTTAGAGGTGGTGAAAGCCTCATCATCACTTGCATCTGAATGTGTTCTCCTATAGTAAGACTTAGCTTTGCTGAACAGAGTCTTAGACTTATATTTGTATTTGGAAGGCCTTCTTTCCCCATGACTTTTGGATATTCTATCAGAAAACCCATTTTCTTCCTCGCTCTGGGTATTTATAACAATCGAGTTTCGAACTTTAATAATACGATTCTGACTGTCATCTGGAACCGCGTAGATATCATCTCCGAAGCCTTTATGTTTGAAAATGGTGTCAATAGGTTCAGCATAGTTGTCAGATTGGTCTGTATCTTCTGGTGGTGCTGCGGGCACTCGAGAAGGTTGTTTCCTGGGGTTTTTGCCAATACCTGCCTCAATTGTTTTCAGGAGGTTAGGATCCAGTTTTTTCACATTTGTTCTTGGAACAAGTGGTTTCGGTTTTATTGGAGGAGGCACTTTATGGTTGCGTTCATGGTCATGACAATTGAGTGGTGTACTGTGAACAGGATACTCATTTCCTTCCAAATCCAATCGGTACTTTGAACGGTCACTGGGTGCTGGGAGTAACCTTACATCATCACCAATCGGACTGTAAGGTGGTGGTCCTTCAGTATCATCCTCTGAATCTGGATAATTATAGTCAAGGGAACTTCCTCTGGGGGATCTTGGAAAAACATCTTCACTTGTATGCATCGATTCCCTTGTGCTGTCGGACATATAAGAACTTTCAATCATGTTTTTCTTCTCCAATACATCGCTGAAGAACAACGTGAAAACCTCAGTTTGACGATGATACTGAGATAATGAATATAAAGCTGTAAACTTAGCAGTAATCTCTGTTGCTATGTGTTCTCCTTCAGTCATGAGTTCCTTGATTGCTTCATTCTCAAAGAAGTCTGCCTGGCTATCAGTAACAGCCACTAACTGGACAGGAATTGTATCCTGAACTTCAGAAAGAAATGCCCGAAGCATTCCCATGGATGCCTTCCGCTTCGCAGAATACACCAGTATATATCCATGAACAAGTTCATCTTTCCTTACACCGATTGAAGAATGATATGATAATACAGTTATCTGTATTCGACGCCTCTTTTCACCTATTATTTTATCAAGCATCAAAGAATTATTCTGGCCAGCCTGAGCAGCACTACAGGAGTGAGAGTCAAGGAAGGGTGAAAGAATAAGATCCACACTAAATGGATCACCACACATGGCACACATGACGATTCTCAAGTCAGCTTCTGACAGATCTTTAATGGTTGGAACTGGACTTACAACATCAAAATTGTGTTTAACTGCTTCCAGTACTCCCCGCAGAGCTTGTTTTATTTGGCTCTCATTAAATTTGCGTGGATACGTACCAGCAGGCACATCTACGAAAGGACATTGTAATTTGTTGGCCAACTGCTGTCCCTGATGTCTCAGAATAGGTAGATTCTTGCTCACACTGTCCCTCTGGTTAGCCAGTATTAACGTAAATGGAAGATTAGCCATATACTTGTCTCTCCTTATCTGAGCTGCTTCAGCCCTTATTTTTGCAATGCACTCCCCAATAAAATTCAGTGATTCGATAGAGTTAAACACACAGAAACAACCGTGTGGTTTGAAGGTTGAGGTCCACAATTGAGTCAACAGGTATGGGGATTTTGCATCCACTGGCCTAAGATCTAGCTCATATATTTTCCCATCTAATGCATATTCATCATCAGTGGACTGTGTCCGAATTTCATTTGCCAATTCTTGCGCGAGGCCATCTTTGCCCAAAATGAAAAGATTGACTTTATCTATGTTGGCACTATCATGGTATAAATTTGAACGCCCATGGTCTAGTTGCAGAAGACTGTTGGCAAGTAACTGCTCTACTTTAATGTCCGTGCAATTTTGGCCACTGAGACAAGTTTCTTTAGTTGGGTGATAAACAAACCCTATGTGTTTAAGCAGAAGAGATTCTCTGTCAGGTGCAAGTTTCTGTAAAGCTTTGTATCTAGGTTCTTCACTCAGAACAGCATGAATTTCACTCATTTTATCTGAACTCGGTGTTGCATTAAGATCCAGGTCATAAAACAGCTCTGAGTGTTCAAAAAGCATTTCCTGGAACTCCTCTTTGGCTTTTTCAACAATCTCCCTCTGATGCCTACCATACACTTCCTTACTATCTGCATCAGTGATGTATTTGAATGCTTCGTCCTCCATTACGAAACATATGACTTCTTCCCATGGCTGTCCGGGTGAAATGAACTGGATTTTCTCAAGAGTTTTTTTGAATTTCTCCTTCATTTCAACCCTCCTTTTTTCTGATATAAGATGCTGCACATGGTTTTGATAAACTTTTTCTGCCTCTAGTGTAGTGAGAAGGTCAAATGGAATCCTTCTGTCATTCACTTTATCTATATGGTCAGTTTCATCCCAGGGTGTTTTTTCAAGCACTACAAAACAGGACTGGAAGTCAGGCCTTTTCTCCATTAACTTTAAGGCTTCTGACCAACTCAAGTGTTCAATCTCATCAAGATTTGACAGAAGAGTATTAAGAGCTCTTGGCAAAGCATTAATATATTCTTCTTTTCTTTTTCTAATATGTTCCTGTTTAAGCTGCTCTATGTGTTTCGAGAACGTATTTTTGGCCTTTTTTGTTCCTTCCAAATTTATGTACTCTTCATAATCAGGGTGGTTTTTCAGTTTGTTACTAACGGTTTTCCAGGTTGCATGATAGTCTCTCACAGTTTGGACAAGTTTTTCAAACTTATCTGTTGCTGTAACAACTAGCTGTCTTTGTGTTTTATAGGCATCCAGATAGGGGATTATTTTAGGTTTACCACGAGTTTTATCCATCATTTGTACCAGTGCAGTAAAACATGTTTCAATATTGACATTGAATCTTGCTGACGTTTCTACTACCACAAGGTTCTTCTTATTTGAAGCAAAGGCCTGAACCTCTCGCAGATAATGATCCACACATTCATCACATTTCGTCGCTGCTATTATTATGGGTTTTTTAGATTTTGAGAGCTGGATATAGAGATTATTCACAAATTTAAGTTGATCATCAAACTTCCTATTGCATCCTTGACTTACATCGATGCACAATAAAAACCCATCTATGCTTAGTTTCCCTTCAGGCATTTGTTTTTGCTCAAAGTCTTGCTCCAAGCCTAGCTGATCTGTGCAAATGTACATTAGTTTTTCTGCTGACTGCAGTTTGGAGGCAGCTGCACGTTTTATATAGGGTTGTAAATTCGTACTCCGATGAGGCAAGAAAGTCTGATCATCAATGAACTCAGTCTGTTCAATTACATGAATTCTGCACTCAATTCCATCCTCACCACTTTGTGTTACGTCACCCCAGTACAAAAAGTGATCATTGTTAACAACTCTTCCTCCGAAGTCAATTGTGCTAAGCACAGAGGTATGCTCAGGATAATATTCATCTGCTTTTGAACGCACAAATCTATTGCACAAACACGACTTTCCAACTCCACAATTACCTTTATCCTTTTCAGTTCCAGACAGTCCAACAACACTAACAGCATAAGATGGGGGACGTGGCTCTTTGTTTTTTGCCATCATAACTTTCCTCTCATTCTTTTGCAATTATCAAGGTAACCGTATGTGGTTTTCATTCTGGAAAGGTTTCTATAAATTTAAGTTGTATATCCAGCGTTCCAGAAACAGCTTTCAGTTGTTCTTGCTTCAGCTTGTCATCGAGAGAACCTCAGATAGCCAGGATGAGGAGGATCATCTTCCTAAAGAAAACAAAGAGGGAGAAAAAAAGTTTTAAAGATTGTAGGTATTTCTTTCTAATATTCACTAGAGAAGAGATTTTAAAAAGCACTGTTGCTTGCCCATCCTGAAATTGTTTTCTATGTATATGAAAATTTTACAACTACTTTAAATGAGATCTTAAATTCATAATTAATTCATGTTAATGCTATTTATATTATATTTTTTTTAAGTAAACAGTTTTTAGGCAGAGTTTAATAATAGTTCATCACGAATTTTGATAAGAGATCAGTATATTTCTTAAAAAAAAAAAAAAACTCAAAAAAAAAACCAACCACACCCAAAACCCCAAATTACTGTTTTCCTTCATAGCTTATATGTACTAGGCACTAAAAAGCATTTGCCACTACAAGAAATACAACACAAAAACTCTAAACCCTATCCAATATTCTCATACACATACTTCTATTCACGCTCTTATTTCCAGTAGATAGCATGCTTAACTGCATAAATAACACTACTTTCATGTGAATTTGTAGATTTGGTTTTAGGTTTCAGCAAAGAAACTTTCAAAATAAGAAGCTGTAAAACCAGGGAGTGGGCAATGTGGCTCAGCTACTACCATGTGCAAAAGTAAATTACTTTATTTGTACAATGCTTTTAAGGAGTAGTTTCTAACCTGAATTCTGCAGAAAAACACAAATATTGTCATATAGATACTAGGTACAGAAAACTAAGACTTATGTCTAAGATTTTAAGATTCCAATGTAGTATCAGTCCTTCCATCTCTAGGAAAAAACAAAAACTTTTAGTAACTGTAAACAAAACCTACTATATCTACACTTAAACTTCCAAAGAACTATTACAAGGTTCCAGTGGCTTTATTGAAGCTGTCATCAAGTATAGTGATTACCACTAACTCTCAATTATCGATGAGAAGACTTTGATTTCATACATACTGCAAATGGAAAGATATCTACTGTTTTATAAACAATTACATTATGAGGAAAGCATGAATAAATCAAATGGTTGAATGACAGGGCACGGCAGTTTGTGATCGGTGGCGTGAAATCTAGCTAGAGATACCCAAAAGTCACCGGGACATGGTCCTGGGCAATCTGCTCTAGGTGACCCTGCTCGAGCAGGAAAGCTGGACAAGATGCTGTCCAGATGTCCCTTCCAACCTACACTGTTCTATAATTTTGTGAAAATATTTTGAAAAAAATACTTTTCTTGGTAAAAATACAGCTATCACATAGCACTATAAATGAAAGGTACAGACTATTGTACTTAACAAATCTGGCTTTACATTCATGAAGTACAAAACAACAACACAAATGTATGTGAAAAAGACTGTAAATGGCCCTTATGCGAATGAAAAAGTATAATGAGCATCAATAATGAAATTTTAATCTCAGTATCTCAGCTTTATTTGTTATGTATTTTGTCATTCTTAGCAACAATTTGTTGAGAGTGGAACTATAGTACCTTCCTTTGGTTTAAAAACAAAAATGTATAGGCTCTTTCACCCAAAAAGCTCCCAATATCTACTTGTAAAACTAATTCATGACTGCTAAACCATGCCTGAAGATAAGCAACAGTAAAAGTATTTTTTTCATTAAAAGTTGCAATAGAAGATAACAATATTGAAACCTTTAGTATCTTCTATAGAATCAATGCCTGGCCAATAGAGCTTTCCAACTCCTAGAAAGAGAAAACTGATGCTCTGATCAGAAACACAGTATATATGTAACAATATTTTTAATAAAATTAATTTACCAAAAAAGAAAATAAAAAACACATATGTAAAAACAGCTTTCAGTTACAGAAATCATAATCAGGGAAAGTACATTTTTTATTAAAAAGTATCCATTTCATTGCAAAATGAAAAGGAAAGTCTAATTTTTATACTTCAGAGTTTTTATACTGCAAGAACTGAAACTTTTATGCCGTGTTTTAGGAATTTTTTGTTTGTTTAAATCAGTTTTCTCAAAGACATTCGGAAAGAGAACTTGTACTTTGAATTCTGCTTTCTACTGTTTTCACTGTGGTTTTTATATTCTTAAAACACAGAATTTAGAGCTAATAGAAAATGGCTCTGGGAATAAAAATACTTAGCAAAAGTAAATCCTGTACAAGCAGTGTTTATATTACTACAAATAAACCCAGTGTTTTCTTTCTAAAGCAAAGCTTATCTTAGTAGCATCATTCAAACTATTAGAATGAGAAGTTTAGTCAGCACTTCCACTATAAAATGTTTTCTGTTTAACACAGCACAATACAGATTTCACATGGACTAAACTAGAACACAAAAATCTTAATCCACAGGACTATTTCATTTAATCAGGAAGACACTGTCATTTTGCAAATAGTTTGTAACAAATAATCAACACTTTCAGATACTCTACATCCTCATATAGCACAGGTTCTTCCTCCTCCAGCAATAAATGTTTTGTCAAATTGATACATTTTAAAGTAAATCCAAAGAATAAGGTGAAATGGGATACTGACAAAGGGAAAACAAACACAGTCTCACAAAATCTCTGACACAGATTATTTTCACCATTGTGGGAGCTGAATCACTAAAGATATTAAAAACCAGTGTGGTTTTCTTTCCATTTTTTATACAGTTTCTACTCTGCACTGATTGTACAAAGCAAAGTCACAGAATGAAACCCACGTCAATTCAGCAATAAACCTGGTAAAAAACTGACATCATAATGGCTTCACATTTAATATGTGAAGAAAAATTCTGAAGAACTACAAAGACACAAAGCCTATGACATCACTACAGGAAGAGAGAGAGATTGTCTTCCTACAGTTGCATGATAGGACTTTGTCTCTACAGGCTTTTAAATTTCCAAATGCAGTTATAAAGAAAATAAGGTGCATCATCTTGTACTTATTCACCCACCTTTCCCCTTAAACACAAGAATATGAAGACCTAGAGGCCAAACTTACCCTTAGGAAAACAAGGTGCAAAGCAAGATGATTATCCTGCTGTGATCTTCCTGCAGTACTGTCACACATTTAAACAGTGTCCTTCAGTAAGTCCTTCCCTGAGGGATCTGAAAACAAGAAGTAAGATTCGTTAATCATTTCAAAATTATGAAAGCAGAAGCAGCAATGAAAGAAGGTGCAACACTTCACCTATACATGAGGATTGTTTTCCTCATTTCAAAGTCACAAACAGAACTCAGAGATCAAGATGGTCTTCCACTAAACTTAAGAGGGTTTAAATCCTGTAAGCACAGCTATTAATACTTGGGACAGACGAGGCACAAGTCTTCTTAAGTGACTGTGATTTCCTAAGTTCAACCTGGTATTTTAACAATACCTATGTTGCAGAAGCCTCTTCTGAAAAAAATTTATAGTGTCTCAGATAACACATAAAATGTGAGTTATAAAAATCACTAATGACTTGTAGAAGAACTTGGAATTCTAAAATATGAAGAACATAGTTTTGTAAGACAAAGCCGGTATAGTCAGTAAATACAAAATATACAAAATGATTGTATGTCTAAAAACATGTATATACATTTTCTTATTAGAAAAAAGTACAGTCTATCTCAAAATGCTTTTATGTATAGTACATCACTTCTCAATTAAAAGGCCTCAGACTGTGACAAATCAGAAACTGAAAGCATAATTATATTTGAAGATTGTCATTTCTCAACTAGGATACAAATTATTAGTGTAACTTTGATAAGTGTTGATTTTACTGCAAAGATGCTGCTATCAAATTAAACAAAATGGAACTCTTCCACTGAACTTCAGCTTGCATCCCCACAAAATCCAAACTTTGACTACCACGTCAGTGATACATATGTTAAGATGAAGAAAAGGAATGGAACTTGAGGCACTTGCACTGGATCATGATGTAAGCCACTTTTAACTAAGGCAAGGTGTCATTTTTAAGCAAGATGCCTTACCATGTTGTACATGTGCTAAACATAATATCAAGAAAGTATGGCAGAGCTTTTTCTTGTTTTGTCACTATTATATTATTAGTAATTCCACTCTGCTTTGCAAATAATATAGCTAATTGAAAATGTCTAAGCTTTAGTAAACTTTCTTTTGGACACAAAAGGTTCAGCAGTAGTGACAAGCAATATATAAATACCACAATAATACTGTAATTCTCAACTTGTGGTACCAAACACCAAATCATTAAGCAACAGGCTATCTATCAGTCCTGCACTAAGCCTGGCCTAGCTGCAGAAGACACACTCCCTGCCCTTACCTCCTGGTTGTGGCACTCCTCTATGTCCACAGTGAGACAAGCAGAGCAGATAGCTGCACATGAGACTCTGAAGAAGAGGAGGTGGAAGAGCAGACAGGCTGAGAGAACACCTCCACTGCCTGAAAGAATGCACCTGGGGCTTGGGGCAGGGGGACACCAGCTTTTTTGCAATGCACAGTGCCACAAGAGAAAGCTCAAAGACAGGCCCCCATAAGATCAGTCAGAAGCATTCAGGGGCAGAGAAAGCCCTATTTTCAAATACATGTCTCCCAAAGTTTTCTGAACTGAATTCTGAACATTAGCATAGAATGTGATATTATTAGCAACTAATAAATACTAAAATAGTTAAGCACTTCTCATTATGTAGTAATTGTAGCTGCACAGGAACTTGCCGATGGGTCTATAGCCAAGGAAATCACTTACAGATAAATACTCCAAGTATTTCTGAATACCTTCCAAAACTGCTTTCTGAACCTAAAAATGTTTACTATCTGCAGACCTAACATGGCTGAAGCAGAAAAGTTTTCTGAAAGACTCTACAGAATCGCTCATAACCAACAACTAATTAAGCAGTTGCAAACAATGCTAATAGGGAAAGCAAGAGTGTGTTCTCACAGACCTTTACTCAGTCTGTAATGTTGTCTAGATGCAACAGTGCATGGACCAGTGTTTTTCAGGGTTAGTTTCTATTACCATAGTCTTGTGATAGTATTTGTAAGTTATCTGGCCAAGCGAAGAAAAGCCTACATGAAAAAAAGGGACCACCACAGTCTAGTCTGCTTTGCAGGGTACATGAATACACCAGGAGAAAGTTACTGTGACCTCTACAGTGGATCACAAAGTAAATTCAAACACATTATATATCACTGAAATGGTTTGTAGAACAACTTTTGAATGCACAGCACTTTCAAATATCAAAGACCATGATTCCAATGAAGCTACAGCTCTGGATTCAGGTTACTGCTGACAGTAAGTTTTTATCTCTCACTTCACTTTTTCAGAATCAAAACTTGGCATTGGCAAGTATTTAATATGGTATTCAAATTCCAACACTTATCGGCACATCAGTAATTACAACTCTACCCAAAACATACCAGAATAACAATTCAACCATTTTCATTTCAAGAACCAATTAAAAAAAAATCTAATGTTAATGTAGTTTAAGGTAGTGTTGTTACTTCTCATTCAGTATTTACTAAGAGATATCTTTTTCCCTGAAACAAGCATAAGAAATCTTCTCTTCAAATCAAAACACTTTTTAGAAGCTGAACCAGATATGGAGTACACCAATGGCATTAAAAATTTCAATTCATCAAAGTCTGTTGAGGTCACAGCCACTTAATGTGTCCTGTCCTCTACTAACATACCCATATTCTCGCCTTCACAAGTGCTGGTGATCTTAATTAAGTTACCATACTTGAAATCTTATTTATAAATAAGGGTGAACACAATGCTTCCTGGTAAAATTCTGCAAGTACCAGCCAATGTTAGGAAAAAAAAGATTCAGATTGCTTAGCAGGAAATAAGCTCAATTGAGCAATAACAAGATAGTAAAGGACAGTATATTGAAGTGTCTTCAATAGTGATACTCTGACTGAAAAGGAATACAGGTGAAGTGCTATGGTGATTAGTCATGCTAGGCAAATGAAGGATGAGAATGGATTATCCCAGTTGCTGTTAGTTTCAGGTTCGGTTAGCATGATGGCCAAGTACTGTCCCTAAAGGAGTTATGTAGCCCAGATAATTCTGTGCGTACAAAAAAATAATCAATTTATTTTAAAAAGAGGAAAAAAAACCTGGCTGCACAATTTCATATTACAAATCAATGCAAAACTGTATTTAAAAATAGAAGTTCAAAGCTCTTGGTTCTTACTAAGTTTACTAAATTTCTCCTATGAACAACAATACTCTAAAGACCGGTGGCATATTACCCAAAACTAAATCGAGGCGTAAACTTCATTTCTAAATTCAAAATAAAACATCATTATTTAGCTGGAACATAGCATTCCAGGGGGCATCTATTATCATTATGGTTGTTCACAAAAAACAAACAAACAACCCACACAAATTAGATCAAGGTAAAATAAACAGGTAAACTGCAAAGGTTCAAATTATCAGCATCTCACTAGTCTGAACTTAGGCCTCTCAAGTTACCTATCTACAGATTTCTGAATATCTGTCAGCATTCACTATAGGTTCCAATCCTGTATTTTAACAGCAAAGGAAACAGAAAGTTTAGAGGAAAAATAAATTCTTAATTCTTTTCGCACAGAAGGTCCTACTAAAGACATGCATGGTGCTCACAGAAGTTTCTTAGTGCAAGACTACCTCATCAGGCTTATTTACAAAGTTACTCAGGAAGAACACAAAAGAACTATTGGGGAAATTTTAAAAAGGGGATCCAAGAAAGAACTGATAAAAAACAGAAGAAAGAAAAAGCAGCAGATGAGGAAGGAGGGATCAAGGTAAGGCCAGAAAAAGGGCTAAAATGCATTTGCTGCAAAAAGAAAAATTACATCCTGGCAGCAGCAACTTCAACAAATTTCACCAATCCACAGATCTGGATCATTTCATGTTATTTTGCTTTATGAGAAACCGCAGTACAGAATCCAGGACCTGACACCATGACTTTTGTGACTAGTTTGTTGTTTGACCTTGAATAAGCCGTATGTGTAATTTTTACCTGTGTAAAATGAGAACACCGGTTACCCCCTGCTTTTTTAAATTATGAAATGAGCAAGTGAAAAAGCCATATGTAAGCAGCAAATAATATTCTGCATAATAATCAGCCAACTTAAATTAATGCAAGATGCAGCGATGTACACATTTCCAAAAGTGCGCATGCAGGTAGTGGTTTTACTTTTTTTAACACAAACGTTTTTCTGTTATGCTCATACATCAGTTGAGGCAGAATTGTAAAAATTTGTGGGAATTTAACTCAAAGCCAAGGAAACAACTCTAATTTACCACAAAATGTAATGTGCAGAACTAGCCACAGATCAATTATTTCAGCTTCAGAAAAGCACAGTTAATACTCAAATGCAAAAATAACTTCACTACAATTGCTTCAGATTTTCCTGCGAGGAATTCTGAACTCATTTTTCTTTAAATATTTCACTAAAATCCATAAATATAACTTATCAGAGGGTCCAAACAATAATCTGTAAAATCTAATACCCTTAAAAGTACTTTTTAAAACTGACAAAAACCCCCAAGAACGTTGCAGCTCACTTACACTGACCTCTGGGGCAAAAATTCCCAGGGGGGGAGAGAAAAACAAAACAAACCGAAAAATTATTACGAGTATTGTGCGCCATTAAGTTAGAAATAACGCGGATAAAGGGGGAAAACCCGGCCCGGACAGTGCGAGTGCAGCACTCCCAGCGCTGCCGGGCCTACCCGACCCTTCCCCGCGGTTCCGAGCACCGGGAGCCGAGGGGGCCCCGCCGCGCCGCTCCACCAACGCGGGGCTCAGCCCCGGGGAGCCATGACGCCCGCCGGCGCGAGCGCCCGGCACGCTCACACCGCCCCCTAGCGGCGGCAGCGGGCCCGGGGCTCCGGGCGGCCGGGGGCTCGCTCGGCCCCAGCCCCGCCAGCCCCTTCCGAACGTCCCTGCGGGATCCTGCGGCCAGGACGCATCACGCATAGACAGCGACGTCACCTCCACCGACGTGACCCACACAGCCGGCCCAGCGGAACCCAAGGCTGAAGATGCGGCTGCACAACGTTCGCTCCCCAGGGAGGTCCGGCCGCCCCACGCCCCTCACCTCAAGAACACAGCACAGCGTTAGCTGACTACGGTACCGACGTGCAGCGTTCCAAAGTCTTATGCAAACCATTCCTGAAGGATGCCAGTACGTGGGATTTACCTCCTGTTAAGAAAGAACCTTTGGAAGACTTAAAGATACCGTCAGCATCCTTTCAGAATCGTTACTCAACAGAAGGGAATTATTTTTGCACCATCTACTCAAATAACAGGTCCCAGAGGAGAAACTTAGAACATCTATTATGATCAGTGCTTTTCTTTCCTACAAACTTTGCACGTGGAAAAACACCTACGGCTTTGGGAAAGCACATTTTATCTTTAACCTCAAAAACATGTGCAGCATTTGATTCTGTTAGTGCTAAATATAGCACGTTAAAACAATTTAGTCTGAGCCTAAAGTATTTAATTGGATTACATTACACATGCAACACCTTAGCTAAAATAAAGTCCGGTACCAGGGAGTGGTAGGCGTTTGGTTTCAATTATTTACATTTTTACAATGCTGGCAGCTGCTTTACATAGGGATCCTTTTTTTAAAAAAAAAGAGTGCATACTATTTAAGCTCAGTAAGTTCCAAGCTTAAAAGCAACTTGTTATACTAAAATGAGCTAGTGATAATGTAACAAATGCTTAAAACAGTTTCTGATACTTTAAGCACTATGGACTCTTTTAAAAAAACTACCATATTGACGTAACCTTTCCAAAGCTCTAGTAGCACTGAGTTTCAGTAGAGCACTATAAATAGTATTTTAAGAATTTTAGCATATTTTAAAAATAATTTTCAAAGAAGCACAAAGGAAAATAAACCCTCATAAAATACACCTGGATGAGTATTTGTAATATGCTCGTTTTAGATACAAACTATACGTTTTAAATACATATGGGTTCTTTGAGAAAGCACTTAACTCTCATCACTGATGTCACTGCTGAGAACAGCTGTGATACTGACAAACCTAAAGAAGGTAAGACAGCAAAAGAGAAAAAAGCTACCTATTAATTCCTCATTCACCTAGGAAATAAGTATACAAGTTATCAGTGCTGTAACTGGTTTCAATGTGCACGTTTAAAATGGACGTCCAATTGACCAGCAAATGCTGTTCTCTCTACTGTTTGCACTCTGCAATGTAGAGTTTTTAAATTTCTGTCAAGGATCTTTATTAAGAAAAAAAAAAAAAAAAATCCTCCACTTATCTGCACGACACTAAACTAAAGAATACACACATACCCCCACAGGCCTATTTTGATCTAGATTAAAAACGTTTCCCTCCTACTTATTAAGTAAATATTCCACACTGATATCAAAAGTGACACAGGAGAGGGCAAAAGTGGGGTACAGAGGAAGGGTGGGGTGGATTCTGGGGGGAAGGTGACAAGTACATCTTCCTTTTAAGGAAATATCTTTTCTTCTATCTTTAATTAAAACAGTGTTTTATGCTGCTTATGTCCTATATTTACAACACCGGGGCATTATATCTGTATATCTCTGGTGCTTTCCTTGGGTGGAGAGAGTCTAAAGGTTATGCTGGTTGAAGGGATTCAAAATGCTTGAAAGCTGCAACACTGCAACTGGCTACCCTATTTCAAAGCCTTAAAATCCACCTGGTGGAAAAACAGAAATGCACACACATCATTAGGAGAGTGAAGTTTTCTGAAATTTAATGTCGATCAATATTTGAAGGTGAAAGGAAGGAGGGGAGGAATTGACAACTGTTCAAATTTAGTAGAGAAGGAAAAGAACAGAGAAGACGAGAATGAGTAAAAGGGGGCGATAAGGAGGAAAAGAAGTACAGAGAAAGGAGAACAGGCAAGGGGGGGGAAGGCAGTGGGAATGGAAGAAGGGAAGAAGCTAAAGGAGTAGAGGGAAGAAGGGAATGAGGAAGGAAGAAGAGAGGAGCAGGGAAGCTCCCCTTCCTGCCTTCCCCCCCCCCTGGAGAGCCGTGACCAGCTGGCAGCCTCGTACAGCAGGCTCAGACCCTCCCATTGCTCAGGCCTTCATCACCTGTCTGGGACCAGGCACTGCGCTCCCTGCCCTCCCTGTCTCCCCTCCCTCGCGCGGAGGTGCCGAGGGGGCCGAGCGGGGAGGTAGCAGGGGGGCCCGGCTCCCCTCTCCCCACGCCAGCCCCAGCCCTTTGAACTGGTTACAGCCAGCGGCCGCCGCACCAGCTCGCCGGGCTACAGCCGCCTCCTCCCCCCCGCTCCCCTTCCGCCTGGCGGGCCGGCCGCCCCGCTCCGGGCCGCCGGGCCGGGCGAGGTCCCGCGGGACCGGATTCCTCCCCTCACCTCGCGCCGTCGGGATCCGGCTCCTCGGCGGCGGCGGGAGCGGCAGCATTCCCGGGACGCTGTCTCCACGCCGGCGCCCCCGGCGGCTTTTCCTCCCCGCGGGGCTCTCTCCGCTCTCCGGCCCGCCGCTCCCGAGCGCTCCCAGCCGCCGCAGCCCCGTCCCACCTCTCCGTTCCCTCCCCGGCGCTCTCGGCTCAGTAATGGCGGCCGCCGAGCTTCCCCGGCTCTCGCTTCGCTGACGGAGTCTCTCTCTCCCCCTAACTTTACCTCAGCAGCTTCCCTCCCCTCCCCCCTCCCGCCCGCCGCCGCGGCTCAGCGCGCGCCCGCCCGGCCAGCTGCGCGTGCGCGGGGAAGCGCCTCTTCCTGCTGCCGCTGGATTCCCTGGGAAGCCTGGGAGAGTGCGCGTGGCCGGCCGCCAGCGGCGCGCGCGCGCGCCCCGCTCCGCCTCCCCTCCCCTCCCCGGGCCGCGCGGGCACGCGCGCCGGGCGCCTGGCTTGTGCCCCGGTGGCCGCATGGGTAGCGCGAGGAGCTGGGAGGCGAAGGGACGCGAGTTCTAGTCCCGCCTCGGACGGCGATGCGGGCCGGGACCGCGCGGGGCCGCGTACCTGAGCGCGGCTTCCAGGTGTGGCCGCGCACACGGCGCGTAGGCGAGGACGAGGCTCGCTCCTTAGCGCGGCCGGTGCCGCGACGGGGAGGGAGACAGCCGGAGGCCAGCCGGGGCTCCCACCCAGCAGGGGTGCCTCCAAGAGAAGAAAATGGCGGTTGGCTGGGATGGAATGAAAAGATGCCAAAATGCTGCCTTTTGTCAGCCCTCTTCGCCCCCTGGC
This sequence comes from Caprimulgus europaeus, assembly GCA_907165065.1. Next base: position 29,872,074 of record OU015532.1, read on the forward strand.
CCTTGCCAGGCTGCCTGTAACTTCTCACAATGTTTCCCAGGTTTAGCCAGTGTAACACAGCACTTCTGTCTGGTTTTAATCATTAAAAAAAGTGAGGCCTGGCAGCAGAGCCCGCTCCACGGCCTACGGATGTAACCTGCACATCACCTGCGAGGGAGGCCTGGGACGTTTGCGAACGATACCAACTGCCTTAACAAGGCAGAGCCAGGCTGAGCTCCCAAGTGCCAAGCACGCTTTGCAGCGCCATCCCCTCAGGCCGCCGTCTTGCTGGTGGCTGGGAGCAGCCAGGCAAATCCCTCTCCCGCTCTCAGGGGCCTCCTGGGTTGTAGCTGAGGCCCGTGAAGCATTTGCATGGCGATGGCGTTGCAGAGTGCCCGGCGCAGCTGTTTGTGCTGCTGCCCTCAGAGCCGGGTTTCCACGGGCAGTGGGAGGTGAGGTGTGGGACTCTGCGGAAAAACTGGTGAGTAGGTGCTAATCTGTTCTACGCACTGCAGGAAGCAGGGCATCTTGGGCATCATGCACGTATATCTTACATACCCTCTGCATCATTTATTACTAAAAATCGTTTTCATGTATACACACAAAGGAACAAATTAATATTTTACAAACTTATTCTTGGGAAATGGCAAGTTTTGAGTTTTTTACTTGTAACCATAATATTTAATAACAATATGGTTCGTTCAGTGCAATTTTACATATTGCATGTACATCTTAAAGCTTTAATCTAAAAATTAGGAAATTAAAAGATTTAAAATTAAGATCCTTTCTCAAGACACGTTGCGTGTAAACTTGAATTTTTGAGAAAATTATAACTAGCTAAACCTTTTTGTGTTAAATTTGAGCAAACAGCATTGTGTGGACACTGCCTTACGGGAGTATTTCTAGAAATACCCATCTTAGGTAGTCCTCCCGAAAGAGATGTAAAATTATTTGACACAGTAATCACAGCACCTGCTCAAGAGTTTTTGTGGTCACATTCTGGTCACATCCTATTTCTCAAAAAGAAAAACAGTTGGCAAGCTAAACAAGCCTAAAATCAGAACTTAATTTGAAGTGCCCGATTTTTAATTTCTTAGGGTTTTTTTTTTTTTTTTCAAAATACATACCTTGGGGTATTAAAGCCCAGTTTCATGTTACTAGAATTAAAACCTTACATTCATATGAAAAAAAATCTTTTGAGATTTCGTAGCTTAACAAAATAGAGATTTAAAGGAGTGAGATCTGTATCCTTCTGCAACTTTGCATAGATATTAATTACCTTAAGCAGTTAATACTAATGAATTTTCATTAAAAGTTCTGTCATGTAGAAGGCCTCTCATGTAGGAACTGATTGTATTACTTTGATCCTGATCTGAGTAAAAAAAAAAAGACCTCAGCAAAGCGAGTAGGCTTACATAGGTATAGGTGTGGGGGGGGGGGGGGGGGGCGGGGGGTGGAAATTAATGAAGCAGGACATAAGCTTGGGAATAGCAGGAAGTCTTTCCCAGCAAGCTCAAACCTGAAGCATGCAAGGACAGCAAGGAGTGCTTCAGTTAGAAGCAGATGGCAACGCCACTAGTTACAGGGCGGGTGGAGGTCGTCTCTGCGCAAGGATGCACAGCAACTGGTCAAGAGGCAACAGGCATGAGTGGCTTCTTACGATGTTAGTCCCCCGTAGATGCACCTTTGGCTCCAAAAGCAATCTTCAGTGAGAGAAAGGAACAGGTTTCCAGGCAGAATTAGATCAGTTAATTCTTCTTCCTCTGACCATTAATACTCCACAAAAAATTAATATAATAGAGGAAGACTGTAAAGACAGAAATTGATTTTCATATAGATTTCACTTCAGATCACCACAATAAGAGGAAACTGATGTGCGGAAACTCCATTGCTTGTTGCCTTCCAGGAAGCATGCAAAGTTCTGGCAGGCCACAGTAGGCAGCTTGCTATGATTTTGCAGAGCTTATTAAACTCTTTTATTTTAGATAAAGCTACAAAAAAGTCAAGAATTAGGGCCAGTGAACCAGCAAGCAGGTTTATAAGCAGATTTATGACCCAGTGTTTCTCCTAAACTCTATGAAATTTATAAGCTTTGCAGTTTAATGTTAACTATTGCGTAGAGATATACATATAGCCCATTTCAGATGCATACTAAGAAGACATGCAAGGTTTATAAAGTTTCACTGGGGAAGTGGTGAGAAAATTGCAAATCCATGGGAAAACAGTAGCCATGCAGGTAGTTTTATGCCCCTATGAGAGCAGAATAGTTAGAGCTATAGAGCTACTTAAAGGTTTCATAATGAAGCAGTAAGATAAAATAAAACAACTCTATCAAAGTATTTTTAATATGAAATTTTATTAAAATAGTTCAGAAATATTTGTGAGTATTTATCAGAAGAAATATTTTTAAAAAATATTTTCTTTGACTAATACAGTGAGCATTATAACAGAGAAGGAGAAAAAATAAAGTATAACAATGAATCAGATTAGTAATTTAGATAGGTTAGTGTTTTGTTAATTATATAGAAAGACATTTCAGATAAAAGTTTTAGTGAACCTTGGGAAACTCAGAAGAAAGTCATTAATGATATGCAACATTTGTTATTTACAACTGCTGCTGTTATTTGAGCCTTTTTCTGTAGCAGATTTTTTCCCAGAAACACCCTCATGCTGTAAGGACTGATTATAAACACAAATAAAGTAAGCACTTTCTAGATATCTGTAAGCCTATGCAAGGTGAGCAAAAAAGGGTTTGTTTGCTTCGGGACAGCAGGGCCCTAGGAGGAGAAAACAGCAGCAGCAGTAATCCACCGTTTCCCAGCCTCTTTCTGTCTCTCATTAAGCAGGGCCAAAGGAGAGAAAAGTTCCTATCTCACTTTCCCCATGCTTCTGGAGCTGGAGGATTTCAAACCACAGACCAGATCAGCAATGCACACACTTCTCATGGCTACAGCATTTTCTTAATTTCCTTTGCTCTTCTGTCATTTTTGTCTTTACACCACTTGGAAGTGCAGAGCAAGCAGATTCACAATCGGTCTGCTGTTGTTGCTTGTAGAACATGAAATCTGCACATTCTGTTTTAGCACAAGCTGCTTTTCAGACCTCTTCCCCAACATCCTTCATTAAACAGCAGAACTGCCAGGTCTGTCTTACTTCAAGGAAAAGGCACTGCTTTGCATAAAGTTTAAGAATCAGTGTCACGGCACCTTCTCGCTGAGAGAAGCTTCACACACTTTGAAGTTGTACTGTTTACGCTCATGTTAATTCATTCCATTGTGTGTAAAAGCATTTGTATACAGGAAGAGAGGACAAAATAGAAACATAAATACTTACGCCTTCTTCTCAAATTGTTAAGGAAAACCTGTTTAGTTTCTAATAGGAACCATTGAGATAAATGCATTCACTTCTAAGAGACCCACATCACTACATAATTGCATAGCGGTAAGGGGAAAGCTCACCAGCATTATTGGTTTCCTGATCATGAGTACACCTGACAAAACAAATAGCGGGTAGACTATTCCTCTTTCTTTACCTTTCTCCTAATCTCCACCCTCGTTTGGATTTTGGGGTTCTGTTTTTTTTAAATAAATCTTTTATTCATTTTTAAATATAATACTACATTGGCCATAGAATCATAGAATGGTTTGGGTTGGAAGGGACCTTTAAAGGTCATCGAGTCCAACCAGCTTGCAGTGAGCAGGGACATCTCCAGCTAGATCAGGTTGCTCAGAGCCCCATCCAGCCTGACCTTGAAGGTTTCCAGGGATGGGGCATCTACCACCTCTCGGGGCGACCTGTGCCACTGTTTCACCCACCCTCATTGTAAAAAACTTCTGCCATTTCTGCCATTTCAAAAGGAGCATCAGGAGCATGGTTGGTGATTGCACTGAATCTGGCTTATGCAAAATCAAACCATTTTTCCCCTGCAGTATTCTTTCTCTTGAGGATTCTTCACATAAATACAAAAAACTTAATAAACAATCAATTAGCCATAGATCACTGTTTGGGTTTCTAGAAGTCAATTATTTTGGAAATAAATTATGAACGATTTTCTTCCCTTAAATTTTTATTGACATTTTGTGCAGCAGAATGCTATTTTATCTGTTGAAAACTGGAATGTAAATAAATATTTGCCTATGTCAATGCACTGTGTTATACAAGTTGGCTATATACAACATTGTTTCCTAAACTCATTTTGTTTAATGATTTCTATGTCAAGATTATTATTATGTGTGTTCACAAAATGATGTACTTTTTTCTCATCCCATGGCTTCACTATAGTTTGTTTAAGAGTGAGTGATAGAACCATCATTCTTCCTACATCTGTAAGAAAGTCAGGTAGCATCCAAAGGTTTTTTGTTGTTTGTTTTTTTTTTTTTTCCTCCCTGCAAAATCCATTATTTTAGATGATACTGCCTAATAGTGGGCAGTGTGTTGGCAAACGATAGGAAAGGGAACTGAGCGTGGGCAGTACCTCTACTACTACTTTACAGGGGTTTTTTGTCTTCTTCTTACAGATGCTGACACATCACTTTCTTGTCATCCTGATCACTCCTGTGGACCAGCGTAGTGCTGCATAACCATATTTCTATGTACTACCAGAAAAATATTAACTTTGTAGGGGTAAAATAAAAGCAGTTTTGAAAAAGACTTTAAGCAGAGCATATTGTACAAGAAAGCTCTTTTTTCCTGTCCCCCTGTACTCCTTAGCAAGGCACAAAATATTCTGCAGGTGAAAGAGCAGTAAACTGGAATCTACTCTACAAAAGAGGTTGTCCTATGATTTAAGTTGGATCAAAACATCCATATCGCTGTCCAATACAGGAGTGACAGTTACCAGATTCACATAATCAGCTCTCTGTGCCATGACTCTGTGCCTTTTTCTAAGCTGTGCTCCATTCCACTCTGCTAATACGGAGCCCATGACTCCTAGAGAGTGGGAAATCCCAGAGGAGTGCAGGAAGATCCAACAGAGTGTGGGAAAGAAACAGTGTGCAAAGACATGGAATTCAGTTCTACTTCTGGAAATTAACTGGAAGATAAAATTACCCAGACACCTTTTATGTTTTAGTTTAGAAAAAGAAATAAAAGCCCCTTTCAGGATAAGTTTAGCACTTATGTATGTACTGATGAAACCTAAACACTGAGGAGAGAGCTATTGCCTAACAACATAGAGAAGGAAACAGCCAATTGTTTCAGTTTGTATTTTACTTATAATGAGCCAGTTTTAACCCCTGCCTCAAAACCCCTGGCTGCTCGAGTGTGGCCTTGGCATCAGCAGAGCACGGGGCCACCCACAGCACCCCGCACCCTTTGCTGGAGGCTTGCAGCGGGCATGCCCACAGCATCCTCTGCAGCGACACAGGCTGCTGCTGTAACCCACACAGGTTTGCGTACCAGTTCCTGTGGACTTGCTGATGATAACTCATTTCAGTACAAGCATCAGTCTGATGAAGGGAGAGGAGGATAGATTTTTTTTATGAACAACACCTCTTCTGTTGCTTGCTTGTTAAAATCAGTGAGTGAAGCATTGGGAGCTGCTGAGAAGAGATTACACTTATCACAGGTGAACAAGGAGAGGGCTGCGAGGAGAAGATACCAGAAAAGACTCCTAGGGACAAGGGCATAAAGGAGACTTGCTTTTGCTATCATCATGTCTCCCTGTGTGCTTTGAGGCAACTTGGGCTTTTCTGTTTAGAGGCACATTGGTTGTAGGAGTAAGAGGAGAAGAAAGAGTTGGGAGTAAAAATATTTTCTTGATTACTTTTTGCTAAGTAATTAGTATTAATATGTTTTTGTTTGAGATGCCTCAGGGATAATAGAGATTTTGGAAATGGGTGGATTTCAGTTGCCTGTTTTCTTTACAGCTATAATTGAAAATTTCTTTTTCTAAAAGGGGGAAAAAAAAGGTGCTAAATGTGCCTCAGGAGAGGTCATGGAAAATATTATGACACTAGTCAAGATGATTGCAAACACGGTAAGGCTGAAATGTGTACAGCTGACCTAACTAAGCATGAATAATACATCACCTCATTTGACTACAATATTACTAGTCAAATTCCAAACATATCAAGGTGGTTTCAGTAACCAAGTTGTAGTATCAGATACTAACGGTTTAGATGTTACAAGAAAAATATGCTAAAATATTACATTTCTAAAGAAGCAGTAGTAAGCATTGTGTTTCAAAGCAGTCTTCCTTACAGGGCAAACACCTTTCCTTCTCTAATACAGAGTTATCAGAGACTGCCATTTTTTAATACCACAAGAGCAGTCTCCTCCAAATTGCAAACATAGGAGGTGATTTAAAGGCAACGAATTCTATGGGAAGGAGCAGGGGAGCATTCATTTTGCCATTAGAATTAGGAAATGATCACACCATTGATTACCTTGACTTCTACTGTCATTGTAAAGATATTTTACTTATTTAGAAGTTGTCTTGAGTAGCAAATCTAATAGAAATAAAAAAAAGTTCAACTACCAAGAATTTTATTGTAGGTTGCAATAATTTCAAGCCAAATTACAATTATAGGGATGTACCTGCCTGTGTCCTCCCTCCCCGGACTTAAAGGGAGAGCTAGGAAAGAAGTGTGCTGGAAAGGATTGCCGGATCTTGCATTAATAGTTGGAGAGGCTGAATAGGATTTTGGTTTGTATATGTATCAGAATCCTGGGCAAAGGCAACCAAATACAGCTATGAAATATGTCCTCTGGAAATCAACTGTTTGTGCATATGTGTTCTGTTTTTTCACCAAAAATGCAGGTGGCTCTTTTTTCAGTGTGAAGAACACTGAGCAGCCATTATTTTCCTAATAGGTGCTGATTGCTTTCAATAGGTACGCAGTGCTGTTCCTTTGCCCAGTGGTATGAATCCAGTATGTAGTGAGATGAGACTACATTAGGAGAATTCAGGCCATTTCAGCTCATAGTAAGTTAACAAAACATTGAGAACATTTACTCCTAAAACTTGGATTCTGAGCTATGACTCTGAAATGGGTTGTATATGCCTACGCCAAATTCTTTACATCTAAATCACACTTTAAAACACATATGCATGAAAACAGTCAGTTGAGCAAACATGTCTTGAAAGGTGTTGCCAAATAAAAGCCCAAGTCATTATGCACCTACAATAAACAAGAAAAGGATCTTTTGTTGTCATTGTAAAATGAGTTAATGGATTTGTATGAACACATTTAAATGCAAATCTGAATTTATTAATGTAATGGGATTTTTGACGTTATGTTGTACACCCTCTTTTTTAAGGGAATTTCTGCCATGAAGTATAAGAGCCCAAATTTGGAAGAAAAAGCAAAACCTTGGGATCCTTAAATCCTTGGTGTGAAGAATGTGTTTTGGAGTCCTGGACAACAGCAAACAAATACAACTGTGGGATATATCCTCTAGAAACGTATTGTTCCTGCACCTGTGTTCTATTTTTTCACCTAAAGTGGATGTGGCTCTTCAGGCTGTGTGAAGAAGGCAGAACAGCCATGTTTTCATAAGAGATGCTAACTGCCTTGAATAGATACACAGTTCTCTCTTTTTGCCCCGTGGTGTGAATTCAGGATAACAGGCCCATTCTTCCCGTTCTCTAAATACAGACTTCACAGGCTGCAGTCAACTGAGCTACTCTACTGAGTAGGAACAGCTTACATGCATATACCTTTATGGCAACTGTCCCAGTAAAGAACAACACAGACATTTTTCTCTTTTGGTGTCTTTGCCACTTTTTTCAGGTGCATTTTTTTTCTTGATGATTTTCTTAGTTCCCATTGTTTCTTCCTCAGTAATTTTTACACTGACTTTTCCAATTGCATGTTTGGTTTTTTTCATTTTGTTTTTTTGGTTGGTTGGTTGGTTTGGGTTTTTTATTATTGGTAAAGCTGAGAGAAGTCATAGGGTAAAATTTTGATCTGGTTGATATGAATAGCAAAATTTCCATTGACTGTCTGAAAGCCACAATTTACCTGACTGGGTGTTGCAGAAACAGAAGTAGTGGCAGAGCACTTTGTGTAGATACACTGGGCTGAAAAAAGGAAGTTTAAAAAGAGCCAGAGGCCAGAGGAGAGGTTCCTTTCAGTTGGATCTTTCATAACTAAAATCTTAAAATACTTTCTTATAAAATTGACATATGTACCTAGTTAATATGGCAATCAGTGCTTCCACTGTGATCTGTTTTTCTACATTCCTGCCTTTTTTGTTACATACGCGTGCGTGCACACTCTCATGAGTACCACGTCAAATGGTACAGCAACTGGCTGAAAGGCTCTGCGAAGAAGGTTTTGTTACTAACCAGCTGCTCTCCTCCTTTAGCATTATTCATGAGCCTGCCAACTCCTTCCTCTTCTGACAGTGAATCTGTTGTGCACATGAAAGAGGTGTGGCACTCCTCTCTATCTTTGAACACATGAATAAGAAAAAATATGGTGTTTATTAAACAGTAGCTATCATTATTACCATTTTGTTACCTTATAATCTAATCCTTCTTTACAAAGTTTCATTTTAATAAGACTGAAAGGAAAACAGAAAATAATCTTGTTAAGTGATAGATGTATTTATGAACTATAAACCTTATTACATCAAACAACTAGTATGGGAACAAATTACTTTTGCAATTAGGGGAGTTCTTCTTTTTAGCAAAACAGAAAATTAAACACATTTCAGTCATTCTGGGTATTTTGAGGTAAATAAAAAACTTAAGCTCTATTCATAACTTTCATATAGATTTGCCTATGTAAATAATTTAAATTAGAGAAGCTATTATGATGCTATCTTATTTAAAAAAGCAATTTTTTTTTTAAATCAGTTGCTCTTCAACATTCATGTGTCTGAAATTTTGGACACTATAGCTATGAGCAAAAATAAGCACATTCCCCAGATTCCTGCTCACAAAAGTCATCTCTGCTCCTAGGAAGCTCCTTGGACTTCTATTGTGCCTGGCAATGAAGTCAGATTTTTAAACAAAAAGAGTAAAATTACACAGGAAGTGGTTTCCATGATCTAAAAATTTAATAAATATTATTTACTCATAAAAATATATGGAAGGAATTTCAAAACTGCTGAATGTAATTTAATACAGTCCAGAAGTGAAGTAATTAATATTTTATAGAAATGTCTGTATTTCAAGACACATTAATCACACAGGTTGCATTCAGAAAGCTGACTAGTAGATTTTGCTCTTTGGTTTAAAAAAGAACATTTATTTTCATTTTTCTAAAAGTACAATTTTAGCTTTGTCTGAAAAGTAAAAGTAACAGTTCGTTTCTATTTCCAGTTAAATACATTACCTGGAGTGCTTAAAGAGTTGATGGGATAGCTAATGGTTGCCTTGTTTCAGAGGCTTGCCAGCTGCAGGGCAGGTCAGTTTAGTCAGTGGGATGTTTGCCAGTAACTCTGCTGGGATCCTGATTTCTCTCATCACGTATCTATACGAGTCATTGCTACAATAAGATGCACACAGTGAGTGGCAAATAATCCCCAGCTGAGCTGAGCCAAACCTATGGCAAGATTTGGGAGGAACTCTTGCCCCGACACTTACATGGTTTCCCCACCTTACTCTGGGATATGCAACCCATTGTGGCCAAACAACAAAAAATCATCTCTTCTGTCTGCTGTCAAAAACCCCTTTCTCCCCCAGGAGAGGTAACCAGATTCTCTGGCATTTGCCAAACCTTTGTATGTCACATGAATTGCTGACATCTGCCTCAGGCTTTTAGAATGTCTTTCAGGAACACTCTGCAGGAGTTAGAGCTGCTGGTTGTGGTACAAAAGTATATTATTAGTTTTGCCATTAAACTGCTATGTGGAATCAACAAATTACTTAGAGCTAGATTTAAAAAGTAGCAATACATATATAAAACAGGACACAAATATATCCAGGAAGACCCTGTCAACCTACTGTCAGATCACTCTGAGTTGTATTACCCAATGCATTCCCTTTGGAGTAAGGAATCCTATTCCAGTTCCAGCGCTGTAAACTATTTTGTTTATTTTTCTCTAGCAAGTGTCTAACGTAGGGTGGATAGGAAGACCAGTGTTTTAGCATCCTTCCTTAGAGCTAGTGTCCTAAGCATGGGGGTGAAGTCAAGCTCTTCTTTACTCTCTTAGAAGTCATGTGAATCTTTCCTTCATCTCTGCCTTGTGACAACAGCTCCAGTAGAAAACTCCAATGGAAACACTTCAGTCTTGCCTCATCTGTGGTTTGGATCTTTCCACAGAAATAAAAGATACAGGTTTGAATACTCTCCATCAGAAGAGAAGCATACTCAGCAATTTGACCTAAGAGGTGTAGTTGCATATCCTCTAAAACAGCTTCCCTGACTTCCTTTGGGCATCTTTACATCGCTCTCCATTCACCAGATGGTGCTTTGAATAGCAAGTCATTGCTAAGGGGAGCCTGAGTGTCTAGTCTGGTTTTGGATCCCATTCTTAGCACCAGGTACCTTAAACTTACAAGTTGTGGCACCCAATTTATAGGTGCTTTTGCCTTTTATTGCAGCTAATCCTTCATTTTTACACACATTTTTACATTCCAATGTCATCTTTCAGGTTATTGTTAAGCTTAATTAATTTCAGAACTGTAAAAAGCCTAGAAACCATCAGAAAAATAGTAGCGTAGTATTCTTGCTATCATTATTTTTCCTTAAGATAATAGGCCTGAACATTCTTGTATGTGTTAACTTTCTACATGTTGGTGATTCTGTTGAGCCAAGTTTGCCATGTGAAGTTTGTAAAGTTAAGCATATACTTCAGTGATTAAAGGGTCACAGCTTCTCCTCGTGTAATGGATAAGAGAAAATGACATTGAAAGGAATAACATCCATCACTTAGAGTTCCATGCTTGTATTTTTCTGGCATGCACTTAAGTTCTAGGTAGGCACTTAATGACTAGATAGGTAGATAGTGGCTTTACTAAGATAAGCCATATACAGAGAATGATTATAGTTTCCATTTGTATATTAAATCAATTGTAAAAAAAAGTACAACAAAGGTTGTACTTTCTGCTTCCATTTTCTAAAAAGGAAGATGCCTACCTTTTCTGATTTAATTTCAATTTGGTATCTGTAAACCATAGATTGAGTTGTTAATTTCTTTAAGAATCCTGACTGGACAGTCTGAATGAAGAAAAGCTAGTAATGAATTTGCTTTAAAATAGTTTGCAACAATTGATAAATGTATTCCTCTCATTACATATGAGATTATAGGAAAATCGATTCCTTTGCCTCTAGGTTTACCATAGTATAGCATTCTTCTTGGCTTGGTTTTGTTGGGTTTTTTTTTCACTGAATGGTTACTATATTCCCTTTCATTTGCTCTTAGTTAGTTACAATACTCTGAAAACAAGTTGCTCTATTGTATTTTTCTTAGAAGCTGTAAATCTTAGAAGAATTGTGTGCTTAATGTAACATTCATACTTCTCAGTAAATCAATATGAAAATCACTACCAGTTGTTTTCATTTCCAAAGTTACAAGATTCAACAGTAACTTGAGAAGTTAAGTCAGTAATATTCTAGTTTATCTATCTTATTTAAATAAATGTAATTTGTCAAATGACTGCTATATATTCTCCCGTGTCAGGTAAGGTTTATCTTTCCTCCTTCATAGTTTTAAAAAATACCATAGTCATCTTCCTTATTTTTCTTTTAAAAGTGGATTTAAAAAAATCTTCCAGAAGGATGTGAAGGAGCAAGGGGGGGGGGTTTGAAGCATTATGAACTTAGAGCATTTCAATAACATATGTGTACTGTTTTTATAGCCTTTTACATTTTAATATAAATGTCAGCAGTTTAATGCAGTTCAGACTGTCTGTTTATTTTTATGCTGTAATCTAATTGAGTATTTTCACTCCATTTTCTCTCATTCATATTCCTTGACTGTTCATACTACAGATAGAGTGCTACCTTGATACGGAACTCAGTTTTCAATTTATTTATTTGAAACATAAGCTGTTTAACTCTCTTCCCTGTTTTCTAATTAAAGTCCTCCAGTACAAACTTCCTGAGGCTGAAGAATTACAGCCAGGCCTGGTCGTAAAAGATGTGAACCCAGGTGTAGACACAGCCTGCTTGGGCAGTGCTGCAAAAACTCACTAGCACTTCCTCAGCACTCCAAACGGTGCATAATTCTGGTGAGTAAGCCATTCTGGTATGTGGCACAGGTAACAGTGAAAATTGCCCAGAGATAGGGCAAAGTGTTAATTTCTAGGGTATTTCCAATTGCTGAAACTGTAATCACAGGGATTTTAAAGTGAGGTAATTCAGCCGTTCAGAATCTATTGCTTCTCTCTACAGCTAAGAGTTTTAAGTGAGTTGGTGTCACTTTCAATGTACTATGAAAATAGGAAGGGGTTTTTATGTGGTACATTTTAAAAGTGAATTGATGGACCAGGTAGCAGAAATACAATCCCGAAGAACTACTTGATCCTAAAAATTTCCTCATGCCCTTCACATACATGGAGGGTCCTGTGCCTGCTTGCCACCCTTGCCCTCTCATACGTTGGCAGAGCCAGCAGAGAGTGCAGAAGTGGTACTAGGGAACAGCAGCACAAAGTGATGTGATGGGAAGGAACCACTTTTGCTGTAAATTAAACTCATGTTTTCCTGAAAATGAAAACAGTAGTTTCACTGGTCATAACATGGACCAAAAGCCTTTGGTTGTCAAATCCAGGGTTTAGGACCAGGACTATTAAATTCCTATATAGATCCATATATTACAGAGGAATAATGACTTAATGCTACATTTTAAGTATTTTAATGGTACCATCAGCTTGCAACTGACACGAGACCATTGCTATCATAACGTTTAGCCGATTTTGGCAAAATTCTCTTCTCATTTTAAAAGATCAGACAATATTTTTTGTGAGTAAAGTAAAGCTATGTTCCAAAGTTCTCCAAACAAATTTTAAATATTTTTTTCTATGAGTATTTCTTTTAAAATGCTAATAAAATCAAATTTCTAGTGGGATTGCTTAAGACCTTCAAGGGTCTATGCTGAACAAAGAAAACCTACTTTTTAAAAGAATTAACATATCAGGAAAGGAATTTCTATTCTTGTTTTTTAATCACTTTCAAAAATTATACAAGCCCATAAAACCATATTCTAATACCATCACCTCTAGCAGTTTTTACCCAGTATTTGACATTGACATAGTTTTCACAACTTTATTTTTAAAAATAGAAATAGTGAATGTCTCAAAAAAGAAAAAAAGACTTTCAAGCATAACCTGCTGAAGACGGCAGCACAGAAGTACGCTAACAGAAAAGAACACAATACTTAACTAAAACCATATTTGAACTTTAAGTAGGACAGCGTCCTTTTATTTGTCAAAAGAGTGGTTAGCCCAGAAACTTATTATCTCCTCCTGATAAATAGCAAGATAAATAGTAAGAAACATTTTCTACTGACTCCAGATTCCTAGAAGAATATGCATATTGCTTTTGTATGAGGACTTCTCAGCCATGATATAGAAATGTGACCTTTTTAGTTCCTACTTACAGTTTTTATCCAAGAACTCTTAAAACCTGCAGGCAATACAAAATGCTCAGTAGCTGCTTTTGGGAGCACTTCACCTGGGATGCAGGCAACTGTGTATTTTTAAGTTCAAACCATTTTCTCTTGCAGCCCCCATAGCCTGGCAGTAGGGCTCCGTCCATGACCTGCCGTCACAGCAGCTATTTGTCAGGTTGGATTCTTCAGTCTACTAAGCCTGGATTAAAGGGGATCTAAAAGTGTGCAAATGGCTAGGCTAAGGAGACTCTCTGGCCTTGTTCCCAGCACCCCTGGAAGGCAGCAACCAATGTGTTCCCCTTTTTCCAGAAGTTACCTGAGGTCAAAGCAAGCCCCAACACAAGCTAGAATTCTTCCATAAAAGCAGAAAAACTACAAACCTTGCAACCAGCCACTGATCGTGGAGTGAGTGACACTCCTGGTTTACTCTTCCATCCCCAGATTAATCTTGACATATCCCTGTGGCAAGGACAGCAAGGAAAGACACAAAACTGCCTTTGGGGCATCTCAGGATTCCTTCATGCCGAAGGTACCCTTAATAGTACATTTAGAAATGCATTGGAGTTACTTTATGCCATTTTAACATGCACTGAGGATCTGTCAGGAAGATGTGGAGATTGCATCCAAAAGGGCAACAGACCAAAACCATTCTTTTTTTAGCTGTCACTCACTTACCTGGCAAGAGGTGACTCAGAAAAAAGATCAAGGTTCATAGCAGATAACATCTGAATACAAGTTCCAGTGCTGTGGTTTAAGGTAATCTTTGTATGGGCAGGGGATTACCCTCAGTTACCCGCTCTAGCTGGCCCTGGTTTGAGCAGGACAAGGTCTAGAGATCCCTTCCAAACTACATGATTCTTCAATTTTATTAATATCAATTAGTATATAACATTGCTAGTACTTCTGAACTCATGTTCAGTCATGAAAGCACTAAAAAAATCTATATACCCTTTCAGAATTTGCATTTCAAATCAGAAAGACTTCTTAAGAGTTGCAAGCTTGTGCAGAAGTTTGGAAAGCCTGTCTTACAGTGTACTGTTAACTTCTCCAGCATACTTCAGAAACAAAGTAAGAGCTGACTTGTTTATGCTCTCTGTGTATTTGCACGGAAGATTTGGATAGTAAAGGACTCCTTAGTCTAGTAGTCAAGAGAATGGTGATTATAGGGTGGTGACTTGTTTATTTCAGTAATTGATTCATTTGATGTGAAGCAGTATTGCAGAAGAACCAAGAAAATTACAAATTTCAGTAAAAGGTGGCAAATTTATCTGAAAATAAAGAAATAAGATCAATAGGAACGTGCAGAAATTTTAAGATACAGGAGTATTCCATTTCAACATTTGTCTATGTCTTTCAGAATTGCTTTAAATTTTTTCAGTAAGGCTTTTTTAAATGAAGGTATAAGCCTTTTCTGTAGCACTTTTAATGAGAAATTGAAAAATGTTTTAAAAGAAAGAAAGCTTTAAAGTGTTTATTTAATCAGTTAAATAAATTAATTAATTTTTCTTACAGATAAGACATTCTAAATTAATCCAAAATATTCTTACATTTTTTGCCTCTTTGAAAATAAAAGCCAATCTATATTTTCCCAACCTGAGATTCCACTCATATTTTATGCAGACTTACACAGACTGGCACATTCATGGGGTTCTGGATGGAATATTATCCCATATTTGTTGAAAGAACAACTCCACCGCTTGCCCAGTTTAAGTAAGAGATACAGTGAATGAAAATGATCAAACTAGATTAAGAGAAAGAAATGCAGATATTTAAATACAATATTTCATCTTTAGAGTAGCTTACCAAAGCATGTGGAATTTTCTATGCAAACAAGATTTTATTGTTCATTACAATATGCTATAATGCAGTTAAAGTTATGGTCTGTGCTATGAAGGAGCTGAGAACAAATGATACTGTTCTCCTCTGGTCAAATCAATCATAGAACCATCTAATGGTTTGGGTTGGAAGGGACCTTAAAGTTCATCCAGTTCCAACCCCCCTGCCATGAGCAGGGTCACCTTTCCACTAGACCAGGTTGTTCAAAGCCCCATCCAACCTGGCCTTGAACACCTCCAGGGAGGGGGCATCCACAGCTTCTTTGGGCAACCTGTTCCAGTGTCTCACCACCCTCACAGTGAAGAATTTCTTCCTAATACCTAGTCTAAACCCATCCTCTTCCAGTTTAAAGCCATTTCCCCTTGTTCTATCAGTACTTGCCCCAGCTTTCTTGTAGGCTCCACTTCAGATATTGGAAGGCAGCTATAATATCTCCCTAGAGCCTTCTCTTTTCCAGGCTGAACAGCCCCAACTCTCTCAGCCTGTCCTCATAGGAGAGGTGCTCCCGCCACCAGATCATCCTTGTGGCCCTTCTCTGGACTTGTTCCAACTGGTCGATGTCTCTCTTGTGTTGGGGGCTCCAGAACTGGACACAGCACTCCAGGTGGGGCCTTATGAGAGCAGATTAGAGGAGAAGAATCCCCTCCCTCGACCTGCTGGCCACGCTTCTCCTGATGCAGCCCAGGATACGGTTGGCCTTTTGGGCTGCAAGCGCACATTGCCGGCTCATGTTGAACTTCTCGTCCACCACCACCCCCAAGTCCTTCTCTTCGGAGCTGGTCTAAATCCATTCATCGCCCAGCTTATATTTATGTATCAATGGATCTGGCCAATAAAATTCAGCATCAAAGAATTCTCAGCCAGCAGCCACAAGTGCTGAATCACTTATTGTAAGAGACTAGAGCAAGTGCTTCTCTGTTGATTTTCACATCCAAAACTGGCCCTGGCAGAATAAAATATCAAGCTTTCATTTCCAGAAAAGAATGAAAACAGAGCACAGTGGAGATAGGGAATCACCTAGAAGAATAAAAAGGTTTATTTTGTGACTAAGTATTAAATTAGTAGCAATAAATATTTACAACAGACTAGTCCTGCAAAGACTTGATGCTCCATGCCAGCTGGAGACTTTGGTTCATAGCAGAGTTATGGCATTTCACACTCTACCTTCATTTATTCACACAAAAATGACTAACACTACCATTGCACCACAGGACTGCTTTGTATTTTACTGCAGATATTTATATTCGCTTAGCTCTGTTCATTATTGTGGCAATGCAATGTATACTTTTGAATATATTAATCATACTATAATAGGACATAAAGGAAAGAGTATGTTCCCGTAATAATATATTGGAAGTTTAATTTCAATTTAATATGCTTTAAAATCAGACAAATTATAGATACAAAGCATTGAATTAAACTGATTATTCTGGCTGTGCCCATTCTATCTCTGTTAGCAGTACACAGATGCATGTATCATTTGCCAGACCCAGTTCAGTGCCACGGCCTTGGCAAAGCACACTGGGATGTCCATCCTATGCTTTGGAAGGAGTGCCCTGAACTATCCCACAGGTCTTTCCAATCTACAACCAGAATCTTTTCTACCATGCAAAATTCAGTGACCTCCCCAGCCTCGGATATCTTCCGTGATCACCCCAGCATGCTCTAAATAATATAGACCTCATTTTTTACTGTCCTTCAGGCTCCATCCTGAAACTGAAGGGCAGCCAGCCCACGTTAGGGTCACCCTCCATCTCCATCACATGGCTATGCAAACTGGGGGAGATCTAGCATGCCTCACCTGACCTCACCCATGCACAGAAGAGCAGGACTGCCTCTGTCTGTGGTCCAGGCTTCAGGTACAGCCTAAAACAGTCTCACCTTTTTAGAGTGCCAGGTGTGGCACTCTAGAGAAGCTAGCACCAACCACACAGCACTGCAGGCCTGCCATGGCCAGAAGTCTTTGTTAGCTATTGCAGTACCTGGACAAGGATGAAGCAATGTGCACAATGCAAATCTACTGTTAAACATTCCTCTCTGCAGAAAAATTGAGGAACCTATTTTCACATTTTACCACTTAAAATGTACATCTACAGCCAAGTTAACAGGCCAATACAGGATGTCTGCAAAGGGTGCTTCCATGTTTTCTCACTTCCAAGTGGCTCAGGTGCCAGGACCAGTTATACTAACCAAGTTCACCTTCTCCTGTCCAGGTATTCCACTCTTTTTCAGCACACATAGGGTGTCACTTCCTTCCTGACAACAAAGACAGACATCTGTGATGTTGGGTTACCTACCTGCCCTGCAGATGGTACAATCATTGGACCATGGGTCGTATGGCCCTAACTAGTCTGTTAGTGTCCACACAGGGAGTTACCAACACTCCCTTCCCAAACTTCCTTATTCTCAGAGGATACATATTTGTGAGCTGTACTAATAGAATGCTTCACCAAGGACCTGGAGACATGGGGAGGTAGAAGGCAAGTGGGTGGGATATGGCCCTTATCCAAACCAGGCACATAACCCTGCTATTGTCTCTTTGCCTGGGGTCACTTCCACAGAAATAAAGTAGCAGTCACCAACTTGTCCTACTGTCCCAGTGGGTGGCCAGGAAACCCCTTTCTCCTTCCCAGAGTTATTTGATACTGTGCAGAGCCATGCCCTGTTTTGCTCGTGAACTAGTAATGAGGAGATGAAGTAACCAAAACGTGACCAGAACCATTCGTAGAAAATTCCCAGGGGAAGGATGGTAACTTGTGTCTCGACAAGCCCATGACTCAAAGTAAGGCCAGAAGAAGGGAGAGGTGCCTAAGAGGATGTCTAGCTAGGGTGGGAAGGGCCTGATCATGACCAGATCATGTCATGTATTTGTAACAGAGTCCTGCCAGGTAATTGTTTACCAATCCAAACGGTGTGTTTGCATTCAGCAGTTGCGTAGAACAACTTGAACATGCTGCCATGGCAGCTAATCCCAGCTGGCATAGAGGTGGGAAGGAGGGTTGTGTGCTCAAGTCACCTGCAGGTTCCTGGGAAGGTCTATGTCCCTCAGGAAAGAAACGCCTTCTAGCACTGCAGTCAGCCACCACAGTAACCTGGCCGTGGCACAGCTTGCTACCAGGTGGAGTTGCTATCCAACCTGCTACACCTACCACCACTTCTCCTCGGCACAGAGAATGGCTCCATCTGCAAGCAGTACAGAATTCCCTTTCATCCAGGAGAAGGGGAGACCAGATGGGTAGGGAAGGGCTGAGTTGTTTCTGAAAGGCTCATTTTTCTCTCCAAGAGTACTGTGTCCTACCTTTGTCTTTGTCTGGCTAGAACTTGCCCATCATTATCAGATGACCCAAATCGAAGCAGAGCAGTCTCCCATCACCTACACAACCCTTGCTCCCCACTCTCAAAACATTAAATGTACTCACCACAATTTAGCTCCTTTCCAGATGTTTAGCTGGTCCACATATCCTGGTTTCAGCTTCTTAAGAAGGGGGGAGGAGGAAAAAGCAGCTACAGGTGGGTCTCCTGGATTCTGCAAAAGTTAGTATCATCTAAAAAAGTTAGTGTCATGATGTGGATGCTTCTTTGGACTTAAGGTGTAACTCAGTGAATCCTCATCTCTCTACTGACAAGTGTCTGAATCTCTTCTGAGCTTACATTCCTCCAAGGTGTTTTGCTACTTCTGTGGCACCAAATAAGTGGGACTGGCGGCTTTTTACAATGCATACCTGAGGATGGTGAATGTGTGCAAGGTGTGAGGGCATGGTGGGATTTAAGGAGCCACCAAGACTTGGAAGACTTGCAAGTGAGCTGCACCCACTGTTATGTTGCCATGTTTGTGGGGACCACTGGGATGCAACTGTGCGTGATGTGCAGCACCTCTGCCTGCACAGGGTGCCTTAGAAAGGGAGCCCAGGGCACACTCCAGCACGCCTCGGCAATGCAGATTATCCCTGGTCAAGGGCTCCCAAAGAAAACCCACAAGGATTCAGTTTAGTAGAACAGATGAACTCTGAAAAAATGTTGCTGCTAAAAACATATCAGGCCATCACTGGAAAAATTAAGTCTAACCACAAACATCAGGGCAGACTCGTTGGTCTCTCGCCATGTGCCTGCTGACACCCGCTCAGACCAGGCGTTACATTCGGGATGTGAGCTGGGCAGTCGGAAGCGAGCAGGCCTGCCGCTGAGAAAGGACAGCTTAGTTTGTTTATATGACAGACAGAGCTGTAGCAGAGCTTCAGATGAAAACAAACTTCTAGGCTATGCTGATGTTATATACACAAGCTATCAAAAAAACATAACGCCAAGAAAAGCATAATATTATGTGAAACCAATCCATATAAATCTTTCATAGTGTATATATCCTCCCTGGGAAGAGTGCAGAGGATATGTGCTATGCCTAATGTCTTGCTGAATTGAATATTCTTTTGTGTTTATTTATTAGCAGACAGGTACAGCATACTGAATTTTGCTTTTCAGGCTTGTGAATTCATAATAGGTGTGTAAGACTGTCACTGTAAAGATACTGAAAACAAACTTTTGTCTTACAATTATGGCCTTGGAGTTAAGAAAAATACGGGACAAAACTGCATCTTTTTCAAGTTCATCATTAATAATTTTCAGCAAAACGGCAGTTCATTGTTTAAAACAAAAAAAAAAAAGGATATGAATAGTTTTCTGGGCATCCAGATAAACTGATATGGCTTACCTGTATCACATTCCAGTTGGTAACAATTATAGGGGTTTTTTCCCTGCAGATATTACTATAAACGGGTAAACTTTTTATAACAAAGGCTAAGAAGTACGTTTTGTAGGATCGCTCTAAATAGCTGGTGATTGACACAGTAAATTATTGAAGAAGATCTTGAAATTTCACTGAAGTTGGCTCCATCAGAAAGGAATTTGACAGAGAGAGAGAGGGGAGACAGAAGAGGCAGGAGATTAGAAACTAAATGAAAGATGGGCAATGGATGGTGCAGGAATCCTCCAGAAAAGTAAGCTGCTGGATTCACTGACCTGCTCCTCTGCTTGTTCCCTATCCCTTCCCTGAAAGGCTGATGAGTTTTCCCATGTTGTCTGTTGTCAAGAGAGAAACCCCCTCAGCTTCTTCTTGCAGACTCTTCCGTAGTGACATCGCTCTGATCGTATTTGCAGTACGTTTGTTGTAATGGAAGGTGGCATGAAAATGAAATGCAGAGGAGAGACCAACCCCTTGGACAGTGCTTTGTAGATATGAGGCATTAATTTTCTTTCTCCTAAGGCAATAATTTTTGTTTGTCAAATACAGTATTTGATTGTTTTCCTACTGAAATAAACTCCTACAAATCTAAGTAATAAAGCAGCTTTGAACTTACAGCCACACTATTAGTACAGGAATTTTTTTCTCTACCACATGTTTAATTTTATCATTTTCTTCTCTGTCACTGGTTGGTTTTGAATCTGTGGTCAGATTAGGAAGTTTGATACAGAGTGTTTTCAATTTAAATTGATTTCTCTGCCATTATTAAAAAAAAAAGAAAAAGAAATTGCTCTAAGTATTGACTGTAAAAGTCATAGAGCTCTAGATCATTTCCCCTGGGAATTTTTTAGCATCCTCCCAATTAGTCAGTCAATAGGATGTTCTTATTAACATGATAGTTTATTCTTCTCTAGGAATTTCCTTCTATGCTCTTCATCCAGGATATTTCTAGAAGAGGAAGAAAGCTTTTAAAACATCTACTCCTCCAGCACAGCATTTATGATGACTAATATGCATCCCATGCTATGAATGATAAAGAAGCACAGTAATTTGTTCTTTTCTTTTAAAAATATTTGCTGTATTTTATTTCTAGTCAGCTGTCTCTTTCAGTAATACTCAGGCAAATGACAATGGTAACCAGCTACCCTCAAGTAGGTATTGACTTGTCTTCCACCAAGTATTTTTGTAGTGATGGTAAAAATTACCATATTTCCAGTTACCTCATTTAATATAAATTCTTATTCTCTCTACTGCATAAACACAAAGCTTCTATTATTCATATCAACACTTTTTGTTGTTTTACTTTTCATTAGATTCTAATGCCCCCCCATATAAAGTAGGCTGTCACTGTATTTTCATTCCAAAATATATGTAAATTTACACACAGAAGATACATAGCATATATATCCCAGAGACTTCAGATTATTCTATTCACATCAAATTTTCTTCATTCTAAGGAAAAAATCTAACAATAAAACCATTAAAAAGTCCTTCAGGCAGATAACTGTCTAATGCATGAATATATATATTTGCAGTATTTTACTTAAATGCTGTATATTTACAGAGGATTAAATTCCTCAGCTAAAATAAAGGTCTGTGAAAGATTGTGTGTATTTCTTCTGCCCTATATTACACGTTTTCTTTCACAGAAAGAAAATACAAGCTAGTACAGTTTGTTTCTCTTACCACTTCTATTGTAGATAGGAGAGATGCCAAGAGCTTGGATCCCAGGTGACGAGGACTCTCACTGCTGAGGGTGACCCACCACAGTCATGCTGAGACCACTGTGCTCCGCCACGTGTGTTGGCCACCCCCTTGTAGCACGGTGCTACAGCTTTACACTCTGGCCTCACAAAAATAGCTGTAAAGGCTGGTATTCAGAGTAGCATGACATCGTCACACAGGCTTGAGCCAAAACACCTATCAGTCACCCCCACGCTGGTTTGCCAAGAGGGGCGACGCAGGCACAGGTGGGGAAGGTCTGGAGAACAAATCCAGGGCAGCTGGAAACTTGCTGCTACACGCAATGGCGATGCAGCTGGCTGGAGCATGGAGCAGTGGACTTTGGCTCGGACACAGCTAACATCAAGAGTAAAGAACAGTCATTGAGACTGCTATTTTGAGTCACACATAATCTGTATGGCCTGCCCCTCATTTTGCTTATGCTCAGCCTGCTAACCGGGTGGCTGTGGGGTGAGTTGGACCAGCTTACCGCTTGGGCAGAAATCTGACCCGGCTAAAGCACGACCAAAAATAAAGATGATGCAAAATAACAATTAAAATACTGTCAGACCAGTGAATCAAGTCACTTCTCAGCTTAGATTTTATATAAGGGATGGAGTGGAAATATATGGGACAGAGAGACAAAGAAAACTGTCATTTTTCTGTCATTTTTAACAGCCAACTGCAGGTAAACCAGTGATGTGTTACATGAAGCTGCACCCTGCACAGAAGGGGGGCAATTAGGTGAACTACACAACAGATTTACAGAATGCTTTCAAAGCACAGTTCTACAAGTCTCACCCCCTCCCCACCAAATGAAATAATGTAAATTCAAAATGACCAGGAGTGAAATAGCAGAGTTTTAGAAATGCTATTAAGTTGAAAAATAACAGAAACGTATTCACACAGCCATAAAATCAGAGTCAGAATTATTCAACAGGGGTTTCTATTAAATAAATGAAGTATATTTAAAGCCAGATTCTCACCCTGTGACAAAGCTCAAGTAGACCTGCCTTTTTCAGACAAACCCTAATGAATAAGCTGGTAAACAGCATTTTCCAACTAAGCTGAAGTTTTCACAGTCCATTGCAATCTAGAGAGTGAAACAGTGAATTTGCATAGTGACACATACTTACAGAAACCATATTTCTGCCTCATTCAAAGTCCTCAGGAATGACAACAAATAGCAATAAATGGCATGTATGAGTACAGCTTCTTTCAACCCGGCATCACTTACACATAGTGCTCATAAGTGCAAGATGCTACTGTCTTTGGAGCCTTGTTCACATAAGCAAGCATTCAATCCCAAATATATACTTTTAAGTCTAATGTATACTACTGTATTATTTAAATCTTGGATGAAACACCTCAGTTTAGCAAAAAAGGTTGGGTCACAGCCCTAGAGAAGAAAGTAAAGTTCAATTTCAAAAACAGACCTGTAGAAGACAGTATTTTAATTGTTATTTTGCACATCTTTTTTTTTCTTCAGAGAGCTTTGTTCTATAACTAGCTTTTTTCTTTTTCTAATTTTTGGTTATTCAGAACAGTTCTTGTAGTAGTGAAGAGCTGATATAGAAAGGAGCTCATAATAATTCAGAAACTTTTAAAAAGGAGGAAATTTTAGTATACACATTTTTTCCTCAAGTCATGCATTAGGTTAGTGGAACTAGAGTAAGTGTTTCATAGGATGATAGCAGCAAAACTGAAAGGCAAAAAGGAGGAAATGCTTTTCTTTTAATTTTGGATCATGCAGTGTTTTAGCATTTGATGTTCTCCTTCAGAACAGTCTTCGTTCTGGCGAAAATATTCAATGAAGACTGAATGTTTTAAGATACTTGTAAAAAAAAAGATAAATAAGTAACTGTAGATATTTGATACAGGCTCCAGAGCCATAGAAAAGCAAACAAAAAAAAATTCCTTAAATTCATGTTTACATCCCTTCAGGAAAAAGGAACTCTTAAACTTGTGTGTTTTGCCTTTTATTTCTAAATAAGAAAATCTTTAGCTCACAAAAATTACACCCTTCCAAAGATGTGCTTGTAATTTTTCATCGCAGCAGCTGCCCACAATGACTGTCAACAACACCAGAGTCTGAGTCACTAGATGCAGGAAAGCACTCCTGGCGGAAGGTCCTTGATCTCTCTCCTGTAGAGAGTCATCAGTGACCTGCTCTTTGGGACCATTCCATCAACTTTTACCTGGGCAAAACTCCCATGGACTTCCAGTGGACAGTGTCTTATCTGCATGAGCACTCCAGGCCCGGGACTTGAGCACCAGCATAGTGCGTCACAGAGCACAGTGACTAGTCATCTGTCCATGAGTTTCTAGAGTGTCTTTCACTATGATGGCCAGGCAGCAAGCCCTAGATCAGTAAAGGTGTTTGTTTGCCATTCAGTGTTGCTGCTATCATCCTATGAAACACTTACTCTAGTTCCACTAACCTAATGCATGACTTGAGGAAAAAATGTGTATACTAAAATTCACTGACATAAACGATCAGTTTATAGGTAATGGTATACGTAAGGCATGGGTAAAGTTTTAGTTAGTCACCAGAGCATACAGCAAGGGTTCATGACTTTGGGGAAGATTTGGTCCCAGGAGAAATACATGAGATTACTTGCACTAATGGTGCTTTTGGGAATCACAATCCCAAACTGTTCAGCTTTATTCTGCAAGGCCAGGTGGTGCAAGTGGGAATGACACTGTGATTCAGAGCTACAAAACGAGAGTTGGAATCAGTCAAAAAACATTGCAGACTCTCTGCCACCGCCTTCTCTTGTGCTCGTTTGGGTTCGGGCTGCCAAACAGCTCACTGCAGGTGTCCATACAGCTATGTGCTGCCACTGACAGAGTGGTGAATGGCACTTCTCATCTTACTGCCTCCCTTTGTCCCCGACTCTGTTTGATCCATGAACTTTGTGTTTCTGTGTTCATGAATATGCTAAACATATAACAGATTGCAAATAGTCTGAGAGCTTTTTAAAGCTCAAACATAAATAAGATTTGGGGTAAGGAATACCCAAATTTTATAGGTGCAGAGTTGCTGCCAAGGGGAATGGAGCAAAATAGCACAATGATGTTCTGCATTTCTGTCAATTATTGTTAAATGAGTTAAATTTGTAAACAGAGTGACTATGCTTGTCATATTTGCTATATGCATCATAATTAGAAAATCTCTAATATTTGTTATTTATTCTTCAGTTATTAGAACAACTGAAAAACAGAACGGGGGACTATGGTAAATCCTGCTGGAGTTCTCCTTCTGACTGTGAGCGTAGGCTCTGAGGAAGAGGTTTGGAGCCTCCTGAGAGGTGTGGTATCTCCTGTCCTGTGAAGCCCCTGCGACTGAGAAATTGCATGTGCTTTGTAGTGCCAGGCATGCAGGAACACGAGAAACAACATCACTATGATATTTCAAAATGCCTGTATGCCTGCTTCCTGGTAAAACCCAGTGCCAGACATGCAGACGCTTTTGAGAACTATAATAGACACCACACTAAACTATTTAAGGCTTAAGAACCTGTAAAATCTGTCTCTTACTGCCCAATAACTTTTACAGAACCTTTTCAGCTACAGAGATATCCAGTGACTTTGCTGCCAGGCCAGGGCTCACAGTCTGGCCATATTGCAGCAAATTTGCTCTAGTGTTAGTCCTTATGCTGACACTTTGATAAACTGGAACTCCAGCTCTGATGAGAAATAGTGTGACAATAATCTCTGGCAAACATTCACAAATAAAAAAGAGAGGTAGGGACAGTGGTGCAATGTATTGCTTCCCAGCATTAGAGACATCTGGGCAGCACATCGCACTCTTGCTTTCTCTCTCCCTTGCACTCTCTCTCTGTCTCCCCCTCTCTGCTTCTCAAACACACTTTTAATTTTGGGAATCAGAAATGTAATGAGATCCAACCCATAATTTAAGCTTAATTTAGCATTAACTTAAAATAGAAAGTCTAAAACCGATGTTATACCTCGTTCTTTAGCATAAATCATGAGTAAAGAGCTGAGAAATCAGATGCTATAATCATAATGAACCAGAAACACTGAGCATGATCAAATCAAACCATAGTTTAAATATGTGTAAATTAATTTTATCAGTGATTCACTTGATTTATTTTATTTAATTTATATCTTTTAATGACACTTGTCAATTCACCTTCATTACTTACTTTGGTAACCTAGGATTTTTGATCTAACACACAGAACCCAGGACTCT
This sequence comes from Caprimulgus europaeus, assembly GCA_907165065.1. The sequence goes on from OU015532.1 coordinate 29,898,065, forward strand.
ATCTAAAGTTACTTATTTAGTTGGCCATAGTGATTTTTTTAATTTAAAAAAATTCACAAATTCTTGAACTGTCCTTTCCTTGATGCATGATGCAATTAAGTTTCCCAGGTTGCTTACAGCTCTTAGCATGCCATTAATTATGGCAGGTGTCAATAGTGATAGACACACTCCCAAACATCTTCCTCTCTAGTTGATGTACTGTGTCACTGGCTGCTACAAGCACCCAAAAGAAAACAAAAAATCTAAAAATTCAAGCAAAAGACAGTGTGTGCATACCTTTTGGACTCTGATGGTTAATTAGTATTGTTAGAACCATTAGAAGGTTCCGATCATAATTAGATACTGGCTGAATAATTACATTTTGTGTGTTTGTTCCTTCTACAGATGCAGCTTGTAAAAGATGAGAATAAGAAACATGTACAGATGAGATAAGAACCAGTGTTTGTGGGACAGTATCATAGGGCTTATATTTTGAGTTTAGAAGAATTTCTATATTGATATATTCATTAAATTAATTAGTAACTGATAGATGCAACACATCAAAACCATGAAAAATGGCTACAGAGTAAAATTTATTAAGACATACAAATTACTTTAGGAATCTAAATTTCATTTTGCAAATTGACTCAGAGCTGAATTCCCAGCTCTAAGCTGTTAAAAAAATGTTTATATAACTGAAGATGTACATAGGCACCTACTACTGAGCTTTTAAGTATCTACACCTGTTGAACATTTTTCAGTTTTCCAGATTTCCAAAAGGACCCCAACTGTATTGTTTCCAACAGAGGTAAAGCCCTTTAAACTGAGGACCATCTCGCCAAAGAAGGTATGTTAGTCTGTACACATACACATTCTTAGATTAAGGAATCCTGGAATTGATGCACATCTTTTAAAGTGTATAAAGAAAATGCAGGCTAGATCTAACAAATCTTGAGTTATAACAGGAAGACTCACCATAACCAACCACTTAGGCTGATACTTTGTCTAAGTAACTTTTAATCATTTGCCATTAGAAAAGTAAGAGACATAAGAAAAAACACTTAAATGGTAAGAAACCTTTAATACTTTCCATCTGGTTCAAGAGAAAATAATATTAAAATAATTCAAATCTATCCTGTGATTCTTAAATAACCTTGCTCCAGATCTTACTTGACGGAAAAAAATGAGTGTGTTTATTAATACAATTCATAAAAATAAGGCATCAAGATCTAAGCTGCTCATCTCTCAAATTGTTGCAAAATAGTTATTTTCTTCTGTTGAAAGGTCATTTTTGGGTAAATGGATTCCCACATCCCATGGCTCCAGCTTTCAGGAGGAACTGTGAAGATGCCAAAGGAGGAAAATAGGAATAAAAGGGTAGGCTGTCAGGACTTTGCTGCATGCCTACTCTTGTTCAGCTGTTCCATCTCCTCTCAGAGATGCAGAGTTGGATTTGGAGTCTAGTGCTGATTCAGTTAGTTCAAAGTAAGTTCACAGTAATTTCACTGATGGGTGTGGGATGTTCCTCTGGACTGAGAATCAGGCCCACAATGTGTCTCCGTGCTGGCTGAAGGAAAGGGAAATAAATGTTTCTGTGGGGCTAAGAGGGAGAAATGGGATTGCATGTCTTGGAACAGCCTTTTTATTACAGCAGAAACTCCTTGACTTCCTGCCTCCCTCTGAAATTGAGAGGGAGAGATACAGGATAGAAATAGAATAAAAAGAAAAACCTTTTTAAAGTGTCTTCTGTTTTATCTTTAATTGCACTCTGAGGTCTATTTTCTACTTTTCATTATCTATATATTTCACTAATGCAAGACCAGTGAATAATTTGAAGAACAAATGTACAAAATTATTAAAGTTAATTACTCAACAGCTTTCATTAACATTTTAAATGCATGATTTTTATTATTTCTGAATAAATGCAAGGACTACATTTTTTCTTATTTTAATGTTCTGTGTGTAAAAAGCTAACTGGAACACTTTTATTCTTTAAAAAAAGTTAACATGCAGACTGTACCAAAATAACAAAATACATTAATTAAAAACAAGTTGAATAAATATATTATATTAGTTATCACTTGCCTATATGCTGATATATCATCCAGTCTTCATGTTATGAAACACTACCAAAAATGCTGCAGATTGTGAAAAGAGCTATGATGAGCACTGTTCCCACCCAACATTTGTAGTACAATGCGTCATTTCTTTTAGTCTATTGTCCAACAAATCTTCTCTTATTCATATTACTCTCCAAATCTGAAAACATGCTTTTATCTCATCTTTCAACTTTTGTATAGTACTATGTGCTCTGAAGATAATTTTCCATGAGGGGACAACATGAAAATTATAAACAATGTATGTCCGTGTCTGTGCTACGAGAGCATTTTTAATTGTTAAAGTAGAAACAAAATCTTCCCAGCCTCGTGCAGAAGCACAAGTAAATTGGCCTTGGGTTACTAACACTGCAGAGATACAGGTTATTAAAAAATTATCAGCTTTGGGGTTACAAGAATGAACCGTAACAAAAACATTTATGTTGTTTTTATGGTTGTGAAAGTCCTCTTAACAGTCTACACATTTAGCTAAGTTTAATAATTTCAAATTTAGTCTTAAACTATTTCTTCATTTGTCTTTATATTCTACTGGGTAGATCTGAGGACAGTGGAATACATTTTTTATATTCTGAGCCCACAACAGGGAACAACTCGACCTCACACTGCACCAGCTCAAGGAAAGCTGCATGCTTGAGCAACATCTTGCTGCAGTGCTCTGCAGCTGATCAGAAGTCCACAGCGCTCAGTCCTGCTAACATGTTAGCCTGGGAGAGACTGAAAAATAAATGAGGAATACAGCAATTTTTCAGTATTGCTTATCTTAAGCTTTCTCTGAGTCATCTATCACATCTTGAAAAGACCATGCTTAACTCCCTGACCTAAACCAATGCATAGAGCTGCACTGTATTGTCCGAAGGTTGTCACAGATGGTTGCCCTTAAGTGTGGGTGACTTATCTTCGGAGGGTCATATCTGGGCACCAAAGAACTCCACCTACTAAGTGCATCTAAGTGCATCTACATGTGCTGCAAGAACAGTGGTAATATCAGTCTCAGTCATAGCAAGCAGCATCCTCCTGAACAGCCATCAGACAGAGATTATTCAGAGTTAGAGTGTGGGAGAAGGGAACAGGAGCTGTCAGTCCAAGAGGTGGACATGCACATGCCTGCCTTTGATAACCAGGCCCTATTCCAAAATGGCCTATCCAGTATATGAGTTCTCTGTAGATTTTAGAGAAGCTTAAATTCAGAGAGATTCTTTTTCAGGCTCTCCCTTGACCCGCAGACTTTGTGCAGTGTTTTAAGTGCACAAGTGTGGGAGAGGGGAATGAGCTGAATTTTCCCTTCATTAATATCCAGGACCCACCACAAGGTCATGCAACACCGGTCAATTTAAATAGGTAAGCAGTTCTCATGTAGGTATAGCACTAATGTCTTAGTAACTGCCATTGTATTTTAGAAATGTAAAAGAAACAGAGTGGTAAAACATACTTTCAATTCCTATTGAAATTTTACTTAATCTTGCTTAAATTACATTAATCTTGTTTAAATGCTGACATAAAAGACACAAAATGAGTCCCTGAAATACATCCTTATATCATAGCAATTATTTGGAGAACAGTTATAATAATCCTTAGTCCTTTTATCATTGTGCTAGCAATTCATTATTCATCTGCTCAGAAGGATTTTAATACAATGTATGGAATGGGCCTGTCACTTCTATTGGAATCATATTTACTAAATCCACAAGTTATATTCTCAAATTTTATTCCATAGGTCGCATTTTTTCTTCCAGTTTCAGAGTCCTATTTATACATGTTGTGTATATTGACATAAAACAGTAAAATAACAACTGACAGGCACTGTAGGATTGCAATAATTATTTTAAAATAAGGCTGATTTGTTCTACTGCATCTTTCCCTGAGGCCAATAACTGGAGGCTAGTTATATTGCAATTCAACAAGCCAGAGGAAAAACACCTGTTGCATATGATTATTCTCTATTAAAATGCAATGAATAATTCAACATGAATATTTTAAAAAACAGCATTTTTATCATTCCTCTTAAGAAAATGTCTGTAGCTGAAGAGAGAGAAGGCCAGGTCAACCCAAAATATTGACTGTGTCCTATCAGCTATATTACTCCATCCACTTTCTTACACTTACCATTTAGGCAAGTGTGCTTTTCCCTATCATTGACACAGCAGTGATACAGCTTTATTGATCTGAGTTCTGATGGTTTTCCACATTATATTATTATATACATATATGTAAGTGAGCTGAAAAACCCCAACTGAGCAAGGTGATGGACTTGAGCAACGGTCGTTCCAAATAAGCAATTCCAAAGTTAAGGCAGAGTAATTAAGGTGAATTTTATAGTGATCTGACTCGAGTTTCATCTGAAATATTTCCCCATTTCACTGAAGTCAACACATAAGTAACTACTGGCTGCAGTAGAACCTAGATAGATGTTACTTGCCAGGTCAGTGATTCAGATTTTCCAAGAATTCCTTTATTGCTAAAATTTCATGAAAGACATAAGTTTTGTGCACTGACGTTTTTAAGCATACACCACCTTGGGATTACGAAAAGCTCAAAAGATCATAAAGGGCTCAAATACATCAACCAACTAATAGAAAATGCTGAGCATCCTCCATTAAAGGTTCATCAAGAATGCTCAGCAGCTTGCAGCACTGGGCTCCGATGGAATAAGAGAAAATTTCTTACCAGTACAAATAGATACAAAGTTAATATACATATTTATTTCTTCTCACCCAGCTCTAATAATCTGAACTCTCACTTGTTTCAAGGTAGGGAAGTTGCATGTGTTCAGCCTCAAAGAATGATCTGCTGAAAGAGAGGTGGAGGAGCTCTCTTCATTATTAGTAGTAACCACAGTAATAGTTTTACATCCCGTGACTCCTTGAACACTGGCTAAGCCATCCAACCTCTGTCATGGTTCAGTTTTAACAAGCATCCTCCTGAAATGCAAACTGTGTTGCTGTAAATATAAAACACCAAAACTTCCATTTCTAGAAGCTCATTCACTCAGAATATGACTTGCAGGGACAAGTTACATTATTCTTTCCATAGCTTTACACGTTTACTGGAAAGACAATCAATAGTAGCCATGATTCACACAGGGAAATAACACTTTTGTTCAGATGCTGCCTACTGGCAGATCAGGCAATGAATTCAGTTATATTTTCAGCAATATTTAATATCCTTTCACAAACCAAGCACTAAATTCATAGCCTCAGAGGGTGGCCTAATCTTGATTAGACCTGTATGAAAATGCCTGTATTCAGAGGAAACAGACACATTCTAGCATTGGGAGTGATATTTCTAATGGTTCCTATGTTTTGCAGTATTAAAAAAATATATATTTTAAGGAACTAATTTTTTTCTGTAAATCAACATTTCTTCTCAATACTGTACAAAAAAACTTCCAGGCTTTAAGATTAGGTAGAAAAGATGTTATCAAAATTCTCACTGTGGGTCGGTAAGGAAGCTCCTCTCCCCACAACTTCTTTACTCTTTTTCTGCAAAAGGCTCACAGCTACTGAATCTGCAGGCTGTCCCTCAACACTCCTAAAGCTCTGTAGCAGGCATTGCAATCACAAGTGACTTTAAACCAGGTACAGGTAGCATTTCTGGAAATGGGCAGTTTTGCATTTTTTTCAAGTTTAGGACTTACAAATTTTTCACAAATTTTAATTGGGCTGGGAAGAAAGATTGTGGAGGGTCTCTATTTTAATTTTCACAGTTCTTCCTAAGACATATTGTGCAATATTTTATGTTCATGAATGTTGTCAGCACAGTTCTTTCAGCAACTATACTTTTCATGTTGCCAGCCTTCTACCTTAGAAATCCATACCGGGTCAGAACAAAAACAAGTTAAATGAACCTTTTTTAGGTCAAGAACAGAAGAACTTCCTAAGCTAGATGTTGGATCTACATGATCACGTTAAGAAGATTTCTTACTTTTCACAGATTATTCCAACCCTTTTTTTGATTAGGCAACATCTTCAGTTCTACACCTGAACTCACACAATTGCACAACTTCCTCTGGTTTGTTTTAAAACCTAATTTCATCAGGTTCCCCTTTATACTGAGAGATATTCACTACTTATTTCCCATTTTCTTTTTCCATATAATTCATGATATTATGGACATCTGTCTTCTCCTTGAAGTTGTCGTACTACAGCTTCATGTAGAAGTAATGCAAAACACTTGATTGTTTTTATTGTCCTGTTCTGTTCTTCTTTTCTAATTCTTCTATATTTCATTTAGAGATTAAATCATCAAACTTAAAGCAATAATCAAGATGTGGGAATACTGCAGGTACACAAAGTGGGATAATAATCTTTTTGTTTTGCTCTCAATACTTTTTCTAAATTTAATTAAATTCTTTATGCATCATTGTGTTGTTTTCAGAGTACCCTATAAATGTTTCAAAGTGTTTTCCTGTGGCACTGCAATTCTGTCCCATAGATATCTCTCAGCAGAGTGTTTTGGCATCCAGCAGCCAAGTCCTCAACACCACAGCACTGCCTGCATTTCTGATGAAGAAAAGCTACATAACATCATCTTGCTTCCCAGATGCAACGCCACCTCCTGTAGTGACCTCCTCCACGTCTGACTAGTTGGTTTCACTGTATGAGTTGACAGGAATATCTCCAAAATTACATATGGAACTATCAGCAACCCATCTTTTTCCATGATGTCATACTGCAGGTGTCTCTGGTGTCCACCCCGAGCTCCTAACCCCATTCACTGCCAGGCTGCCAAAGCCAGCCCTTTGAATGTTTGTTGTTATGTACAGGAAATTATTACTAGCTAAGAAATGTTCACTTTTATGTTAAAACAACAAGAAAGCTTATTCTAAGTTTATTCATAAAATTTGTATCACTAGAATTTTAATGTGTTTGAATTGCTTATTTGTAGAAAGGATAGTAGGTTTCACCTTCACCTGTCACCTCAATCACAAAGTATTTCCATGACATACAGATTAGATCATCATATTTCTGGTACTATTACTTTTCCTAAGGAGTTTAAGTGGCAAACTACTGCTGCAAGCTACAAGCACATGATAAATATACCACATCACACTGTGCTTTTTTTATCCTTCCCATGATGGTTTGTAATTTTATTGCATCTTTTGCCATTAAGTTAATTTTTAAAAAATCCAAACATTCTATCAGAACACAACTCCATAGTACAGTAGCACCATAATGCTAAAAACTGATTTGCCTTGAATCAGTTTATTTGACAAAAAAATAAAATACTAGATAACATAAAATAGTGTTTTATATTAAACATTGAAAAAGATGTGGAAGCAGAATTTACCTCCCTACTATCTATGAAGTTTACCCTAGCTTCCTAGTCACAGAGTTCTACCACCTCCTGTGTTCTTCCTCCTTAGCTCAGTGAAATCTTTAATCACTTTGCTCCTCTTCAGTTCTCCCTTTTTGTTCATTCAGCATACGCCATGCATTGAGAATACAATTCCATTTCCTCAAACGGTGGAAGGGAAGGGACCAAACCTGGATCTCTTAGGGTACCTTAGTGCCCTAGACTACTGTAGAAGAAATTACACATGCTTCTTCTTGTGCCTTAGAAGAAGACGGTGGGTATCACGAATTTGTTTTTAGAGGGCAATATTAAATGCATTCCAGAAATACCTATAGCCTCAAGCCCCTGAGAAGAAAAGCAGCTGCCCTTTAGTTGGTGATTTTGATTAGATATGAGCACAGAACTGAGACAGTTTGGAGCTTGTGCAAAAAATGCCTGGAAACCTTTAGATTGAAAGATAAGAATTCTGGTATCTTGAAGATCAGATGGCAATTGAAGCAGAGGTTTTCAGCACTAAAATGTTGGATATAGGCATCTAAATTCCACCTAAGTTCGACCTAGGCTGCCTAAAAGTCCTTTGTTGAGTCTGGCTCCAAATTCCTTTTGTTATATGAACAGGAAGGAAGAAAATCAATACTTCAGGTCCAAATGTGTCTGGAAATAGGGTTAATCCATTACATACACATTGTGTCATACTGAAACAATATAAGAATATTTCTCTTACTTTTGAGAACTCACAGCTGCAATATTTCAGCTCTACTTTGCAGGCTTTTATCACAGTTTTAATGAAGTCTAGTTGGTTTTGAAGTAAAAGTCTGTCGGTTTTCATTAAAAGAATTAGATTCTTGTCTTGCACCGCCTGATCAACTTTAAAATAGGGCTTAGTTCTCATTATCCTCTGAACAATATATTTTAAAGAAATTAATTGTAGTGATACATTTTAACCTGATGTAACGACAGGCTCATTATCAAGAGTAGTATGCTAGCAGGCAAAGATGGATTATCTAAAAAATGGGCTCATGGGAAGGAAGTTTAAAAGATTAGACTGTCTCCTGGGTAAAGGGTCTTTTTGCCAAAGTCAAGAACCTTTGGGAATGCTCTACATTCACTTGCACTTTTAATAGAAAAGATGCCTTTTATTTCCACTGAAAAGGCTGTAAATACTACAAGTATAACTTCTTAGACCATTATTTATTGGTAGGAGGTAAGCAAAAATCCAAATATAAGGCAGTTCAGTAGGTAATTGCCTGCATTCTGTGGCCCCAGCACTCTAGCAGGCACCATGCTCTCAAAGTGGGAAGAGGTCAATATTTCCCTTGAAAATTTCAGATTTTGATGAGATACATGGAAAACATTGGGAGAAGAGGAAGACAACATAATTAGACTTTTACTGCCTCTGCTTAGAGCTCTATCACCTCTAGATTTTCCACAGCTGCTACGGCCTCTCCTCCTCTAGACTTCAGCCTACAGAACTCCTAACCACTCAAATTGCACCAAATCCTGTCCTGCTATATTTGGTGATTGTGTTGGCTCTGGCATTAGCATCCTGCTTCCTGTCTTCAGTACTTTGTGGCAAATCTCTCATGTGGGACTTCTCCTGCAGTGCAGGTGATCCCCTGGGTGCTCCAGCCCTGTTCCTCAAGCAGGAACATGCCTGCCCCATCAGTCCAGGACATCTGCCAAAGCAGTGCAAAGCACCAACAAAAGACTTGAAATGGTCATTCCTTAGAGAGAAAGACTGTACTACCCACTATCACCAGTGCCTGTGAACAGAAATAGCCATGCTTTCTACATTTCCTCCACCCTCAGCCAACCTTCATCCAAAGGTTGATGGTCATAATCAAATTGAGGGCCATGATCAAGCTCATTCATGACTGGTGAGGGTAAAATTGATACCTCATAATGCTGTGCAGCCAGACCTGCAATCTCTAGTAGCAGGGCTTCTAGTATCAGTGCTTCTCTAGAGGGAAATAGGAAGACATTTTAATAGGAAAATATAGTATTTGCTTTAAACAATCTTAACTGAGGAAGAGTTGCCGATGCAGCCTAGTGGCTCGACTAAATTGGAAATGGAATAGGCTGGAGAAAAAAAAAAAAATCTGTCTCAGGCAGTTTTTCAGAGGGAGAAAAGAGCATGTCAATATTTTTGCAATCTCTCCAGCACTGTGAAACGCCAGTTACCAGAAGACTGCTCTTGTAAAGGCAAAAGGGCAGTGAAAGAGAAGAAGTAAACCTTAATAATACAGAGATTATAGAATTCCAAGAAAATTAAAGCCTTGAAGGAGACAAAAACCAAAAGAAAATCATTAAAATTTTAAAAATATAATTTAATATGTATAGTCTTCACAAGAAAAGAAAAGAAACAAGGAAAAGAAGCAAGTCACAGAAGAAGAAAGAGTTCTCAGAAAGAATCTAGAGAATCCAAAACGTCTTACAAGACAGAGACATGAAATATCTTCTCTACAGAAGATTTATATAAAGGGGGAAACTCCCAGCAGGAGACCACCTCTGTGATTAAAAACAGAAAAACTAGTATCAACAAATTCCACTAGTTACCAAATGTTTTTCATTACTTCCGCAGTGGAGGCTTCGGCCTTGAACTATGAAAAATGCTTTGACAAAAACCCAGCTTGAGGAAGCTACAAAGTTGTCTCATTCATAAGCGGAGGCTACAGATTACTGGCAAAAATTCTGGCTTCCCAGCTGCAAGACAAAACACCCCAAAATAGTGCACTCAATTAGGTGGGGTTTTTGAAGGAGTGGTTGCTGCCTAGCAAAAATAAGGGAACTGATTAATGTAATATATCAGGCAAAGCATGCTGAAGAGCCAGCTGCAGATTTTGTAATAGAAAGAGACAACAAATTTGAAAGAGGCTCTCTCTTTGAGATTATAAAGCATTGAAACATTTTATTGACAGTGGTCGTTAAACTCCTCTCCAGCCTCCTTGAACACCAGTGACTTCTGCAGAAAACTTTTTATCCACAATGAAAGCAGAGGTTTCTCAACTTTCTGTCCCTCCTTCTTTCTCTCTTCTTCTGCCTTTCCCTACATACCCACAGAGGAGAAAAAGGAATCAAAGCCATGGATATACAGGCAATACCCAACCTGCATGTAAACAGCTTGTATTAACTTTGAATAACACTGTTCAAAAATAAACAGTCTTATGAAGATTTAGATTTTCTGAATGGATAATATTTCTATTGATATCTATAGTCAAAACTTCATTTTTAAATGACAATGCATTAGGGTGAAGGTTGAACTGTAATTTAAGTGGAGCAATTGAGGCCTCACATACAAGTTAATGCAAACCACTAATGCAAAAGTTGCACAAAACCACTTCCTTCCTCCTTAATGGATCCTACTTTCAAAGCTTCTAACTGGTGGATTTTATTTGCCCTACACTTTTTTTTTTTTTACAAACTTATTTCAGAGTCATAAAAATTAGTATCATTCTCATAGATATTTAAATAAAGTTAATATGAACACAAATCATTGTGTTGTACAGTTAATATTCTGTTTCCTTTTAATATTATGACATTTATTTAGACAGAGTGACTGGTGATCCACTACCTTTCCTCAAACTTACCCACAGACCATCTGTGAATTCAGGCAGAAAATATCCTGAAAATAGTGACAAAACGTGGAATATTTATTCCACATGAATATGCAAGGAATACTTCTAAATTTGTGCTTTGAATTTTCTCCAATTTTGCTTCGAGGCACCGGTTTTCCACCCTTTCAGCAAAATTTTTGAGAATACTAAATAAATAAATAAATAGCAAACCAAATTCCATAAATAAAGCATGACTTCCTTAAGAAACCTGGTTTTCATCTGATTTTCATTGAAGGGATATCAGTGGGCAAACAGTGCATAGGAACAAGGATGGAGTTTGTTCTATGACCTTGAGAGAATTCTCCTTGACTTTCTTTGCTACTCTTCAGCTTGGCCATACCTAAGAGCACATCCCTCAAGGGCCTCTCATCTACAAGTCAATAACAATTGCTCTTCAACTACCAGCAGGCACTGCAACAGCTAGCATCTCTGCCAGATACATAGAAACGAGTTGCAAAAACTTGTTACCAGTTAGAACAAATACAAAAGGTAATTGGTTCATTAGGGTCAGGGTTGATGCTATACAAACAGATAATTGGGTACCAAACTGGAGCGGAAAGTCCACCAAAGAAATAGCCATCTATTGTTTCCTTTTGGATCAAGAAAAAATGATGTAACTTTTCCATCACAGGAGAAACGAAGATATTTAAGGGCAAACTCAGCAAAGTATTCGATGGTAGAAAAAGCAGCAGCCAAAACAGAGACTCTTGCCTAGGAATAAGTGACAGAATGAGGTCTAGCCAAAGCCCGTCTCCCTCTGACCAAGAACTATTTAGAGGAGATTCCACGTACATAAAGAGAAACTTGTGGCTTTGTAAGGAGACAAATTGTAAGTGACATTATCTTTCTGAGCAAAAAGATAGAAATGCCACTAATAATTCAGAGGCCAGCTATGCCCCAGTACAATAATCAACAGATATTTTCATCAAATAATTGTTAAAACAACTGGATACAATTCTATTTTAAGCTTGATTTTGTTAGTAGTGAGGACATTTATAATGTCATCCTAGGAAATAACTTTGAATTGAATGATCTGAAGCTGATGCCATTTAGATGGGATGGAAAAACAAATGAAAAGCATGGGCTGTAACTCAGCAGTCTATAGTAAACCTGGGTACTACCAGGAGTAAAAACCACCTAAGAAACAGTATAAGTTAGCCTGAGCAAACCTAACTACAATCAGAGCAGTGCGTGAGTAACCTAATTCAAAGTTGCCACGGATGTTTACACTATGCTATTATTACTGCCAGAGTTGCAGTACACATAATAGTGAAAGCTCCAGACTTAACAGGACAAACTTTAAGGAAGTGAGGGGACTATTGAAGTCAGCCAGGAAAAAAAGTTCAAAAACCTCTTTCTTCAGGAAGGTGGAAATGTCATTAAGTCAAAGATGTCAATCCTATCTGGAACTGATACACTAAGGCAGAATATTGTAGAAAAGGTCTCAAGGCAATGGCAGAAAAAACACCAGTCAGCCAAGAAACAAACATTTTATCAGTCAGGAGGTATAAGAATAAAGCCAATATATTGAATAGTCAAAGGAAATGAAAACAATACCTTTTAGTTGTAAAACTGAAAAGCAAGGAAAGATAAAATTAGGCTCATTATACGAGAAGGAAGAGGTAGTTGTTAACAAACATATATGTATGTTCCTAAAATTAAGCAAGGACAGGTTGGAAAAAGGGTGTGGAATTTGTCTTGAGTTGGAAACAAATCTTCATGTGTAAGGGCTAGTTCAACTCCTTGTCACAGAAAATTCCAGGTCTGATGCCAAGGATTAGCATTATATTTATCAAATGTAATGGCACCAAGTAACCAGAAAATCACGTATGTAGTAGATACAGGCGAAGTAGCAGGGAAGGGGAAAGAAGAGTGGTCAGGGCCACTACAGGCCTATTAGACTAATCTGAACAAAATGCAAAGCATTAAAAAGAGTTTTGAAGGGGAAAACAATCAGATCTGAAGGCACAATGAAAACACAATGGAATATAACATGAGCTTACTTAATATGGTTAAATACTAACAAAATCGTATCTTCCTTTTCCATGATAACCAGTTCTCTAGTCAAAGGTAATGCAGTACACCTATGCCAATTAGGGTTCAGTAAAGCATTTTTCTTCAAAAATCAGATGAGAAATGGTTAGTGACACTAGAGAAAATGTTTCTTTTAATGAAAACAGTACTGTTGTTAATGATGCGCAGCACTATCATACATGCCATAGTTATAGCCCAGACCTTGACAAGCACTAAGGAAAGACTGAGAGTGTAATTTCTTTGCCCAATTGCAATGAGAATTTCATTGGCATTGTTTCATGTTTTCAATATGCTTACCAATCCTGGAACAACTTTTTGTCAGTGACATGAGATAAACACTGGGAAAATGGAAGATCATGTGATATTTCATGGCAAAGGAGAAAATGTTTTTGAAAACAATGCGCCGCCTGTATTTTCACCATCTTGCTACCTGAATACCTGGATGGAGCGCAGTTGCCTTGCGTAATGGCAGTATTTATCACTGTTTGCTTACTTGTATACAACCACATTAAGTCACAAGAGAAGAAATGAGAGTATTGTGTCAATTATAACAGATGTACTGTTTGTTTGGCTTTTCCTTCCTCTTGCCATTGTTACCAGAATGTTATTGAAGAAACACGAATTTACTGACAGTTGCTCCAGCTGTTTTTTTTCTACCAAGCACTTCAAGGGAAATACTTACGTTTTTGTCAACACTTGTTTGATGGTATACCCATGTACCTGATGGCACACCTGGCAAAGGTGGCTAACACTGACCAAGATTTCCCTGGCACCAAGGAAGTTGGCTCTTTGCTGTGCCTTTTAGCCCACCCAGTGCTGCCAGTCAATGAGAGGAACTGGGTGTAACCCTAGCTGCCCTCCGTATGTAGCAGAATACAGACACTGAGCTCCCCTTCTTAATGCTATTTATTTACATAGCATTTTGGAGAAGTAACAAAGTGAACTGGGATAGATTCCTTCTAGGGACAGAATATCTCTCTCACCCTTGTGAATTTCTCTATTTGATATAACTTCTAAATAATGGCCAATTCTGGGCACCTTAACAGATTACCAGGCAGAGGATTAGATGTGAGCAGCGTATCACTTTCATAAAGCTTTATCACATCATGTGATTCACTGCAAGTTTGGATATGGAAAACCAGCTGGGATTTTTTTCTTAAGAGAGAAGAAAATAGCCATTCTGCAAAGGAAGTAATTTATAAATGCTTTTCTAGGTGTTATTTATAGTTCTTAGCCATTTTAGTGCTGTGGGTCTTACCGAGTACATACTTGTACAGTTACACATAAGTTACAATAGCATTCACAAGAGGACCAAGCATGGTGACTTTGAGGTGATGCAGCCATTGCTGGCATGCATAAACCAAATAAGCAAAAGAAATTGCAGATACCAACAAAAATGCCTTCTTTTGCACAAAGAAAAACAGAAGCGAAAATAATTGTGTGAAAAGCTGAAAGCTTTTCAACTAAAAGAACATCTCTAAGCCATCCTCCACATGCAAAGAAAATTCTCCTGAAAGCCAGCTTCCCATATGAGCTAACCCCAAATTCAGAAATAACACCCAAAAAGCAGGGAAATTGAAATAAAAGCCAATGCAGGATAGAAAGCCTTTGGGATGTATTGTCAAAGTGACTCATGAGGTTTAAAGTCAATAGAAGTTGACGAGTGAAACCAAAATTCTGTGTAGTGCTTTAAAAATATACCCTAAGGTACCAAGCAAAGAAACCAAGAGCTAATCCCTGCATACAAATATCATACTGCAAACTTTACTTACACTTTTTTTAAAAAAAAGGTCACAAGGAATAGATTTTTCTACCTGCCCCAGAGGGTACAAAACATTTGGAAAGAAGCCTGCCCTGCAGAGAGAGGCAGCCTAAATCCAATGGTTTAAGTGAAGTTTCACTGGTGTCTAGCTCTCTTTTTATTCCTCGTCACTTCAGACTATAACATCCATTGCTCCTGGGATGGTTATCGCTAAAGCACATGCACACCTGCTGTGTATGCACTTTCGACCTCTAGATCCATGCACAGATCTACGATGGTTTTTCCTCTCACTTCTCCCATCCCTTCTTTGTCTTCAATTTCTACAGTTCCATTGAAGCAGGGACATGTAACAAAATAATCTGTGGATTAAATACTTCAGAAATCAGGACACTTGATTGTTAAACATATGCAAAAAATTATCACTTTTACAGTTGCATTTTTTAAGAATTTATTTTGTTGTTTGTGGTACAAACAGGGAACTCAATGAAATTTCAAGTAACAAAAAACCGAGGCAAATCTGCATGCAGGCATCTAACAAAACCTATTCAATTGTTTATTCTTCTGAGTCATGCTGCAGTTGGGAGCGAGGGAGAGACAGAAAGATGACCTTTCTATTGACTGAACAGAACTCAGTGTTGTTGATGCTAAATGGATTTTGTATCCTTTTAACAACAATTTCACTTTGGTATCATTTTATCCGCTTAACTTCTCACACTTTTTATTTGATATGGACATCGGCACAAAATTGGGACACTTCCTTGTTGACAACTTCACCTGCTTCAGTTCAGGTTTCTCATCTGGACTCTGACGAATGACATTTGACACAGGAATGTGGCTTTCTGGGCTGCATTTAGCACAGGCTGAGATCCCCCGTGTGATAACAGAGAGCACAGCCCGGAACAATGGCTGGCTGCCTTCGCTGGGTGGGACATTAAGTGGGCTCCCTCTTCCCTGCTGAGAGACCCTGGTTTGTTTCTCTCCAAGAATGTACTATGTGTTTACAGTTTAATTGTTGAAGTGGATAAATAAATAACCATATGCTCTAGACTTCTGGGCAGCGGTAGCATAAATGGTCACTTCCTCAGTTACTTCCTATGAGCATGTTAATGTTACCCTAATCCTAGGGACTAAAGGCAATAATAAACTATACTGCTATTCCAAAGAACAGGAAAAATGTAGTCCTCTTCCTAGAATTCAGGCATATAACTTCAAAGTTTTCTTGGTTATTTTAGATGCAAATTATTGCTCAAGAAATTATTCCAGCATGAGGAATCCCTAGTAGACTGCTGCAATGCTAGTTTGGTTTTGAAAGGCAACATTTGAAGAACCCAGCCCACTACATTCCAGAAGGACAGCACTCCTCAAATGGCAAAATTTCGAGAAGTATCTCTCCACCTGCAAAGGCACTTCATGAGACTGGACAGGCACTGAGAGGTTTTCCAAAAGAATATTTCTTTACAACATTTCTAGCAGTGCTTTAAGATTATATTACATAGTAAAGTGAAGGGATCCAATCCTTCTCTGTGACCAAATTCCACTCAGCTGATCACAGAGGAAGCTATTAAGATAATATCCATGATTTAGGCTGATAAACCCCTGGCATTAAAGAAGCAAATGACGTGATCTACCTTATAGCACTGGCATAAAAGCCCTTAGAAGTGGCAAGTCAGTGAAGTGTAATAGAGTACACAGTTCTGCTCCAGCTCCCATGAGATGTACCAGCACATGGACACCCACTCTCTCTGCTCCATCATACCCCTGAGGTCCCTGGAACAAGTGCTGCCTTCACTGAGGGAATGGTTCCTGCCAACTGCTTTGAACGTGGTCCATCTGCTTGGCCCCTCTGAAGAGACACTAAGAGCTGGGCTGGGCAACCCTTGCAGCATTGAGCACTTTCACAGGAGCATTGAGGGCCAACCAAGGGAATAAGCACACACCAGCCGGGGCACAGCCATCCAGCTCAGTTCCCAGGGAGTGGTCTAATTGAGGACTAGCAGATGGCAAATGACACAAAGCAAAAGCTGCTATAGTTAATTGAGTCCAAACAAGCATTAAGAAACAAGAACTCTTTAGATCATTTCTACCCATGGTTCTCTTTCAGACATGACTGTTTTCCTCATGAGCAATGCTAAGTGTTTCACTGGAAATTCATCATAATGTCCCCAGAAGTCTATTGGATAAGATAGAACACTTTTTTACTGCTAATCCAATGCACAAAATATCATACCCCCCAAAACAAAAGGTACCTGTAAATTAATTTCACCGTTACATTGCATCCACTTCCCCCTCAATGCAGCTAATCTGCTCTCCTTGATAACTCCCATGTCTAGTCTCAGTGGAAAATTCATAGCAAACACAATGAAGGGAATCGGGGGTTGTCACTTGGACAGCGAAAGCTCTGCCCAGACTGACAGACCAATGCCACGGAGTTCAGGCCTGGATGCGAACTCTGCAAGGCTCTGGGGAAGCAGGTTCACAGCGCAGAGGCTGTTCTCTGTGTAAATCAAAACCCAGCCTTTAACATCTAGAAAAACTTTTTGGTGCATCCCTGAATTGATGGTGATTGTTGCAGACATGAACTTGCAGGAAACCCGGAACTCACACAGTGAATATTGCTACCTGGAACTAATGGTTAGATTCCAGACAGGAAAAGAAATCCATTTTAATCTCTACCTAATCTGATACTTTATTTGATTTCAAGTAATTTATCTTTCCACCTTATTACCTATTATTAGTGAGCCTTTTTCTTTCTGTTCCATTCAAAATGGAAAATGTTTACACTGATTAAATTCTACCAGCAAAAAAACTGCATACGGGAAATACTTGAGGACAGCTTTCACTTTTCACATTGGTGGATTCTTTTCTCCAGCATTCAAAAAGATGTTCAGCCTTACCATACTGCCATTATGAATACTGCAATCATGAATATGTATGTGAACATACACATAAACTTTTGTTTTACATGTAAAATGACTGCATGGAAATTTATTTTTAAATTACAAGTTTGGATTTAAGGTTAGAAGTTTTAGCTTTTATTTTCAGTGAGGCCAATGTCTACCACACCTGGTGCATATGAAGGGGAAAGAAAAAGAGACTTTTAGTTATAGAACAACCTGCAAGAGATGCAAATCTATAATAGGTGACTCTCTATGACTCTCTCCAATGGATGTAGCATGTCTGTGGTGTGTGAACAGAGAGATATATTTATATGCACACATAATATATATATGCATTATATTAGAATACATAAATATTTTATTAGCATAAAGAAGTTTATGAATGCTAAATAGTCTCCAGGTATTTATGTAGATATGCATGATTATGATTAGACTCTTTAAATAACATTTATGAAAATTAACTGCCAAATTATACAAATTAATTTCTCTCCTTTCTCCTCTATAGGTGAATAGCGGCTGCATTTTAAGCTATTTTACACTTAAATTACACATTTCAAGTGTAGTTTTGTATACATTTGTATTTATTTATTTAATGCATTTAAGACCAGAATATAGTTCTTCCCCTGCATTTGAAATGCAAAAATTTTAGTGGGAGTCAAATATTACTGTGATGTTGTAATTAAAAATTTAATTTCCCCACAGACTGTTCACCTCTAGAAAAGGAGTTCACACAGTTGATTTGTTCTTTCCTGCACAATGATGCTCTTATTTTATCTGACATTCACTAAAAATAAACGTGTGTGAATGAAGGAATTAGGTCACGTAGTGACATTACGGGTGGTAGAAGAATATTCAAGAAAAAAAGTTTATATCTGTGCACACCGAGTAGTACAGTCTCATGCAATAAAATGACAGGACGGCCACAGTAATTGGTTCCAGTGCTGGAGCAGAGTGAGGGATGCCATGGTTACAGGAGGCAGCGGTCCCTCCTGCACTGCAGCGGGTGGGTGTGTGGCGGGGATGCACGTGTACTGCCCTGAGGCTCTGGTGGCTTTCGGCATAATCGGGGAAGGTGCCTCATCTACAGCCAGGTTCCTCCCGCCAGCTGCCCGGGGTCTCTGCAGCTCAGTACGCAACACCTCCAGAGATGGCAGGGCAGGGGTCTGCACCCCACCGGAGCCTGAAAACCCCTTTGTACTGCTCCAGGCGCCTCACCTTGAGAGAGGAAAGAGACAACCTGCGAGCGTAGGGTGGAGAGAGCAGTAACAATGTACTTGCTCCTGTCACGTCCCTTCACTCCCCAGCTTTTCAGCCAGCTCTGTGCTTGTTCAGGGCTGTACAAGGCTTCTAAGTTCTCATGTTGGTTTTGGTTTTGGTTTCTTTTTAATTTTAGTGCATGATAGTACGTGCCAGCTCACAGCCTGGTGTGCCACCAGCCTTGTTTCCTGAGAATCAGGCCTGCCAGAGCACATGTACCTGCTAGAGGTATTTTATCTGATGACTGGGTTATACAGTATACATATGTCGTTAATGGATTTCATGACTTGCCCATTTGGGCCTGCCCTGGTGCAATGCCCACTCTGGAACAGGATTAAGCAAAAAAGACAACTCCAGTACAACTAGAAAGGAGTTAATATAAAATAACAATCCTGAAAGACAAGATGAGGTTTCTCCTTCATCCCCAGGATGGCCATTACATTGTGGTCTTTCTAGGAGAAGTACTTAGCAGTAGAAAGCACACCTACAGTTTCATAGTACTAACAGTGTAAACGATTTCTTAAATTTTGAAAAGCAGCATTATCTGAATTCCTTTTATCACTTTTACTTAATGTGTATGACACAGAGATAAAGCAAAAAAAAACCAAACAAAAATAGACAAACAAAAATTTAGAGCTTCATGTGGAGCCAGGAGTTGTACAAATCTGCACGCATTCCTTTCCATAGACAAAGCTAATAAAGACAGTTTTATTTATTTGAGGAAGCAAAGAATTCATCATGGAAAACAACAATCTGTTAGCTACAGCACTGAGTCCAGATAGAAAAATACTGAAGAGTTTTATGACTGAGCAGTATGTAAAGAGGAAGCGGGGGCCTGCTCTCAGGGTACAATTTATTCTTTTCAGTCATCTTTACCTCCTTAATCAACTGGTCTTCTATGATGACAACCTTCCCTGTGTCTGAGAAGCAAGGCTATATTTGGTTTTCATTGCCCTACACCTCTGCCTCCAAGACCTACTGCAGTGTCCTTCCAAAAAGACAAATATGTTTTCTGTGTAAAACTCAAACAAGCTCTCCTGGCTTAGGGAAGAAGTGCAAGACCCAAAATCTAGTTCTGTATACATACTCCACCAACAGTATTTTGGGGGAAATTCTTCCCCATTGTAGTGCTTGCAGTGCCCTTGTAGGCATCTCAGGATTTATACAATCATATTCATCAAAGCTGCTGCACACTGAATTTGTAGGTACAGTGGTAAAACAGCATAAGCTAGTATCTCATGTTGCTAGAGTTGCTGTGCCAGCCACAATAGGCCCAGCTCATATGAAGCATTATACCACCAGAAAACAATCAGTGTAACCCAGAAAAAACAACTGTACCTGTTTCCATTTACACCAGATCTGAATTCAGTCCTGTGCCTGTTTGATAAATGATGATCTTCATCAATATTATCGCAGTGTTTGATTCACTGAGATGAGAGTCATGCGCTGAAAACCTCTGTGAGTCAAGAGTCTTTCAGCACAGAGAGGAAATACATCAATAATGAAAAGGCAAGGAAAGGTCACTTCTAACAGCAATATGGGACTTCAAAAATGCAGTCAGTATGCAGTGCTTTTGCTATGATATAGAAGGGGCAGGGATCATGTGTGTACTGTTTTGTACTGGATTTGTAGTGTAAGACCACCCTTTCTTTAGGTACGGTACAAAAATGTCTTGTAAAGATCAGGAAAGGGCAGACATTCAGCAAGGAATTTTCTATTTTCTACCTTCTGTAGAAATCCAAGAAGGAATTAACTCCACTCACCATGGGAATTGTCTGTAGCGCTACACCAGCCAAATTACAGCAAGCAAGGCAAGCAAAAGCTACACATGCAGATCTGCTTATCTAGATCGACCTAGTGGCTAAAGGCACAGAAGCCTCCTCATACCATGGCTTTCCAGGTCCCTTCCTCTTGAAAGCAACAAATTTCACTGTATAAACACCCAAAAGGTTTGGTCCTCCAATCCTCTCAGGGATTTTGCCACTGGCATTGGAAAGCAGCCTCAGAGAGTACCTCCAGGCAAGTTAAGTCAACCTAAGCCTTTCCCCCTCCTTCCTGGATGTGTGTTCATAGTCTCGCTCATCCAGAAAGCTGCTCTAGCAAAGATGTAATGACTTTTCTCATAGGATGAGTTTTTCATCACTTCTCTGAAACAACTCGTTGTGCAGCCATACAAGCACCAGGGCCCACACAGGGTGGGAGGAGAGGACAGGGTCTCAGCAGCCTCAGTCTATAGCCTGAGATGTTCTAGTTGTGCATATTCAGCATCCTAACACTTTGCAAAGTCAAGTCATAATCCATCTCCAAGAAAATTTTCTCTGTTGTTGCAATACACACTGCATCAGATAACTGATCACTGCTCATGCACATTAATTATTCTGTGACAGTTCTCAAAAAGCAAGCATATTTATGGGCTAGTTGTCTAATGAAGCTTGCATGAAATCTCTGCAAATGCAAAACACATACTCAAAGAGTATTTACTTTTGCAGAAGAACCTAATTTCTTTGGCCATAGCAAACTTAACATGGTTCCAGGCCAGCTTTATTTGTGCCTCAGCTCTATGCACAGTGACCTTTTCATAGCACAGCAGCTGCCATGCTGACACGTGCAATACCCTAACACGGACATGACTATCTGTCCTACTGAAATGCTCTGATTGGCTCTGATTTGCTGTGAACTGTACATTGAATTTTGATGACACAAGATTTTATTGTGATCCTGATGAACTGTGTTGATTGTCTTGTTTTTTACAGAGCTGAAATCTCAAACTGAAATACTATTCTGAACATCAGATAGATAATAGCAAAAGACCTGTAGTGAGATGTTGTATTTGACACAACTGATGGCTGGAAAAATGTGGTTTTAGAAGTGTTCAACTCTTCCCACTGCCTATCATCTAACTCAAATGAATACTGTTATTGCTAACTTAATGCATTTTTTAACAACAAATCCTGCTCTCAGGCATATAAATGACTGCTTGCACAGTTTTGTTTTTATTTTAGTGATCCAGTTTCCAAGAAAAGGAGAAAGCAGCAAACAGAGTGCTTCTGTTTAATACTGTAGGACATTTTTTCATGCAGCTGCTAAAACAATAGCAAATATCATCTCTGTCCATGAAGACAAAGTTTCTGGACCTAACACTGCTTTAACTATCAGTGCTTTAACTATGAATGTGTTTTGTGTGAGTAGAAAGGAGAACACCAGAGCAAAAGGAGCAGAGACAGAGGGCATGAGGCCTTCCAGAGAACAGGCATTATGCATTTTAATGTAACCTGGCTAAGAGGGAAATCTTCACTGAGTGACAAAATTTTTTATGAAGTTCAAACTTTTGGAAAAAAACCCAAAATACTACTGTGCTTCATTTTAAGTGGCTGTGTAAAGTTTATAAGGTACCTTATACCTCATTTTAAGGTAGCTTTTTCTTTATTTCCTGTGTCTGTTCATGCCACTTCAAGAACCAGAAAATAAAAATCTCACTAATTTTGCCTAAGGAAACAGTACTTTTTATCCAGCACACCACTAGGGATGAGGTTCATCTTTTCCACTGTATGTTAATAGTATAGAGACAAGAATACAACCATGAAGGATTGCTTTTTACAGTTTACACATTTAAAACTAGATTTGCTAAAAATCTCACGCAAATGATTATGCCACATGGAGTCACTTCTTCAAAGCTGGAGACCCTTTCAGGTTCAGCTAAAAGGCCTTCTCACTGTTTAACAGTGCTTTGGAGAAAAAGCAGAGCCTAATGAAGCATCTGCCTTGTGGCTAAGAAACCATGGCACCATGTCCCACAGCGCCTCGGCCAGTGTGCAAGCGCTGAGCACAAGCCTGCTCCTTGCTTTACAGCCCTAAGGCCAACTTCTGACATCCTGATTCAGTACGTTTCTGAAACTCTCCCCACTGAAATAAGCCACTCATTTCTCTTTCCAGAGTAAAAATCTGTGTTGCATGGAACCTGGTTTATTCTCTTTTTCTGCACAAGTGTCTGAAGCAAGGTCAGCTGAGTGGAAAGAAAAAGTGTGCTTATCCTTACTAGATTCATTTACAGCACTGGAAGAAGCACACCAGCATTTTAGCATCTAAGCTATTTTCCAAGCCCTGAAGAAGGATTTGTGTGTTGGAGACCCTGTTTGCTTTCATTATGTCCTTAGGCTGTCATCACTACAGCAGCAGCATTACTGCAGCATAGTAGGTATATGAGGTACAACATACACACAGCACATTCATATACAACAACTAATTTTCATCCCATGAAATTAAATTCTGTCTTCTGGGTATGTTTTAAAGGTTTCTCTTTCTTTTGACTAGGGAGAGAGCACATTCCTACCTTCTCTCATTCTCTGACACTGTCATTCATCTGGCACTGAAGGGGGAGGCAGTTTGGGAAGTATCCATTAGGTGCAGATCAACTGTTTGTTAAAACACTTCTTCAAGGACTGCGTGTAGAGAAGTATTTCTAGAAATTCATCAGCCAACATCTTAAACCTGGGCACCCAAAGTGAGGTATCTGTGGTCACATCTACTTACATATTTGTGAGATTTCTTGCAGGTTTGGAGGGTCTGCGAGGACAAAGATACAGCTTTGAACAAGTGACTAAGCAGCCTGCAAAGCCTTGCCCCAGACCAGAGGAGGGAAGAGACCTCATGCAGAGCAGAAGGCCACTGGACAGCTCCTAAACCCTGCCCTGAACCTCATCTCTTCCCTCTTCATCAGGGGAAGAGCTCTGCCCCCATGCACAGGGAAGGAACTGCTCCCCAGGAGTGGAGGTTCTTGGCAGCACCGTCAACCCCTGCCATGGGGGACCAGAGGGCACCAGGGGGAGGTTGTGTCACCACTCATGCACAGTGTTGTGTTTGAGCTGCTGCCTCCATCTCTCAGATACATGTGCACAGGTTTCAAATCTTTTAGCTGATTTTTCTTTTATCCGGTGGGATGAATCTGGGCTGAAAATCTGTATCCACACGATTCATACACACGCACATATAGTTATGATATAGTAGGTTGACATCAAATGTCCACACTTAGCTATTCCATTTATAAGGAAAATTTAACCTCTTTCAATCACAAAAAAAATCTTCTTTACAAGCTTTTTTTTTCTCTTTATGATTCAATTAAGGAAGTAATCAAATATGTTTTCTTTCTTTACTCTCTTCCTTCTCAAGCAATATTCTTATTACCAGTGTTTCTTTCTCATCATCAGAGCAGATATGAAGGAAGCACTGTGAATAAACAGAAGGGAATTTGGACTTCAGGACACACTTTACCCCAGGCTTTTAGCATGCAATATAGTTTACTAGAAGGCAGCTTTGATGCCACTGTTCTTTCCCCAAAGACTTCCCTCATTACTGAATGCTACATGTTGCCCTGTTGGTCTGGAAGAAACATTTCATTAACTACAATATCACTATAGATTGCATCTAGTTGCCATAGAAACTTTACAGAAGAAGCTTGGGTTTAACCCTTGAAATGGACTGAATTTTTCATCCTTATAGCATTATAACTTAAAAAGACACCATGTCTTTTATTGGCCTTTATCATTCAGTATAAAAACTGACAGCTGCTGATAATTCCTACAGGGTTGATGGATGAGAAACATTTTTATTACAATATCTACTACTTAACTGGGACACTGCAGTGAGTGACACAATTGCTGTTGACTTCACTGCAGCTGTGATTTCCACCTCAGCCATTCAAAGCCTCAGGCTGCTGTAAAACTGACGTAGAAAACTCCTTTTACTGGTAAGTTTTGGTGAAAGAGAGAATGAGACAGCAAATGTGGGTGCTAATCATGGCTTTTCCACAACTTCTGTTGGTCACAATTTGTTTGCCAAATGGGCATAAAGATACTGCATATTTCTGAGGTGCTTAGTGATCCTCATGTAGAAAGCGACTGCTTATGGACACTTGTTTTCTTCAAGCACTAGAAGACACCCAAGAGATTATTTTCTTTTGCAAATAAAGATAACCCTTCAGCCCAAGGCTACAGACTAATCCATACATCAGGATTAGTCTGTAGCCTTGCTCTGCAGTTCTCTAGGCAGCAGTACTACTACTAAAATGGTGGGGGTTTTAACTTACACTCCTTCCTAATGTGCATGGGAAGATCAGACTTCACAGTGTTTTCACACTGAAGTAAGGCACTGCTGTGTCCCAGGTCACACCACTACAGCTGATAGCTAAACAGTTCACTCAGTGAAGAAGCATCAGCTGTGTCTGAAACTGGAGCCACAATCCTTTATCTGTCTGCACTTTGGACATGAGCAACAGAGCATTTTTGCTTTACTGGTTTCACTACTGTAAAATGAAAAGCCTACAGATTATGGCATTTCCCATTCACATAAGCGTAAGGGTAAATTCTGCAGTGTATGCTATTACTACTCAATAAAGAGTTCCTTCTGCTTTGCTAGGCTACATAAAAATTTGAACAGCCTAGTCTCCAAAAGGTCTCAAGTTTTCCATCTCCCTTTTTCTTGCGTTCTCGTTTCCTCACTTATTAGAAATACATCAACATCAACAAATGATAGTTTAAGGTTACAGCAGTGGAAGGGTCTGGCTTCCTCTCCTGCCAACATTCTTTGCAGGGTGGCTTCTGAACACTAGCACTTTTGTTCTTCTTGCTACAAGCTCCTTTCAGTTTGTAAAACTCAGCCTCTAGTTACAGCTGGTTTTGTTCCGAAAGAAAAACTGGAGGAGGCTCTGTGTGTGTGTGGTGTGTGTGCGTGCAGGGACGGGAGAGCTTGCGCCCATGCAGTTTGTGACTATTCCACAGCAGGGTTGTGGTGGGGGTTATATTTAACTTGGTAACAGAGCTTTTGTTATTAAGATCCTCTTAACTACATTGCACAGCCCTTACTCATGTTGGTGGACCAAGCAGTGTCACTGAAGTCAGTGGGGCTGTGGTGCTTTATTATTTCAGATCACATAATGATCACTGTGATAGCAACAATCATAATGAAACACTTTCCTTGGGAAGTTAATGTGTCTATTTGTGCAAATGTTCACAAGCATGAATAAGAATTGCACAATTTAGCCCAATACATACTATCTTCTGACAGTTTTGTTATCCTTTCTTGATAAAAACTCCACAAATAATGCTGTCTCATGTGCAAACTACACAATGAACCTGGTTCTGCTTGGAATATCTAATTTGTCTCAGTGGCATTGCTCCTGAGGAATGTATTTAACCCTTTGGAGCCACTATTAGATTGAGACAAATTTTATGGTTTTAGCTGATTGACTAGGGATGATTTGAAAAAGGATTTTCTGTCCTTGAGAGGCACTGCCTTTAGATAGAATTATTTCATTTGAAATGTCTCATAGCTGAGGTAGTGGCTTAAAAGGGCGCACCTACAGAAATTCACATGGAGGAAATAAGATTCAGTATGAGAAACTCTATTAGAGGACAATTACATGACTTGAAATAAAGAGGTACCACAGTGAAAACTGTCCAGTGAATACAGAACTCATTAGTGAGTAGTTTCATCCTTAATTAGCAGTCAGTGTTTTGAAATAGGAAGAAATCCTGCTACTCAGTTATACATTCAGATTTAGAATTACAAACACCAGTAAACCCAGTAAGCACAGGAATTCTGAAGGGAGCTATCCTGTCAAAGGTAGTCCCAGCAGCACACAGGTAAAAAGTCTAATTTGGCTGAGACAGCAAAACTGTAAGCAGAGAGCCATTTATCAAACATCCTGTTCTTGCACCAGACCTAGGCAGATTCTTAGGTTAGGAGAGACACGCACCTTGCTTTTCAGACAGCATTTGCCATTAGGCATTGGATAATTCAAAGATGTATTTCCTTTCTCCTGTTCTACTGGCAGACAAGTTTCATTCCCATCTTGCTCCTAAAATGACACACTTGAACAGAAACTTATAGTTGCCAAAGGGAAAGATGAATGATTGAATGATTCATGCTTTATGCAAATAACTATCCGAAGGGGACTGAGGCAGCCTCACACCTGACTTCAGCAGTGTAAAACTTTGAATATCTGAAGAAGAAAAAGTGCAAACAGTTCAATGGTCTGTAGATACCAAAGATAACCAGCTCAGTATTTGTTGATACTGACTGATTTAAATACAAAAGTGTTTTTTGAACTGAAAGTCTATCCCATTATTCCCACTACATCATCCTAGTGGGACAGGGCAGTGAGGATAAGCACTGTTGTGACCTCTCCCATGCTCATCTATCCCTACAAATTGACTGACTGACTGTGGAGCAAGCAGTCACAACCAGGCAACTCTAAGTCTCAGTATCTCTAATACTGCTCCCTCTGCTTCAGAAGTTCTCCAGTTTGTCTGTGACTTGAGTCTGCCATAGAAAAATTGCTGTATAACAGTTCATATTCTCAAGAACTAAGTGTCATATTAATGATCAGATTAATCTGTACTTGTACTTTCAAGATGCAGCAGCAACATCTGAGAGAAATCTGATCTGAGAAGTCCCTTAATTCTCGCACTCACTAGGACATACATTTAAGACAGGTCAGGATTTGTGTGCTTACAAATTTGTTGTCTGCTGCAACTCTAAAACTTTGTGTACTTAAATTATCTAACAAATGTATTTCCACAGCAATTCTACCTGCAGACATCCTGTCAGAGAGAGAGCAGATGTCAGTTCAACATCAGAAGGAATATCTCTGAGCCTCAGAAGAGCAAATAGTTCTTATACGAAAAAGGAAGAACATCTGTC
Source organism: Caprimulgus europaeus (assembly GCA_907165065.1). The sequence continues at coordinate 29,925,714 of OU015532.1, forward strand.
TAAACAATCTTATAAAAACACTACAGCGTTCTAGAAAAAATAACCCAAAAGCATGTAGCAACATTGCTGCATTTACAGAATCCCACTACAGAATATTATAGGCTATTATTTTCAAGTTACTAAAGTTTTTTAAAACCTGCACCTTTTGAAACATGCTGAGGCATCTTTCCAGAGAGTCAATGCTCATATCTGTGAAAGTTTGGTACTCTAAACTGGTATCAACTAAAATCAAGTCATTTGTGAAAGTTAATGGCTTCTAGTATTACTTTCCTGCAAGATAAGATTATTTTTATGTACATTTATTTTGGTACATTTAACCTAATTTAACATAAATATAGGTATATTTAACCTAATTTTAATAATAAATTGCTACTTACCCCTAAGATATGACAAAAGAGCTCATATATATGGATAATGTTTGAATTTAATTTAAGCTTAAAAACAATATGTACACTACTGATATTGAACAGTGTAGTCCAGTATCTGTGTTAGATGGCAGGGGTCCTGACTCTGTAGAGATTTACAGGTATGTGCTGTACAACAGAAGGCACTCAGATCTGTGCTTCAGTTTCCCTTGCACAATGGGCTTAGGTTTAACTAGGCATGCTTACTGAAGTGCATGAATGAGAGTGTACAAACGAAAACCACCCTTGCAAATTGAGTGCTTTAGAATGAAAATCATATTAGTGATATTAAATTTGTGAGGTGTATACCCAAGTATGGAACAGATCTTTCTGTCTCACCCCATCTCTCTGACTTGGACTCTGCAGCTACCCAGAGCAAGTGTCTCAAAAAGGGATGCCAAGGAATTGGCAGCAAATATTAAGGGACGTAAACTCTTGAAAAACAGGGCTTTTTTATTTTCTAAGAAATGGAAAAACTATTAAAATTGAATCCTCATTCATTTGCCTTTTGTTAAATTTTCCTCTTATTGAGTAATTTGCACAGCATAGACACCCAAGGTTTTTTTGTAAACCAATGGCTAAAGGCTTGGAAACATAAAGCAGCCACCCTGCCAGCCTTATTGACAAGTTCTCAAACAGGTAAGCCCTTGCAGAGGGATTTAAGCAAATGGAAAACATTATTTATCTATAGAGACTGAGTTAATTGCACTTGCTGGATTGTAAACAGTACTGTATAGAGGAAATAAGTAGGGGTTTAATTCCTAAAGGTTATTTGGTTCAGTATTTTAAGCATAACTTTTAAGCATCCTGCTGTCTAGTAAGTTCTGGTCCTGAGCCCACGGTTTCATGTTTTATAGAGAGAAATAGGTACTTAAGAATGGAGTTCATAGACATCAGTTGACAGACCAGGCAATGACCTAGGCTTTCTAGCTAGAAACACTAGCTCACAGGCTGGAGCTGGAGTGCTCGTGGACTTTGCTGCCACTTTCTAGACTGCCATACAGATTCACCATTACATCCTCTTCTAGACATCAATGCCCATGTCACATCACTCCTGACTTGCAAAACAGAGCATAAAAATACTCAGAGTGTGGCAGGCCCTCTGTCACTTCACAGCCCGGCTGAGCTGAAGTGAGCAGTTAGCAATTTAGGGGGAGCAGCCAGGGCAAGGACAAGAGCTCTCCCTTGCTTCTCCCACTTCCCTCCATCACACAGTCTTCATATCAAGCTCTTCCCAAACAGCTGATTGAGATAGAAACAAAAGGCACATGGGGAAAAAAAAAAAATATTCTGAGAAAGCATGAGTAGCTTCCAGCTAGGTGTTCACATTTCTGCTACCTACACTACCTCAAAGCCTTCCCTGGCCATTTAGCACCACCACTTCCTGCTGCTAGAGGAGACTGAATGAAACAGTTTGAGTAAAAAACTTTAGGACAAAGAGTTTAAAAGAACAATCTAATATCCTTAGTAAGAACACAACCTGGGAAGACCTGGGCTTCAGTCTCTGCTCCAGTGATGATACTGGTACTTACAGGCAGCAAAGCAACATTCAAAGCAAAGTTAAACAGGCCGTTATTGGACTACAGACATATAAACACTTTCAAATGACTCCATACTTGTTCACAAGCCAAAAGCACCAAATATTTGATGGGCAGATCCATTGACATCTTAAAGTTTACTGACATGCTGAAAAATTACACTGAAACCCTGTCAGTTTAGCCATTGACAGTTTCTTTGGAGCTTTCCACTTCAGCAAACACAGCCCATCCCAACTGCACTTGCAGGCTGACGTGTCGTGACAGAGATTCTTTTCCAAATACAGCCTCGCTCTTTCACTGTCCTTGCTGCGGGCAGCACACCTCTGTGCTCAGGTAACTAGCAAGGGACAGTCATACGTCAACTGCTGTCCAGCAGCATCCCGTGGGAGAGCTCAGTGAGGCCCACAAGTGCTCCTCAGGTGAGCAACCGCTTGGGTGGGGGAGCAGGGGAGAGGCCTTTTTGTTCCTCTTTCTTTATGATTAGGTTCAAATTACCCAGTAAAATATCTACAAAGGTGAATCTCGATTCACCAAGGTGGCAGAGATTTATTCACAGCATTAGATTTTGTTCCATGCTTCCCCCTTTGTTGTAGGGCAAACAACCATTACCAATCCTGTTAAACAATGGAATTTCCTGTTCTGGTTAGTACTACAGTTAAGGTTTTAAATTATTCCCAACTGAATGTTTTCCTGGTTTAATTGCCAGGCTTTGGAAAGAGGCCGAGTGCCCAGGCCCTGACAGGAGCGCAGCTATCCAGTATCCAGCTGGCTGCTGTCCCAGAGCAGTTAGAGCAGCCACTGACTAGCGAGAGATTTACACCCCTGTGGGCCAAAATACTTGTAGCTTCTCCTGCAGAGCTCTGCCATCCTCTGCTACTGTAACACGCACGTCCCAAGGGACGGCACAGAACAACTTGCTGGGTTTTTTTGCATTGCATTGACCCTGAAAGTCTTGCCAAGCCTTGGGAGAGCGGGACGGGCAGCTGGCTGCTGGGTCAGTCTGTGAGTGCTGCTAGAGGGCTGGATGATGCTGGGACCTGCCCTGCATGCAGCCTTGCTCTATGCTGACTGAGAAAATCTTTTGCAGCTGAGTTTCTTCATGAGGATAAGTGGTAGAGAGCTACAGTTTCTGATTTGCTTTGGCTTAAACAAAGTATTTCCACTATTAATGCATAGGATTCACCTGTTAGTTAATCTACATCCAGAAAAAAAGATTTCAGTTTTTATTAACATCAGTATGATGGCTAATGTGTGCTTGGATTCGGCTTGATTATGATGATGTAATAAAGCCCCTGTTATTCTTTTCATATCGTCCCTTTATAGGCACAGGGCTCGATTCTATCCCTAGCTCATCTGATTACTGCTATTTTACTCCTAAACTGAGCTTGAGGTAATTATCAGCCTCAGTCTTTTATTTTCAACAAATGCTCAGTAATTCTGTCTCTTCAGGACGTTTTTGCCTTTCCTGGGATAGAAGAGGTGACAGGGAGGATCAATCATCCACGTGAAAAAGCAGTGGCCTCTGAGCATTTCTCTGTAGCGCACACATAGACGTTGTGCAAATAATACCAATGTCCCTACCAGCATCCCGGTGCAGCAAAATCTCCTCTGCAAACTATGCTAAGCACAGATCTTAGCAATAACACTCACACCCTAGTGCTGCAAACCCGTTCGTGACTGCTGTTTTGGTTTATGAGCAAAGCTCTTGCAAAGCCATGACAGTAATCACTCAGGCACAGTGATGGCTGCAGCTGTTCTGGGGACCAGCTCCATCATTTTCCTGGTAGTTGCATGTTCTGTGCACATTTCCCAGAGCTGGTTTTACCAAAGAAGCTGCTTGATCTTTGTCATAGTGATAGGGCAGGAAGAGTTAATGTCAAATGACTTCAGACAGAAGCAACTCTGGACTGCACATCAGTATCTAAGACCTGGGCCTGAGGCCAGAGCCTCACACTACACCTGTTGTTTGGCCACACATCAAACCCATTTGCCTAGGCCAGGATGCCTTTTCTCCAATGGGCAAGAAACTCCTCCAGCCCTCAGAGGGGTAGAGGCTTATTGAGAGAGCCTGACCTTCCTCTTCAAAGGCTGTATGAATGGAAAAGTACAGGGGTGTCAGTGCCAAGCTCCTCAGTTGGCTTGGGAAACAGCTGTAGCAGTTTAAGAAGTAAGTATAACACAGCTGCTCCAGACAGTAAATTCCTGCTGTTTCCATGTGCTGAGAAACACAGGATGAATCCATGAAAACTCTTTAATATATTTCACTATAAAGTCAAATAATTACGAATACTGTTTAACCTAATCTGCCTGACTTGGCACTGAAAGGGGCCAGGAGTACTGACCCAGTCAACCCGAACTGCTCAAAACTGGGAAACAGTAGCTGACGGTTCAAGGGCACAAGACAACTTGGTTGTAGCTGCAGGTGTTACAGTAAGAGCTGAAGATTTTGAAACAGAAGCACAGCTCTGGGCTTGGATTGTTCCTTTAAATGGGTATTGCTCAGGCAGTGTGTTTCAAAGGGTGATGGGGATGGAATGGGGGGTTCAGAGGCTCACTATGCCATGGCCCTAATCCCAGATCTATGGACAGAATAAAGACTTCAGGTTTTCCAGATTAATGTCTTTTAAAGTGATTAATTAGCCTAAATTATTAAAATATATCACAAATGAAGGTTAGGTTTTTAAGAGAAACCTAATGGGTTTAGGGATTCAAATAATATTGAATTTCACATCTCAGGCTTTACTGAGCTAATTACCTGACCTCCAGGAAAACATGTACATGACTGAAGTAGGCTTACGGCTGCCTGCTGTTTTCCCTTATGAAAAGAGGCATCCAGAGACTTCTTCAAAGAACACGGAGCATGAATAAGATAGAAGAGATCTTGTCTACCTCAAGTTTCCTTAATGGCCTAAGAAACTTCTGGTGAATGTTGACAGAGAAAATGGCAGGGAAGATTACACTGAGACACAAGATGCCCCAGATAAAATACTGGCAGATGGGGACCTCAAAATTTTGGAGACAGAGCAGAAGCAAGGCGGAGGAGCAGGACTTGCTATTTGTGCATTACTGATTTTGAAAAGCAGCTTACTGGCTTTTTTACTTTTTTTGCAGGCCACATTGTTGCAGGCTGTTACCCTGACCCTTGGGAAACCGGGTACATCAATGAAATGCCACTGCAAATATGTTTTTGTCAGCTCCCAAGAACATTGCATTCTTAAATAATATGCAGTTAGTGTGGAAGAGGGTAGAGACAGTGTCCAGAAGGGAAAGGTCCTGAGGCATTAATTCCAGGAAAGAGTCTGATAGATTGTAAGAATAGAAAGCAAAACAAAGTGCACCAGAAAAGTAAAGCTCTAGGCAATGCATGACAAGAGGTGGACTTCTACTGCTGAAATACAGGCTTTTTGCAGGACTGGAGGAAGATGCTCTTCATTTTATCCCCTGGCAGCTCTCTCAGAGAAATATCAACAGATAAAACAACATACACGCACAGGAAGGAGAAACTTGGATTCTGCCTTGGAATATTTCTGCTTCAGCTTTGGTGCAAAATATTATGTTTGGTGGCAAAGCAACTGTGGTGCAGTATTTAAATCCATTGGGAAAATGAAAACCTTGGGACAAAGTCTCAGTAACATTTCCAGAGAAGTTTTACCCCTGTTGGCCCAGCTCACTGCTTCTCATCAACATGTAAGAGGAACGAGCAGTGTTCTACATTTTGCCCACCTGGATTTAAAATGTGCAGAGAGTGAATATATCCTATAGTATTGTCAGAGCTTGCAGCAGTGAGTTTAATAAACTGTAAGTTGAATTACTTAGGGTGTATTAGGAAAACAAAGGAATAACAGAAGGTGAAGCTGTGAGAGAGAGGACAAAATCTGAGGAAGCAGAGTGACCAAAGCCCAAAAGCATATGGAAAATATATTCAGGAAAATTTAAGAATATACAGCTTTGGGAAGGGATGGGACAGGAGAAAAGGACAGTATCACTGAAGAAGGGGCATAGGGACTCTTTTCTGACAGTTTGGCTTTCATGGAAAACAGTGATCAAAGATGTATGGTCAGGGGATCCCAGCTAAACAGCGTGATTAAGTATAATACACTAAATAAGAACAAATACAGCTTACTAAATTGAGAGGTTATGAAAAGTAGGAATGAATCAGGCAGCAACCAGAAGACCATTAACCTCATCCTTGCACAAGCCAAAACTCATGATAAATGAGCCTCCATGAAAGGAAGCAGCTGAGCAATATGTAGTGCAATACAGACTCGAATGTTCAGTGATAAGAAAGCACAAGCATGCGGGAAATACACAACTCATGGGGAATGTCAGTGATGTGATAATAAGTTTGGCAGCTGTGCACACCACTAAAAAAAGAAGTTTCTCTTGTTTCTATTACAGCCTGTCCAGTTAACACATTCCAGGGCTGATAAAGGGACTGAAACAATTCATTAAGGAAATGGACATTTTTTGCACGTAGCCTTTGCTGCTCATCACTTTTGTTATTTAATTAACTATGATCATTCCTGAAGTAGGTGGCCAAAATTCTCAGATTCTAGAAAAGCAGAGTTCCCAGTGATCCTACTGAGTTATATAGTGACATGCTCATTCCCTTATAGGGAAAAAGGTTTCTTATTGTCACTTCTTGCTCCCTCCATCACATTTAATGCAAATGAGGTAGAGAAACTTGGACTGTTAAGGCAGCTCATCAATTCAGATCTGTCAAGGTAACATAAGCTTGCTCTCATATCTATATTCAACACTTCGTTTCCAAGACTGTTGCATCCCTCTTGTAATTGAAACATGACTGGACACAGATCATGTGTGCATATTTACCAGTCAAAGGCTGTGGTATTTCACATTGTTCTTTCCCTTGCCTGCTATAAAGAGAAAGAGAATGGAAAAAGAAAAATGGGCATGTAAAGCATCGTTCTGAGAGGCAACCTGGATTGGAGGTTTGGCTTTGGCTTCCTTACCTTTGCCCGTAACTGGAAGACCAGCTTTTATCACCAAATCACAGAATGGTGGGGGTTGAAAGGGACCTCAGGAGATCGTCTAGTCCAACCCCCCTGCCAAAGCAGGTTCCCTACTCCAGGTTGCACAGGAAAGTGTCCAGGTGGGTTTTGAACATCTCCAGAGATGGAGACCCCACAACCTCTCTGGGCAGCTTGTCCCAGTGCTCTGTCATCCTCACAGTAAAGAAGTTTTTCCTTAAGTTTATCTGGAACTTTCAGTGTTCCAGTTTTTGCTCATTGCCCCTTGTCCTGTCACTGGGCACCACTGAAAAAAGCCCGGCCCCATCCATTTGGCCCCCACACTTCAGGTATTTATAGATATTAATCAGATCCCCTCTCAGTCTTCTCCAGGCTGAAGAGTCCCAGCTCTCTCAGCCTTTCCTCATACAGGAGATGCTCCAGGCCCCTAATCATTTGTGGCCCTCCACTGGACTCTCTCTAGAGGATCCCTGTCTTGAACTGAGGAGCCCAGAACTGGATGCAGTACTCCAGATGTGGCCTCACCAGGGCAGAGTAGAGGGGGAGGAGAGCTTCCCTCGACCTACTGGCCACACTTTTTTTAATGCACCCCAAGGATACTGTTGGCTTTCCTGGCCCCAAGGACACGCTGCTGGCTCATGGCCTCCTGCTGTCCACCAGCACACCCAGGTCCTTTTCCACAGAGCTCCTCTCCAGCAGGTCAGCCCCTAACCTGTCCTGGTGCATGCAGTTATTCCTCCCCAGGTGAAGGACTCTGCACTTGTTCTTGAACCTCATCAGGTTCCTTTCTGCCCAACTCTCCAGTGTGTCCAGGTCTCGTTGAATGGCAGCACAGCCTTCTGGTGTGTCAGCCACTCTTCCCACCTTTGTATCATCAGCAAAATTGCTGAGGGTGATCTCTATCCCTACATCCAGGTCATTGATGAAGATGTTAAACAAGACCGGACCCAGCACCATCACCTGGGGAACACTGCTAGTTACAGGCCTCCAACTAGATTCTGTGCCATCTAGGAGATGGTTTTGGAGAAGATTAAGAAAAGTCTCTGTTGGCTCTGTGACTACAACATTATCATATACCGTTCTTTCATTAAATTCGTGTTCATTGTTATTTTAAAATATAAAGAGTGCAAATCAGAATGCAAATATTTGTATAATCAGGATGATGTTAAAAAGAAAAGCCATGCAAGTCTTACCTATTCAGTGGCATCTAAAGTCTTTAGGAAAACAGTCTTGTTTTCATTTCACCAAATATTTTGCATTTACACAAGTTACATCTGATTCAAGTTAGTAAAACAATAATAAGAACATATATTAGGCAAATGTGTAGACCTTTAAAAACATGTTTACACTACATATTTCTAATCTTTACCCAAAGTATATTTGTGAGAGTTTCTCCTAAGTAAAATATTTTAACTTTTTTTTAATTGATAATCTAAGGAAAACCACTATTTTGCTTTATTGTTTTTTATTATTTCTAATAACAGAGAACATGGTGTTTCTCTGTTCAGCTTTCTCTGTTAAATCATCGACAACTATGTTCTTGCCATGAACATTGAGTCTGCCAGTTTTGGTGCTGACGTCACTGTGGGCAGGATAACATGTTTAAGCCTGTTTCCATGAAAGACAATAGAGAAAACTTCCCTGAATTTTCATGGCACAGGATGAAGACTTTTAAGGATGATCCACATTGAGTGGGTTTTAGAAAGATCTTTGTTCAGAAGTCTCCCAAAGTTTGAAATGGACTGATTTGGTTGGCTTGAATCGATTCATTAGATGGTTTCCAGTCAGAAGCGTATACCCATCTAGGTTAATGAGATCTCTTGAAGGACGCCAGCCTTTTTCAGTGACCTACGAACGGTTAACACTGCAAATACAATACTTTAAAAATCTAATGATGCAGACAGCTTATAGAGAATATAGTGTGTGTAGCAGCTTTCTGGTTTAGATCTTCTAATGGCAACATATTACAGGGCTTCCCGTTTTTTGTGCGTTTCCTAAATGCTGCTACAAGTACTAAGTCCTGCCAATAGGCTCAGCGTTTGAAGAACTGGTGTGTCAAAGTGGAGAAACATTTCAGTTGAGAGAATAATAGTTGCAGGGTACTTGGCTCCATTTCATATTATTTTAGTGCATTCCAGCCTTACAACACAGGTGACATCAGCTAATAACTGAAGCTGGAAAGCAGATAGGAAGTTTAAATGCAGTTACTACAGCCAACATCTGTAAAAGTACAAACATTAAAGACGCTTGTGGAATTTAACCCATGCTCTATTTATCTGTTATCAACACTTACTCCTGTTGATATGACAATGGAAAAGTCATTTTAATATAATGAAAGCAAAACCAGAAGCTTGGCATTGCCCACACGCAGTAACATGATCTGTGGCTCAGAAGGGGATTTTTCTGCTAATCTGGCAAAGGACTAATCAAAATTTATTTATTGATAAAATTTAAGATGGTAGTAAAATGGAAGCAAGCAACTTGTGTTAGAGAAACACACCCAGTCACATGCTGGTTTCTGGATTGTGCAAAAACCAAGAAAACGCAAAATCTGCTCATAGGCACTTTATGACATCTGCTTATAGACAGCTAATTAAGAGCAGATAGCTGAAGTAATCATAGCAAGTGACTTAAAGAAAAAAGAGATATGAAGGAAACAAGAAGACGAACATGCATTTACAGTAGGACAGCTGTGACCCTAGGCAAACTCAGTAAAATCAGCTATTGGCAATAATTGACAATAAGGTAAAGAAAGCATCAATTTGAGTGAGCAAGAAAATCTCAGTACTTCCTACTGGCTGTCAGCCTCCTGTCACCAGCTGGCAGATCCATACGGACAGGCCAGTAGAAGCAAGTACAGAAGACAATTTTGAAGTGGAGTAGTAGTTTTAGTTGTTAATTTATTGTCTGTCCCTCTAAATGCAATCTAGTGTTTGTTTTCATAGAGTGAACTCCTCACTACTATCTCTGAACCTTTGTAACTTGCCTAGTATACAAAGAGTGCTGCCATAAACAAACACAGAAAAGGAATAGCAATCCATATTCTTATTCATTCCTAAAATCTCAGTTTATGCAAATTTTTACTGAATTTAATAGGGCTTTCCCCTAGGTAAAGGCTGAAGGCACAAAGAGATCATAAATCTGCTTAGCATCAAGCCATTATTCTGTTTTTATATGAATGCCTATTCACCTGCAGAAGTTGGATAGAAAAATGCGCTTGACGTGAAACCTCTATAGTGTTAGCTGGGGTTCAGGTGCCTGCAACTGCAAGCCTGCCAACACACACCTCGCTGCATCCCAGGCTGCAGCTGGGCCAGGGTGCAGGAGTTGCAATACCATTGTGAAACTGGGCTATTACATCTTCTGCTGTTTTGTGGTACCTTCTTAGCTGCTTTGGTTGCAGCTGCACAAATAGATTCCCAGAACTGACCTGAAGGACCATCCCCTGACTCTAGTGAAAAGCCTTCCTCTATTTGCAATCGTTCATCTCTGTCCCCTCCACAGAGAGGAAACCAAGGAGACTTCCTCCACAGAACTGCCACCTTCTTGAGGTAAACAGATAGATTCAGAGGGAATGTGGTATTTCAGTGTAACCACTAGCCAGGGTGTCAGCAGTCCTATTCTACCACGAGGAAAAATGGAGAAAGCTTTTGTCTGGGTCCCTCCAGAAGCCGTGCCTGAAATAGAAATTATCTGCATCATACTTTCCTGTATTGCTTCTCATCTACTTCAAAGGTGGCCCTGTTTTTTCCCCCATGTTTCTTGGCATTACCGAGTTTTTGTGGTATTCATGTAAGGGTTTGGTTTTTTTTCTCTGTGCACACAATAGTTTTCTCTTTGGAAACCACACCTATCCTTTCAGAACTGCTAGAGGTTCTTTTGAGTTGCCTCATCTGTGATGCACACTCTCAGTCCTGTGCCATGGCCTCTTCTGGCAGAACAGAGTAAGATGAGGGTCTCTTAGGAGACTCAGAGCTGCACATCAGTGGCCGAGAACAGCCACTCCTGAGCAAAGAAGAGCTCCACACAAGAGAAACGAGTGCTTTCACAGTTCTTGCAAACCTCCGAGGCTGGTGATTTTGCATAATATCATGCAGAACATTTCAATTTGCTGATGGCCAGGTGCAAGTTTGGGTGAATCAATGGGTGTGCCATTCTTCCTACACTGGGAATGGCTGGAAATAGTCCCTTGCTCTCAGCCTGAATCCTTTATGTTTTCACCGGTGTATTTACAAGAACATGAGAACGAAGTCTCTAGGCACGACCGATGGAAACAGTAACTAAAGAGAACAATGGTAATAAAGAGGAACTTATCCAAACCAGGGGGTTTGCACATACTAGCTTTAATGCAGACGCCTAGAGACATGAGAACACATTACATTGCCTCCTTCCTCTCTCGGTTTGCTCTTGGTTTGTTATTTTTCCTGACTGCTGCTGCTGCATCAAAGCACTCACACAGAAAAGGGCCTGGCATGACATGCCAGGAACAAGATTGTGCTCAGGCATGAGGCTTTGATCTTGAAGATTCTTCAGCTGTGTACAGTGCACAAAGGTGCAGCCTTGGTACAGCCTAGCAGAGGGAAAAAAATTCCAGTGGTGAGTTTTGCCTGGTGACTGAAGAGTTAGTGCAGGTCAGTAATAAACGCTGTGTGCAGAGTTTTCCATTGCCGAAGCAGTTTTAAAACACTGAGCATATGCAGAGGACATTCCAGCATGGTAGTAAATTGCTGCATGCAGATATTTTTTTAATCTTTCTGTGTATTTTTAGAGATGTACAAGAAATGAAATCTTCAACCAGCAGGAAGTGTGAAAAGAACTTTCTTTGCAATACGATGCCACCAGTGATTGTAAACCACATATATAGAGAGAAGTAAATAGACAGGTAGCGCAAAATGTTCATATTTTTTCAGGTTCCTCCATATGTATTAATATCCAAATCACTCCTAGAAAATTCTCTCTACTTTACTCACTGTTTTAGTATGATGCATTTCCATATTTCTTCGAACCCTCAATTTACCACCATGGGGATGAAAACCAAACAAATACCTCTCCTTTGTTTTCTAGAACTCCATGCTTCATTCCATTATAAAAACCAACCTGACAGACTTTTAGATCACAGAGGTAAAAAAGGAGATACAGAATGTGAACTGTGACCTTAGCTAAGGATAAGTGGTATCGCTGTGAAATAAACAAGCACGTGTCCCCCAGGAGGTGCAGCATATTTAGGAAAGGCTGGAACCTCGCAGAGAATTTTTCAGTAGCATTAGTGCAATGCTATCTGTGAGCTAAATCTGGTGTGTGTATATTTTTTTTTCACTCCTTTTTTAATCTGATCAAGAATGGACAGAACCTCAACAGGTGTTTTTAAGCCATCATCAAAAAACTAAACTAAAACTATAGCTACTAATGTCAGTGTGCACATCAGCTGGGTGTTTCCGTCAAAAGCAGGTGAGTACAGAGAACACCACAGGCTGAGCATGCAGCACGCAAAATCAGGTCCAGCACACCTAGCTCCGTAAAGGCCGATACACATAGCGTAACACTCAGAGTGAGCTTTTAAATGGTAAGGCGTCCTTCTGTCTGCATTGGGTAACTTCCACCTTTACAGTTACAGCAATATAGTGGCACTTTTGTCTAGATTAAAAACCATTTTTCAAGTTTGAAAAAAAACCTGAGTATAGCTGAGAGAAGTGACAGTGTGTTAATGTCGACATCTGATGAATACAAAATGCAGGGGGAATTGCTTGTTGCTGAAATACATTAGATCATAGCAGCAGCAAAATGTAGCAGTGAGACGCCACCATCATCATTTCAACGTCTGTTCCATATAATTGCAGAGTGACTGCAAACTAGCAGGGAAAGCTATCTGTCTTTGGGAGCCTTCTAAATGACATGCTATTTAAAATAAAACATCGAGACTATGAAAAACATTCAGAGGGTTTTCAGCATCTATTGAATTGTGTACAGTCTTCGTGGAACATCATAAATGCAGTTCTCAGAGGAAGCAAATGGTTGTCTGAAGACATTGGTTGCCATTAACACAACTCATCAGCTAACAAGAACATACTCATCTGTCTAGACACAGATGACATTAGAAAAATAATCACCATAGATCACATTCATGTCTCAGTCCTGAAGGAGCTTTGTGTGGTTTGACTTTCTACCTGCCCTGGCCCGCAGTACTGAATGCAGCCGTCCTCGCTCGCTGATGGCATCAGTTACCCAAGCTCTGCAGGGGCAGTGGAGCTCCTGCTGTCCACCTGATGAAGTATTGGTCTGGTGCAGATAAAGAGAGAGCTCATTGCTGAACCAGAGCTCTAAAATGCCAAGGAAATTGTTCCTTGTCTCTCCTTCTCCTCTGACACTGCAGAGAATGTTTAGAATTAATGCTTAAATTAAACACTCAGCTTTGTGAGAGGTAAAACAAAAAAGGCCATGACTTTCATCCAGGCTGTTAAGACCCTGTTGCAGAAGCACAAATATTTGCCTTTGTATATAATGGTCTGTTAATCATAATGCTCCATTGTTAATATAATGCTTTGTTATCAAAACGCTCTGTTTCTTCCCATTGTCTTCAAGCAATGCTTTCTGCTCGAAATTCATCTGTATGTTTAATCTCTTTCTTGAATTTTTATTAAACTCTGCACTTCGAAATTATTTTAGTTAAGAGCCCCAAAAATCACACTACACCTTTGCAAAAAAGTATTTCCTTTGATCTGCTATTTTGCCACTTTTTCCCCTTTGTGCTTTCATGTAAATGTGATTTCTATTTAATGATATCTGGGAACAGCAGGAATACAATTCTGGCCAGTTTTCTTAGCTTTGTCGTGTAAGGGATATCAGGGATGGACAGGAGAAATGTACTCTTAAAATCCACATTTTCAAAAAGAGAAGAGAAAAAAGTTAGTATAGAAGAATAAACAATTTGAAACAAAATAAAAATACATGTTAAACAAATTTTCCTTTTTCTTTGCGATAATTTAAAAACAATATTCAAAACCCACCATTGCCATGTTATCCAGATCACAGCACCCCATCCAGGAGGAGGTAAGCCAAGGCACCTGGTCCCATATGAAAATGTGAGATCTGGGTGCAGAACTAATCAAAGATACAAATACAGATTCTGCCCTCAGTTTATCTGTCATCACATGACCCTGTCCAAGAGGGACCCTGCCAAATGACTCTGTTCTTATGTAGGGAAGGAGACTGAGATCCAGGATGTTCCTTCCGTTTCATCAGCAGTAGATGGTCAATAGGTCACTTCACAGCTCTAGTTAAGACATGAGGAAAATGTGAGTGCTATCACTCTGTTCTCACCATTTCCATTCAGAACAGGGAAAGTATCAGAGCTCTTGTGAGAACAGGAAGCTTAAAGAAATAACTTTTAATGCCACTAACAGTTTCAAATTCTCCTGAAAAGTAAACTCCAGCCATTCTTACTGTCATTGTTACTAAACTTCTGTCTTTTTTAGGACATCATTCTTTTAATACCCCCATTGCTACCCCAGAAAGAGGCTGCATCTCTTCACAGATTTGAACTGAATATATCCCACAGATTTGTCCTTCTCTTGCATTTAAGAATCTAGACAACTCAGCAGCCCATGATGGAATGACTAGTATCATCTTAACCCAAATCCTAAGGATTTCTTCAAAGAAGGAGGTAAGTTAACATAAAAAAAAAAAAAAAAGAACAGGTTCCAGGCAGCCAGATTTTGTGCAATGCAGAAACCTATTACTGGTGCACAGGACAAAAGCAGACAGCACAAAAATACATCATGAACTAAACTTGAGAGTTAGGACCAAGTCTGCCCCAGCAGCACTGATCTCATTAGCAAACACACAAAGCTGCTTCTGGTTCAACGCCAGCACAAGCTGCACAACATGTGCCTGAAGTTATTTAGTACATCACAGACCAGAGAGGAAACAAAGATGGACAATGCCGTATTCGCCTTCTTATCAGACACAGATTTCAGTCAGACACCCCAGATGAAACCAGCTTCATTACAGATCGTTTATTTCAAAGTAGATATCACAGCATGAGTATATCCACAGGCAAAGAAACTCTGATCCTTTTTACAAAGGTGGTGAAGAGTCCACAGGTCTGCCACCTTTAGAGATTTCAAACAAACAGAAACAACAAGGTGAGGACTGCATTGCCGAAGCTCCTCTCCTCATTTGCTTCCCTAAGGTTAGTGTAGACATCCCAGATTTAGGCATTACATGCAGTCCTGCTGTGCTCCTGATTTCACACAAAATGTCAAGGAGGTCCTCACAGCAGCCCTTATCACTAGTGCAGCTGCCAGCCCTCTGGTAGCAAGAAGCCCAGTTCTACCAGTGATCCCAGTTCCACCACAATAACCTCACAGGTACTGGCTTGTTCTCAGCCCACTAACAGGCACTGAAGCCGAGAGCACCTGCTAACCCCCTGCAATTTACTACCTTTGCCTGTGACATGCTGGGCTTTCCCAGCTTCCACATGGATTTCCACAGTCTCCTGTCACCTCAAGATAGATGAGGAGAGAAAAGTGGAAATGTGAGTTAGAGAAAAACGACAGAGAAAAATGAAGGCTGATACAAACAAGCTGAAAGATAAAGGATGCCTCCAAGTTTATTCCTGCAGCTTTCCTGTAAGGCGAGAGAATATTCTGTTCTCCAGTGCTGCTGCCTCATCTCAGTTCCTAGGGCTACTCTGAAATGATACATCACATCATCACCGCCATGTAACAACACGCAGCAAAGCTGGACATTAACTGCTGCAGAAATGAGCCACTTAACTGCAAAGATCACACATAGCTCAGGAACATTTTCTCTGACTCTGGTCCTGCCAAACCTGTGTCCACTTGCACATCTGAATTATTACACGGTTTTATATTTATGCGTTTCATGTATTTATTAAATATTCAGAACACTTAAGTACAAGGTGGTGCTCATCCTCTCATCTGTCTATATCAGAAGCTCTTCACTGGCCACAGCACAAGAAGGAAACATACTCAAATTTGTAAGCCAGGAAGAATGGATATAAAATAAAGGCAGGGGCAAAATCAGAAAAGGACTGCACAAGATACAATTAGGAAGAAACATCCATGGCAACAAGACTATATTTCTATAAATAGGTTATTGGTAAAAAGAAGACCAAGAAAAGAGTTGGTTTGCCGCTCATAGAGGAAGAAAGTCGTCAGTAGAAGATCTGTAAGAGTTCAAAGCATCAAATTCTGTTAGCTGTAGTTTGCTAACACCAGTAGTACAAAGAAACCAATTACAATGGGTTAATATCTCTGCCTAGAAGAGAGAAAAAGACACTAGAGAGTAGTTGGATGTTTTCAGTTCACCTGGCCAGGCTGATTTCATCATGGGATACTTGAAGAAGTAGGTTAAAGAGTGTCAGGAGCATTAGCAGTTATCTCTCAGAGTTCATGGATAGCGAATGATGAGGTGCAGGAAAAGGGAAAAAAGAGGAACATCTTGCTCTTTTTAAAAAGGGGTGAATGGAGGGGCTAAGAAATTTCATAACATTCTGAGTAAATACTGCAGCAGCAGCAAAGTATTGTAGCTTAGATAGTGTAGAGAAACACATCAGAAAGTTAATAGGGAGACACACTGCATTTTATTAAGCTGATTGATGTAACTTATTAAAAAAAAAAACAGAGACTGTTTCAGGAGCAAAAACCCTTTTATAGTAGTCAAGAAAAATATTGCAGCAAATAAACAAACTACTTCAAAGAGCTTAGAAAAAAAAAGAGAGAGAGGGAGAGATGAGTAAAGCCAATAATGGATTTGCCAAGAACAAGACATGTCAAACTACTGTAATTTCCTTCTCTGACAAAGAAGCAGACATGGCAGATAGAAAAGAGTAAGTGCATGTCATATATCTTGACTTATTAAGGCTTTTGACGCTGTCTCTCATGACATTCCCTAGCACAAACAGGCTAGAGAAATACAGTCTAGAGGAAACTATTCAAAGACAGGTGCAGAACTGGCTAGGAAAAAACCCAACACACTCAAAACCAGCAGAATGTCACTGTCAAAGTGCAGGATTCTGAGGCGGGGTAGTGAGATCTGCAGCACCCGGGGCTGCTCCTACCCACTGTTTTCACGGGCAGCCTGACTGTGGGAATGCCAAGTGCATTTATTGTACCCAGAGGTGACAGAATCCTAACAGGGCATAAACCACTTGGGCGATAGGAAAATTAAACAGACCCAAACCACAACCAGCCCACCTGCTAACATGCTTACCCACCACTAAAAAATGCCAGGGTCTTCAAGGTCCTCCCATCCTTGGCCTTAGCAGACCCTCTGGGCAAAGGGGGAGAAAAACAAGGCAATTTTTTAGAGTGGATTTACATATTTGAGGTTACTCTTGGTTCGAGGAAAACTGTAAACCATATGGGGAGCATTGCAGAAGGGTAGATGTTGGGTAGCTGGGCTTTGAGAAGACAGACATGAACCAGAGGAGAGTCTGAGTTCAGTGGAGAGGGGCTGGAGCAGGAGGCGAAGAAGGGCAGAGGATGCTGCAGCACAGCGGGAGGCCAGGCACAGCTGCGGGCAGTAAATCGCTGTATCTGTAATTCATCACAACTTCAAAGACTGTCACCCAGGAGCGTGTCTGTGTGTGTGGGTGTAACAAGAGACCGAAAGGCCACGAGACCCCCACACCTCAAACTCAGGCAGGTTGCCTGTGTACAGCCATCACGGCTCAATTCCACTTCCCTGCAGGTCTGGTCACATGTGGCCGTGCCCGTCCCAGCAGACAGCTCCTTCTGGGTCACCTGTGAGCACTGGCCCAACATCATGCTGCATGGCCCTGTAGGTGTCTGCACAGACCCTCGTGGGTGAGTTACCACTGATGCTGATGTCTGCTCTTGCCCGTATTTCAGCCAAGAAACTCCTCAGCTAGCTCCGAGGTAAGCTCCTTGGAGCCATGGCAATCCCATTCTTCTCTCTGCAGGGGTCCAGGGGTCTCTGGTGAGACAGATCCTGATAGAAAGCTGTAACAATTGAAACTGCTCCATGATGGGAGTTTGAGAAGTTTATTTATGCTGTGTCTGAGAACAATTTCATGCCACATTATGCTGAGAGTCATGGAAGTCCTGCTGGTGGATACACATATAACTTCTGGGATTTGGGGCATCCCTTTATTGTGGTTACATCCAAACCGCTGCTTACAAATAATGCATAAAGTAAAAATAGCAAGGATAACCCCCCACATTACTAATTTCACTCTTTTCCTCCTCTTTTTAATATTTTAAATGCTTCAATTAAAATGTTGCTGTTGTCTGATTGACCAAACATTCTTTATAGGCACCAGTCAAGAAGACTGATGGGGTGGAGAGCTATTGCAAAAAGCCACTGACAAGGTACATACTGACATCCTAATAACTGGCATTAGCTTCTGAAATCACATACTAGTCACAGTAAAAATTATCAGTGCAGAAATTATTATTGTAGCTAAGAGGCAATCCCTGAAAAACACTATTCATTTTAATGGCAAATTACTGGGTAAGACTCAAAGCTGAAGGAGGAACAGTTGTAGCTCGCACCATTCCTCTATAAAGTGACACAGATTTATAGCCCACAGGATGTCAAATTTTGTGACTTACACAGACCAAGTACTGCTATGAACAATTTAGGTTTGCTCAACTCTTGGCCAAGGAAAAATGCTTTGTAGTTCTATTCTGTCAGAGAAAACCACTGCAAAGGCAATGGGAGTGGGTAAAATTGAAAAAGAAAAATAAAAACCAAAACAAAACAAAAGTAAATTCAACTATATTTATAGTGCTCATTTTTCTTGTCCTATCCCAGATGAGAGGTATGATGGAGCCCTTCATTAGAAACTGAATAGCAAAGAATACACTGCAGAATAAACACAATTAATTTGCCCTTATATATGCAAAAATGCAGAGTCAATATTTTAAAATATTTTTATTCACCTACTGAAAGATATAACCTAGCCTCTGTTTATCAAGCAAGCTATCTTTGCTCACCAATATTTCAGCTGAATTTTAAAAGAGAAACAGCACACAGAAATCATTTACCTCCACTAAAACTTGGACAGGGATGCTTATCTTTAAAATACACATAATTTTATTATGATTGTGGAACTGGTGCATTACCTGCAGCATTTACTACCCAGCAGTCATTGCTTTCCACAAATGAACAGTAAACATCAGTAACATGGGCGCCTACATCTTGCACTAGATTTAGTGCCATGAAGCAAATGAATGAAGCTAATCAAGTTGCCCATCTCAGGATTGTTTTTACAGTTCACATCCAGCTGAGTTTACAGCGTAGCAGCAAGCAAGGGGTATAACAAAAGCATTTCACAAAAGCAATTTGAAAATGTAATTGGTTTAAGTCATTGTCAAAGCCAACAGGGGCAGAAGTTTATAAGACAACTGGTAACGGCACAAATACTACTTGTATGAAAACTACTGAGCGTTTAACTACATGGAAATTAGCGTGTAGTGGCAGGCTAACAATACAGCGAGTACCATATCATTACAAGATTATAGCCTTCTGAACCACAAGGCAAGAATACAGGTTATATGCTAATTAGCTTTGGATCTACTAAAGGTAATTACATGGTAATCTCCATGTAGTTACATGGTGTTTAATAGGAAACCCTATTAACTAATCATATAATTAAAGAGTAATTGCATGATACTCCTGCCCTGTGACATCCATGGTGGCCAGATAAATTAAATCCGATGGAATTTCACGGCATCGCCTGTTCCTGTTATCAGACTTCAGGGCAATACCACACCTCTCAAGACACACCTCCTGAAGTAGACAGGAAAACGTACCACAAGTCTGGGCACTTACCGCTCTCTAATACACAGAAAATAGCACCTCATGCCCAGAGCTACTGTTCATTTCCACAAAATTACTAGGAAGGGACTCTCGCCATGTTTGGTTTTGTCCTCACTTGATTTTCCGCTTTCCTTTTTTTTCCCACTTTTCTCTGTAATTTCAGTTACTGTAGCCTCTCAAATCACAGCCTTGTTTATTCTGTCTGCGTGTTTAAGGCAGCACTGAGTCACCTGTTGCTCCTTCACTTGTTCAGAATTTTTTTTCCCTTTTTTTGCTCTTGTAAAGTTTTCAGTAATTTTGCTACGTTTTTGTTGTGAAAACTTGATCAACTGTCTTCCTTCTTTATTTTTCCTTTCCTCTCTTCTGTTTCTTTTCCTAGGGACTCTCTTTGTCTCCTTTCTGCAGAGGATACTGCCATGCAAATAATAAATAGTTATTGAAGCTCTCCCCTCAGACTTTCCAAACCCCGGGCTGCAGCCAGTGAGGCTCCTCCATTTCTCTTCCATCCTCTTTACCCGTCCTCAGCAGCAGTTGCTCGCTGCTGCCACGCTCTTTTCTCCAGGCTGATACTTAGACGACCTTTCTAATGGTTCCCAACAGGCCCCACCACTGACCACAGCGAATGTTGTGCAGCACAGCCAACTGGAAAGAGGAGGACGAGCAATGTTCATAAGCACACAGTCCTGGTCAAATTTCAAAATGTGTCTCGCAAGAACTGCTGATGTCGCAAAAATTGTTTAATTCCAGAGTGGACTGAAAAATTGGGATTTCCCACAAAACACTGTTAAAAATCCAGTAAATCAAACCATTTCATTCCTGTTTTCATCTTTCTTTAGTCGGCATTTCATTTCCTATCAACTAAAATCAGGGTTATGTAACAGTATATTTACAGCAAAAAGTAAGCGCAATTAAAAAAAAACAAAAACCAAGCTCAATGACCCCTAAACAACTCAGCTGCAATGAAAAAGCATTTTTCAAAAGAGAAAGGTCTGTCCATAAGTTTCCAACCATATGTACTACTAAGCCTGTTTCTGGGGTTTCCCTAGCCTGTTGGAGATGCAGAAATCTCCATTAAAAATGTGAAAGCAAGTGAAATGTCAGATTAATAAACTGCTAAGAGCACAATGTGCAGTCATCCATGATACCATGGACTGTGAAAGGACTGTGCATTCTGCTTAGTTTTAAAATACCACGTCCCATTCACTGCTGCACTGAAGCCCAAGCCTCAAAATGTTGCTGAGCCCCCCAGGAAGAAAAGAGAAGCCCTATTTTGTTTTTGGTTTTGTTTTTTTGACTTACCTCATTCTGCCTGACCAGAACACAGCACCAGCAGTGGGTACTGCTCCATCCTCAGCAAGTGAGGAACAGAATAAAAATGAGGATGAATACTGAAGAAAAGCTCCTGCCAGCTCCACTGCAGTAAAGCCCCACAAAAAGTAAGCGAAGCTATAGGTCAGTGCTATGCTATGGGGGGAGAGAGCGAGCTAATAATATTGTCCATAAAACAGAATAGACAGAAGAGAGCAAAAGTGATAATCGATGGTATGATTCAATACAACCAATGCCCTTTCTCACCTTTCACTTTATTATTTCATATTTGTTCACTCTTTGATTTTTATAAAGATCTAGAGCTGGATTTACCCAACAATAACCAAGGACCCTGGGGAGGCTGCTGTTACCCTTGAAATGCCCACCGCAGCCTGAAGAGTGAGCTGTGCTGAGAGGAAAGAGAGCCCAGATAAGTGCCCAGAAAACACATTAATTTAGTCTTTCTAGGACACTGAGCTTCCCTGACACCTCGGTGGGAGATACAGCTGCTTCTGTCCTCCCACTTGAGGAGCTTCGAAGGAACATGACAGATGTGATCCAGTCCATTGTGCCAGTGAACAAGTGATGCTAGAAGTACCATTCCCTGCAGTAAAGTTGTCCCCCAACTTTTGATTGTGTAGCTCCTAGAAGGGACACTCCAATGCCTGTAAAGTTTAAAGGTAGAGGTAACATCTTTTGTTAGACCAACTGGTAGAGTTGGAAAGGCTGGATGGGTTTTGGGGTTTCTTCAGTTCTACAGCAGTGCTGCAACATCAGCATGGTGAGATTATACTGATTTGTTTCCAATCAAAGGCAACCGTTTGGGGTTGAGGGCTTGATCAGTTTCTTCCAGCTCTTCCACCTGACCTCCTGAAAGATACTGTCTCTACCTGCAAAATTCATATTGTTTATATTGTTGGTCTATCACAACTGCAAGAAAGTACCACCTCAAGCAGAGGCAGCCTCACAGCGCACCGCTGTTTCAGCTGGAGAAAGCAGCATGTGCAGGCTGGTTCTTCATCAGGGTGAATGAAACTCCTTGGTTACACCCCACGGTGAATCATGGGTCACAGGGGTAGGGCGCTGTGTTTTGTGTTAGGGGTATCGTACTCACGGCATCACCCCGATAGCCTGCCAAACCATGCCATCTGCTCTAACTAAAAATTGGGGGTTTTCTTTGTTTCTTTTTCACCTTACTTTACCTATATTTCAGTCCCATAAGCTCCCAGTATAATCCTCTGAAATACAGGTTCAGAGGCCACTGTGAAGCTGAAGAGAATGGGGACAAGTGGTAACTAAATGCTTCCATGGCCATTTCTACCTCAGCCTCGGAAGGGAAGGGAGGTGGTGGGCAAGCCATGTACAGCACTGCCAAGTCTCAGGGCAGGTTTTACATCCTGGATCTCTGAGCACCTAATGGTGGTTCAGAGAGAAGAAAAGAAAGGACTGTACATGTCAGGAACTGAGTTCCCTGAAAGCGAATGTGACACTGAAAAATTATGTCTGATTGTGAGGTGTTTTGGCACTGAAACAAGTCTGCTGGGCCAGCATATTCACACCACACAGCAGTTGCCCCATGTTCAGCATTAAATGGGCAGCTTGCAAACTAATGGACCCCTAAGAGAAGGGGAACGCATTAGCATGTGGACTTGGCATCTAGGTTAGTCATTGCTGAGTTAAATGTCTGGACAGTTAAGTAATGCTAAGCAGCAAGCACAAGTAGCTCACAGTATTACTTCAATTTAGAGATAATAAAGACATTAATTAACAGCAGTGATTACTAGAGCAAAAGATTACTAAAGTAAAAGTGATTAAAAGAGTAAAGTGGACTTCTCTTTTTTTTTTTCTCCACTATAAAAGTCTGTATAAAAATCTGCACAGAGCAAGTGGTTCTCTGAGCTCCCAAAACAACTTTTACTCACTGATCTGATCAGTATTTCAAATATCCATTATCTCACAATGTATTAAGTAGTTACACAACCTCCAAACCCTAGGGATACAATACCGTGGCTGAGGAGTACCCAGGGGTTGGTGATATGTAACAAGTATGGTCAAACCTAGGTGCACCAAAGCCTAAAGGAAATGGAAACTGGCTGGACATTTGTAAAACAGGTGCTTTCCTAGTCTGTGTAAACAGTCACCCAGCCAGGGCTCTCCAGGTGGAAGAGACATCTGACATACATATGAACAGTACAGTGTTACTGGCCTCTAGAAGGTGTTTATGAAGCTGATAAAAAGTATATTATAGCCCTCAACTTCTATGTTTTTTTGCCACTTAAAAGGTATGTAAAAGGTATAGGAAGTTTTCCAGAAACTGCTTCTTCATACAAGCCAAACAACTCCTAACTTTACAGGCATTGTGTAAATTAATGTGGGGAGAAAACTTCTGATGGTGATCTCATTTAGGTGTTCCTGCTCCAGTAGAGGGATTGGACTAGATGATCTTTCGAGGTCCCTTCCAATCCCTAACGTTCTGTGATTCTGTGAGTACAGGAATCTGATGGTGAGCTTCAAGAACTGTCACTTGCCACAAGCAGCAGTTTTGGGCCCTACCTCTAATTTTATACAGAAAACACACTGACTCACTTGGCAACTGTGATCAGGACATTTTACTTGGCCAGAAACACCAACCTTTACATGTTTAGTAGACACCGGCTATTAATGCTCATGCTGTGAATATGCTTTCTTGTGTGTCCTTCTTTTCATCTCTCCCTCTATCCTGGATGGGAATATCTCACCTCTGTGCCCTTCACCACACACAAAAGCTGTTGTTCCTGAGGAGCTCTTTGTGCTAGCACTCCTTCATCAGACCAAGGAAGAAGAAAGTGAGAGGAAGTACAAATGGGAAAGCATAACACATGAAGAAAAACCCTGAACAAAAAGTGAAAAAAGGAAATTCATATGGATCAGTCACCCCTTCACCTCTCAGGTTGCTTAGGCACATTTGAAACAAGACCTGAATCTGAGGACTTTAGGAGCACTGTCAAGATGAGTGATTCTAGAGAAGGCAAAGAGCTCAGCAGAATCTATTAATATAGAAGCAAATTTAATTTTTTAAAATTTAAAATATTTACAATCCTAGCAGAAGCAGGGCCCAGTACTGAGGAAACAGCCAGAGACTTGCTTGTAAATATTTTAAATTAAAAAAAAAAAAAGTTTAATTACATGGACAAGAAAGAAAAATGGCAGCTATAGAGGTTGTACGTAAGCCATGGAACGTAACTAAACACCTGATGCCAGTCTAGCAGGAAGCAAATCTTGTACTAAAAGATGCTGTAGGCACAGGATATTTGCAGCACTGGTAACTGGAGGAACAAAAGGGAAAAGGAGGTAGGAAGGAGGGGAGGAGAAGAGCTAGAGAGAGGGAAGGAAGAGAAATGGAAATTAACATGTGAAGATTTGGTTTTATTCAGTCACCACTCATTAATGAAATCCTACTTTTCCAGAAGGTTCCCAACCAGCTGACCTGGCTTCTTATCCATCAGGGATACAGCATCTCTGAGTCTCAGTGTTACCCGTCATACGCAGTGATCCATTTAGTACAAAAGAGCAGAAATGGGAACAATTCAGTTATTGCACAGAGTCCTTGCTGGCCATTTCACTCACGTGTCAGTAGGAAGTCAGCCACAGCGCCAAGAACAACCCCCATCCCCACCCTGCCCCTGCCCGGTGCTCCTGCGGCCCCCACGCCCATCGGGGCAGGTTCGGGCCTCCTGTAAAAGCAAATCCACAGCTTGGCTACGGGGTGGCATTCCAGGGGGCAATTTTCTGTGTTTGTCTGATGTCAGAGGGGATGAGGATGTTCACATGCTGCAAAGTAAATCCCTCAATTTTTCACTCTGGTCCTTTGAAGTCAGGAGACAGGTGAGCTCCTTCAGAAAGTCATTTTGGGATCATCCTTCACTCCATATTTATAGTTTGTTACATGGCAGCACTGTCTGTTTGGTGCCACAGGATTTCCTCTGTCATTGATTAGCCCTATTTACAACCTTATTCATCCAATGGCCACAGCAACTGCACTAAAATAGGGCTACAGCAAGCTAATCCTTTCTGTCGGCATCTGATAATTTAACAGCAATGGGGTTTTTCCCCATATCTCCATAACCTGCAATTTTGCCAACTTTCATAATTTCATTAAAATATTCCTAATTTTTTTCCTCTTATATTGCAGCTCTGGGAGTTTATTATGTTGACCTCCATTAACACAAACCAGTAAGGTTCTAGTCTCCACAGTTGCAGAAACCTGTGACTACAGTCTCAAACAGAGTCTCAAAAACCACAGGCAAATAAAAAGGGTTTTTTTGTTGGTTGGTTGGTTGGTTGGTTGGTTTGTTGTTTTTTTAGTTCTCCCTAAACAGATAATGAGTTTTATGCAGCCTGACAGTTTGCAAATTCAAGCTTGCAGTACTGAACCTGGGATCACTCTGAGTCAATATTAGCTCTTGATTTTCTGTTCTCACCTTCACTTTTATTTGCCTAGAACTGGAGGTCACATCAAGAAATATAAAACACGTGTTTTAAAATATTAACTTTTTTGAGACCTTATACTGACTTTATTTTAGCCACTCTGACCTCTTTCTCCCTTGGAAATAAATCCAGAAAAGGCCAGCAATGACTGAATTTTCTCTTTATAGCATGAGCTGGTGCCAGCTGAAGTCTGTGAGGGCTGTTTGAAAGAAGTCACAGGAGAGGAATCTTTTGGTGTCTGAAGTCATCTGGTTTCAAGTTGGATAAAACAGTGTTTTGCACCTCCCTGTCGTTTCTCATTTCTTGCTTGGCCTTAATTGTCCCAACTTGTGCAAACACCCCGAGCACTCACAGGGCCAGCTCCTTTGTCGATCACTCACATCCCTGCTTTGATAATGCTCCCTCTGCAACACTCTTTAAAGCAGCAGGTCAGAGGAGAGACTTCAGCATTTGAAATTTTCCATTAATTCATATTGTGCAGAAAAATCAATACTCAGCAAATGTCCAGATGCCCTGACAGGCCATATACACACTGCCAGCTTGGTAATTTTAATTTCTTTAGGAGGTATGCCATGCATATAAGGAGGTATATCATGCACAAAAGGATATGGGAAACAGAGAGGTTGCAAGTAGCTCATCAAAGCCCAAAGCCACAAGGAAGTAATCTTGAAACACAAATCCAACTGGTAACAACGTGAGCTTTAACTACCCACATCTCAGGATGGAAAAAGAAAAAGAATCAGTGACAGCCACCAGAAAAATCTGAATGACTGGGCTGTTGCGGGCTAAAGCCATCATTCTAATGCAAAATCACAAAGCAAAACCGGGTACTGGTTTTGCTTCTTTAAATTATTCACAGCCAACAGTGACCTTCCAAGTTTGGGTTCCCTGTTCAGCATTTCACTGTCTCACTGTATTGAAAAGATGTTTTCCTTGACCTTTGCAAAGTTTCCTCTTTTGTGCACTACCAGGTGTCTCGATAGAAAATATAGATATCTACAGCAGATACAAAGAGAAAAAAAAAAAATCAAACTCCAGACTATTTTCTCACTTCTCTTAAAAGAAAAAAAAAATCTCAAACATAAATTCTTAATGCTTTTTAGAAAAACCAATAATTTATTAAACAGCATGTGCTTATTAATAAATTACAAGGCAACCAGATGTAGAAGTCACTTTCAATGTGCAGTTGAAGGTGTTTATGCTAATGAGCAGAAGCACTTTTAGATGTTTGTTTGCATGGGGAAAATACTAGAATAAGGCTGTGCCAAGCAACTTTGAAATATAAGTGATGGATAGTTACCTATTGTTGTTAAAGAATATCTAACAGTAATTATTCATACACACTCAAGATGACCTTTCCTCTTTAGAAGTGATTCCATTCACCATTCTCCAAAGCAATTGCTTGTCAGCCCCCTATTCTATAAAAATGCATTTCCACCCCTACATGACTCATAGCTAGACAGCTGAATCAATATAAATAATACCATTTTAATGGAAAAAGTATTTTAATTGTTCTGTGAAAGCAATATTAAATCACAAACATTTTTCTTCCTTTACTCTTCTGGCATATCAGAAAGAGTAACTGAGCATTCAACCCAAGAGGAGGTTACCATCGTAATGGTGGCGAGGAGAAAAGAACAGTGCTCCTACCTACAGGAAAATCAAAATCTCCAAAAAGCGTTGAGTTTTGGCCTTCATTTGGTTATTTTTGTATAACAGCTGAAGAATATATCTCTTATCTTACAGGTCTTTTGGCAGTACATTTAGTTCCCCAGAACAAACTCGGGGTTACCAAAGAAGCATGAGGGAGAGCAGGAACTTCCACGGCACGTGGGCACAGGCAGTGACACCAGCAAAGCCTACGTGCTGGCGTTCAGCCTGGATGTTTACAGTCAGGTCTATAGGCAAAGTAAATATGAAAGCACATAGGTTTTAGGTGGAGTATGCTTAGGCATAATACATAAATAAATGTACCAAGTATTGTGTCCTTACAGAAAAATAGCTACACAAATGCCTTATTGTTTTATGCATGCTGAAATTACAGGCACAGAGGAATCTGGACTGAAAAAGCTTCCAAATAACTTCAGTAGTGTGGTTTGAATCCCTTCCTGAGACAGGTTTACATCTCTTCACAGGCATTCAGTCAGTTCAGGCCTGTTTGTTCCCTGGAGCAGGGATTCTTTCGTATGCCAAATCTGAGTATGTGGGTATTTTCTGTAGAAATATTATACCTTCTAGGTATGCAGGCATCAAATATTCAGGATGCAAATGAAAAGGATATCATTGTACAAACTTTATTTAAGGTAGTCAATTCTCTTCCTTCTCTGTATTTTTTTAACTTTACAAAATTGGGCTAAAGCCCAATTTTCCTCCTCCTGGTGACAGCTACCTAATCCAAGCTGTGATCTATGCCATCTCCTTGTATTTTATTTTAGCAATATAACAGAGTGGATTGCTCAGATGACACATCTACCAAGGCAGAAATTTCCTTGCCTCTGTTGTAAACACTTGTGACAAATCTATTTTTTTTTCCAGTTTCTGGAGAAGACTCCAGGAGCATCTTATCAAGCCAATTGGACAGAAAGAACTGAGGTTGCAAGGCAGATCTCTTATTCAGCACATGCTGTGGCACTTCACCCAGCCACACCAACTCTGCTTTGAAAAGAGGGAGGAGGATTGCTCCCTTTTCTTTTTTTGAAATCTCAATATTAACATAAGCTGAGTCAAAATAATGTTATTAATGTAAATTGCAGCATATCCCGAAACATAAATTGTATGCTTTTAGAAGAGAATAGTACAAAAACATAGTCACAATCAATTAGTTGGATTTAGAAGCAATTATATGGGGTATATATCCTATCATTATATACTTAGAAAAAGATCTGAAGCAATTGCGCACCTATTTATTTTTGTCACAGCATTTCAAATTCATGTACATAATAGGAACTACAGAAATAATTTTAACAATGGCCTGGTATACAATATACTAAAATTTGGAATAGAAATCCTTACAAAATAAGTTGTAATTCATTCTAGTTTGAAAATTAAAGCCTTAATATTACCAATTCTGTTTTTGAATATGTAAAGAGAAATATATATATATTTTAGAAGAATAAACGTCTTGAAAACAAGTTTAACGTATCTTATGTGTAGGCATTAAATATGCAATTATCAAGGAACATAAATTTCTTGGTATCTGTTATAAAGATAAAGCCAAGGGAAAAAAAAAATTAAAAGAGTATTTTCTGGTAAACAACTAAATTAATCAAATCTACCTCAAATGACCATACTGCTTGGGTTGGTGCATTCTGAAAGTCTTCACCCCAGTGTTGCTGCCAGCTCCAAAGCCTCCTGCTGTTTAGGAATTGCACCTCAGACCTACCTAAATGTTCTCTGTTGAATAACTGAGTCACTTTAAGAATGCAGAGGTAAGAACCAGGGAGGTGGTGTTTTGGGGATTTTTTGGAAGGGTTTTTTTGTTTGCTCGGTTTTGTTTTTTGGGGTTTTTTTAATAGTGAAAGATTAAAGAAAAGTCTACAAAAAGAAAGTCACTGACTTCAGGAGGGGAAAATTTTTTTATGAAAAAAGCGTTCATTTTTCGTGTATCTGCCTCTCAGCAGACGCAGTTTACATGGTTTGTGTGGTTAGTTGTGAAGAAACAGCTCAGCAAATTTCTAATAAATATAATCTGATTTTTTAATCCGATTCCTATCAAAGATAATTAGATAATCACAAGATAAACAGGTATGTGTTGATTCATTCTTCTACAGCCACTTAAAGCAACAACCTTGTTGATGGAGCACAAGGACTAAGGCAATGGTGGAGTCATCCTACTGCAAAATTGTGCAGATCTGCTGACGAGTTTTAGCACAGTGACTTTACTCTGACATTAAAAAGGTGACTCTATATGACACAACTCCTCAACATATTTGTGATCTGTAAGCTCTTTGCAGTACAGAATGAGCCTTGGGGGTAAAAAACCTGTCCCCAAGCCACTTATTTTCTTTTAGATTAGTAAAGGCTGTTATTTCATCCCCGATCGGAATAGCGATATTGAAGTTATGAGAAGAAACATGCCCTTGTTTTGGGAAGCTATGGCAGGAAGGGTGATTCTCACAATGACTGTGGTAAGAATGTGGTGTTTCTCTTTGGAAGAGAGAAACTAGATCAAATTTCTAAACTGGAGAATTATTGCATTAGTTCCATGTGCGAGAGCTTCCCTATGCAACCACAACTCTACTTCTGCTCTCCCTCTTCCTTGCCTCTTAGTGAAAACCACATTTCTATGGGACATTTTTCTTCAAACAAAACCTGCAGTTAGTTTGCAAACACACAGAGACTCATGTGCATCTCCATTGCCTGTATTTCCACATAGCCCCAGTACTCACCTTTGCATGCAGAGCTTTGGCCCTTGTTGAAAACCGCCACCGCTTTTCCCTTCCATCGGTGTGGCACCTGAGCAGATCACACCTGACACAGGCATCTCTCACCAATCCCAAGGACAGGCGGTGCTGGGCAGGGCGTAAAAGGGATCTGCAATGCCTGGATTTGATTTACAACCTACAGAGAATTAAAGGGTGAAATCCATCAGGAAGCAGCAGGGATGGGCTGTGCCCGCATCGCGGGCTCTAGGAGATGAGCCTGGCTCAGCCTGTCACTGAGCCCCAGGGCTGGTAGCCTGTGCCCACTGCCCAGGGGGTCACTTGGTCGGGAAAATTTTCCATACTGAGAAATGTGAGGAAAAGTACCTCTCTTATAGCCCTCAGAGTGAACTAGGGGGGCTGATTTTCCCCTTTCCAGAGTAAGCTGGTGTTTTGAGCCCTCGTACCGCAAGGCAAGGGGTTGGTCCAGGCCGTATCCAGCACATACAGAATGTTTTGCAGTCGGTATGAGCATCCCTTTGGCAGGACTATCAGAATCACTGCACCAGACTGCAATGAGCCAGCACATTGCTGGGGGCCCAAAGCAGAGCAGCACTACGCCCCGTTTGCTTTGCATGAAGCTGGGCAAGTCAACAGCACTGCACAACTGAAACAGCAGCGTTGGCACCACAACTAACAGCACCGTTAGGCTGAAATCTGGACCAGTTTGCATGGGTGACCCCCAGGAAGAAATGCCAGTCAGCAGATCATTGCTAACTGCCAGAAATACACTTAAACTGCATCTAGCCCTCTGCAAACAGTGTGATTTTCTGCTGTTGTCAGATCACTTGACATTGCTTACACCAAAACAACAGCTGAAGAAAACATAATGACAAACACTGGTAATGAGCAGTTAATACAAGCTCCAGGATGAATTAGCTTTGACAGTATTTCTGCTCTTGTGGAAGCACTGCCTCACAAGAGTATCTTCCAATGCAGCTCGTTAGAAGAGCACGAATGCTCACAACTCCCTTAGGGGAAGCAAAGCTTGAAGTGAGCCCGGCACAGATTTCCTGGGAGAGCCGATGAATCAGTGCAACTTCTGCAATGCATGCCTGCCCCACACGCAAGCGGAGCTGTGTGCCTCGGATTGGAGGTCAGTCAATGATTTTGGACCACCTGCCAGATTAGTCTCAGATGTCTTAAAGGACAAAATCCCTGGAGGTCAGCATTCAGCAATTTCAAGGGTTGAATCAAATTGTTTGTGTACAGTGATGTCAATAAATTGATCTTAATCAAAATGCAATAATCCTCCTGAAGAGTAAGGCATTCATTGTGAGGAAACCTCCCTGCTGCCAGTCTGTCAAGCAGTAACTGGCCTCCTACAGAGAGACAGTGATCTAGTTCTTCCCAACACATCACAGGAGTGAAATTAATTCTTATTTACAACTGGGGATTAGAAGTCATAATATTTCTAATTTGCAGAGAGATGACTACTGTTACAGCTTGGCTTTGAGATACAGGCAACTCCTTACCTTCTCTCTGCTACAATGCAAACAATAAATCATCTCTGCATTTTATGTTGACCACTTCTCCAGGAATGCCAGGCTTTCTTCTTTTATATTTTAGTAGCACCAGGCTAGAGAGCACAGGTTACAGAAAATACGCATTTCATAGGCCCCATCACAAACTATAAAACTGCATCACAAACGGTTTTCTGAGTTTTGTTTCTTAGTTGAACATATTAAACACTGCCACTTCTTGAAAAGAAAATGGTTCTTTTTAAAGATTACAAATAACACACTCTCAAAAAGAACCTGGAGAACAATAAAAGCATATTAGTTCGAAATGTCTTTGCATTTTGCTGTAAGTGTTCCTCTTTCAAAACATACAATTAGTTAAAAAGAAACCAAATGTGTATTTCTTCTCGTGTTTTTGCAGTTGAGTCCCAAAGGAAAGCAAGAGAGGTACTGCATGAATAAAAGCACAGCGGGGCATCTTCATAACATATACAGGGGAAATAATTTTACAAGTGCTGCAGTAAGTAATATTAGTAAAATAATCAGTGATCAGTGTATTAACAGGCAACCAGAACATAACGACACAAAAATATCAGGACATGCTCAACCTAACTGAAGAACAATATGCAAGGTAGGCATGGATGAAATGTGCACAGAAAGCCCACTTATGTTTTTATTATTACAATAACACAAACTGTAAACACACAGTTAATCAAAGCCACTTGACTTAAAGCTGCTAATTTGCAATGCTGCAGAAGAGGGGTGTCCCTTGTGAAAAGGCCAGAAAAACAGTAGCAAGGCTCCAGCTTTCCTCCAAGTTCCTTCCTCGCTAGTTTCATGTTCAAGCTAAACATGGAAGGCTATTTCCACACACCATTTTATCAACCCTCAGTTATCTCTGCATCCCAACAGGCCCCGCTAAGTCCTGGGTGGCAAAGAGGAGAGAGGACACTGCCACACTCTCCCAGTGCCCACGCAGAGCTCTGGCAGAGCTACAGGGCCACAGTGTCATTGCTAGAGGGTCACCTTCCGTGCAGGATTCTATCTCGTGAACGGTAACGCTTTAGAATTGCAGGGCCACACGTTACCTACAAAGAGCACAGCACTACCCAAAAGGAAAGGAAATCAAAGCAACCACCACAGCCCGTAACAACTGCCAGGTGCTGCCAGGTGCCATTTAAGAACACGGTTCCCAGGTATCACACACAGCAACTCTTGCCTACGAACAGAATACCAGCTACTAACAAATGCCAACCAGTGCCAGCCCCGGCAGGGATATCGCACAGTCTGATAAGCAGCACTGATACGTTACAGAGGAAACAGATCCCTGTTTTCCTGGGGAGAGGAGATCGCAGTGTGAAGAATAAACATCTCGGTGAGTCACTTCCCGTGTTAGGGACAGGCAAATGTACAGTCTAAAGGTTCAACACTGTCACGGTTTAGGGTGTAACTTTTCATAATAGCAAATCAGAGAATGAGTCTGGAGTTCCCTTGGGACGTGGAAGCTTCTGTGGCACTGTTTGGATGCTGCTGGCTCCTCCAGGGTCAGTGCCTGTACACACTGCATCGGCAATCTGGGTTCAACTGTTTGGATGCTGCTGGCTCCTCCAGGGTCAGTGCCTGCACACGCTGCATCGGCAATCTGGGTTCAACAGATAGGTTTTCATGATCCTTAATAGTGACAATTAGCTCATGTGCTTCCCAAATGTCCTTTGCATTTTATCTGACCCAGTTCATTATTGTTCCCATGACAATGAAGATAAGGTTAAATAAAGATATTCATACACAATAAAACCCAGAGCTTCATGTTGCTTGTGTGTTTGTATTCTCAAGGTATGATTAGTGCCTGGTTAGAAGGGTTCCAATTCAACTACCAAAATGATGTCCAACTGGGATCTTATCTTACAGTGACTATAGTTCCTGAAAAGTAAACAGAAACTACAGAACCCCATTGTTCATAATTTTGCTTTGAAAATAAAACAAAATAAAATTTAAAAAACCCAAACAAGCTCACCTCAAACCATGAAATTCCCTCTAGGAGCCCCTGTACAGAAATCTTTTTAACTTTATCAGACCAACTGACAGTAGTAAAGTGCTGCAAAAGGAAAAGTGAAACACATTGTATAGAAAAAATTGACTGGATGAAACTTCAGGTTATTGTATGTGAAGCTCTGGTACAGTAATTCAGTAAGGTATTTAAAATGAATCCTTTATGGTAGGTATCACCCACTGTCAAGAAATGTACTTTGCTGTGGTGATACACCTTGCTATTGTATTCAACTTCAGCTCCAGTGGAAAAGACAGCTAAAATGCTAACTCTGATAAACCACCGCCCTGGGATGGCACATTATCTGAAGGAAAACAGACTGACCCAGAACCGATACATCCCATTTCTCAAGTAACGTTCTGTGGCAACTGTTTTCAACTTGTAAATATATTTTTCAATAGCTTCCCTAACATGCAGAAACTGTGTCACAAATTAGGACATCTGATGATCTGCAGAGATCTGATGATTCTGTCCCATCACCTTTCTGCAGCACCAGGATGAGCAAGTCCCCCGGGTGCCAGGCGCCCCAGGTCACATATTCCCCAACTGTGCATTTCTGGCAGGAGTGGGACAGATACATTCCCAGTTTTATTTCTGACAGTATAAATGTTTTATTTCCTTTCATATGGCAGTCACATTTACAAACTAATTAGTCAACCCTTGCTTTGCCCTGACCCATCTGCCTTCACTAAAACTGTAATTCTGCTTGTATTTTTGCTGTGCCAACCAAATCCCTATTCCTTCCTGGCATGAGGTCATTCCAGGCAAATACTGATACGTCATCTCTCCTCCCTCCTGTCACCTGCTACTGCAGATTCATACACAGGATTCTGTACACAAGCACTGTGGTGAATAATAATATTGGTCTGAGTCATAGTTTTTGTGGAAATGGCAGACAGGCAAACCCTTTTCAGCCAGTGGAAAGCAATCAGTTTCAACAGCAGAGTTTGTCCAAATGCCTTTATCACTACTACTTTCTTAAAAAACATACTTAAAAAGTGTAAAAATAGGAATATTTTAAATTACTCTAGTGTGTACCGTTTTCAACGTTCAGGAGCTACAAGCTCTTAATAATTAAAAGGCATTTTATCAGCAGTTGCATTTTTTATTAGTGAAGATATGTTTCCCATCAGGGTAACAAACCCAACAACATTTACTGAGACAGTGATTACAATTTCCTATATTAACCCAACAGGGAAGAAGGCATCAAACAGCCCTGTAATTTCTTTCTCTAGAGGAGGAACTTTCTAAATGCATTACCAATAGTCACGGAAAACTGCTTCAGAGAAAGAGTTTTATTTACACTGTAGATAAATTAAGCCAAAAGTTAAGTGGCAGTGTCTGTGTTAATATAAAATGCATTTGTAAAACATGCATTTATAAAAAACGTGCAAACAAGCAACAAATTCACAAGCTTTCTAAAAGCTTAGGATATTAAAGCTTTACAAAAGAGATGCCAGGAGTGCTGGCACTCACAAAGAAATGTGGGTTTATTAGACTAAGTTTTCAAAGCCTAGATGCTTACGAGGCACATTTTCCCAGCCTTTTAACACTTGTTTTTAAAAGTAACTCTCCAAAATAGCCATTGGGTCCTATTATCCTGCAGAAGGAAATGGGTAGTGTGAACCCAAACCCGCACGACTCCATCCAAAATGTAATTAATTAGAGGCCTTAAGGTATCACAGACACAAGCCAGTTTATATGGAAATTCCTCTTCTAAAAAGAGACCTGTAGAAACTTCCTGATTCAGCAGATAAAACAACATGTATACTCATCCTGGCCTGCCTGACCAGCCTGCAGTCAGACCTCTCACCACCCTCAAAATCTGTTCTGTGTAGCAGGAAAGTGTTCAGGCTCCCAAATGTTTGTTCATTTTAACAGTTTTAACATTTACACACTGGAAGAACACTCCAAAATTAAATCTACAGGAGATAGGCTTGGCTTAATAAGATAGTTCCTTACCCTTTTTATTTCTTCCAAATATGCAGCCACACTGAGCTTTAAAATTACAATGCAGTATTTCTTCAACATGAACTAAAAAAAACCCAAACAAACCCTGAAAGTAAAAAGGAAAAAGTGCTCCTAAGTACCACTAGAAAGTCATTCTAAAAAGCTAACATTTTTCAGAAAAAATAACCATAAGCTTGTATTCTTAAAATAGATGTTGTTTAGTAACAGGAAGCACATGTGGGGGAGGCAAGTGTGAGGAGTCTCCCGTCCTTCTCTCATAGAAAAGAGAAAACCTCTGAACCACAGGAAATAACACACGTTTTAGAAAATCACAGTGGTATGAGTGAAAACACTTCAAATAAATCTGTAAGCCCTCAAAACGATGTCAAAGGACAACCGATGTTCTTCCCCCCATTAGCTCATTTGAAGACTCACATACTCCCTAGGATAATACATTTATTTGCATTGATTAAACTGGATAGTCAGATCCAGACTCACACAAACAGAGAAACTGAGGTTCATAAGGAATGACAAGCTGTGCCTCTCCTCTTTTTGCTGGGGGGGGGGGGGGAGGGGGGGAAGCGCCTCCCTGAATGTGTGAAGATAATGGAAAAATACAGACCTTTGAATATACCTTTTCTTCAGACTTAATAGCTTCAAAATGTAAAACAGAACCTACAAAAAGGTAAGTCTTCAATTTAGGCTGAAAACTACTTTCAGAATGAATTTTTTCTTCTGCTGTGTTTTTCTGATATGTGGCTGACATACCGGTGCCTTGCCTGATATGCTGCTAAAATAAAACACAATCATCGTTATAACTCCTGTCGTTATAAGTCAATCCTGAAATTAAATCAGCAATTCAGATTCATCTTATTGCCAAGTGTCCTTAAGCAGGAGCCTTTCCCCCTAGCCATCTCTGCTAGGAAGCACCTCTGTTAAATAAAAATGACAACAACAATATAGGCCCAGATGCAGCCATGAGAAACTAAAATGACACAGGGGTATCAAAATCCAAAAGCAGAACCTCCCAGGCTTCTCTCAAGTCTGTAGGCAGCTACAACGCCAGACATTATCCTAAGGATTGATTCTTTTATTCACAGACTCGTTAGGTGAAAATCATCAATAAAGCTGGGAGCAAGGATCGAATTCCAGCCCAAGTCATTAGGCTAAAAAATAATTAGCTGTGATTAGGACTCTGCTCCTCATTTCTTCCACAAGCAATACACCTTCACCAGAAGTGATGGATGCTCCTTGATGGTCCTTAGCAAAGACTAAGTGAGGTGGCTGAGGACCTCTCCTAAGTTGAGAAGCTATGGGTTTGAATCTTCTCAGCCAAAGCCAGGCAAGAACAAGTTTATTGCACCTTGGGCAAATTCCACAAACCTTCTGGAAAAGTAAGCATGGAGATCCTACCCCCATCCACACCATCTGGAAGGACAGGAGCAGTGCCTGTGACCTCAGGACTCGCATACAGAGCTCCCGTGACAGTCGCAGGGGTGGGGATGCTCTGACAGAAGCTTCGCACAGCTGGATGAAGTTCCAAAATCCCCTTTATATTGTTTCACAGCATCTTCAGTGCTTTAAGCTTTGCAAAACACTCTGTAGCCCACAGAACCTCTCACAGCTCTTTAATCTTTCACCTAAGGAACAGAAGGTTTTTCCTTTCTTGTTGCTCTCCTGCTGTTATTCTCCCATGTATATTGTTGCACCTGCAAGCCCAGGATTATTATGGCAGGGTCTCTGGGAACCTGAAAATATTCCCACTGGTGGAAGGTTCACCCCTTATTTACTCCTTCTTTCCCCTCAATTGCAGCCTTTGGTTTACATTATGGGGGGCAAATAATAGCCTGAATAAAGTTTACCACCAAACCAGTACCCAGCACCTGCCGTGGATCAAAGCCTGCTCTGATTGGCACTAACTGCTTCACAAGCAGGAAAAAACCAACAGGGAGTTTGAGTGGGTCCAGGTGAAAACCATACACTTACTAAGGGAAAGGTATTATGGGTGGGATTCACCTTCTGCACTGGATCCCAGTGAGCCCAACAAATTTGAAGCAAGTTCAGAATGTCAGGGTTTTTCTGTGTTACACCGAAGACCATAGAATCATAGAACTGTTAAGGTTGGAAAAGATCTTTAAGATCATAGAGTCCAGCTGTTAACCTAACACTGCTGAGTCCACCACTAAACCATGTCCCTACATGCACCACATCTACAAGTCTTTTAAACACCTCCAGGGACAGTGACTTAACTACTCCCTGGGCAGCCTGTTCCAATGGTTGACAACCCTTCTGGTAAAGAATTTTTTCCTAATACCCAATCTAAACCTTCCCTGGAGCAACTTGAGGCCATTTCCTCTTGTCCTATCTCTTGTTACTCAGGACAAGAGACCAACACCCACCTCGCTACAACCTCCTTCCAGGTAGTTGTAGAGAGCGGTAAGGTCTCCTCTCAGCCTCCTGTTCTCCAGGCTAAACAACCCCAGCTCCCTCAGCTGCTCCTCACAAGACCTGTGCTACAGACCCTTCACCAGCTTCATTGCCTTCCCCAAGTTCCAGCCAAAGCTCTCTGTTCAGCCAGGCTGGTTGTCTTCCCCTCCCCTCCAGCTCATCTTTCAGTGCACGGGGACAGGCTGCTCCTGCACCTTTAAGATTTCCTTCTTGAGGAGTGTCCATCTTTCCAGGACTCCTTTGCCCTTCAGGACTGCCTCCCAAGGGACTCTGTCAACCAGGCCCCTAAACAGGCCAAAATCTGCCCTCCAGAAGTCCAGGGTAGCAGCTCTGCTGACCCCCCTCCCTGTTTCATTTTGTGATCACTGTGCCCAAAACAGCCTCCAACCATCACAAGATAAGCTGCTTCTATCATGTTTTCTCTGCATTAACGTTATTTCATCACCACAATCACCAGTAAGAGCAACTGAAATGGGCTGTAGCTTAAACAAATTGAATTAGTAGAGAAAAACTGATTTGCAAACTAATTTCCTCTCATAACTTCAAATAGCAATTACAAACTTTGTTGTTGTTGTTGTGAGAAATTTAACATCTGACGGATTGCACAAACCAGAGTCTTGAAGGATGAACAGTTCACAATGACCTGAACACAGCAGCAAAAATTTTATAGCAAAATACTTCACTGACACAAACAATTCTGGATCCTCTTTCAGCTTCATCAAAATCAAAACTTCTGAAAGCCAGGAAATGCACCATGTTAAGACATAGCCCATATGCTCCTCACCCAAGAAACAAGCGGAGTTGTCTGAAACCACAAGAACTGTGGTCACTATGCAAAGAGCTGTGTTATGAGAGCAAAAATAACTCTGGCAGTGATGCAAGGTAACCTTGGGAATCTTCCTCTTAACATACACAGGACTGGGACCACCATTCGTCTCCATCCCCACTCCTGCCTGCTTGGCCCCACGCCTCCCCAGCCTCCCTCCTTTCTCTTCCTCTGTGGGATTTTGCAGGGTGCAACTGCAGCTTCCCGTGCCACAGACTTTAATAATTCTGTGCTGGTAATTTTGCAGT
Organism: Caprimulgus europaeus; assembly: GCA_907165065.1. The sequence continues at coordinate 29,964,629 of OU015532.1, forward strand.
AGGTCCCCACTGCTCCTGAGCAAAGAGCATCCACCCATACAGTTTAGGAAAGCCAGGTCCTATTGCTAGGATTGCATTTTTAGAAAAAATATACCAGTACACTAGGAAATATCACAGAGATGAAAGTAAAATACTGGCGCTGAAAACAGCAAACAACACTGTGTGTCAAGTCTATAATCTATATTTATAAACTATGGTTAAATGCCACTGTCTCCTGCTCGACCTCAACCACCATCCCCAGTCCAATCACTTATACCAGCCATTTTATGAACTATGATTTCACATCTAGTACGTTGACTAGAATTCATTAATATGCATTTAACAGTCTACTGTATAATAAAAAACCCCACGAGGATGTGTTTCTGTAACATTAAGCAGCAATAACACTGTGTCAGTGCCCTTCAGTGCCTTTGCAGGAGCAGGGCAGGTAAACAGATACATTTTCACTCATGAGAATGAGGAAAGTAAAGCAAGTATGCTTTCATTTTATATTTGATTTGACCATTGCTATCCTTAAATGCAGAAATGTCCTACCTACTCTCTACAATTTTTTTTTTTTAAGTGACTGACAATTTTTAATCAATAAATCAGGTTCCACCTATTACACTGTGCATTTTTTTCCACAAAAATGTTAATTAAATATGAATTTTCAGACTGGTTTAGAAACAACATTTAATCATTATAACTAGGTTCTTGGATAAAGGCATTCAAAATAGTTCTGCAAGTGAAAGATTCAACAGAGCAAAACCACAGTACTTAATTAAAAGAAAAAAAAAAATCTAAAAAGGAGTTTAAAAAAAGGACATTTGAAAGCAAATTTCATCCCTCAACTAACCCAAGAAATAATGAGAAAGAAAAGAAAGGGAAAAAAAACAATGTTATATCTGTATACTGATTGTTCACCAGTCTCAACATGAACTGGGTGTCAGAGACATTTTAACAGAACAAAAATAATAAATACTAAAGTTCAGAAAGCATCACAGTATTTTGCTAAATAATAAAAAAGTCAGAAATATCAGGTTTTCATCAAATTTTTGGATTATAATATGCCAAAACAGCCACAGCATTATTTATAGACATACTTATCAATTATTACAAGAGGTAAAGCAGAGTGAATAGACAGTATGTGTAGAGAGAAAAGCCAATTAAAAGAAACCAGTAAGTTATCAATAAAATAAGAAAGGGCAGACCACTGAGCCAGTTTTAATTCTTGTAAAATATATTAGACAACTGAAAGGAACTGAATATTTGTGTCAATTCCACAGGCCTGGAATAACATGCTACTGAAAAAAATGAATATCGATACAAGATCTCATGGGGGATGTGTGGGTGAGAAGGTTCAGAGGTCAACTTGAAGCAAAAAATCAAGAGTTTTGGAGTATAATTTGCATGTTTACAAAATCACCTAAGTTTGAAGTTGAACCCATAATTTGTGTCTAGCATTCCCATGTAAATTCTGGGTAAATAATACTTAAAATATTCTTAACATAAATGTATACCAACTTTTTATGTTGCATCAATTCAATAAGAAAAAACAACTACATCCAAAATTTTGAATAATTATTTGGACTACAGAGAAAATCTTGGTCCCACAGAGGTCAGGAGCAGAACTCCCTAGTATGGTTAAATTCCCAGTATGGTATGGGTAAGATGTATGTTTAAGATACTCATACTTGATTGTGTAAATGAAAAAGCCTAAATGTCAACTCAAACATCTAATAGTAAATGGAAACTCATTCCTTTAAGACATATTCTCCTACTTCCACACACAAACAGAAAAATAAAGACCAGACAAACATAAGGCAATAAAAAACAAACCAGAAGGCCACACAGTTTGAAGACCAAACTTTTCTTTACTTCAAAAATATTTCTTTATATCCAAATTCCAAGTTGCTGCACTGCAATAGGGATATGCAATCATAAATTTAATTTCTTTTGATCATTTGAATCCCCTGGCAAATTGAGCTCAGGCACAACAGCTGGCTTTCAGTGATGACCTTGGTTACCTAGTCTTCTGTCTGGGTCCATTACAGTGCAAAGCAGTCAAGAAATAAGCCTCAGGGTCATGTAATCCATTTTCCACCAAACTGAATTGCCTCACGATCCAACATTATCCAATAATGAATGAATTTGGTCATGATCCATCACAAGAACTCTTCAGAGTATATGTGGAATTTTTTAAATTTTCTTTTAAGATGAACACACAATAATATTGCAGTTACATAACTGAATTTGCCTCTTACAGTTCTGTAGATCTTAAGGTCAGCTTGGTAGTTAATCAAGTAAAAAGCTGAACTAAACCTGACAGAAATTAGAGTATTGCAAATGTCTTTTTTAAGCAGGACTTATGCCTTGTCTGGAGCGGCTGTTTTTTGTTCTTGACCTTAAAACAGGACACACATGAAAACCGTACTTCATCCCTTCTTGCTTGATGACATTACAATCCAGCAGTTAAATACTGTCTCATCTTTTGCATACTTCAGTCCATTCGTACATGGCCAAACAACAACTTGAAAAACAGTAAATATCACAATCACAATTTAGTCACTTGTAAATTAACTCCTAAAAAAGTTCTTAGAACTAGAATATGACATCTTTATAATTAGGTAGTAGGATTCTTCTGCATTGGTCGCACCAAAAGATTGGGTTTTTAGGAAGTTAATGATAAACACTTCAAGCAGGAGGTACTGGCAGTCGTCTTACTATCTCCATAGCTATCTTTAGATAGGCTTTAGCCTGTAAAAACAGAAACATATTTAGTACCTTTTATTTTCTATAAAAAGGAATATTTTACATCTCATTAGTTATCTGTTCTGTTACATACCTTCAAAGAAAACCAAAAACGTTACAATAAATAGGTTCAATTTAGCCAGTTTTGCGTTCAGGAAACATGATGCATTAATACATAAAATGAGTACAAGCATTATTCAAAATATTGAGGGGATGTAAAATTTATCTTTGGCATTACTCTGAGAATAGAACTTGACAGAAAACTTGTCTTAAACAGAAGAATCAATATTCTTCTAGAGGAGAAGTGCTGGGAAGGAAACAGACTCTTTAGTCCCACAGGTACTATTAATTATAAACGTCCCTCACCCTGAAGATTGAGATGCACTGTGCACAGAATTGAGATAGAGAATCAGAAAAAAAACAATTACTTTTTTTTTTTTGAGATAATTCATTATGGACTAAACTGAATTTCCTACACATACATTAAAAATTATTTTCAAAAAAAGACATATTTCCAAAAGACTGAAGTGGGTATTAGAAAGAACTAATTCCTCAACACTAAAATCCATACAGCAAGATCTCCCCCTCACACCAACCTGTGGCATCTGGTCAAATACTGTCAGCTGCAGGGCAGAAGAGCAGAGAACTGTAAAACTAAATACCCAAATAAGCATACCTACACATCTCTGAAATCATGACACAGCTAGGACCATGATCAGTCTAACATCAAGTATTCACAAATTTAATGTCAAGAGACATGTATAAAAACACTGCCTAAGGTCCAACACAGAACAAATCACAAAATGAAACCAAATAATTCCTGTACCAAGCTCTACAACTTGTAGTCAAAATGGAAGATGTCTTAGAAAGGTCTCCAATCTTGATATAAAGATTTTTAACTATGGAGTATCTTTGTGTGCATGTATCTCTCTCATACATTGTTCCAGAGGTTGATTACTTCCATTGTTAAAAATGTACACCTTATCTCTAATTTTAAATTGTCATGCTTCAATTTCCAGCTGGTGCATCGTGTTCTGCATTTGTGTAGTACTCAGTTAGGCTGTCACCGAACTACTTCTTCGTAAGTCTGCATATAAAGCCCCCATTTACAACCTTCCCTGTGTTATCGGGAGAAATCACCAGAATATTCCCTACTGCACCAAACTCTCCTGCCTCCTGCAGCTCTCTTAGATGGCTCTAACCTCGAATTAGACTTTGCATCCCTGACGAGCCTTTAAAATAGTAAGCAAGATGTCAAATGCCTGAGGCCAGAGCCTGAGGAGCAGGAAGAGAAGGTCTGTCTCCCACTGGGGCCACTACCACCACCAGCCACTGAACCAGGCAGGCAAGGTCAGGCACCTCTAACATCTCTCTTCTCTTCTAGGGTTTGCTTCTGGCTTGTAGGGTTTTCTTTTCCAACACTCCCAGCCTCAGTGCCTCATAGCCTCAATGCTCTCATCACCTTAAAACTGAAGTCATGTAATTGATTCATTTCTGAGTTTGTAAGGAATGCAGACACCAAGCTAGAATTGTTTTCTCCCATATGCGTGACTTTGTGGCAAGAACTACAGAACTTAAGTCACAACCATGAAATTCAAACTTCTATGGGTAAAACTGAAGTGCAGTTGGGTAGCACAGCTGTGCCCATGTGCAACACTCACCACACTTAGCTATTAATTCCCTGGGTGGTCCAGCTACTGCCCAGCTAGCCACCTGCCTAGATGAGAGGTAATGGACCAATTTGAAATAAGGTGATTGACTGAAGCCAAGCTGCCTTTGTAGTGAAGTGTTCAACTAATCATTGTAGGAGTACTATCTTAAAGAGTCCCACAAGCAGCTCCCACTTTGCACAGAGTAATTAATGTGTTTTAATGAGTCAATTAACAACCTGCAAGGAAAATCTGCTCCCTTCTAGAGATGGTCCAGGCTGTTCCTGCTCCAGAGTTGACCAAACTGTACATAGAATTATAAATACACCATAGACATTGTTCCTGCAGGTGCAGAAATAGTACCACAGCACAGTGGGTTTGTACATAGTTAAGATAGGAGATATTCTGTACATAAATCAAAATAATCAGCAGCAACGGATCATGCATATGCTGTAGTAGTCCATGGACTGTGGACTGGCTGCATTGTTAAAACCAAACTAAACAGCAGTTTCAGGGAGTCTCATCTGATCCAGCCAGCCAAAGACGCCATTGGCAAGGGTCGTTGGAACACAGACTGCCGTAACAATCCAGGCAGCATCCAGATGTCCTGCTTGGGAGATCTGATTGCTTGTGTAAGTGTTACCCTATGTCAAGATCCCAGTAAACTAGATTTTCTCCCCCAAACCACTGTTCATGAGTATCTCAGCAAGAACTTCACAATGTACACTGACTCCAATTTGCCAAGTAGCTGATCCGTCACTTCGTAACAGGAAGTTCCTGGTGCGACTCTTCGTAACCAGCGTGCTAGTATTGCCTAGCCCTAATATTATCAGCAATCGGTCTTACCTGCTAAGCATCCTTTCTTTGTTTTCCTACACCACTACTTTACATGTTAAACAGAACACTATCTCAAACACATCCTTGTTGAACTCTACTGTAACCTATCTTTGACAAAATCAACTGTTCTGAGCCTTAATTTCCTATCTTGGAACATATCATATGAGTGAGGACCTGTCTATGACAGCAGTAATATACATCAACATATGTGAAAGGTCTAAATGAAATCTCAGTGATTGTCAACATGTCTTTCATCACATAAAAACAACCCTACATGTATTAAACATTTTCTCCTACTCGTGATCGTTTCTTCATGGTATGTGTAGATGGAGAGCACAGCTCAGTTCAGCTGTTTAATCCATCATTACTAAGCAAAAGATGGTGGGTTGCAACTGAAAACTGCGGGGTTTTAATTTTCTCCTTGTGTGGCAAGCCAGAGGAGAAAGTAAAGGATGAGTTCTTATTCATCACTCACAACCATTTTCATTTTATTAGGATAAAAATGAACTTTACAGATCAGTTTTTCCCTTTATGGTTTGGAAGCTGGGAAGGAATGGTTTATAGAATGTCTTTCTGAAAGCATTTTTTTGCAGATGGACAACTTTATATTTAACAATAACATATCAGTTAGCTGGAAGCCAAACATTCTCCCTGCTTTGAGAGGATGGAGAAGTGCCCAGGAAGACAGAATGTCCTAAAACCAGACCAGACTTGTTCATTATGAACACTGCTTATACAGGGGCTGAGAGCAGCACTGGTGAGGGCAGAAGTAGAGGTGGAAGGTGCCATTCAGAGAGTCGAAAGAGCTGGATAATGGCCACATGAGAGATTGTTCACCTCTCAAACACTGGCAGAAACACTGCCAGAAAAGAGTGCAGCATTCTTTAAATCACAAACCTCCTTAGGACTGAAAGGGCATGGTAGATGAAGAAGTGATTAACGACAGCCTAGATCCTAGAGTAGGAAACGGAGAACTTGTAATGATGTTCATCAGGAAAAGGACTAAAAAATCCTACTTAGCCTCAATAATCAGAACATCCTGACTCATTACTCTGTCATGGGATAATAGACACAGGGTAGATTTAAACTGCAAGTTTTTTATTAGCTCATCTAATTAACCCCTATGGTAATCCTACAGAAATGTGAGCCTCTCAGTTATGGCATTTCATTCTCCCTAAAAATCTTACCCATGAGGGCAGTATGCATCACTGCCATGATTACTGCAAACTGACTATACAGGTCATGGCTGGCTCTGCCCTTTTCTCACGGATCAGCTTGCCTTGGCTTGACCTCCTAGTTTGTCTTTCACCAAAGATCTTAGCCTGCAAACAGCTCACTACAGTGGATTCCAGTGTCTAGTGCAATGGCCACACAAATACAGAATGCAATTTACCCATCAACAAAATCCAAACAGGTAGGAGCTGCTACCACATTTGCCTTCACCCAAACCACTGCATACAAACAACTTCAGACCAGCAAGTTGGAAAAAACTTACTGATCCAGTCACTTGGAGGTTAAGTACACCAGAGTGTAAATCCTGGTACTGACGCAGTTTCTAACTTCTATTTGTGATTAAAAGACTCCAAGACTATTAAGATGCTTTATCCACCCAGCAATGCAAGGGAGAATCTATGCAAGTCTGACTGTCTGGAATCTCGAATGCTGTGGAGGCTACTGTACCTGTAAAGGAGGATAAGGTATATAAATCTGCCCAACTGAGCCGTTAGGGGCTTATACTTTATTCATTACTCAAAGAAACTAGCAACCATGAGCAACGAGCAACTAACCAAATAGTGACAAGCACAAACACTAGACTTAGCTACCATGTGCATGAAAATAATCATAGGTGATAGCTTTTGTTCTTATTAGCACTGTCCTTTACTCAACCACAGTTCATTTTCCAGTTCAATCAGATTTTTAAATAGCTTTAATTTCCATGGAAATTGCTTGTTACTTTGACACAACTCCAACCTTCAGCGCATGCCTAGAGCTGCCCTCTGATGTCTGTATTTTACTGTGGTCAACTCAGAAGGCCCTAAAAGCATGATGATAAACACAGCTTTAAATGAGCTTCTACTTCAGATAAAAGTTTCATGTTACCCAGAGAAATTCTTGATTGTTCCAAGAGGCTCACTCTGTCCTCCTCTGGACAGTTCTACTATAAGACTCTTCTTTGCATGTATTGGCAACTCCTGCCAAGCTCCAATGAAGTCTCAGCCCAGAAAGAGGACTCAATGAGATTATAAAAGTCAATCCATAAATTAAAACATGAAATGGGTGAGATGGGTAAGTAAACAGGACACTTCCTGAACCTGATACCTCAAAAAAAATCCATAGTGCTCATGGGAAATTTCCTGTTAATCCTATATATCAGCAGTTGCAAAAGCCAAGTCATGCTCTGAGGAAGCCTCAGCTGGGAAACACTACTAGCCCCAAGGTGCCATTAGGCATGTACATCACTCAGGTGCAATTACATACATCAAAACAGACATCCTGCCCAGACAACATGGTTAAGTAGAACAGTGCAATTCAAATGCAATACAATAGCATCCTTCAAACAGACTATCCTACCACTCAGCATTTTCTTCAGCAGAGTGAAGCATAAATGAGGGTCTGATGATGTATTGTACTATGTACATCCTGAATGAAGGACTTGAACCTATACATACCAAACGTTACTGTGATCATTCAAAGGAAGCCTTTATGATAAAGCACAATATAAATCATATAATGTACCCTTCTTCAGGGTTTGCTTCTCTTTTAAAGACATCACACCCTGGAGAGACCACTCTTTAAATGGAACTATTGATGACAGCTAAACAACAGCAAACATTATTTGCTACCAATACTTCAATTTTTCTCCAACTATTTTTTGCAAGCTTTAAAAGCTTGTACATTTTTACACTACTCACACATCATCCTTTCATAGAGTTCTACAAAAAAGTCTTTCTGAACACAAATTCTATCTATCTCTGATTAATGCCCCAGTAAGGCCTGTAACGTTTCTAATTTAATTGAAAAGGGATTTTTAACCAAACTTCCTTTCCTCTGTTTGGTCAGACTGCTGATGCCTGGTGCCCCTGCTTTCCACCTGACTGGGCTTTTTCTCTCCTATAGATCTGTGTGCAATTCACTGGCCTCAAAGTCCTTTACCAATATATGTAAGTATATGAAATCTGCAAGGGGTCAGAATACATTTCACATTGCTAAATGTGAACCAGGCAGTAACAGAGCCTCCCTTAAAAAGTATGTGGGGTTTGTATCACACACTGGTCTCTACTGCAAGCTTGACAGGATGACATTAAGATGTTTTCCAGCCACAGGTCCTGGTTTCCTTGCTCCAGGACAAGTTTGGCTCTTTGCCTACCCAAGTCATAAATTCCTCACCATACTGCATGTAAGTTTGTGCATACCTGCAAAAGGCTGTGCAGTCTGGGGATCCAAAACTCTAGGCTATATATGATTCACTGCTTTTGCTCCCTTTCATCTTTCCCTGCTTTCCCAATATATTCCACTCGATTTTTACAGAACAAGAGGGTGAACTCAAAGTATTTTTCCTTAATAAATTCCAAATGTTTTCCATATCAATATGTGGCAGGAACTAACTGACCATTACATATTTCATGGAATGTGGGTTTTTTTTCCAAAAGTAGTCATCTTCTTTAAATATTCTGACATGAGGGCTCACTTTCTTTTTAATAATGAAGAAGGGGAAGAAGGTGAAATCTAAAGTTCATTCTCGCATGATTCTCTGCTGTCTTGAACACATTACCCCTGCTGAACCTCCAAGTGTTATCATCTCTCGTCCACATTTTTTTTTCATCATCTCATTCCCAAGACAAGAAGATGAGAGACAACATCTACTGCTTGCCTCAGCCTCCCGCATATCTCCTCCCTAAAATGTCTCATCCAATAAGGCTTCCTAGCTTTCAGAAGGTGAGTGGACACACTGTGACAGCAAATTTACTTTGTACTTGCTTGAGTTTCATCTTTTATCTTGAAACAGAGAAGAGTTTGGTGCTTGACAGTCACAGCTAGCCTGTCTGTTCTAGCAAGGTATTAACAAACCCACTGTGCCATCAAGGCTGCAATATACCCAAAAGCTTCTAGTGGGAAGTCCTCACAAGATAACCACCAACTGTCCCATACTTCTCTGTGTTTTGTGGTCACAGATGCAAGAGTTCTTCAGAACCTCTACTTACCTTTTCTCTCTGTGCTGATGGAGAATTCACTGGGCATTTAAACAACTAATTTGGTGGAAGAATGACTCCACTGAAATCAATCACGTTCTGTATCTCTTGCTGCATTTCTAGCCCTCCTATCTGCACATTTCAGGATGTCTCTTTTGCTGCTGGTTCCTTCTCATGATCCCTTGGAGGTTCCTCTACATCTGAGCACGATCAGTTCCACCTGGTTTCAGTGATTCCTCATTTATTTCCCCTATTCTACCTTTTTCCCTACTGTTTTCCCTATTCCACCATTTTAGCAGGGTTCCTGATTGTCCTTTACTAGCCTTTGCTGTCTAGAGATTCTCCGATATGTTTGCGTGAGCAAAAAACCAAAGCCCCAGTCAGCCAACCTACGTCCACAGCTTGGTGGAGGGGGGAAAATGCTCCCAACACTCAATTACCTCCAGAAGGGTCTGGTAAGTCCTCACTGTTAATTAAATTAAGAAATTATTAGCTTCTTGTAGAGGATGTTAGATCACTCCCAGTTGCTGTGGTCTGCCTGCTCTCTTTCTGTTAGGCTAGCCCCTGCCATGTAGGCTAACATGCGAGTACAGCAATACTCTATTTGTACAGCACAAAACAAAGTTTTGTCAATGAAGAGTGTTTAAAAAAGCCACAATTTAAACAACTAAGCTGACAGAAACACTAACATAGACAACGTTACACCAAGAGCAAAATCATTTTACCAGCACATTTTATTTCTCCTTGGGGACTGTCTCAAGCTTCAGCAGAAGAGAACTCCAGCTATTAAATCTTCACATCCTTTAGCTATACAGTCAGCCCTTTCCGTAAGCAGACAAGTCTTATGTATTCTGTGCCTTCCTTGAGGAAGAACTTTCTAAGTTCACACGTGCACAGTTCTACAAGTAATTTTCTTTTTTTCTGGAAGGGTTGTTTTGGTTATTAGTAATTTCCTTGCCAGTTGTGAAAAGGAAGCTTCTCCTTTCCACCCACTACATGTAAGCTTTAAAATAACAAATTGGACAAGTTTGCTTACATGCTTTAAAATTTTACTGTACAGAGAGCACTATACTTTTATATCTCGGCAAGGCAAGTTGAACCCCATGGCAAGTGTGTAAGCAAAAAAAGCATTAGCTAATATATTTTAGAAACACCCTTTACTCTAGTCTTGACAGAGCTTAGAAGGTGTGACAGCATGCTGGGTTTCTGAGAAGTCAATCACCATCCTTATTCCTCACTGTTTGAATTGGCTAGGTATTATTTCAGTTCTGTGATTCTGTATTTGATTTGTAAGTGTGTTCTAACAGAAACAGCACAGAACTTTGTATTAAAAAACCCTGTAAATTTAAGGGACAAGAGCAGAGATAATTTCAGCAGCTCTGTGCACACTGTTCTCTATCTGAAAAATTGTCATTGTTCATGCATGAATAGCCACAATTTTAGTTTATTTGAGAAACATGGTGATGGGTGCCACGTATTAAAGATTAGAATCTGGCCTTATATTCCCTTTCTCACCATCAGTTATGTGCTAAGATTTTAATTTTTCTTAATTTAAAAATGTAACAGAACAACAATGATTTCCCCTTTCTTTAAAAGGAGAAGCAAACCAGGGATAAAGGCAAATTCTTTCTCATTCTGTAGAGATTAGTGACAGCTAAAAAAAAATCCTAATTCTCTAAGGAGAATGATTATCTCACAGACACAATGACGGAGAAGAATATTAAAAGTTTTCCCCAGAGTCACACATATTTGTCAATCTTTATTCCTCTTTATATTTAACTTAATTACCGCAAATGGTGCTTATAACCCCTCCTTTCGTTACCACAAACATAGTCCAAGGAGGAACAGATGGCAACGCAACAGACTTTCTTGTCTTTTTTCATTTCCAGAATGCTATTCTGCATGTCTGAATTCTTCGACTGATAATCCCACAGGCTACAGACTCTTGGTTATTAGAGATTTCAGATACTGTGAGTCTTCCATCTTGGTTTCTTCAGCTGTTTTGCTTCAACTTTGACCTAAATCTATTCAAACTTTTACACTGCTGATCAAACTTTACAGACAGAAACTACTGTATTGATTATAATGATTCCTTTTCACAAGGATCTAGACTCAAGATCACTATATTATTCCACAGAGGATAAGGACAGGCCTTGACCAGGCCTAGCAAAAATACTGCATTCAATTAGAAATCAACATGCCATAGTACTGCTGCTTCTCTTTCAAAACAAAATGATGTATGACAATTTTATGACAATTTTATGAATCCCAATCAGCATCTTAACACTGGACTACCGCCCCTCCCCTCCCCCCGCTTTATTTTCCTTTAAAAGAGTGGGAAGGAAAAAAGTATTCCAGCATTTGTGTAGCCACTGTGGTATTAGAAAGGTTACCTTATTTATACATTGTACCTTGTCTCTAATTGATTCTACCATCTATTATCAGCAATAATCACTTCTTTTTTATGGTAACATCTACGCAGCAAAGTGCGGCTGTACCATTCCATATACTGTGCAAACACAAAGTGGCAGACAACACCCTGCCCTACAAACTCCAGCAGAGTCATAAGAGAAAATACTAGCCAGGAAAATCTTACTCTATCAATGATAATGAAGTTTTATATGTGCAACTGCTTTTTTTTGCATATTTGACTCCCATCACTTCAACAATTCATATTTTTCTTTGGCAATAAAATGTTATTTTAAAGGCACAGAAAAATCCATTTCCTTGTCTGTAAATTGCTCCGTTTCCTGCTGAAAACAACTCAGGTACTGACAATACGCAGGTTTTGTTCTAAACATCTTTTGATAGGACCCTTTGATAGTTTCCAGGCTCAACTAACAAAGGTTCAGCTGACAGTTTTAGAGGACCTACATTAGCTGCAAGGTCTTGTGAGACTTGACACTGACCTTTCTCTTCTTGGCATGCCAGAACCTGGATCAAATCTTTGCTATTCTGAATGATTTAGAGTAATTAAACAAAACCAAACCCACAGAAGCAGAACAGATGACCAGCATTCCAAAATGAAGGGCTTGAGTTACTTGAGGATACTACCCCTTTTTACTTTATTTACCTAAGTTACATTCAGATACACATTTATTTTCAAGCAGCAATAACGAGAAGCACTCTCCATTCACTTTAAGTGCAGTGCACCAAACTTACGGCATCACTTTGAGGCTGCGAGATCACAACAGGCTGTCCTGAGTCACACGTCTCCCGTATATTAACATGCAGTGGAATGTCTCCTGTAACAAAAATACCAAGATAATCATATGTGAAGATCTAATACTTCTTAAATATTTCATTAAAATAGCCCTAAAGCAACCTGAAATCAAATTCCAGTTTGGTATATTCTTTGAATTACTTAATCTCAAAAAATCAGCACTTAAAATGAAGACTGGCATCTGTACATCCATAATGATTAATGCCAAACATATTCTGGATTTTTCATTTTCTGAATAGCAAGGACTATGCTTTGTAGTCATTTATTAGAGAAGGCAGTTTGCTTTTTTTGCCTCAAATACACAGAAAAACACAGGCTGAGATACAAATTATTTTGCCTACATAAAAAAAACCTGCTTGAGTGTTAGACAAATGCTCATCATGCAACTTACTGTTCAGCATCTCCTCACTGTATGTTCTTTTCAGTGCTGTTTTAAGATTTTATTCACTGTTCAAAGACTTATTTGAATACATAATTTCCAAATAATATAATGTTATTGTCTTATTAAGCCTTGGATCCAATTAAGAGGTAGATAACTATTCAGTTCACTCTTCTTTCCTATCAAAATCTTCCTTATATTCTGCTGTTATAACTGTCAGAGAGGAAAGGAACACTCTAAAGGAGAATCAATTAGCAGCCCTATTCCATTCTGAAATACAGTTTTTCAGCACTAAAGAAAACATGAAGTTTCCATGTTAAGTTCATTGCTACATGGATAACTATGAAGTGAACCAAAGACCAACTTTCTTTTAATGGAAGATACAGCTACTTTTTACATCATGGGTGGATGTAGACAAAAGAGCCTACCTTTGTTCTTGACTGGTCTCAGAAACTGTATCAGTTTCATTCATACACTTCAGCAACATTTATTTAACCCAAACCAAGGACAGTGTAAATTACTGAAGTTCAATATAGTCAGAAAAAGAAAAAAAAAAATTAAATTTTTTTAATACATTTAACAATTTTAAATGTATTAAAATTGACACAGCTAATGAGATAAAAAAACAGAACTGAAAGCAAGCAGGAATACAAACAAAAAACCAAACAAATAGCAAACACAAAAGCTGTGGCTCCATGATTAGTGAGCTGAATCTTTGAAGAACTGCAATTTGTTATTTACAGTGATTACAGTCCATTTATTTCAAATTTAATTGTTTATTTGTTTCAGTCATGAGTAAACTTCTTTAGGCATAAGTCTGTTCATTTATGCATTAAAAAATTTTTAATTAGTCCTTTCAAAGTTTTTTTAACCTTAAACATTCTTTATGGAGTAACAGTAACTTCATAAACCTCCCAGAAGTTACTTCCTACCATTATTTTATGCAGAGACTAATCTTCATTTTTTTTTCTTTCCCCAAGGATGTTTTTTAATGAAAAAATACTTCTTCACTATCAGCTCAATAACAACCTCAGACAAAATGGTAGCCTCTCTCTTCCTTATATTTACACAGATGTGCTGGTACTACAGAAGCATAACAGTACAAGTTGGAAGACAAAGTAAAATGCAGTCTTAATTTTTTTTAAAAACCCCAAACATTCTAAATTAAGCAGAAGCATAAAGACAGCAAAAGCATCTGCACAGCTGCTTGGATGAGAAAGTGGAGGAAGATGAAGTTTTTGCACAATTCTTCACTACAGAATGTGATGGGAACTTGCCATCATACGTTTTTCTGATACTGTTATTGCTGACTGCAACGAAAGGGTAAGTGTTGAGAATAATTTCAATTTATTGTAGGAAGTAAAAACAACAAAATTTTAAAAATCTGAGAGGCATTGTTGCTGGTTCTATTAGCAGATACAAATTAAAAAGTTAGGAAGTCCAACAGTCAGGATGGAGTATACAGAAATTAGTATTTTAGTATTATGTCTATCAGTGGTATAGCTTTCTAGTAACAGTTATGGTCACCAAACTTCAGAAAAAAAAAAAAAAGAAAGCAAAATACGGGAATATCATGACAGGGAGAGAAACAATCAGCAGCACAAACTCTTTCTCACAAACTTTGCCACACTTTCCTTTAGGGAACAATAAAAAGACAAGACTATCAGAAGTATATGGAATAATGAACTACACTCAAAGGTGTACTGGCAACTGCTAATTGTCTTCTGTCATAAACAAAAATAAAGGAAGCATTCAGTAATACTAAAGGCAGCCAATTCTGAGCAAATAAAAGGAAAATACTTTTCTATCCTGCACATTGTTAGCTTATAGAATTTTTCAGATTTTATCATGGAAACTAAAACCTTGTCAGGTTTCACAAGACACAATTAGGTGCTTAGTTGAACAAACAGAAGTTTGCACTGTGTGTTACAGAACACAAGCAAAATAAATCCAGAAATACTAATTTTAAATATCTACTTTAGATATACATTAAAAAAATAAAGAAAAGAAAATTCTCAAGGCCTCTGGGCAGAATTCAAATAACACTGTAATAAAACTTCTATTTGGGATAGATGAACGTAAAATCTGTAAGCAGTAATTCTTATAATACCATAATGGTATTATTATATAATCATCACCCCCAGAAGGAGGAGCATACTAATCAGATCAAGTACTGTAATTCTAAATTTAACCCTTGGGGCATTATTCTTAATCTGGTCTTTCACTGACAGTTTGAAGGTAAACTTCACTCTTTTTCTTCCTAGATCTCATCCATCCCCTGCTAACCCTGTAAAATCTCTCACATCACTCCTAATTAAATACAATTACAATCAGTTCTGCCCTCTTAGGGAATAACAAAAACCATCTATGGGACCAACAGCATGGCACATCACTTGTGCCTGTGTATCTAAATTCATGTTTGATTCAACTGCTTGCAGAGGATTTGCATCCATCCACATAACCCAGGGCTGTAGGAGTCCCCTTGGGCTCTGATCACAACTCATTATATATTCAGAAAACTAAAAGATAGCCCAAAAGCATGTCTTTAATTATGTGTTGCCTTGCTATCTTAAGTCTATGTCAGACCTTGATGTTTCTGTGTTGATCTTTCTAAGTGAGCTTCCTGGTTCTTTTTAATGAAATTGCTATGGAAAATCATTGAGATAATTATAGTAATACATGGAAACACATCATTAGCACATGCAATTATCCCATTTACCAACTTAATTATGCTGTGTTATATTCTGTAATTTTTTTTTACTGACAGCACAGGTTGAAATATGCCTCTTTAAAAAGGCAATGTATATTTTAAAGATCAATGTATATTTTAGCTTACAGGCATGACAGATTGTTTAATCATGGTTAATTTTTGTTTTCGATAAATTTTCTTTTGAAACAACATTTTACATTTCAGCGTATTCTTTTGATCTCAACACTTAAATACAATCATTACAGTCTACTTGCTTCCATACAGGAGTCAAGATATCTTCACAGAGCCATAAAAACAACTGCATTAAGGGACTGCATTTCAAATTACCATATTCATTTCAATACATAACAACTCATTTCATTTAAATTAAATAAATGAGAAAACTTCTATTGACATTAATGGACAGAGTTTAGGTCTATTTTACAAGACCAAACAGAATTCTTGGTTATTTGTAAAAAATGTTGTATGATCAATAACATAATTAATTTCAGGCAACAGAACACACAGATATCAAAACAATTCATGTTCTGGATTGTTTATAAATCAAAAGAGATTTAAGATATAATTCAAGAATTTTCACATCCAGTCCACATCCCATTTACAAGAAGGATCCTGATAATGAACAGAGCATGCAAAAATTGTGACATTCAACTACTTACATTATTAGTTCTATTATATCTGAACACTGTCTGAATATAGAGTAATCTAGGATTATGCAGTTCCATACTTCAGTTCATGCTTCCCTCACACACGCTATTACATTTTTCTTCAAAAATAAAACCACTTCTATATCCTTACCCAGAAAATCCAATCCAAGGGTTTTTGCTAAATCTCTTACACCATCAGCTCCGAAAATGTGTGTCTCGTGCTTACATTTGGGACACTGGAAAACACTCATATTTTGAACCAGTCCTAAAACCTGTTAAAGTAAAAGAAAGGAATGTTCAAACCTTGGATTCAAGCATCAGTATTTCCATTATTCATCTCTGACAATAAAGAAGAGATTATCAACATAGAATCGACAGAGTACTCATTCATAATAAGCAGCAGCAGTAATATCAGACTCATTATCATTATCAACTTGTATTAGACATCTCAGTTGCACTATTATTTGTGCATTACTTCAAGTTTTTCACCTTTATACCTCTTAAAGATTAACAGTTTTTTTCATAACAAAAATTACCTCTTGCGCAGGCCTATCTTTCCAAGAATTCTCCCTGCCAGTATTGCATTTTTGAACTCTGAATACTGGAAGAATTTTTGTGTTGTGTTTTATAGCTTTATAATTTGCAGTTTCAGGAAACACAAAATAAAAACATACCATTACAAGAAATGACACAATCAGACATGCTTTTGAGATATTTTGGTAAGTTATCCTGTAGGGAAATGTTTTCAAAAAGAAACAGATTTGCTATTCTTCTGAAGAGCAGAAACACATTTTAAAGATCAAACAAAAGAAATAATTACGTGAAACTAAGTGGCAAAAACCACAGCATAGAAGTCTAACACACACATATTTGGTACCTTTCTGTTGATGCCAGGTGTTCAACATTATCCTTGCAAAATATTTCAAAATGAAAATTTGCCAAATCATGCACAACAAAAATCATCTTTCACCATGTACAATAATGCTAATGATAATATTGATCTCATTTTATTCATCTGGTATACAAAACTGTTCACTGAGGCAGAGAATTTCTCAAAAGTGATGAAAACAGCATTCAAATACTACAGGGTGAAAGCTTCTACCCATCTCCTAATCAAGAGAAGATTCGCTCTAAGAGGTTCCATGTTACAATATTTTACTTTAAGATTTATATGTTATCTAGATATGTCACACACACTATAGCCAAGTTTTACAAATGTGAATATGTATCTCCAAGTACAAAAAGCTGTTATTGATTTTGCAGCATTTTGTACTTTTAAATTTCCCTGAGCATTCTAGCTTTGTGCTTGAACAAGCTGGCCTAGTTATTACAGGAGTAACATATCCACTATGCTAATGAAGACAACTAAAAGGATATCCCAGTGTTCAATGCAACCAAGAAATATTAAGTTATTTAATTAGGCATGAATGTACAACTTTTGGCACCAAAACTGAAAATAAAAACGCATGTTACTTACAATACCTTAATAAAAAATTCCTTCTATCTAAGCTAAAAACAATCAAAAGATAATCAGCTGTTTTTTCTATAGCACCATAATGCATTTCATGCTAAGAAGTCTTCCTTTACCTATGTAAAACTTTCAGAGGGTTTAAAGCAAGGAACATTTTAAGAAACAGTAACAAAACAAAACAACAACAACAAAAAGATTGCCTACTTTTAATTTAACACCACAAACTTTCCGGATTTTCTACTCTCTCCTGGGGACTGCCAGAGGAGCAAGAGGAACAAGTTTCTATTTACTGGCACATTATTACAGGCAATTTTCTCATACAGTTCTTAAATGAAGAGAGACATGAAATACTACATGTCCAAGTGTACTAGGTGCAGGGATGGTAAAAAGGGCTTTCTTCAGCCACAGTCCTCTACTGATGACCTCTGAGCAGGCATTCATCCTGCTCTCCTTAAAGTTATGGAATTTTCACTATGTTGATAAACTGGAGAATACTGGAAGGATTATTATTTCACAAAAGAAAAATAGTATTTTAACTAGGATACAGGGAAGCTATTTTCTGCAGCACAGGAAAAAAAGAGAACTTGACATTTATACTTTAAATTAATTAAATTATCTTCAGGTATCTTGGGGTTTGAACTTTGTTCTCCTCAAAGTAGTCATACAACATTTATGATTCACCAAATTCACAACCAAAGAAAAATTTATGTAATCTACTATTGTTTTCTGACTAGTTAAACTATTACAGCTGTTTTGTTAATTCTTTGATAACCTGTAACTAAGAAGTCCTTCTACCACAGTTAATGCAAATGCTGAGGTATAGCTGTATCCCCAGGGCCGTATCAGCTTTAGAGGTCTTATTCACCATCCTTTTTTGTTTTTACTTCAACAGATCTTACTAAAAACAAATAACATTTCAGCATACACAACCATTTTTGGTTTTTCAGTGTTGCTACTATTTGTCAGCCAATGAGTAGTACATATTTTTTAATATATAAATTATTCTTCTGGAGTATGAAAAGGGGTTTTTTAATATTAAGTTTCCAATTACAAACACCCAGTTTAATACAGAAACTGTGCAAACATACACAACTTTAGTGCCGAAGTGTATTTTTAACATGCGTATTTCTGCAGATACATTTACAGGAGGAAGAGAGTTCACTATGATCTTCGGAGCTTTTAAATCTACAAAGCAATAGGTTTTGGTAATGAAGTCAGTAATAACTCTCATTTCCATGTTCAAATAATAGATCTGGAAAAGCTTCAAAGCAGCTGTTACTGTCTCCACAAACTATCCCACAAGTATGTGTAAATTGTCTTCTACTCCTTAGTGAGCTCCTTTCCCTGTGCACTTCTCAGCAATCTTGGCTCAGTAATGACATGAAAACTTATACGATGAGATGCACCGCGATACAGGAGCTAACCTCTGGTAGTGGAGGAGAGGACAGTTATAATGCACAGAACTTAATTTCATTTAGTCAAACAGTTACTTTAAACAGTGAAGAGACATCTATCAAGAAAAAATAAGAAATGAAGAAACCTTTCATTATGAATTACCTGCACACACACTAATGTTTATGTATTTCTTATGCTCAATTAACCTTTTGGTTACACAACAGTTCATGCCAAAATCCAAATATACTACCTTCTAAGTTAACAGAAAACGCAGTGAGGAAACAAGAGCCCTCTGTCTTTACACAAGGAGACAATTCCTGAGAAATCCACTTAAGTAATTCACTGCACTTAAGGATGGATGCCACTGAGGTCTGACAGGGGCCTAAGTGATCAGAGTTACAGTTCTGCAGTCTTGCCATTGACTTCCGATGTAACCATCAGTCAGTCACCTGACATTTTAGTGTTTCAGGTAAACGTGCACAGTAATATTTCTGTCTTCCTAACTTTCATCTTGTAAGAAACAATTTCTGGCTCTAACTTCCACTCCCAATATGAAGTCCTGGCTAAGTACTCTGGACGCTACAGAAATACCAGTAAGTACATAGCCAAATAAACAATTTTAGTCCATCTCAGAAAGAAATACATAACTGAGTTTACATAAGCTATTTTTTTTTTAAACCTGTGAAAACCTTAGCATAATCTTCCAATTCAACGAAACTACCAGAAAATTTGCAGATTTAACTAAAACCCTGTCTTTTTCTTTCAGGAATATGACTGATAAGATAAACCATACTGAATTGAACTCAACTTTAGCAGGTGAAAATAGGCATTTTTTTCCCTAAATACTCAAAGTTACTGAGGTTTTTTTTGTCACTTACCCAGAGCAAGCCTCTGGGCTGCACGAAAATGATGGTCAAACTCACATAATGGGCAAAAATCTTGAAACTTCTTGTGATAGGAGTCAGCATCACTTTGAAAACTCCTTCCTTACCAGGTATGTTCCGTTTCTCTTCTAATGATTATCTCCTAAGACTGAAAATAAGACTTCTGCATTGTAATCCTGGTTCTAACACTGACTCTCACTGCCAGCTCTTCACCAGTTCCTAGTCATTCTATTCTAAATTCAATGCAGTAAAGGACAAACAAACAATGTTAACAATTGTGACTTTACTGTGGTAATAATGTATGTGTCATTTGAGTCTTTGGTAACTAATGATTGTGCGGGTGAGGGGAAGGTGGTGCATGTGTATGCCTACACGGACAAGGGAGAGACTCCAGTTCATTAAATATAAGCAAGCACACTCAAAGACTCTGAGCTCAGCAGCCTATAGACTCTTTGCTTCTTTGAAAAGCAAACTCTTCACAAGTGCTTTTTCAAAGGTCAGATTAAAGATTTTTAAAGACCAGTAAATTTTATAATCAGGATATGCAATTTTAGTACAGTCCTACAGATTCCACCTTGTTGATATAAACCTCAGGTTTGAAGTTGTCCATCAAAAATTACATAACTAAACTTTCTTTAGATCCTCAGATTTAATTGACACTTTGAAATGTCAGACATAGGCAGGAGCTGCTTTAAGACACATCTGTACTGATGTACATACAGGGTTAGAAGCAGCACCGTAAAAAAGGTCAGACTTGATGACTGGTTCAAGTGTATTCAAACTCAGCATCTGGCGCGACAGCTTCGCTGCGACTCCTCATTTGATTTAGGAAGATCAGAAAATTCAACAAATCAAAACAGATCATATTTAATATCTTCTCTACCACTAGTCAAATTAATAGCAGCCAAGCCTATCCTAGAACGCATGATTTTGAGGCCATTCTGTTTGAAGAACATTGAACAAAACAGACTTGGAAGAAAACTTGACAATTTCTCATTAAATCAAAAGGAAATTTCAGCAAAGTACTAACTTGAACAGAGTTTTATTTGAAGAAAATAATTTTGCACAATTTTAGCAGACTAAAACATAAAATCAAAATGAAACATTCCCTGTTATTCTTCTGCTATGTTTATATTTGTTTTTCTTCCAGTGGCAAATGATAAATGCTACTACACTTTTAATTAGGTACAAATATGCTTAAGGAATAGTTAATAATAAGGAATTTATCAATGTATTTCTTTTGTTATGCTATTCTGTAATTTAAAACAAAAAGGGAAAGCAGTCACACTTCAAGGTTTCTGTTGCATTTTTTAAATTAACAAAGCACTAGCTATGAAAGAAATTTCCTTTCTTAATAAAGACCAGAAGTAAGCTTCATACAGGTAAGCAAGAAAACACCTTTTTTCCAGTATAGTGAACAGCTTTTTTTCCTTATTGTTTAAGATAAGGAAGCATTTCAGTTTATATTTTCTCATCAATTGCACATTTCAAATGAAAAATGAATCTTTCCATGAACATACTCTAGAGTATAACGTTCAGTTACTTAGCAACTTGTAACACACACAGAAAATACCAAGTCAAAGATGTCACCCTGTTTAATATCTTCTCCCAATTCATATGAATATTGTGGATATTTTTAAATTCTGCATTTCCCAAACAAGCAAGCTACCATATAAGCTATAAATCTCACGAAAAATAAAGTGATATAGACAGCCTTCTATGGGTCAAGACAGTCACAGACCCCTTCAAACGGCAAAGTGAGAATTACGTACATGTATCTCCCCAAAACCTGAATTTCCTCAGTTTTTTTCACTTTTCAATAAATTTTAGATTTTAAGCTCCAACACACAGTGCTGAAGAGGACAAATAATGAGGATATAGTAAGACAGTATAATGGGAAAGCACACATTACTTCATAAGATACTCTGTTTAGCTGTCTGATCCATTACAGATGATTAAACAAACTGATTTAAAAGGAATCAAGTACTATTATGACCTCAGCCCTAAAAAATTCTTTCATTTCTGTTAAAGCAAGCTCCTGATACAGATATAATCCTTTTTTTTTTTTTTTTTTTAACAAGAAATTATGAAATTCAAGTAAATCCTGAATAGTTTGTTCAACTATTGTAGTATACGGAATTTTTTTTTACATTTTGGAAAAACAAACTACTGGTATTTTTAAAGTAGAGACTTACAGGTACATGGACTTTTCTAAACATTTCAGCTCCTTTGCGTGCATCCAATAAAGCCACATCTTGAGGAGTAGAGATAATCACAGCTCCTGGGAAAACAAAACATGAAATACCATTAAAAGGTGTATTATTAATCACACTGTTAAATATTTTGACTACTTAGTACATGCTACTAAATTCAAAGTAGTCACACATCTATATGATTTATTTTTTTAAGGAAGAAAATAATGCTAGTTTTTTTTCTATTGTGCAATGACCGAAATCATTGAGAAATGATAGAAATAACTTAGATATTTTAATCCTATTTTTTTCTATGTAGAAAGCATTTATACTTCCTAAATGAGAAAACTGATCTAGCTGTCATATGACCCTGGAAGACAACACAGCCCACATGCTGACAGGTTGCAGAGGCGGTGCTCTGGGAACATCTACACAGTAACTGTCCCATGCCATAATTACATCTGAAAGCATTTGATTTAACAATAAGCCTTGTCCTAAAGGCAAGAGGCAGCTGCCTGCAATCAGACTACTGCTTTCTGAACCTGCTACACATCCTGACACAAGTGTTGACAGGCACAGTCTTGAAACACCTTACACTAGACACACCACCAGTCCGTTTGCACGAATGATGCCACAAAATCAGAGGCCAACTAACACACACTTGCACTAGGTTTGAAAAAAAATACAGTACTGCTCACTGCTCAGGCATGGCTCCAGGTTACCTGGTAATTAGTACTCCCAGGTGTTATTAAGCATATAAAACTGATAGAACTCTTTGTCAAAGGTTAGATTCTAAAGTAAGCCTACCGGTTACTATCCTATCCTATATTCTTGATTAATACAGCCTGCAAAACCAATATAGACATTATAATATCCTACAACACTTCACAAAGAGCATCTTTTGGCATATGGTCAGAGGTTTCACATAGTATTTCTTCAAGACTTGCACCAAGAATCTGCTCATGCTCATCCCTATTTTAGAAAATTAGAATGTAGAAGAGGACATTACTGGTCAATTCATTAGCTCCGGTTTCACAGCAACCATCCAGCCTCCAAAGTATCTGTTACAAAAACATCTCTGCAGAGCCACATTAAGCCAACCTTGCACAAGAAATTTATGCCAAACTTCACACTACTGGCAATTACAACAGACAATTTTAGATGCAAGGGGCAGAGTTTCCTACTGGGCCTGCAGTTTCCAGCCCCTGGCATATATGGCAAAGGAAGAGGTGGGTATATTTCCAAAGGCACACTACACTGGCATCGCTGGCACGGTCGGAGTGCCAAGAGCCTTGGTGTCATGAGAGCACTCCCGGCTCTGGCAGCGCAGAGACAGGGAGCCCTGCCCCTCAAAACGGTCCCACGCCGGCTGCTGGTGGCATCTTGCCTGCCTGACAGCCAGCCGTTTCCAAACACCGCCTGACAGCGCGTTTGAATGTTTTCAACCAGCGTTCTTAACCTCTAATTTGTGAAAGAAAAATACAATCTGGCACCTCGCTCCTGAAGAGCTGCCAATCTCTGCCTTACGTAATATTAGACACTAGTCCAAAAACTGAGCGGCATATGTAATGTACTCAGCAAATGCAATTTCCCTATTGTTTGCTGAAACTCTGACATCTGAATAATTTGCTGCTTTTCCCAAGCCAACCTGTTTCCAATGTCATCACAAAGAGTAACATGGAAGCCTTTCAGCTACATCCAAGTCACCTTAGCTCCTCCTTTCCCAAAGTGTAGGGTTATGCTTTACAGCTGACATTGAAATGTAGGGCTAATTCCACCAAACGAATGCACCCTTCCCAAAAAGGGCAGTCCACAAGTCAGTAATTTAGACTCAATGCCCTTGAGTTCTCTGCACATTTGTAAAACAAAAATCCTTCAACACTTGGACAAAACGCTTATTACTGCTTTCTTTTCAAACAAAATTAGAAATACGTGTCTTATGTGTATACACTCATGTTAGCTGTTTCACACTTCTGTTCACACTCTTCTCTAAAGATGCTGGCTCAGCATTGCCTGGATCTTCAGGCAGAAGCTAATATCCAGTCAACAAAACTGAAGTCGACATTTTCTGCTCTGTTTTTAATTTTTTTAAGAATCCAATAATTAGCATGGCATGAAGGACAGAGACCATGCACAATGAAAACACCCACTAGAACCACAAGCAGCTTATCCGAACAGTATTTTTGACTAACAAATTCTCATACAAAGGGAAAAAGCTAAAATGCCAAAAAACCCCAATGGCACATTGCAGAGTTTAGGCTGCCGCAAACACCAACTCCCTGTATGAAAAACTATGGCTTCTGAAATACCTGAGTTAAAATTATGCTTGTGAACAACTTGTATGGCTTCCTACACAGAATGAAAGCAAACATGCTCAAGAAGCTGCTGCCGAGAGTGTAATAGATGTGTCTCTCCTATTTTCCTTGTCACTCTAAGTTGGATTACAAACAACATTTACTCATAGTCAGCTTGTACTGACTTATACCAACACCCTTTAAAATAAGTATATTTTCCCTTTCTTTGGTACAACTGCTAGTCCAGCAAACCCAACCTGAAGTTCAAGAATTCAAATTAGCAGCACTGTTTCCTTCACTAGCAACTGAATATGGCAAATGAGACCTTTCACAATGCTCCCGCCCTACAGGTAAGTTTGCATATGTTTAATTCAGAAAGTGATTCAAATGATGAGCAAGAAAGAACACAGCCCACACTTTCCTTGCCATCTTGGCTCTACATAGTTAACAGGAATATCGAACAGTAAAGTTATTTTGATCAATAAAGTAAGGAAATATCACTGAATTAATGCACACAGCATGTCTCTTGAAGCAATACGTGCTATGTTTACACAAGCCTCTGTCTGAATGAGGGAAACTAAGGCTGACAAATTGAACAGAGAAGATGCAGAAACTATAATGTTATCACATCGCACATTAAAACATACTACAAATCTTCTGTTCGCAGTTGTGTGCAGAAGAATAATTTCCATGTCTTGAGCATGCTAAGGATATCTAAGTTGAGCACATTTAGGTTTAACTGACATACCTACTTATTCATGCATTCCATTTATTTTTTGTAACTTCACCGTATTTATTTCAAGTTGACAAAAAGCTGATGCATGTTGTATTAGTAAAAACTATACTAACTATATTTTTCATCCTTAGCATGCATAATATATAGAGACAGAACTAACAGTAGCCTGTAACACTGATGTCTGCCTTTCTTTTTCAAACCCAGGTCCTAAATCCTCAGTAAAAGAAAGCTGTGCCTACACCGCACATCGGTACTCACCTTCTGTTGGACTGGTGTTCAGGAAGCTACACGTGGTGAAACAGCCTATCATTTCTGTGTATAGAAAATATCACCTATAATCACTGCATCAAGGTTTGCCTTAGGTGCTCTGGGTTACCTAAGGTGGAAGCTCTCCAAGCCTTAGCTATAGTCAGTTTGCACTCAAGCAAAAACCAGGCAGGTCTAAAAAGTGACTGATAAGCAGCAGTTTAAAAAGGCAAGACTTTCAAGGATCTTTTCTACTGTGGATCTCTTCAGATTCCCTCTCATCTTCTGTTAAATTTCTTGTTACTTCATAGGTAAAATGTGTTTGCAATTACGGATACAGTTTGCACCTGAAGATGCAAAACAAGATCTCACAAGAACAAAGACTTCAGTCTTTGCTAGGATTTCAGCTGGCAATGATTGCAGATACATTAACATTAAAAATTTCTCCATCTCCTTGGATAAACCTTGTAAAGAAGTTCCTTTAGATTTTGTGTGTGACATCTCATCAGAACTAGCAACTTAAAAGAATCACTAGTGTGATTTCCCTTGAAGAGATCCTTACTTGAGAATCATAATATAGCTCAGAACTCTCCCAAAGGCTGGATTCTGGCTGTGTCACACCTCCAGCCTGCTTGCTACCTTCTTCTTGGAGGCGTCTTTGAACCACTGCTCAGACAGTGATGTTTCCAACAGCCATGTATCCACTTCTGCCCACAAACTAGTGGGTAATTAAAGACTGGGACACTACCACCTTGCTCATATGAAAAGAGGACATAAATCTTAGAGTAAGCTTCTTCCTCCTGTCAAGAGGAACTGTCAGTGAAACCACCAAGCTGAAGAATATCACAAGCTGGATAAAGCTGTCACCTTGAAGTTAAACTGCCCTCGTCTAACAGATCAGCAAGTACTATAACATCCATTTCACACTAGATCACATGGAGAAAGACATGGAAAGACAACTCTTGCTGTGTTAAAATGTTTGGGTTTGGTCGTGGCAAACTGAATACGTGTCGCATAGATGCAATTTACAATGCAACGTTTATTTAGCAAAGTGAAAACACTGAAAACATCTGTAATAGCATCTGTGAACAAGCCTTATTTGCAAAGTATGAGCATAAAATAAAAAGCTACTCCCTCATAGACACTTCGTCACTTTCCACTTTTCCTTAGCTACTTTAATTATAATTTTTCTGCCCTACTCCATTCCACCTTCTGCTTTCAAGAGCAGTTGCCAATCATGTCCAGTTTATAATGAGCATTGTAGTAGGCAAGAGCAAAGTCTAGCTTGTCTCTTTTGACAAATGAATATGATTTTTTTTTTTAAATAAGAGGTCCTAATCCAAAAAGGAGAACTAGGTAAAAGAGTGATTCTGCTACAGAAAAAAAAAGACAACACCTACTTCAATCACCTCCAAAAACTATTCCGCTTTTTACCTTCTTCCCCCCAGAGGTGGGGATTTAAACACTTACTTTTTTATAAAAAATAGCTAGAGCAGACAATGCAGTACCATTATTCATATGGATTTCTCTCATCTTTTGCAATTGTCAGCTGAACACTATGCTCGTTTATTCAAAATAACTGGTCTAAAAAAACTGAGGCAATTGCAGCTAATCTAGTACTTAACATACACTTAGCCACTGTTGCCAGACCTCAGAAAACCTCAGTTCTCAAAGCCTCTGTACTTCACAGCTTTTTTCCCCAGTACCTGGAAACTATTTTTCAGGAATGTTAAAACTTAAAGAACTTGCACTGAGCACGCTTTCACTTCAGCTTGGACAGGCAATGTGTGTTAAATCAATCTCCATGAGCCAAGAGTTATATTTAAATTTATACTGAAAGAGTGTGAGGCATTAACGTGTAAACTCATACTGTAATTTGGTCTCTAAGTTTTCAGTCCACTGAGTCTTACACTTCATAATGAAGTATCAGAAGTGTCCAAAGCTAAGATAAACCAGATAATAATTTGCATGTCAACCACTTTTTTTTGACAACAGAAGCAAACTATTTCAGCATACAAATTATATTTGGATTAATTCAAATATTAAAATCTCCATTAGTATGACTAAGGTTTTTTTTTGGTTTTCCATCTATCCTAAACCTATATTCCTTTCGCTTCCTGCAGTTATTTAAAATATCAAAATAAAGCACAAAAGAAAGCGTAAATCTACATAAAAAATCTGATACAAAAAATAGTTGCCATGTAAAAATAGATCAAGTAAAATTTACTATTACCCAGATGGCTTCCATAAAATATCTTCAAAAATTTACTGTAGAAACTAATGATGTACCTCTTCCATAAAAGAAGAAAGCAAGCTCAGAAATGAAAAAAAAAAACACTGTACATTATTGTTAAACTAAAAGGAAAGAAGATCAGATGCCTTGCAACTGTGATTTGCATCAAAGTAAGAGATATTCAACAAGGGGCAAACAGACACTTACACAAAGAGCAATGACAGAATACAGATACACCTCTAATCTTAAACTGTGTGCCACACGCACCTTGTAGTGCAGCATTGGGGGTTTTTTGATCATCTATCTTCAGAAAAGACAACAGAACAGCACCATATCTACTCAGCTTGCAATTTTGGTTAATTTAAAAGGACAGTTTTATCTCACAAATCACAATTCTTTTTCAGGGTAATTCATGCATAATTTTTTTAAACAACAGTGTTTTCTTTTTTTAAATATTATTTGAAATTCTCTTTTTTGTTGTTTTTATTGCTCATTTGTGAACAGACAGTCTAGTCATCACCTGGAACTTCCTGTTCTTTTACATTATTGTATGTTGAGGCAGGATCCAGCTCTCCTGAGTCACACACGCTGCTATAAAACAGTTGTGTACAAAGCTACACCCTGGTCTGTGTGACATTGGCATTAATATGAGCAAATAGATTGGTTCAACAGCTTGGTACATCATATTTCTTTCAGAATTTAAAAATGCCCACTGTCTTCAGGTTGGTAGCATCCTTTTACTCTTTCCTCTTCAATGTACATACCTGAATAGAAATAAGATTTTTAACACTTATTCAGTAAAGACAGAAATATGTTTTTTGTTTTTATTTAAACCTATCTATCAAAATACTGCCATCAGAAGAAATTCCATTAATTACAATTCTTTGACAATTCTTATTTGAAGTAACAAAAACTCCTCTGGTAAATATTTCAGCCTTAATCTGCAAAAGGCATTCAAGAGATAATTAAGATCTACATATTGCTGGAAGATGCAATCATTATGAAAAATTACACTATTTACAGAATAAGGCAATAAAAAAGTGGTAGGAACTCTGTACTATGTTGGTTTTAAATCTAAAAGGTGATGAAAGTCATTCCCTGTATGACTAGCAATGGCATTGCTTCCGCTTTTACAGAACTTGAGAAAAACATAAAATAGCATTCACACTGCTTTTACTTTGCTTGTCTTGACTAACTGTGTTTTCTGATTCTTATTAATGGCCTTTTTAGAGCTTATTATTATAAAATTATAATAATATATGCTTCGGGGGGGAGGAACTACTTCCAAAAGGTGGGAAAATTAGGAGCACTGAAATAAAACAGGAAGTCTTTTACCTTTAGATCTCCTGTATAAACACAGCTTGGTCCAATGTTCACTACTGCAATTATTAGAAGACTGTACAGTAAGACATGAAATTATTTGGTTGTCTCAGCCTGCTTCCCACTGAACATGAGTATATTTCTAACAGTTTTGACTGCTGTGGCATCTTGATATCCAAAGAAAAGAGTGATATGACCAAGTTTAGCAAACGAAACAATTCCAGTATTAACCTGGAGTCAGTTCTGTCAATTGAGAGACTGTCAGTCTCTAGAGCTGCCAAGCTGTCACACTTCGCTGATGCAAACTCACTTTAGCACTAGTAAAGAAAGGGCAGTAGACAGCCTTATTCATTCAATGGTCAGCCCCCACAATGCAGCTTCTCCACGAGGAAGAAACACTGGTGCCAGCAGGGCCCTGGGACTGCCCCTCACAGATGCCCTTGCTGCTGCCCATGTAGCCTTCTCACTCTAAAGTCAGAGAACGATAAACTTCTCTCCCGGTGTTTAGGGAGGCTAATCCTCCTTCTCCAGTATTGCCTCTTAATCTGATTTATGGCTCCTTCATCTAAATACACACACTTAGATTTCTCAATTTATCAACTAGGTAATACAAAGGAATCACAAGTCTTGTTCTTCATGATATCATTAGTTTACACTATATCTTAATATCAAACATCATAATATCATCTGAAACCCTCTATGTTCTAAAAGCTGGAAAACATGTAAGGACACTTCAAACTTTCCCAAGCATACATGTTCAAAACATGATAAAGAACCCACTTCTGGACATCTCATGCAAAAGATGAAACAGAAGAACAAAGCAGAAGTAAAGAAGTAGAATTAAATACAAATTAAGTAACAACAGACCATAAACAAAGCCCTTTTCTTCCGTCTGACCCTGGATTCCTATTCAAAAAGTGGACTTGCATCTGAAGGAAAATGTGGTGATAAAACAGAAATATGTATCACATTTTCAAGCTCTCATATAATTTCTCATCTACTAGTTTGTTGAAGAATAATTGCAACATGAGAAAAATTACAGATTATTATAGAATAATACGCTAAATAAGATGCATCTCCTTGTAAGGTGACTACGAATAAAATAAAAAACAAAAGTCACAGTAGTTTCCTTTTTCATCTTCTAAAAAAGGAAAAGTACCCACACAAAATCATCACTCCAGCTGAAGTTGTGTGAGGCTGATATTACATTTTATGACAACCAGACTTACAAAACATATTTTGTTGTGTTGCTTTTACCCATTAGGTATTGCTCTAATCCATTTTTGACTTAAGAAAATTATGGTACCTATGGTACCAGGATAAAAAAACCAACAACAACAGTATCCAAAAATTAAAACCCAATACCATTTCACACATCCTAACAACCCCTCTATTATTGTCAGATGTTGCAGTGCTACAGTTTTTCATGCCCCATCTGGGCAAACCCACCCCAAACAAAACACCTTTAGCAGTGCTCTTTCTCAAACTCACAGAAAAATCTGTAAGTGGCTGGCAAAAATACACGTGCAGACTCTGCAAAATTATTTAGACACAGAACAAAAATTTTCTACACTGTCTATCCCTAGGAAGCCACAGATAAATAATGATGAAACCGTAATGCAAATACTGTATCACACACATGCATGCATGCAAATCAAAGTACAACTTCCATGCAAACTAGATAATGCACATCTAAATGTACTTAACTAAGATATATATGCTGTCTCTGAGGAAAAAGAGATAAATTATGCCACTAGCACCATGACTGTCCAAGGCATCCTCAAAGGATAAAGAAAGAACAAGAAAACTGGAGAGGGAATAGAATGGCACATCACCAAATACTTCCTGCTAAAAAGAAATAAAACACAACAAACAGCTTAGAAATATGAATTGCAAATGAAGATGGAGACCACAAAACACTGTCGTCAACATTTGTAACACTATCTTTCGTACCCTTGAAAGAAATGGGGTTGAAGAAAATAAAAAGCACACTAAATAAGGCTATGGACTGTCAAATACACAGAAACCAAGGAACGAGAGTAAAAGAAGAAAATGCAGTTCAAGTTGTAATACACAAGGAGAAGCCCTTCCAATGTGAATGAAAAATACCCACAATACACAACAGAATAAATTCTTTATAAATCACTAAAATTCACTGAGTCAGTAAGAACACAGGGAATTACAAATCTTATCACTCCTTGTCTGCTGCACTTGTCTTCATCAAAAGCACAATACTTATTTTTTTTAAACTGCAAGAGTCAACCTCAACATGTCTAAAAAACCAACTAATAGGAAAGACAAATGTACAGTGATGCTATCACTCCTAATTTTATGAAGTTACGATTGACGAAGTAATAACCTGAACTGAGCAACTGTGGTGACAATATGAAGCCACTTCAGAATTCAAATCAAAACACTGTCTTCAATCAGGAATTTGCAAAAGCCCATACTTGTACAAAAAAAAAAAGGGGAAAAAAAAAAAGATGCCAGAAAGCCATAAGCCATAGTGAAGGATCTAAAGAGACCCATGGGTAAGAATTTATCCCTTTTTTGTGGCACAGCAAGAAAATTTACATTGTTGTTGTTTTAAGCCTGTTTTCCTTTTCTTTTTTTGAAATTAACATCACGTCTACTTTGACTAGCCTCGAAATTTGATTCAACAGGTATGAGAATCACAGGTTTCTGACAATCATATGAAAAACTAATTAAAATACTGAATAAAAATTATTTACACTTAATTTTTCACTTTGTTACACCAGAATAAGGACATTGCTATCCTTAGCAAGAAAATGCAGCTTTTTAAAAAAATTGTTTTGCTTTTGTTAATATCTATTACATTCTAAAAATATGTATTTTGAAAAAAACTAAATTAAGGTTTCCATTTACTGATGTGCTGTATCAGTTAAAAAGATCTTGTGACCTTCCACAAACAGACCTCAGCAAAACTTAGAACAAACACAGGATTAAAGTACTTTCCTCCATCACCTCTCTGTCCCAGAGACACCACAACCACGAGCACTCCTGAAGACAGTGTAGAATTCTGAGAGAAAAGGGCACAAAAATCTCTTGAAGATCAAGATCTAATGACCTTTTCTATGTTAAATTAGGATATTTAGGTGCACTGTAGTGAATAGCAATTATCTACACCCACCATACTTAAAAAAACCCCCATAATCCACAAAGATAAAGCTACATCTCTTTAATTTCTTAATTCTATTGCCATTATGTGCAAGATTTAATGTGACCCTACTAAAAACTTCCGTACCGCTGTCATACTTTACCTCACTGCTTACAACCCTGAGAGTAAAAGGCTCTCCTGCTTTGCTACTCACACATGCACCCTACTAAGTAAGCACTGTATTTAAAAAATAGTTATGAATCACAGTTTGCTTTTCATTATATGTTCCAGGTCACAGATAAACTAAGGCACTGGAAGACCCCTCTTCTACTTCCTATGGGAAAATTCATTAAATCCTTCATCACAACTCTGTTGATTTGCTCCCTTCCACCACCCAGCACAATCACAGACAGCAGAGAGAACCTCTCATGGTTATTAACAGTTCTGGGGCAACCGTGTTACGGCTGAGTTTGCATGCCCTCTAACATTTGAGGTTTAAATGCCAAAAGATTTAAGTTTTTCTGAAGTTGACAGCATGGAAGATTATGAGATACCACCACGCAGTCTGAACATTAAATTTACTATTTATCAAAAATTTTGGCTTGTAGATATGTGGGTAACTGTGGTTCTCATGTATGGTTGCAGCCGAGACACGACTGTGTTAAAGATACAAGGGGCTGTCTGTTCAAGGGCATTCCTGTAGACTTCACTGTGCTGCAACAATGGTGATGGTTTTGCTGTGAAACCAGGGTGCGTGTCTCAAAATTCCTTAGCTCTCATGCTTTAATACGTGGGAATGTCTATAATACACACCAATCTTTTACCTACACCTGTAGCTAACTCTTTTATCCTGTCCTGCCCTATGAGCTTTTACAGATATACAATTCTTTATTTGTTTAACTTAGCAGGCAGCCTGGTAAGAGTTCTACATGCAAGTGAAATAGTTCTACGAGTTTCATGTTTAGTGGCCTCACTTTAGTGCATTACTGCCACCAGAGTACAGAGAGAAAGGAGTGTTGGAGGGAACCACTGCTCGCCTGTGCATGTGAGCCAGTCTGCACTCAGAGAAGAGTGAGAGCAGTAAAAGATGGTTTTGGTTTTGTATTAACATATTTATCTGATATCACCAAGAAGTGGAGTAAGCACTCCCAATGACTACTTAATATCTCAGAATCACAGAATTTCTGGTTCAAAAAGCTCTCTGGAGGTCACCTATTCGCAACACTAGATAGGGCCAGCTACAGCTTTGTCTAGTACTATCTTGACAACTTCCAAGGATGAAGATCCCACAGAGTTTTTGGGTAACATGTTCTAGTGTTACACTACCCTCCTGGTGAAGAGTTGTAGCAATTACACGTATTGAGTCTGGCTGGGCTGGAGTTAATTTTCTCCATGGCAGCCCTCAGAGTTCTGAGCTTTGTGTCAGTAGTTAGAAAGGTGTTGATAACACACCAGTGGTTTGGTTACTGCTGAGCAATGCCCACACAGCACCAAGGCTGGCTCTCCAGCATTCAACCCCGCAGTAGGCTGGAGGTGGGGAAGCTCTCAGGAGGGGACACAGCCAGGACAACTGACCCAAACTGACCAAAGGGATATTCCATACCATATGACGTTTGCTCAGAAATAAAAGCAAGGGCAATGGAGGGGAAAGGGGGGCATTTGTTATTTACATTTGTCCTCTGGGAAACTGCAACATGTATGAAGCCCTGCTTCCCGGGAGTGGCCAGACATCGCCTGCTAGTGGGAAGCAGAGAATAAATGTTTTGTTCTTTTGCTTCTGTGCATGCAGCTTTGCTTTGTTGCTATTAAACTGCCTTTGTCTTGACCAATGAGTTCGGGGTTTTTGTTCCATCTTATTTTCTCCCCTCCCCATCCTGCTGAGGAAGGGGGTGATAAAGCAGCTTGGTGGGCACCTGGCATTCAGGCAACATCAACCTACCACAGTCCTTTTTGGTGCCCAATGTGAGGCCCGAGATAGTGGCAGTTTTGCATTCAGTGTGCTATAGCTGTAGTAGTTATTAAGCAGAGAGCTCCTGTGAGGGTCATGGAGTTTTTGCTGGTAGCACTGCTTATCTTTTTATTTTGCTGAGCTTAAAAACATGTTGATAACTGTGTGTGATAGTTTCACTGGGCTAGCCTTTGGCTAGCAGCCAACACAGCCGTTCACCCACTTCCCCCTCATCCCCAGGGGATAGGGGAGAGGATTGAGGGGCAAGGGTAAGGAGACTCGTAGGGTGAGATAAGAACAGTTTAATAATAGAAATTTAAAACCTTCAAATAATAGTAATAGTAAAATAGCAGTGATAATGGTAACAGTACAAAATATGCACGAGTGATACACAGTACAATTGCTCAGCACCCGCCGACCAAGCCCGGCCCGTTCCCAGATAACGATCCCGGAGGAGCGACAATCCCGAAGCAAAACCACAATCTTGGAAGAGCGAGAGCCCCAGTGAAAGCCAGAGAGAGCTAAAAGAGGGAGGGACCCTCACTAATGTACTGGACATGACAGGATATGATATGGAATATCCCACTGGCATATGCAAATGCCAGTTTAGCTTATTAATTTAAATATTCCTCTCTCCCTTAGATCTTGCCCTTGTAGACTGACAGAACACAAAGCCCTTCATTTCCAGTGACAAAAATGCAAACACTGGGATGTTGTCAGTGTTTCTCTCTTAACAAATCCCAGGCTGAAACCAAAACACAGCACTGTTCTAGCTACCAAAAAGAAACCCAGCTCTGTTCCAGCTGAAAACCAGGACACAGTAACAGCTATGTGCTTTGCACTGGCATTCACTGCTTTACTGCACTGGGGGAGCTGTTTAGTGGGGAGGATGAAGGAACTCGGGAACGTGCTGGTACAAACAGTGACTACGGGCTTTGCCCTGGCAGTGGTGGCCCTACTGTGCTGGGGGAGCTATCCTGTGGAGGAGATGAGGGAATACATCTCCCTTTCCCTACCTAGAGTTAATGTAGATGGCTTTATTGTGCAGGCTCCCAGGGTCCTTGTTCACCCTCACATGAGCTGTTTATTACTACTAAGTAATACTGTCGGAATATTATGGTTTTTGTGGAATCTAGTCTCTTTCTGGTGTAAGAGAAGGCAACCTTTGCGTGATGAAATGCTGAAAAGTGCCCTGAAGCAGCCGGTCCCTGGGTGGCAGGGTGTGTGGAAGGATTTGGGCAGGTTCCTAGGACGGTTATCACCTCCCATAGCCTGGGATTATACACCTGAAGAGACAAGCAACCCTGGCAAACTAACGCACCACTTGATGGAAGGGTGCCTGGCCTACCCTAATGAGAACCAGCAGCTTCTAGCACTGTACTGGGGCTTGGCCTGTGCCTATCGAGCCACAGTTCAGTACTCTCAGAGGACTGTGGTTGAGGCAGGGACCCAGACCACATCCGAGGACACCATGGTTGAGACAGGGATCCAAACAACAACAACTACAGTAATCGCCCCAGTGGTGAAAAAGAAACAGTGGACAAGGAGAACAACCAGTCCATATCATCCATTAGTGAGGGCGGAGAAAGAAGAGGAAAGATTTGATTAAGAAGCTGATCCTTGCAACTTGGAGGAAGGAGTGAGAACTGAAACAGGAAGCAGAAACTACGCGGTCCCTGGCCTCATCAGAGCTTCGAGACATGCGGAAAGATTACAGCCACCACCAGCCAGGTGTGCGGATTGCTGCCAGGCTGCTCCCATGCTGGGATAATGGGGCTGACAGTCAGCAACTGGAAGGAAGCCCAAAAGCTGGGATCCCTGGCTAGAAACCGTGGGATCGAGAGAGGAATGGGAAGAGAGGCAGCAGTTTACAGTCTCTGGAGATGGCTCCTCTCAAGTGTGAAAGCCAGATATCCATTCAAGGAAGATCTTGTGAACTCCTTGGGAAAGTGGACTACTGCAGATGAAGGCTTGGTGGGCACCTGGCATTCAGGTAAGGCCAACCCACCACATTACAGAATTATTCCTGGAACCATAAGGATTGCTTTGTCTCTTTTACCATTGAGTTCCAAACATTGACTACATTGGCTATGGACAGCTGCTTCTGTTGAAGTATGTCAGACAGGTAAAAAACCATTACAGTTTATCAGATGTGCTCAGCATCCTTTCAGAAGCAGTGTTTCTAACTCCTGCTGAAACCAATGAGATTAGAAGGCAGCCTGCATATCTCAAGATTGATTTGTCAAAGTTTAAATCCCCTACAAAAAGTCAAATTTATAACATGAGAGGAAAAAGAAAGCATTACAGTGCTGCATAGTTTATCTGAATAAAATGTTGTGCATTAACAGTGTTGTCAGCTTCTAATTAAAAAGCAATCATGAAGATAAACTATTTAATTGCATTAGCTTTACTATGCAGTAGGTACAGACCAAGAAAATATTTTTTACTACTAACCTTACCCATTTTTGGCATGCTGCCTTTCCTTCCACTGCTATACTTGACTTCTCAATCTTTTCGACATTTAGCTTAGAAGAAAGTAACACAATCATACTGCTAACGTTAAAAATCACTGATAGTGTTTTTCATCACCACATTACTGACAGAATAGTTTCTTAGTGTGTTAGAAGGACAATCAAAAGAATTTTTGACTGGCATGTAAAAATAAGATTTTTCAAAAACTACTAGACTTAAACTTCAAATCTCTGAAACAGTCAAGTAACACACATACCTGCAATCGGAATATTCTGAGAGACTGAAAGCTGTACATCTCCAGTCCCAGGTGGCATGTCAATTACTAAATAGTCCAGCTGACCCCAGTCAACCTGGAAAATGACAATAAAGTGTTTTTATTTAAGGCAATTTGTGTTTTATTCCATTCCTTGTTTCCTATAATACAAAATAAGTGAACCAAGAAAACCTCAAAAGAATGATACCGAGATGTCCTTTTAGTCACAGTTTCAGTCCAGGATCAGACATTATTTTTCTAAGAGATGCAATCTTTGCTGAGCACTCAAAACTTTATTACTAACTTTATAAGCATAATCTTTATTGTATTCTCTCCCCCCAAAAAAAGTAGCAACAACTTAATACTTTTACATTGCAGCTGCTAGAAGCAGCTTACTAGAAGCAAGTGTTAGGTAAATTTGGGCTAAAATTCTGGGCTTTGTGCAACAAACACAGTTTAGGAATTGTTTCCATTAATTTAAAATCAATTTTGCTTCTCACTTCTTTGAAACTACATATAAATCTTTAGTAATTTTTTTCTGATTCGTTGTTGTAAAGTTAAAGCTATTGGTGTTGAAATTTTTTCTAGGAAAAAGAGCTGTTGGGAGGAAAAAAAACAAACAACAGATTTGTTAAATGAAAATCACCAGATAATTATAGAAACTTACAACATACATAAGGTTATCACACAATAAAAAAAATCTTTACTGGTTGCTAGGCATCAAATGCGAGTGACCATCAGTGATACTAGGCTCAAATATGATAATGCTGTGAATATTTGCATTCTTTACCAG
The DNA here is from genome assembly GCA_907165065.1 of Caprimulgus europaeus. Next base: position 30,002,349 of record OU015532.1, read on the forward strand.
GACAGTTTTCCAGGAGAGCCAAGTAACTCTTTCTAGAGCATTGTGTACTGCAAAAAATGCTCCCTTCATGAGAACAGAAATGGTCCTAGGCCTACTCTATATAATGTAAAGCCAAGCTTCACTTTGCTTAAACATTTTCTAACGGTTTAACTAAGCTTCAGGAGATCCTCGACTCAACTCTGACATGGTGCAGGTTAGCACCAGTGTACTCTAACTAACCAGCAGTAATGATATAAGGTCTTCTGTCTCTGCAGTACAGAAGCTTTAGAAATCATACCTACATTAAAAATAAACACCCACAAACAACTCCCCTCATCTTTCCCTCCACACAGACATAATGCAATTATATGGTATGTTTCTGATTCATACAACAGATACAAACTACAACAGTCGATGAGCTGCTTTAAAACAGGAAATTGCCAAACAAGAGTAGGATTTTACTTTCTATTTTATACATGCCTTCAGTGTCATTTTAACAGCAAAATCAACTGACATTTTGCCATTCCCTAAATTATTGTCCTGGAGCGTTAGACTCTGTCAGGGGAACACTCATGAATTTTCATTCAGTTCTTGCACAGATTATGATCTTCTGGGGTAGCACAAGTGATGTGAAAGCCAGACCATTAACCCAAAGTAGCAGTGAGAAATGGAATTTTTCAAAGCAGACTGATGAAGATGGAAGATTTCAGAGCACTTATGGGAGAAGGGGGGTGGGGAAGGTTTGTTGCAAATTCTAACTTTAGACATCTAAATTAGGGACTCTCAGGGAAACCTCCCTTTCCTCATTTTCTATACAAAGGCTGCAAGAGCACTGAACGGTGCCTAAGACAGTCTAGCTAAACAGGAAAAGCTACTTATGTTAACCACAGCAAACACTGCACTTCACTTTTTCACATTTAATATTGATCTATATTATCCATAATATCTATATGGTTTTATAATTTCTATACCTTTCAACAAAAATTACATATACCTAGCAGATTTTCTAAAAGTAATTAGCATTCCCAGTCACATTGAGACCATAACCCCCAAAGAAAAATTACATATATGTGCAAAAATGTATGTACTGAAACATACTACTAAATAGCAGTAGTTTATAACGAGTAAAGTCAAGTTCCTTAAAGATTTGCAATTAAACACACATATCCTCTATAAAAAACTAAGTGCGTATATCAATATGCAAACCAATTCTTAAATAATAATCACAACCATTCTGAAATGCTCAGATATCGAGGGTTCTACTTTTTAAAAAGGATTAACTCAAAATACCTTTTTTCCCTGCGTCTTCATAAAGGCTAATCCTGGCATCTTTTGTTAAGTCCAAATTTACAAGTCCAGTAATCATATTTTTCTTCCTAAATACTTCTACAGAAACTACGAATAAACTGGTTTTTGCTTTCTGCCCTGCAGCCAGATGCAGTCCTGACACACATCTATGAGTGGCACAGCACTACTATCATTCTGACACAGTTTCCAATCCTTTTGTCTGTCAAAAATGCTGGGATCTTGAAAAAGCTTGTATATTCAGTACTTTTCAGCCCCTTTCTCCACAAGCTCAACCTCAAGTCCTCTTAGGTACAGCACTGCCTCATGGAGTAGTGCAAGACAGTCCAAACCCCACCATTATCAAAGGTAACCAGAATAAACCAGCTTTCCCATAGCTAAAAGCTGTCTGGTTTGGCATATACCTGCTGGCCTTAACTTTAAGCTAGCTCCTCCTCTGGAACAAGGTGACTTTCTGGGCCTGTCCTGTAGCTTTTGTCTTCACTCTTACCAGAGGTTCTGCTCTTCCTACCTCTTCAAGCACCACTCTCCTTCACCAAGCTCCATGTGATCCTCCCACCTGCAAGCATTACAGCTCCCCAGAGAAAACACCTAGAATCTATGTGGAATGCTAACGGTGAAGACCTCAAAGGCCAGTGCTCAAACACTTTCCTAGGCATGTAGTTTTGCAGGGAAGCACAAAGCAGTTGCTACTCTTCTAAGCAGAGGTAGCTGCCTTGGTAAAAACATCTCCATGTAGAGCCTTTAAAGTAAAATAACACTTTTATAAATAGCTTACTGCTTCAAAAACACGCAAAACAATTGTTGCTCAAAGAAGTTACTTTCAAAATTCACTACATAGAGTAGAACAGGAGAAGGGGTACAGAAATCAGGGCACCAGAGCTTTCTGCCTCAAGCTTCCTTACTAAGTGACCCCACAACAACAAAAAGAACTTTCAACATGCACTTTTTGGACTGTCCTATGAGTAATGATTTTTATTAAAGTTATAAACCTCTGAAAACATAACTTAATAATGGAATCTTAAGCACATGATGAATCTCATGGTAAATCTCATTGCTAGGCAACAGGAAAAATACTCTGTTAACACATAGTGCAATTAGATTATAACACTTTAATTTCTGACACTGAAACCATCTTATTTCATATATTTTCTTCAAATTCATGGATTAAAAAAAAGAAAGAAGCTGTCTTTATCAAATTAATTGTGCTACATTATAATACTTCTAAATCTGAGCACAGAAAAATGGAGAAGCTTTTGTCACAATAGCTCAGAAAAGGCAACAGTGAAGATGTCTAGGTGTTCAAGTGTTGAATACATGTGAGAACTACCCTCCACACACCTCTCTGAGTTATGCCACTGCTGTGGCACTGATCTGGTGGAAGTCAGATGGCAAACTAGATTGGAAAACTGCTCCTCATTAAAACTAACCTTAGTTTTACATTTGGATTTTGGATGTAGCCACATAGTTATTCTTAAACTTCATTCTCTTTTTCCTTTAATTCAGGGTGGGAATGGAAAGCTGCGCCACAATTACATAGCTCTAACTGCTGAAAATACCTGAGATAGTGAAAAAGCGTCCTCTAGACACACGGACATGCTCAGACTCAGGTTGGGGAACTCTGCACCTCATCCCATTTCTCTCTCTTAATTCACTTCTGTTCTGCAAGGAGCAGATGATAAACACCATGGAGTTCAGTCACTCTTCCATTACCCGCCCACAAGCAGTATGACAGTCTTTATTAAACAAATTCTTTAATGTAATTTGGAAGGTATAATGATTTGTTATAGAAGTGTACACGTTATTTAATGGGAGAAGAAATTCCAAGCCTGGGACTAAATTTCAGCAAAGGAGAAAAAAAGGGAGGAGAGACATCTTTAATTAAATTTAGAATTGAAACATACAATCAGAGGAGTGGCTTTCTGAAATCTACTATTGCCATTGACTCAACATTATTAAAATGGGATGTATAATCAGGCTGTGATATAAAACACTAATTTAAATGCAAATCCTGTTTATACCCAACGATTTACCAAATCAGGACCACTAGTCCTCATGTTCTCAATCACCTCTGAGAAGTGTGTCTGTATGCAAATGCAGTTGCATACAAGTAAATGAGCTCAGATTAACAGCACATTACAATAAACGAGTTCCCTTTGCAAGCAATAAGCGGACAGTGGTTACAAAAGCCTGCCTTGTAGCATCTGAAATCTGTCAGCACCTTTGCCTGTACAGAAGTGTTAATATCTGTGCTCCTCTAATATATACAGTGTGTAAAACATTTCAAACCACAGAAACGTAATTGCGCTTTCCTTAAGTATGGCATTCATCTTTTTTAAAAAAGGTTTAACTTGACATTTATTGTTAAGCAATGTAATTAAGCGCCATGTGCTTCTGTGTATTTTCCCTTGCTCGGAAACACCACGAATGCTTCTATGTAAATTACTTTCATCAATCACTCTGTTTATGTGACAATTCATAATCAACATATCAGATATGCATTTTGAGTAAAGGTTCCAAACACCAAGTTAAACCTGAGGTAGAGCTAGATATAGACAGCATTTCTGCTGAGGAATGAAGCCTGAGCATTCTCTGTGCATGAGGCAGAAATGACAGAATATTAGCACAGAAGAAGGATTGCTACTTGTGGTTTTGAAGTAATCCTGGTGTTTGGTAAATAACAGAAGATATTATTTATTTGTCCTTAATAAGAGGAATACATGCAGAGTTTCAATCAAGCAGCACTGCAGGTGCAGACTTGACGGCAGCCAGGCAGGCTCTGAATATCCGTATCAGGAAAGTACCAAGAGCTACACTGCAGGCAGCTTAAGGTCTGTTCCTGCCTCATCCCTCCTCCTCCTAACTACTTTCCTGTGTTTATCTAGATGAGTTAATAATGGCAAACAGATGAACAAAATAAAGGTAAGAAATTCTGTTAACTGAATATGTTTACATACATAACTGTTCAAGTACATTTACATCTATTAGTGCAAGATAAAACAAATATTTTAAAAAATTTCCTTGAAAAACTGCTTACAGACTTTGCTTAAACATACACAGACACTGGGAATAAAGAAGTAGTTTCACGATGTAAGACAACAGACAATTTAAGAACAGTATAATGAAACATGGCATTTTAATAAAAAAAATATTTTTATTTATTCTGACAAATATTTGATAAAGAAAGGAGACATCCCCCAGACATAAACCAGAAGATGCTTAGTCCCTTTGGAAACTTTCACCCTGGTAGTAAAAGAACTACTTATACCATAGCAGGATACTCCATAGTGTTTAATACAATCTGACACTTTCTGAACAAAGACAACTGCCCTTTTGACTTGTCCTCTGATGCTTAACCAATCTCAAAGACTTGCAGTCTAACACCATGAAAAACAGATGCACTGCAACAGTTCAAATTGCCTCTAAGGTATTTCTGAGCAGCCTCTTCCGCCAAGTTCAGAGAGGAACTGAGGTGAAGCACTAGTACAGGTTGCTCCAAAGATTTCCATAAAGAGGATGAAATTCTCTAATACACTAAGAGCAACTTTCAGGAAGCCAGAGTCCTGTTAATTCCACCACCAAAAGAGGAACTGGCCTCCTCCTCCCTGATGGCTCTCAGTAGTGTTAAGAGCTGAAGGCAAATGCATTGCCCTTGTCACCTTCACTTATATAACCCACAAAACTAAAAGACTTGCAGAGGTTATTCTGTGTGGGGCATTCCAGAAGACTGAGGAAAGGGCCTCAACACCAGCTCCTGCTAAACTTCAGAAAGCCGGCTCAACCCCGTGCCAGCCCAAAGGGAAGATGGCACACAGCTGTGGGGCAGCCTGGCACGGCTGCGAGAGCCTGGGGACAGCCAAATGAAGAGTTCTGAGCATTCCCAGCATGGCTGATGGAGACTGTATCAGCACTACCATGTATAAAAGACTCTTCCAGTAGGTTAGCTCTTACTACAAAGAGCCTTCGTGAGCCGAGATTCCCATTTCTCGAATACTCAAAGCACTTGTTCTCTAAAAGATGACAGTTTGAGAAGCAAGCTTTTAATATGCAGTCAGTCTTGAGATTGATCATTGATCTGCTGCTCTCCACCCCTGACTCACAAACAGTCTGCACTACATAATTTGCAGAAACTTTTCTTCAGAAATGCACCATCTTCTTTTTTCCTGTTCCATGATATAGAACTGTCTGTAGTACAGTTGCTGAATAATGATGACTGGAAAAGAAATACAGAACTAGGCAACTTTCTATTCTTATGCCTTTTAGCAATAAAAACTATGCACAAAAGTAATATAAAAGTAAATAAATCAGAAGAAAATGGGCTAGCATCACATCATCTAATTAAGCTAATCACCAGGTTGATGTAGCTATGTTAAGCACATCATCTAAACTATAAATTCTCTGAGCGCTCCCCACTAATACACAAAGGTATCAGCATTTTTTAGCTATCAAATCCAAAGTCAACAACACATTTTTAAGGCATTATTATCGGGACCCAATCTAAGCTCATACAATTTATATATGCTATCTGACTCAGATTTTCCCTACAGTAATAACAGAAGGAAATACTGCAAGTGTTGGCAACAAATATCAAAAGGGAGACACTTACTAAGCCCATCCCCCATACATATTTTAGCCAGTATTTCTGTAATGAAGTTAAAAGCTTATATAAATTTTTTAGGACTGAACGCTTAAGCTTTGCAACAGACAGCAACGTCCTTAATCCTGTTCACAAGTCATTTAGCCTCCTTAAACTTAAGTTCATATTCTGATACAATAAGAAAATTAATAAACTTACTTGGGTTACCAACAGACTAACATAGGCACCATTTCATGACCATCATTGAGACAATGATTTTATATTAGTTCTTAAGCTAAAAATAATTAGATTTAAAAGGTTAGAAAATTCTGGGTTTTAAGCACAATGTATGACGCTTTTGTGCACAGAAGACGGAACTTCTACACAGGCCCATCTAAGGCCTTCAGGAAAAGGATTACAGAAGAAAATAACATGATAGATGTTACTCAAGTCATTTAACATGCTGCTGAAGAAAGGTTCTAATATTACCATAAACTGTGCAATATAAAAACTAGAATAGAATCAATTAGGTGTAGACTGCTGAACTGAGGCCAAAAGATAGTAAATCTCAATATAGGATTTGGCTTTTTGTTTGCTGAGATGTTATCAGATCTCAGAGTAAGTAGCCTTGAGGTAAAACATTCATTTTCAGTAATAAAATATTATGGGTTGTTTAAATAATCTGCTATTCCCAAACAAAATGCCATCCTCCAACTTTCTGTATTTAAAATCCAAGAGCATATCCTCCCCAGTCACTGAATACAAAATAGTCTATCTACCCTTGCTAATGAAGCCAGCATTGGAGAGTCTGCTTGAATTACCTCAGAGCACAACAATCAATACTCTCAACAAGAAGCTGCAACAAGGCTCCACAAAATACAGAACCTTTCAATTCCACAAGAAGATTAAAAAGGATGAGAGAGTGTGAGGGGAAGAAAAAAAGTGTAAGGGAGAGCACATGCAAGAGCAAGCAGAGCAGATCACTGACTTACTGAGATTATTGACCATGGACTGGTCTGTAGGGTGTGAAGTTGGTGTATGCTCACTGTTAAAAGAACTGGCTTTAGGTCAGAAAGGGGCAAGAACAACTGCATAGAGGGGGTCCATACAAAGAGTGGAAGACCAAAAGCACATTAAAGACACAGACAAGATGTAAAAATACAAATAAATATAATTTAAATATTGTACACATTTTGCAGTTGCACACACAACATTCCGACAATTTTAAGATGTACTGAATATCTTGTTGCTGGAGTGCTAAGAGCATTTACTATGAATTAGACAACGGATGATCTGCGAGAGCACCACATATAGATTGCCAAAATAATTGCTGTGCCCACAGATCCCAGTGCCCTCAGCTATGAATCTGCAACAATAAAAGTGTTACTAGTATACTAAGCCTAATTCAAATAATTTTCTGAAGGTGCTGATACCATGAATTTCAGGGACATTCAGTGATTACTGACAAGCAAGGGACAGTCTTCATATTTTCATTTGCTTCCCAGATTTTAGCCCCAATTCTTACTTCATTATTTTTATACATTAAAAAACACTGTTTACATCTTGCAGAAAAGGTACTTAAAATGGGCACCCACTTTAGCTGCACAATAAAAGAGCCGTATTCCAAAGGCACCATTCTGCTGGGAGAACGTGTTCCTTCTTTTAAAAGACACTGTTGATAGAGCAAAACATTGTAAAAGGAGAAACATCTGTTGCAGTTTCATAAATCATAAAGTGGGGGGTTTTCTTTGTCAAGGGGGCGGGGGGGGAAAACAGACACTATTCCCTGATATCTTAAGCACAATTACTTTACGTTTGTGTCAGTCATTCGGTATGTGAGAAATAATCACTTTCTACAAAGAATACTGGTACAAAACCTGCTGCTATTCTTGGATATCTGCAATTATTTTATGGGAGCTAAGGAGATATGGTAGGATGGTGTGAGGGAAGGATCAGTCTGTCAGCTTACAATGGTCAGAATGCAAACTGGATTATTAAAAAAAAAATTAACAACTCTGTGCAATCAGTTTAACATATACAATTCAGTAATAATACTAATCTCAAAAAGCTGCTTATATTGTTATATTCATAGTTTGTTCACTAAGTAAAATAAATGTGTAACACTAAGCAGTGTTTCAATGTTTGGCAGTGGGGAGGTTTCACTTTTGTTTTGATCAAAAATATGAAAAAGAAATGCTTAAAACTGAAAACAAACATGCCTAAAAAACATCTTGAGGGAGCTCCACCAATGCATCAAGAAGCAAACCTAAAAATTCTCTTAAAGATCTTGACTACTCAGGAAGGGAAATACTAAAATCTCCATTGAGCACCAAGTTTCAACCAGAAGCCCATTTGGGATCCATTAATTACACACACATTTATGAGAAAGGGTCTTACAGGCCAAACCTAGGAGGCATGCTCTAAATGCACTTGCCAGTGATAACACCGAATCCAACACAAAGCTGAGCACTCGTGGCCATTAAAAAAAAAAAAAGAAAAAAGAAAAAAAGCCCAAACAAACAAATAAAAGCCTGTACTTCTGCTGTTTTAGTTATGGCTGTTTAATATCATAATTAGACACGAGAGAACCCACCTAAGAATTCGGAGATGTGAGTTTCAGTTTCTCAGGCAGGTGGCATTCACCTGCGCCATTTTACAACCGAGAATGCAAAAGCCACAGAAGCAACCAGGACCCTCTATAAGGCCAGTAGCTTCACCTGAAAAGCTGAAACTTCAGATTAACTGAATTTCCTACATAGCACTACATAGCTCCCCCTTCACACATCTAGTCCTGGCCCCCGGAATCTTGCATCCCTGGCTGGACTGATCTGTGTGATTTCGGGGCACTCTCCTGGCTAGCAGGAAATACAGGCTTGAATACTAAACTTGCAGCTCCCATGTCCTGCCTGAATGGTTATGGAAACTTCCCAGGCCGTTATTATGAAGGGAGAATAAGCCTGTCAAGTTAAACCAAGGGTCTTGGCACCTAACAGAAGATATTAGATTTTGGCTCTAAATCTCAGCTCCACAGAGCTGTCTGACACAGGCTACAATTAGGTGCTGAAATCCAGGAGAGAGACAGAAAGTGAGACACATCCCATAGGTTTTTCCTAAGCCCTCCTGCTCAACATCTTCAGTATTGCTGATTTCCAGCCACTGAACCTAACAACTCTGACTTACACTATTAATTTTCACTTATTCCACACCAAGATCCAAACTTCATCACTCTCAGACACTGCACCTATTCTGCTAAGACACTGCTACAGTCTGACGATAAATCCAGAAGGGCAAAGCAACCCCTCAGATAATACCACTGGGAATGACAGGCGATCCCAGGTACGCAGCGGCTCCAGCCCAGGCTTCAGTTTGACTTTCCATTCCTGCAGGCAGGACACCTACCTCTTGAGCACTGCAGTGTTCAGCACAGCAATACCCGTGGCCCATTTTGCATCTAACCTCCAGCCGGCAGAAAGAAAGAAGAGACTCCTTTATTAGTGGAAAAGAATAGAGAAAGTAGAGGAGTGGTATTAAGCATCTACTATTTTTTTTTAAAGTCTCACATAAACAAGGTAAGCTTCATTTAGAAATGAAAACAAATAGGGCCTTCTCTGTTCCTAGTTCCTCTACCACCAGTATTCCTGTTTGGCAAACACTTAAGAACACACTTAAATTACCACCTCATTCCAAGAATGAAGCTGGATGCCATGGAGGAGGAGAGGAGAAAAAACAAGAGAAAAAGGTAAGAGAGAAAGGAAAAATGAGAAAAAAGAAAAAATAAAAGAGAAAAGAAAAAATATTTTAAAAAAGAAAAAAATCAGTTCTAGCAGCCATTTTGAGACACCATCAGCTCTATGCCATTTCTTCCTGTGTAGTCAAACCCAGCAAGAGCGCTGCATGTTTTGCATTTGTTCTGTTTTATGCAAAGGAGGGCAAACACACGCATACCTGTGTAACCTGTGCGAGAGATGAGACTACTGGAAGCAGAGTAAAGAAAATGCTCTTACAGCCTGTTCCCACAGCAGCAGTAGCTGCAGTCATAACCATGACAGCTGAGGAACCAGGCCAATAAATGTTTGCTGTAAATACATTCTCACTATGTTGTTAGGCTTTTTTTTTTTTTTTAAATCTTCAAAAACAGTTAAAATACATTTACTGCAAATGCTTCCAGTTCAGTAAGTTGTTGGCTAATGTTTTTGTTTCCTTCTGGCTTTCCTAACACTTCTTTCTGTGACTGTCAATTCCTTTCAGAGACTATAATCCCTCTTCATACCAGCTGCTAACACAAGCCAATAAAACTACAGGGATCCGTATAGATCCTGCTTCCTTCAATAAGACAAGAAAAGCAACAGAACAGGTTTTGTAGCTGCAGCCAGAGACAAAAAGGAAGAATCAAGCCCATATCGTTCAATCATACCCATACCAAAACATAGAGGAGCACTGGAGTGAAAGGGGTAGATTGCACTTGAGTGACAGCAGGAATACTCCTAGGGAGATAACCTCGGGGGCAGAGGGGTGGAAAGAAGGAGCTTTCTGTGCTTCAGCTGCCGTAGGTCCCTGAATCTATGTTCTGCTTTGAGTCTCCAGGAAGTGCAATAATTTCCCTTAAATATGTACATACTGATTGGGACTGGTTAAGGCAGCTCTCTCTGGACAGACGGGACCTTTCAAGGTGGCTATTAGCATTTGAGCAAATTAGTGATGATTATACAAATTCCTGTAACAGGCTTTCCTAAGCATCAACATCACAACTAAAGCACGGTGTAGAAACTAGTGTCAAGATTTCCATTTATTTCAGTGGGCTCTCAATGTGAATAAATTATTTTATTTGTTCTTTAGTCTTAGGAAAATAAACACAATAAAAAAGTCAGTATAATAATTTTTTAAAGCAAATTCTTTTGTAAGGTATGAGTGGTTCATCTCCTCATCTTGCCCTTGAAACAGTTCCCTTAATTTCAGTGATAAAATGAGGCATGTGAATTGACCTTCCTTGCTTTAAATGAAAGCTTATTAAAGATTTATGAAAAAAAAAATCTCACAAGCATTCAGAGTTATTGTTTACTGTCTGCCAGCTATAGACACAATCTCAGTAGCATATCAAAGCGCAGTCTTGCACTGCAAAATTTGGCCACTATGTTCCTCTTTTCAAAATATCTCTATAGTAGATCTTGACCTTTCTAAACAGAATAAATACATAAATATCAATGATCTTATGTGTAGGGATGAAATGTCTGTATCTTAATTTTCATACTATGGATCACAAAAATAAAAATAGGAAAGTATCCCAACTCCCTCAAGATGCAACTGTTCTTACTGTTCTGAAGAAGTGATGTCACAACTTACTTTTTTTTTTCCCCAAACTGTAAAGTAGCAGACTTGAGCCTGAACTAACAGTCTCTATGCCCAGCCCTGACTGAGATAACTCAAAACAGAAAAACAGAAGAAATATTTTTGTAATTGCCGAAATGCTGGCAAATTTTCACACTGCAGTGACACCTAGACTACTATATTTTAGAATTATGCACTGCAAAGTATAAAAACATCTTTGTAGTTTATAATATAAGCATAGCTTTGTTTAGATCTACGAAATGCAAACTGTAAACACCCCGCTACAGACTATCTGCCTCAATTCCTCAGTTACTTGCAGACTGAATAAATACATTAATTGCGGAACATGAGTCAATTTTGAAATTAGCAAAAATTCTCTAATGGAAGATGTTGCCAAAACACAAAATATAGAAAGAGGAAAACAGTATTAATCTGCATTTATTATATACGCTTTAGGTACGTCTACTCTGTTGATAAACAGACAAGGCTGCACAGACTCTTAAATGGATATTGAGGTAAAAAGATCACAGAAGTTTAAAAAACCAGAACAAAACAGAAAATCAACACTAACAGCTATTCACGTTTCTGACCACCTTTGCTACAATTTCCCCACTGCAGCATCTCACTGGTTTTCCATCTTGAAAATTTACTGCCATAATGCCAGTTAAATGTCTTAAATAGTAATCTCTTGACAAGAGTGCCCTTCCTAAACCAAAAATGTTAAAAATAAAATACACAAAAAAAAAAAAAATCTTCTGGCGTCACTGCAGTGGCTTTTCTTCACTTGCTTTTTACATTTACAATAAGAATAATTTTCATCATTGACTCACTATTACTATTCTGGGGATCCTTTCAATTCATTCAAAACATAGCTGCAAAAAAAATCAGATCCATCAACTTGTTATTGTCATCTTCCTCCTGACCCAATATGTGCCATTCTCTGCTAAATCCCACTGCACTGCTCCCTCTCATCCACCAATACACTCTCTCACTAATTTTATACTGATGAGACACACTTTTTTGCCCACCCTAATAATTATTTCCTCTTTGAACAAGCCACCAATGGCATTTATTAAGTTAAGAAACACAGCAAAATTGGAACTTTATGCCAATTTGCTCAAGCCATGGATCTGAGAGATAGTACATTTTTGCTACCCTTAAAATTCAAAGCTTGCACCTATTCTCCTAAGATAGTGTCAAAGAGTATGAAGGTAAATCCAGAAGGGCAAAGCAACCCCTCAGATACTACCACTGGGAATGACAGGCGATCCCAGGTACGCAGCAGCTCCAGCCCAGGCTTCAGTTTGACTTTCCATTCCTGCAGGCAGGACACCTACCTCTTGAGCATTGCAGTGCTCAGCACAGCAATACCTGTGGCCCTTTTTGCATCTAACCTCCAGCCAGCAGAAAGAAAGAAGAGACTCCTTTATTAGTGGAAAAGTAATAAAGGAGTGGCACTAGGTGTCTACTGTAGTCCATATTTTGATTTTTTTCATTTAAGTAAGTACCATCAGTATTCCTGTTTAGCAAACACTTAAAAACATGCTAGCTTTGAAATCCATGTCTCCAGAGTCCATTCCTTAACTTGCTCCTGCTTGCCCTTCAATATTTCTTCCAAAAAAATTTCTTACTGTAATTCACATTTGAATTTCTTATTCACTTAATTAACTGTATTTATACATATTCAATAATTTCTTATTGTAATTCACATTTCTTATTATACAATACAACTTGCATTCATTACTTCTTGTGCCATCACTGTGCACATCGAGGAAGCACCTACCTTCACCTTCTCTGTATATATCCATTAGGTAGCTGAAGACAGCAGTTCATGTCTCCCTTTAATCTCCTCAAAATAAAAAAAAATCCCAGTTCTCCCAGTGTCTCTTCACATATTACATGCTTCATCCCCCTTATCACCCTGATAGCTCTTTGCTGGAGAATATATATGCAGGGGGATACCATCACAAGGTAACCAATTGTGCATATATCTGCAAAAGACATCAGCTGTGGTGAATGCTAGTGATGCATTTACATTGATCTTAGGCATGCTTAACAGATTTTATATCACTGACACACACACACTTTTGGAACCTGAAACACAAAATATACTGTGCTCAATAGAAAAAAAAAGTATAATAAATTTATTTCTTAAATATGAAAAAGTATCAAAGGATGAAGTTTAGATTTACTTGAATGTTGTAAATACTAGTCTTTGTATTTCTGTGCACCTCTCAAGAAGTGATGACTCACTACAGTGCTGAATGCTGTATACATATAGAATGCAATTCCCATGGTCCCAAAAATGTAAGGTGAAAGACAGTATGTGGACACAAACAGAAGCCAGAGGACAACTCTTAGTACACCACAATAATCAATCAGGCAGATGACCCAGCACATAGTACCTAACTACCTTACTGACCATGTTCTTGTCATGTATTGCTTCCCAATCAAATACACATCATTCCTTCTAACTTGGAATTGTTTCCTCTCGTTTCTCCATTGTTCCATTTTTAAGAAATCTACTTATCCACACAGACAAGATGGTACAAAACTGAAAATTTATACACTGAAGAATTTATGTGATTTAACACAGCGTGTTATAAACAGACAATAAATGAGATTGGACTGCTGTCCACAGACACCATATGCAGAACATTCTGCTGTGTAGAACATGCAAAGTAAAACAGTCAGTGGCAGGGTGGTAGCTATTTCATTAGGTATAAATACTTTTGTTCTCCATACCTTATCAATTTTTCTTGTCTTCCCAAGAAGCATTAACAGATGCTTAAAATAAACCACATTTAAAGAAAAATAGTCCCCAAATCCACATACACAACCTCTCCGATTTAAACGGCAGAAAGGACAACACCAATGAGTACATACACACTTCTCAAACAGTAGCAACTGCACATAATGATTTACTAACTAATGTATGTCCAACAAAAATAGTATTGAACATCTATAATCTCCTCTACAGAGACAGGCCACTTCAGGCAATGATCAAAACCCCACAAGAAGTCTTTTTTCTCCAAGAATTAAATACTACTACTGTATCCAAATTAATCTAATCCCAAATCTTTGAACAGTTTTTCACTGTTCCATTCACTCCACTGTTGCTTCTATGGCAGCTTTTTCAAGGAGGCTCTTGAAATATCCCAGACCTCACAACCCACAATCTGCTCGGTATTTCAAAGACAATTTACCCATCTGTCTGCATCTTCTGTATTCTCAATAACTTATTATACTCTACAACTACTGATAACTAAGCATCAGAGAATTATGCTACAGAAAAGGTTTGAGTACATATATGCATATTCACACACACACACACACACACTATTATACAAATAGTACCACCATTACCTCTGGCAAGTGCTGGTTTCGAAGCAGATCTCTTAGAGGACAGCTTTCGAAGGGAAGCAGCACACAAAATCTCCATCCCTAACCAAACTTTCAAAATTGTGTACAATTGTAATAACTGCATAAACAAAGTTGAAGTTTTTTTTTTTAAAGGACAAGATGGGATCTTCAGGCTACAGCCCTATTCAGCTTTGAGTTGAGCTTAGAAAATAACTTTGATCATTCTTCTGTTGAATTTATGTTTTCAACATGAATCTACAGGGGATAAAGTCTGTCCATGCATCAAAGTGCAAGGTCCCAATTCCTTCTGCTTGTGTGCAACTGTTCTGCACTGGAAGTTTTATATAATTTGCTTTCTGCTAACTTCCCTGTATTCCTTCCTTTCCAATCATATCTCTTTAAGTGAAACTTTGTTTTATTTTAATTTTCTTTCAATACATACCTTGTATAAAACGAAGGCACTAAACTGGTGCTAGAAGAAGCAGCAAGAAAGAGACAGAGGAATTACAATTAGATAATAATAAGAGTATTTAGGGATTCATTAGAATTAAGCCACTCCAGGAAAAGCTTCATCATCTTTCTGGGAAAATGTGTTCATCCTTATCAGGAACATCTAAGGAACCTTTAGAGCTCACAACGCACTTAACAGCGCTGAGGCTCTACTTTATAGTCACACTATACAAAGGACACTGCCAAGGCACAAAATGTTCTTGCTGCTCTAGAGCAGCATGATAAGGAAGAAATACAAGAGTCTTGCCATGTAAGATCTGACAAGCCTGCAAAAACATAGGTTAAAATCTCATGTCAGGGTAAGAAATTCTATTAAGGATGTTAATCAACCAGAGATCATTGCCTTGAAAGAGAGCAGATTTTTGGGCTAGTTCCAAGGGGACTGTTTGCACTTAACAGAATTGCTGACATCTGCAATCCATGTTGTGTAGGTAGTGCTTGCTTTTAATGGTGATACAACTTTATCTATTGATATGACAAAGACAGAAGAACATTACATGCTGAAATATGCACTTGTATTTTATCAGTCATCCTATTTTTTAATTTGATTTTTTTAAATAGAAAAGCTGACTTTTCTGCTGCGTATTATTTTTTTCCTTCTCTGTTGGTATTTCAACTTGACAACACACACAGAATGTCCAAGATAGAGAGTTCAAGATCAGAAAAACCAACACTTACAGCCCTTCATATTAGAATTTTCACTGAATGCTGTCTAAACAAGAAGCCCCCTCCATTTGTATTGCTGCTATGACTATAGCAGCTATGAAACTGGCAGCCAACACAGGGACACTTCCTCTTCTCCAGCCTTTTGCAGAACTGCTACAATATACTCCAGGACATACAGCAGCCAGTAATGCTTCTCCTGAATCAGTTCAGGATTGTGTCTGCACCCTTCCAATTGCTCCTTTGCCACCAAACTGTCAAGGAGTCCTCAAACAGAAATGAGACTGGTGCCAGAAAACTTACCATACAGACTGTATAATATAAGACAGTAATGGGGAACATTTAAAAACCTTGTTGCGAAATCAGTTTAAACCAGTGAACACGTTTTGTTTGCCCTTTTTTTTTTTTTTAAAAAAAAAATCTTTATATTCCTAAGGTTCTCATCTGTCTACTTGATACTTATTTCAACAGGGCTTTTCAGACACATTACTGTTCAAGTACAGGCTTCAGGTAACTCTCAAAAAAATTCACATCTTTACTGTATTTAGCCTGAAGGTTAATCAGAAGTTACTCTCACAACAAATACACCAAGATGATGCATTTTGAGATAGTTTGTTTGATCTGAACCAAGTACCAGAGCACTGAGTCAATACACAGAGTAGAGGAACAAGTGCTGAATGGGACACAAAAGAGTAGGCAGCTACTGAAGCGTGTATTAAGTAAAAACTGAATAGAAAAAGCCTAGTGCTACAGATGACACTGGAGAACTATCAAAACTTCCTTACCCGGGCTTTAACAGCATCTTCAGAGAAGAGAACTATCTTTTAAAAAACTCAAGCAAACAAAAAATAGTCTTCTGTCTCACCTACAGGCAAGCAAGATTCAAAGGAATTGTTAGCAGAAGAGAAAGAATTTTTACACGTAGATAACCATAGCAGGGAAATGGGAAGAGTTGAAACCCAGATAAGAGAAAAGATCACCCTGCAGTGTAAATGGGCCTACAGTACATGTAACCATGTGAAAGAAAAAGTCACTTCCCTGTCACATCGGATAATTTCAAGACATGTAAACTAGATATATACTGAACTGAAAGAGTTATGAATATGTTTATAGAGAATCAAGTGTTCCATTACTGTCTGTAATTCACTTTCGCTACAGGTGAAAAATCATTACCTTATGTAGATTTTGTTCGTTCAATAACTTATCATTATCCCTTTCCTTCTTTCTATTGAGCAATACTTTCAATAAAAGTAAGAAACATTATAGAATCAATATGCTATATATTTATATACTGATTTGACACATATACATCAATATATATGTAATGTATGTTACATAGTATACTCTGTTTTGTATTGTAAGGCACATTTCATTCAAACTCTGCTTAAGGAAAATGATATGACGTGTTCCAGAAAAACATCCTTGCTCATGAAAGATGGATTACCAGAGAAACACCAAGTACTAATTTTGGCCTTCAATATTATTGCCTTTTATCTACCAGTCTGACACCATACAATACACAAGAACAAAAGAAGCTTCTCAGACTACACATGTGGCAAAAGGAGAGGCCAGATTTAAAAGGTGGTGTTTTATCTGAAAAGTGAGGTACATACTGGTCATATGCAAGTAGAAGCGAGAAGAGACAGAAGTGAGGTTGGACTCTGGACTATGCCGAAAAGCCATTCGTCCACCAAAGAAGGAAAACCAGAGGAGGACAAATATACACCGCTTACAGAGTGAGGTTACATGCAATAAGTATATTAGAAAGCACATAATGTATACATTTAAGAAATGTATTTTCCAAAGTCAGAATTCCAGAAATTTAAGTAAGTTGCAAGTGTAAGACAAGCATTTAAATACTCATTGCAGGTACAGACCAATTATGAGTTAAAAAGTTAATGAGTTAACATGTCCCCATTAATGAATTTGGAACGTAGGCCCTTCAATGCTTTACTGGAGTATCTGAAGCATGATAAACTTTGGAAAACAGCTTTCTTCATATGGAAAAAACCAAACAAGCATTCAAAGTTATTTACAGAGTCAATGCATAGCCTTGATACTCTTAAACTGAACAACAACAAACAAACCTCCACCACCTAACAATAAACACCATTACAAAATACCATCAGTACTTTTAACGCAAGAGTCTGGGAACGTCTGTGTTTTCTATCTGGCTGATTTAATTATTTTAAAAACTTAATATTTTATCAGCTTCTCTGAATGCATAGAAGGTCTTTACACTTTATTATACTATACATCTAGATTAGGGAGCTAATTTAGATGGCTTACCTATAGAGGTAAAGGAGCTATTTCTTAAGAACATGGTTTTAGAAAGTTAAATACAAGTATTTTACTCTTGCAAGCAACTTTATCCTGTCAAACAAAAGGTAACAGCTAAGACCAACCAGAACAGATAAAGAAAAACAAGGAAAAATTTAAAAGCTCCCAGAAGATCACAAAACTATTTCTAACATAAAATGGAATGATAGTATTTTTAAAAACATCATCGCATGCTGTAGTCCTCTCTTGTTTAGGTGTCTAAGGCTATAACACTATTGGTTCTACAATTAACCCCTTCTTGAGACAGACTAGTAACTGTCAGAAGGGAGATTACAGGTTTTTAAAATCAAAATAACATGTATTAGTCTGGAAAATTTATTAGTCATTTCCTAAAAAACACCTGTACATCAGGTAGAACCTGCTGGTGTTCTCTGTGATCTGTGAGCTTCCTGCTTTGAAGGAGGAGATACAAACAACTTTTTCTAGCGCATATGTAAGACTGCCCTGCTCATCATGCTGAAGGGAAATGCTCGTAGGGAAAAGGAATTTAGCTGTCAAGCCTTCCTCTTTCAGAATTCAGGTTCCCCTGTCAGGGAAATCGCTGATGCCCTGTGCATTAATGGACCCTGTCTCACTCCTACAGCCTGATCCGCCAGCATCTAACTGCTTCGTCGGTTGCCAGGGAGTAACGAGCTCATTACACAGCACGATCCGCACCCTCCACAAGGATGCTGGCACACGCTTCCATCTGGGACACCGCCGACTGAAGTAACGGCACTGGAGCGCCTGCCAGTCTTCAGTCTCCCCGGGCGGAGCAGCCAACACGGCAGGTGCTGACTTCAGCTCTACCTTTGAGGCTTTAGGCCCCAGTCTTTGTGTGCCTGGACAACGCAATGCAACACACAAAGAGGTCAGAACAGCTTCCACAGCTTCTGGCATGGATTCCTCTTATTTTTAATGGCCAAACCTAGACAAAGATGTTCTTCCTGAAATTTTGGCAGACACATGGCTTTTCTGACTAGGGCAATGACTGTCACCATTCTAAAGATGGTATTAGAGGAGAATTCAGTAAAAACGGAAAAAGGCTGGGAAAAAAAGAAAATAAACCAAATCTTATTTTCAGTCATTAAGGGAGCACAAGATTTGGAGGGATTTACTGAAGATATATGGAAACCTAGTGATCTCCAAGCTGTATACATTAAATCCCTGGAATAGATGTCAGCCGTGAACAATTTGGGTCACTTCAAAATCTAAACACGCAACCTTAACGTATTTTTTCAGCTGTTTGTCTCATTAGCACTTCACAGATCTGTTCACAATAGGAGGAAAAAACCTCAAATCTGTCAAGAAATAAAAAAGCCACCCTGCTTCCATATGCCAGAAAATTTATTAACTAACAATCTATCTGCATTACCCAGAGATGGTATCTAATGATTTTCATGTACCTGTCATATGTCAAACGCCATCCAAGAATTCTTAGTGCTGGTGAATTAACAAGCCCATAGGGAATACAGCTGTAGATATGCATAGATACCTATACATTCAAAACCTTAGGCAACTTCAAAATAGCTTTTTTTTTTTCTTTTTAAACAATTGCATAAAGAAACATAAAAAAGAATGAGAAGGAATGCAAATTGGGATGATTCATTCATCAAATGCATGGAACAACAGCTCTATTGGAAGGGGATAGGTAAAAGCAAAAAATGTGAACTTTCACCGCATCACAGAACCATAGGGTTTGGAAGGGACCCCAGGAGATCGTCTAGTCCAACCCCCCTGCCAAAGCAGGTTCACCTAGAGTAGGTTGCACAGGAAAGCATCCAGGTGGGTTTTGAACATCTCCAGAGAAGGAGACTCCACAACCTCTCTGGGCAGCCTGGTCCAGTGCTCTGACACCCTCACAGCAAAGAAATTGTTTCTCATTTTTGGAACCTTCTGTGTTCCAGCTTTTGCCCCTTGCCCTACTGCTGGACACCACTGAAGAGAGTCTGGCCTCATCCTCTTGACACCCACCCTTTAGATATTTGTAAACATTGATAAGATCCCCTCTCGGTGCTCTCCTCTCTGGGCTAAACAGACCCAGCTCTATCAGTCTTTCCTCACAAGGCAGATACTCCAGGCCCCTAATCATCTTTGTGGCCCTCTGCTGGACTCTTTCCAGAAAATCCCTGTCTCACTTGAACTGGGGAGCTTAGAACTGGACACAATACTCCAGATGCAGCCTCACCATGCCGGCATAGAGGGTGAGAACCTCCCTTGACCTGCTGGTCACACTCTTCTGAATGCACCCCAGGACACCACTGACCTGGGAGACAGTGTCAAAAGCCTTGCTGAAGTCAAGGTAGACAACATCCACTGCTCTCCCCTCATCCCCCCCAGCCAGTCATGCCATCACAGAAGGCTATCAAATTGGTCAGACATGATTAACCCTAAGTGAATCCATGTTGACTATCTCAATAACCTTATTTTCTTCTACATGTTTAAGGATGGCCTCCAGAATGAACTGTTCCATCATCTTCTCAGGGATGGAGGTGAGGCTCACTGGCCTGTAGTTTCCTGGGTCCTCCTTCTTGCACTTTTTGAAGACTGGAGTGACACTGGCTTTCCTCCAGTCCTTGGGCACCTCTCCCATCCTCCAAGACCTTCCAAAGATGATAGAGAGTGGCTCTGCAACAACACCCGCCAGCTCCCTCACCACTCAAGGGTGCATCGGGCCCAGAGATTTGTGGGTGTCGAGTTTGGCTAAATGGCCCCTATTCGATCCTCCTTGACTGAGGGAAAGTCTTCCTCTCTCCAGACTTCCTCCCTTACCTCCAGGACCTGGGATTCCTGAGGGCCGGCAGTAAAGGCTGAAGCAAAGAAGGCATTCAGCAACTCTGCCTTCTCTGCATACTCTGTCATCAGGGCACCCACCTCATTCAGCAGTGGCCCCACATTTTCCCTAGTCTTCCTTTTGCTGCTGAGGTACTTGAAGAATCTCTTCTTATTGTCCTTAACAACCCCTGCTAGATTTAATTCCCTCCCGCTTGAAGTTAAGATTAAATTCTTAAGAATTTAAGACAACCACGATACAAAACCACTCATCACTAATATATGAAATAATATCATGGACACTCATATATCAGTTAAATGCATTTTAAAATAACCAATTAGTTTGAAACACAGATATGTACCTAATTCCTTACCTGTCGCAACAATTTCTCAATAGCTGACATTACCATGAGCCCTCTCCACACAACCGGGGCAGTCTCTTCTACCAAGAAACCCATAGACATGCTGAAACAACAAAGCAAAAACAAGCTTTCCAGCACAACACCAAATACATATGTAAAGAAGCTTGATTTAAATTAAAACATATGCTCACCATGCGATTCCATAGTTCTTAAGAGGCCTCATTAGATTTTCTGAAACAGAAGCAAACAAGTGGTTTTCTGGGGGAAGAGTTGGCTTTGGAGTTGTTGGGGTTTTTTTCTAAGGAAATAAGCTTACACATTGTTTTCCTTTTAAGAGCAGTTTTCCCTCTCTGTTAAAAGTATTTGTCTATTTTTCCCCCTCATGCTTTCAATATACATATACTGTTATCTATTCTGCCCAAGAACCTGGCCTCATTTTTATTAAGGTTGTTACATTTTACTGATACCATTCATCTTTTGCCGGAATAACAATGCATTTTCTAATAATATAACGTCACTTTGTGCTGCCAAAACCAATCCCCATGCTGCAAGGCATAAGCCCCCTATTAGGCATCTCTACTTCTGCAATACCTTGCTAAACGCAGAGTCATTTATACTGGAATAACATCCAAGTCCTACAACATAACAAGATTTTATATTTTTTTTTTAAACCTATGCTATTCACTAATCTCATGAACCAGAGGATCACTCCCACTAACACACCAGTGTTTTGGGGAATTCTCTTTGTATTAAGTCTGCTTTGGAACACCATAAGAGAGGTACCAACTAAAGCCACCCCTAAACTACATGCTGTCAACAGCTCCAGGTAAGAAATCTTTGATTTCTTGAGACTGGTTGAAGTCTGTAGGACTTCTAAAATTTCTGTAGGAACAAAAGATGCTTATTTGAAGATTGCAGAGGAAATGTCCTTGTCATGCTCCATATTCCTGTGCTTTCCATTGTCAAGGAAAAAAAAAAAAAGGTGGAAAAAAATTTTTCTGCTGGCAAAGGGGCAAGCAAGCAGAAAGTGAACAAAACCAAGGGCACTCAAAAAAAAAAATCCTGCAAAAGCCAAAAACTCCTTCTGTAGTCTCTGCCATCTGAATTCCACACCTCATTTCAAAATGGTGCACACACACACAAAAGAACAAAAGCAATTTTATTTGGTCTAGCTGGTACATTTTAAGAGCATGCACAAGCAGGAATCAGCAGAAAATGTAAAGAACACTTTAAGCAATAAAAAATGTATTATATATTTTGAGGGAAACCTTTGATGCAGCCAAAGTAAAATATATATATAGACAGTAAAATACAAACAACGTGAATATAATGCAGTGCATTCAAAGCTGAGCTCCAAATTCAGCTAAAATAACACCCAAGAGCACACAAATTAAACAGCTAAACTCTACAGATGAAAGCTTTCAAGCAATCAAGTAAGAAGGCACTCAAGCTATGTGATTTTGTAGAAATATGGCTGAAAATAAATTTGATGCAGTTTTTCCTACCCACAGTGTTTTCATTTACAAATAAAAAACCCCAAACAAACAAAATGGGAAGAAAACAAATCACTTACATGAATATAGTGTTCAGGAATGTGTATGGAACTGCTACTGGAAAAGAGATGGGCTTGAAAAACAACTCTTCTCTACTTGTGCAACTCCTTCTAGGATTTAGTCAGGACTTACTTTGGTGTCATTATAATATCAAAGAACAGACAAACCTTCAGAGATCTCCCCATCCTTCACCTCAGTGGGTAAAACTAGAGGTGCAGTGAGTACTCAATCACTGACTTACAGAGCAGCCAAAGGGGCCTTTCTGCTGTTAAAACATGCATACTGTTTATTTCTCAACAGCAGAGTTTCATTTTATGAAAACTGAATCCTATCTTATCTGGTTAACAAGAGGGACTATAAACTGCTCTGAGCAGCAAGATTTAATCAAATTTATACAGTGCACAAAAAATTTCGCAACCTGCTTTATATTCTGGCTATAACATTCTGCACATTTTCAGAATAACACAAAATATTGCAGAGCACCCCACTGTTTGCCTACTGCTAAGAAGCATTCTTAAGACTATCTCAAATCTAAAGTGCTTCAGTGGGCTCTGGTAATCATCCTTGTCTCTCATCAAAAGCTACAGGCATTCCTCCTCTTTCACCCCGAGTCTCGTGAAGATTTGCTAAAATATAACAAGTAAAGAAGATTTAGCTAATGAGATCTCAGTAATATCTCTAATTCCCATCTCTTCCAGAGGAGAATTAACAGTTCCTTCTCTGTTATCAGATGCCTACCATATAGCTCCAAAAATCCAACACAGAATTCTTAGAATCACAACAGCAACACTATGTCACCTATCCTAAGAGATCAATAAAATATCCTTGTTTACAACTCTTCAGTAAGCTTGATGGCCCTAAATAAAACAGTGCTGTGTTTTCCCTGAACATAAAAAAATCAGATCAGTAAGATCAACCAAGCATCAATGAAATGTCAAGAAAATGCCTTTTCTGGTAGGATACAAGTAGGGCACTGGAAAAGGTAGACACATGCAAATTCATGACAGCATTACAGCGGACTGCTGACTAAAAGAGTTCTAGGACTGGTCTGAAGGCTGGATTGTTACTCACGTGGAAAAGAATGCTGCTGAAGTCATCAGAATGGATCTTCTGCATTTTGTAAAATTTATTTATTTATTTATTTACCCCCATAGAAAAACCAAGCCTTGCAGACCATCCTGACAAGGTAACTGAGTTACTCCATTCTTCCTTCCTAGAAAGCCCAACACAGCCATTCAATGGTGGCCATAGGTTAGTGCAGCACAGAAAGTACATACAGAGCTATATATGTGTTTTTGTCTGGGACAGAGTTACATTTCTTCATAGTAGCTTGGATGGTGCTGTGATTTGGATTTGTGATGAAAACAGTGATGATAACATAGAGATATTTTAGTTATTGCTGAGCAGTGCTTGCGCAGCATCAAGACATTTTCTGCTTCTCACACCACCCCACCATCACATAGGCTGGGGATGCACAAGAGGTTGGGAGGGGACTCAGCTAGGACAGCTGACCCCAACTGCCCAGAGGGATATTCCAGACCTTATGACATGATGCTCAGCATAGAAAGCTGGGGGAAAGAAGAAGGAAAGGGGGGACATTCGGAGTGATGGCATTTGTCTTCCCAAGTAACCGCTATGTGTGATGGAGTCCTGCTCTCCTGGAGATGGCAGAACACCTGCCTGGCGATGGGAAGCAGTGAATGAATTCCTTGCTTTGCTTTGCTTGTGTACACAGTTTTTGCTCTCCCTATTAAATTGTCTTCATCTCAGCCCGTAAATTTTTGTACTTTGACCCTTAGGATTCTTTCCCCATCCCACTGTGGGAGAGTGAGTGAGCAGCTGCACAGTGCTTAGCTACCCACTGGGGTTAAACCACAAGTAGACATTTCAATTCTTGGCTAAGTTTTCAGAGGTCTGCTGACTGATTCTTGCCAAGACCAAGCAAAGGCTTACATTCAGTCTTATCTCATCAAGTATTTAAAGATCATTATCCTATAAGATTGTGATATTATACTACACCTCCTTAAGAGGCATCATACTGTTTAAAAAAACCAGAAGATAGCTTATCATTATTAAATATGACTATAGTGGATCATACAACACCCTAGCAAACCTATTTTGAGTTCACTGACTGAGTAACCACTAATGCAGAGGAGTTGCTCAGAGTTTTCAAGTGTCTGAAACAAGGGGTGGGTTGGTTTTCTTACCATTTCAAAGGCAAAAAAAAAAAAAAAAAAAAAAATCCAAACATGAGGTGAAAACACTAGAAGCTCAGATTTTCCTCCCTGTTAAAGATTTCCTATTGTACTTGGCTATTTTTGGAACTTGCCACTATAATGGAAGATCAGAGACTTCCTAGAATGGTAACTAATTATTTTACTTAATGTTTGTCTTCAAAAAAGTCCTAGCAGTGGAAGTCACCTGTCTGTCCTAACTGGATTTTAGTCATTGAGCAGGAAGGTCATGCTTTTAAGTTGTTGTAAGATGGGACATCAATAGCTAAATCTATCAAAAAGTAGAGCAATTGTATCATTTTCCAGTTAAAAGCAGCCTACCAACCTTCACATACAGATTTCCAAATGTTTCCAAAGACACTACCAGTGCAGAAGTGTTTGCCAGCACCAACACTACTGCAAGCTCCAGGCTATGCTCTGAATGCATCTGGGTCCTGATACTTAATTGTTATTCAAGCCCCATCTCTGTAACACTCATGCACCTAAACCAAACATTTTTACCTAACAACATAAGATGGGGAATTATTATCTCATGTTACAGATCAGGGAATCAAGACCTGGACTGTGACACTTGCTCTAGGTTATTCAAGAATCCTGTGGATCTATGCTGTGTTCCCCCAAGGTCTGATGCTTTAACAGAGCCATGGCTCCACTTACAGCAACTACAGTGCTGGAAAGCATGTAATGCACAACTGATAAACACCTAGGAGACCTAAACAGTTCAGGTGCATTGCTGAAGTGTATTTTCCCTTGAAATTCCCAAATATATTTGAAAGAACTAAAATTTTAAAGAGCAAACTGAAACACAGTGTACAACAGAAAAAGCTGTACAAAGTTACACTACATGCTGCCTATAATACCCAAGCTCTGAGTAACATTTTAGCATCTCATAATTTAAGCATTAAAACAGCAGCTTTAAAAGCGTATTTCTGAATAGCCCACAAGTTTATGTATTCCTTCATCTTTCATAGTATGTTATTTAAAGAAAACCCATACTATAACCTCTCTGCATACATTTATCAAAATTTGAGCAAGTTGATACTTTTCACAGCTTATACAAAAGCTAAAGGTTCTGCTGCCGTTTGCACAGCTCATCATTAGCTGAGGTTTTCATGACAAATTGCAATGTTCCACCTCCTCACATCTCAGTGATGTCTCACTGTCTAAAACACAGATGATGTACGGCACAACAAAACACACAGCCGCCGTGCTAGTCAGAAAGAGTCTGTGGATTCCAGTACATTAAACAAGATTATCTGAGACAAACTCAATTAACGTGCCATACACACAGACAAGCTGAAACAGATTTTCAGCATGGTCACTTGTAAAATCTCAACAATTTCTGCATCATCTGGTTTTTAATTGTGTACAATTTCATGCTGCAGTGACTACAGAATACTCTATCACAATCTAAGTAAGGATCCCAACTTACACAGCATTTTCTGCTAATCACAGCAAACAGTAATCCTTATATGGCTGCCGCTATGCAGAAGTGTAAGGAACATTAGTGCTGTTTATTTTGAAAGTCACCTCCCAAGATCAACGTTCTGTAATGGGAGGATCCAGGTTCCAGTCAAAGACACAAAAGCTTCAGACTGTGTAGGGCTGAACATAAGGATTTCCAACAACAGGAAGGGGAAAGAAAGAAGGGGGCAAAGGACAGGAAGAGCAGCAAAAAGGTTGGGCTTTACTGGTGTAAACATAGATGTCTCCTGCCACTCTGGATGCCTTAGGGAGCTGAGGTTTGTGGAGGGCTAGCAGATTTGACAGAGGGCATAAGGCCACCTGCCACCTTCTGAAGAGGCAGCTATAGTCCACACTCCAGTGTGCTCAAAGCAGTACTAATTTCCTAAGCAAAGGCAAGTGAATTCCATCCACAGTGCAGTAAAGGTAAAAGAAACGCAGCAGAGGGGAAGGCGGGCAAATAGCAACAGGTCTCCAGGGTATCCCACAATAAAGCAGACACCCACCTATGTCAGAGGGAAAAGGATGCTGTCACCAAAAGGAGGTTAGTCAGAGTCACAAATTTTAAATCATTGTTTTAACTGTAACTGTTGTTTTAATTGCTTATGCCAGAAGCCCAGAATATTCTATGGCAAGTGACAGACTAATTGAGACTTCAAGCATGATTTCACACTGTGTTATAAGTTTATTTGCAGGATTGCCCCTGAAGTACTGCAATTTGAATTTTAAGCTTGAAGAACTCCACACATGGAAGGCTGCTTTTCCCATTATACCCTGCACTGTGTTCTCTAACCACAAAGATACCACAAATACTTAAACCAAGGCAAATTCAATGCTCACAGTTCAACTTTAAGAAACAAATGTATAAAGAAATACAGCTTTTTCTGAAAGATTTGCTTCTCATATTTAGTCAGTCCACCAATCCCATTACCTGAGTAGGTTTGATTTTTTTTTTCCCTCCTGATAGGCCACATAGGACAGAGAGCTCTGTGAAAGCTTCTTCATTAACGGAACTGTTTTGCAGATATGACATCATCAGTCCTGCCTAAAAGCAAAAGAATCCATTGCTTGCTGGAAGACTATACTTCAAAAGCAAGGCTGGCACGAGTAAGCAGCACAGTGATTTAGTCCTATCTTTGTTACACTTTAAAGCACTGCTGACTCGTTAAGTTTGGAATAAAACCACAAGACTAGTTTTAAGTATCTTGCCGTTACCTTCCATCACGAACGTGTTCCTTACAATCACTAAAATAACCTACATTCTGAAAAGCCCTCAGATCCCTGTGGAGCCAAAAAAGTTTATTTATAGTGGATCAAAAGCTTTATTTGACTAATTTGAGTGGGTTCTTTCAGTTCGTTATACCCACGAGGAATGAAATAGACTAATACAACACTCAGTTCAAGGCTTCAGTCCTGACACACAAAACCTCTGGGAAGGCTCACGTTATCTGAAGCACTGACCTGCTTCTGTGGGAGAGGAACTGCCCAGGTCAGTCACCTAACAGTGTCACAGACAACAGCAAACCACAACAGGGAGAAGCAAGAAGCCAAGGGGCAGACATTCCCTACACATCACCTTCAATTCAAGATCTAACTTCAAAAACCACTGCAGTTAACTGGGGACTTGCACTGCTTTCAAAGCAAAGCTGTAGAACTCAATACATTCGAGTCAGTTCGGCCTTTTCAGGTTAAATATTGTAATCAAGACCTACAAAAAGAAATGGAAGTTATAAGACAAGGAAGAAAAAACTGTTCAAAGGATTATGTATAATTAAAAAAAAAGTTCCTGGACATCCATAACGTAGATGAAAACTACAGTAAACTTGCTCAATTATCCACTTTAAAAAAAGTGTGTTTCTGGGTATATTAAATATTCCCTTTTCATTTCACATGAATCCCCTCATAAATCTTTCTGTGATTCTATTCTAATTTTAACACTTGTAAAGGGAAATTCTATGTACTTTACAAGATTATAACCATCGACTTAAGCAAAGGAAGGAGATGCTACCTTTTAAACTTTTACTGTCACTTTTAGCCTCTGGTCACTATGGGGAAATTATTAAAATACATTTTTTTCTATTTTTTATGTGTTCAGCTTAATTTATTTATTCTGAAGATCCATTCCACTGTAGTGTAGAGAAGCAGAAGGAAAGAGAGAAAATACAGCAAGAAATCCACACAGAAAAAAACATGAAAGTGAAATTGCAAGGTAAAAATATTGAGAAAATTTAGAATTAGTCTTTAATTTTACTTCTAGCAGAGAAGAGGGACAGAAACGTTTATTCTTCTGAAACAAGCAAAAAGGTAAATGTGTTCAGTGTACAAACAAAAAATGAGTCATGTTACTATAATAAAACCATTTTGCAATTTAATTCTAATTTGTACAAAAATTGAACCAAGACAAACCATTTGTATGTCTAAGAGTAAACTTTATAACATAATGAATATTTGCTAGCCATAATCCATATCAAAACATTTATAATTACTGCACTGCAAGACTCACAACATGAAAAGTAATATACTTCTGCTTTCAAGTACTTGAAATGTATTTTTTCTCCAGTTTCAGTAATTTATATTGCAATGACATTTAGTAAAATTTGATTATTAAAAATCTACTACACTACATTTCTCATCTTATACCTTTTTACCTTACTTTTTTTTGTAAGTATGAATTTATCTATAATGAAGAATAAAATTTTAATAAATTAACTGTCTAGAGGCTTTTTATTTGTTTAAACAGCAGCTAACAACTGCACGCCTATAAATAATTCCTTGCAGAGTTGGGTATCCTTCATCTTTTTTCCCCTCCAAGTAAAGGTCATCATTTTTTTTCCACAAGTGAACTCAAAATTGACTGAATTTATCCAGTTTGAGGTTAAGCGTTACAGACTTGAGGGCAACAGTCAACACTTGAGTATTCTTCTCATTTTCAACTAACTCACCACATATGAAAAAGCCTCCAAAATATAAACCACAACTAATTACAGTATTCTGAATTATTATTTTGTCACAGGTAAGACACATGGGACTACTCCAGGCATCCAGATAAACTGGGATAAGACATCACTAAAAAGAAAACACAGGGCTTCAGTTCAGATTTCTTTCAAAATAGAATCAGTAAAGCATTCCATTAGACTATGCACTACCTAAAAATAATTTGTTCATAAATCAAAATATAATGGCAGTAGCAAACTATGACTTTTTTGAAAGAATCAAATTTATTTTTTATTTAAAATTGTGATACAGTTCCACTGGCAAAGCATGATAAAGGAATCTTTGAGAATACAAGCTGTATCTTTAAAATTAAACCCTTATATGTGATCAAGAAAATTTTTCATGGCCACCTCAATAACTACCCTATCTATGTAACATTTTCTCTATTTAACTAGTCCACTCAAAATTTTCTATTTATAACCCACAAAGGGATGCAGCAGAATCCCTTGATACAGCTGTTTCCAGCAAATATCTTTAACCAATCACAACAGATTATACTTTAAATTATCAGTTTCTGTTACAAGATTTTGCTATCAGACTGAAGAGTAGCAGACATGTACATGTGAACCAGTGAAAAAAAAAAAGCAAGTCTTAATTTCTGACTTTAGAATTTTACCAGTAATTTCATTTCTCTAGCTCCTGAAATATTACTAGACTCAATGGGGTCAGATACGACTATTGCTAGCTTTCTCTCAGAAATTACTTTTTATTCCAAATTTTGAAAACCAACACCCACTACTGATCTTTTGAATATACTATTTTATTAAGAAATAAAAAAAGACACCAAGGACATCATAAAGTGGCAACAAAGCTTTTAAGTATTAAAAGCACAGTCAACTGTCATAAAGGAAAAAACCCCACCAAACTCTTCATAATAATTTAAATTAAGTGAAGAAATGTTATATTTCTCTGGCAAAA
Source organism: Caprimulgus europaeus (assembly GCA_907165065.1). Next base: position 30,032,686 of record OU015532.1, read on the forward strand.
TAGCAGTATCTTTTTGGCAATATGATAGCTTTTACTCTCTGCCAACTAGTTTAAATGGTAGATTTTTAAAAAAGGAATAAAATTAAATTCTGCAGTTCACTAAGGCAGGAAACTGCTTTTAAGTAAATCATTTGGGGAAAGAATGGAAGTAATGCTTTTATTACTTGTGTTATAATCGTTTTGCTGTAGCTGATGTTAATATTTATTCCATAGTTAGATAATCCTCCATTAGCTAATTAGATTCAGTTGTGAACTTATTAACCAGTATTTCCTTGATTACTTTGTTAAAATATTTTGAACGACACTATTAAATGTTATCGGACTTTCCAATGTACTACAGTTTGCAGAATTAAATTAGTGAAGTATCTTCTATTTGTACAGACTCTCTCCTCACTAAGAACTCCTAATTAGTTTTGAAAACTTAAAATTATAGCATAACTATAATAATTTCTATTCAGAAGTAATAATTGCTGCATGGATTTATTCTGTATGGTACCAGGCATCTCTAATCCCTTTTCAACTGCTACATGTGAGAAAAGAAATAGAAATCAAACAGTGCAAGAGTGCTCAGAACCACCCAGGATTATTCTACAGATTCAGTAACAAAGGACAATGTCACTCATCATGTTCAAATGCAGGCCTCACATTGAAGACAGCAATAGACTTTAAACAATTTTTTACTGCTAGTATTAAAAAAAATATTTTAAATTGACCTACTGATTGTTACGTATACATTGTCAATGTACATCTTTAACACAGAACTGCCTGGGTTTGCTCATTTACTGTACAAAACAATATTTTTTCAGAGATCATGTTTTATTCTGGAAAACACAGTAAGAAATAAGAAAATAACACTCAACCTCACTATAACAAAATACAAGTGTCATACATATTTTTACATCTATACATGCATATATACACACCATATATATACACACACCTATGATGGATCACTTCCTCGCAAGCTTATCCAATCTGTCACTCTTTAAGAAAACCCTTGAAGTTCACAATTAAAGCTTCCAAAGCCCTCCAAATTCCTATTTTCACAACCAGATCATCTTTATGTCAGCTACTTTGCCAGCACTTTGTTGTTAATCTACAGCTTCATCAACACAAGACTTAATAGTGCACAAAGTGAACAGAATTCCTGAAATACAAATTCTATCCTGTTACCATTCATACTGAACTACTACACAAGTTTCTCAGTAGCCTTGTGTAATGTGCCAAGCTTTTGAAATACACAAATTCATTTTCTGTCAGTTAAAAAATAAGGTATGTCCTTAAATCCTGGTAATATGTGCTTGTACATTCCACACAGAAGTAGAAAGAATACATTTTAGCAATCAAAATGTTAGTGCTTACAAGTCAACAGCAGCAATTTCAATTCAGGGAAATCCTCCAATTTCTATCACATTGAATTGTACAGTTTTAACACTCAAAACATGTTAAGGCAAAGCATAAATTATCAGCTGTAGACACAAAATATCCACAGTCACTGCAATTTATATATCAACAAAATTGAGCTGACCCAATATCGGACTCAATATACTCCTAAGTTCTTGCATTCCTATCAAACTAATTTGTATGGCCATAAGAAAGAGACTAGGCAATTTGCTTCTTATTTATAGATCATAATATGGACTTAAATTTGGTATGGATTGATAAAATAGCTAGCAAAATATGTAAGAATTTCAAAATTAACGAATCAATTTTTCAGGTAGTGACAAGGACACACACACATAAAAAAAAATATTTCAAATTTTTACCTAATCTCCACTGGAAAGGAAAAAGTCAACCTCACACAAAAAGGAAAAGAGGACAGATATGAAGAACACCACGACAGGCCCTTTTGTTTTCATAATGCATAATGCATTTCAAATGCAAACTTAATAGCTAAAAACTCTGTCATGGTAAACACAGCCTGTAGGACATATATCCTCAGCGGGGTCCAAAGTACAAGAAAATGCCAGAATACTTCAATTTGTATCAGGAAGTCAAACCCTAGTGATGATACATGAGAAGGTTCAGTTATTTATTTATTACACAACAGAATTAGCCTTTGACTTCAAAAAATAAAACAGAAACACAACAAATAAAACCAAGTACTCTCCTTCTCTCCTAGAAATTAATCTAAATAAAGTCTGTATTTGTAAGCCAGGTACTTAAATGTAGAAAGTACTCAAAAACTGACAATTGCCTGTATAAGCACACGCAGTGCATCTGTATATGGAAATACATTACTTTTTCTTTATCCAGAGTAGAGTATAAGCATAAGGAGACAGAATTTTAATTATATAAGAAATCCTAGATTTGTCACTCACTAATTTTTCAGAGGCTAATGGGGCAAGCTCAATAGCCACCCTTTAAAGATATTGGCACTGCTTCATTCTGCATCCTTGCAGAATGTACAGAACAACCACTACTACAACACCCATACACATGCACAAATTAAGATCAGTTACAAATGGATATTCTACAGCAATAGCAGAGTAAATAAACAAAGATCATGGCACCAAAGGAAGTGAAAGGAATATTTAACTTCCCTTTTACCTAGCAGTTACTGCCCACAGACATTAATGGGTATTTACAGTTGATTATTTCACTGAAGCACTTTTATGTCCTGTTTGAACTGATACATGTCCTCAATCCCTCCCTGACAACAAGTATTGCCAGTCTGTACTTACTGCAGTAGCATCCTAGTACTTTTTAATGTGTATGCCAGGTGCTGTAGTATGGGGCTGCTTTTGTCTGTGGTTATGTTTTTAATTTTCACTATTACTTTCACTTTATCACAGGATTGGCAAAACAAAGCACTGAACAAGTCCCATCGCCTCAGTGTCCCTACCATCCTCAAAAAACCAGACTCCCTTACACTCGAGCACCATCACATGAACAGGGGATCAAGGTAAAGACATTCTTCAGTTTCACCCTTGGCTGGCCTGGGTGGAAGTTAAATTTCTGAAAGGTAAACAGGCTTGATGCAACCTTTCTACTTTAGGTCTTTCTTATTTCTCTCCAAACTGTCCTACCTGAATTTACTTTTCCCCAGAGCAGAATCCTGTCTAGCAGAAGGAAACTTAGGAGTTTTTTTCTACTGTCTTTACCTTCTAGTAGTAAAGTCACCACCACTGCATTCCTAAATGTGCAAATTCAAAGGAAAATTAATCAAGTGTCCTGGATGTTTGGCTGAAGAAAGATAAATCAAACACAAGCATTTAAATGACATTTTAGACAAGCCATTAAAGATCCTTCTCTTATTTCCTAGACTACTTTCTATTTTTCTAGTTGAAATGCTAAGGCCTGAACAGTAGACCTCAAACCAAAGTTGACCTCTAGATGAATGCCACAAGCCAATCTCATATACTCAGCTCATATAATCAACTCATTAGTAAAATATGTATGCTTGTTAGTGAAAAATGCATGTTCATTAGTAGAATATGGAATATAGATGAAATATTACAAGAATATATTTATCTTATTCTGTTCCAAGATATGTTGTCAAGGCTGAGAAACCAGGTGTCCAGCCTTGTTTAGGAGTATGTGTTCACAGCTGGGAAAATAAAGGAACTTCCTTGGCCCCCTCCCTGGGCCCTGTCCAGGCCTTGGTTGGAGCTCCAAGGGAGAATGATACATGGATGAGGCCGTGAGGCTAGGTATCTTGCTTTGTTCAGAAGCAGGTGGTCAAAGTTGGGTCGATAAAAAGTTCCTTGATTTCTCCTTGGGCCCTGGCCAGGCTTTGGGAAGAAGCCAATGGAAGAAAGTGACCAAAACAGTAACTTCCCAGATGCATCTCTGATATTGGCCAAATCCAAGATGCACTTGAGCAAAGTGAAGCCAGCCCGCCAGATGTTGCCATACTTTCTCTTTACCTAATTTGTTTGTTAAAGTGTACAAAAGCAGGACCCTCTCACAGCAAAGACAGAGACCCCACCTACGAGTAGACGCATAGCACAGGACTTCCCAATTGCCGGGAAAGGTTCTCCAGATCCTTTGCTGTGACCGGGGCTCCCCAGGCGACGTACGGGTCTGGGTGATGGTAAAGGATTTGGGCAACTGGTGATGTATCTTTCTTAATCACTACGCTGCTTTCTCTTAGGTACCAGTGATTAGGTGCATTACTCTGTTTATCTTTGTACCCTTCTTATGCCTTTCTTTTTCCATCTTAAACTAAAGTAAAATAAGTTTGTTTTCATTTTCAAGTTGGTGCCTGTGTCCTTTTTGCTAACCCTGTCAATCAGCAAAACACTAATGTTTTTTGGTTTTTAATTTGCAGGTCTTCCATAGTGAGATTCTGTATAGCAAGTTTAGAACTACTAACAATAACCTTATTTTCCTAGCTACCCTTTCCAGTATCTCTACTAATAATCCATGAAATATCCACAGGCTTTGGATCAACATAAAAAAAACCCTAAAAAAACTGAATATACTCCTAGTTGAACAAGCTAGCTTTGAGAGCAATCTCATTACTGAAAATTAAAAAAAACCCCCACACTAAGTCATTATCTTCTGCTTGCTTCCCTTCTGTGACACACCAAAAAAGCACCAGTGAGTGGTCCATGTCAATCCCTGTACAAAGATGACAGCAAGAAAAAATCACTTCCACTTACTTGGTGTTAATTCTGGGTTTCCTTTCAAGTTCATCATCTTTGGAATTGAAGGTCCATATACGTCTGCATCAAGTAAACCAACTTCCTTTGTCTATGCAAGGAACAAAAAAAAAAGTATTTGTCAAAATGTCTGTCTTCTTTCATTAATTATTTGTTGAGAAAAATTTCAAAACTGCCCATAGAAATAAAAATATTATCTTGATTTTAAATACAACTGTTTCATTTCTCTCTAAATTACAACTGAAGCATAAAATATAACAATGTCTCTACCAGTTGAGCCAGATGTCTTCACAAAATCTAGATTCTCAATACACAGAATCCTCACTTGCACACTGTCCTACAATGCAGAACACAGACTTTACATTAACAAACATTCTAAGCAATATGCTTTCTACTCCACGTACATTTATGCAGAAACAATATTTTAACTTTTTTTAAAAGGTATCAAGTTTTATTGTAAAAAAAAACCAATGTTTGTAAATACATTCTAATTAATGCAATTTTAATTACACTAGTGACTGCAAGGAATATGAAAAACATCTAAAAAGTATTTTTATCTTCCATTTAAGCAGCCAGAGTAAACTTTTGCAGACATTTTGAAAATACTGAAATGCAAGTCTCTGAAGCCAATTAAGCAAGCATAACATTTTAATCAAATGCAGTTACACAAAAGAATGCTAAAAATATGGGTTTATTCAACTACATATGGTACACTAGGCAATAAACTTTAACTAAAAATTACTTCAACTATGTAGTCTAGACTAAAAGATTCATTTCTATGTGCTTTTTTATAGAGATACATACATATTTTGTGGGAATTAAACTATTTTTCCTACAGATGGCAAGACACATTATCAATTACCAAGTTCTGCAAATTAAGTAGTAAAGAGCAAGCCCTTTAACGTGCTGAACGTCAAGTTTCTCTAATATAAAAAGCTAACTGTATTCAACACTGCAAAATTGCAAGCAACGACGTTTAAAGGCTTGCTTGAAAGGTTAAGGCAGCAACAGGAGCTTTTCCCACAATAATGAATCAGACCTTCACCGTTACATGCTTCGGAATGTGTGCTTGATTTTTTGGACAAAGCTTTCATAATTTGGTACCATATATTAAGCCATTTCATTATCACATTTTGATGGGAAAGATGGAGAGAAAGACAATGGCTCAGTGATAACAATAAAGTTTCTGGTTAGAAATGCACTGGATTAAAAACCTAGGTATTGAGGCCACTACTTCTAAATAAATCTGAATTCCAATTAAGATAAAGAAACTCACTGTGTTGGGGGAGGAGAGGGAGCATTTTTGGTAGTGGGGAAAGACACCACCTTGTGAGAGTGAAAAGCTCCCCTGGCTCCAAGGCAGAGACCCCCCAGCCCAGGCTGAGCCAACGAGCACTAGAGAAACACCTCTGTGAATCCGTATTTGTGAGGGGAAGGACTGTCCTGAAAAGAAGCAGGTGGAGAGAACCTGGAGGAGAGGCCATTGACCTGAACAACATTGGCCTAAACATAGAGAGCGCTTCGTTGCCAGGAGGAAGGAGGAGGAGGGTGGGGAGGACAGAGAACCTCAGACATCCAGTTCAACCCCATGGAGTAGGAGAAGGCAAAAGAGGTCCCTGCAGCCCACGGAGGTTCACTGGTGAAGCAGATACCCACATGTAGGCATGGAGGACTCCACGCTGGAGCAGGAAAGCTGAGCTTGAGAGCAAGTGTGACTGAAATTGAGAATCTGAGAGTCATTAAATGCTAGAGTGGGGGTGGATCCCCAGAGCAGGGGGCTGGGGAGGTCCGTCTGCAGCCTGTGGATGTCCCCATGCTGGAGCCGGGAGCTGAGCCCAAAGAGGTCCATGACTCCATGGGAAGCTGCTTTGGAACATCTTGTTCCTGGACTTTCGTGCCGGGAAGAGCGGCAGAGGTGAACTGACTGAACCCCCATTCCCTGTCCCCTGAGCTGCTGGTGGGGAGAGAAGGTAGAGAAATGGGGAGCAAAGTGATTTGAGCCTGGGAAGAAGGGAGGGGTGGGAGAAGGTGCTGTAAGATGTGGTTGTTATGTCTCACTCCCCTACTCGGATGAATGGCAATCAATTAAATTGATTTTTCTTCCCCAAGTTGAGTCTGTTTTGCCCACAGCCATAACTGGTGAGTGAGCCGTCCCTGTCCTTCATCCTAATCCTGTGTCCCCTTTGTTGTGACCCCCATCCCACCTCACCGGGTGGGGAGAGTGAGTGCAGGACTGCATGGTCCTACTGTGGTCAAACCACCACAATAACTCACAGAAGCCCAGACACCTGAGAAGCAATACTGACCCTTTTTACTATAACATATGTAATAGCTTAAGTTTGAGGTTTTGTTTTACTGTGAGGGTCACTTTCTTTTTTTTTTTAGCTTCTTCTCTTTTTTTAAGCTGTTGATATTGAACCCTGAAGACACTCTTAAAAGCTAAACCATTTAAAGTGTCAAATTTGCCTTAGTCAATATACTTTTTTATTAAACAGAGCAACGCATATGTAATTACATAGATTATTTCAAATTTTTTTAATATTTCTTTCTTTAAAACATCTTGTGAAAGCTATTACAAAAAAGTTCAGGAGTTACTCTGACAAATTATTCTACTTCTTGCCTACTGTATGAAAACTGAAATTTCAAAAAGACTGAAAAGACTCATTTTTATGTTAGATTTCAAAGACATCAACAACAGTATTAGAGCTTCTTTGTTCTTCTACAAAATGCATATTTCAACAGATTAGAAAGCTTCATGACTCAGTCCCTTTATCTGTGTCAGCAGCTAATCAAACCCATCAAAGCATCATCTAAGGGCTTTGCCACCTAATTGCTTCTCAAATGAAAGTAAATATTTGCAGAAAAACCTACATAGTGTTTTAAACCTGACTGACATCTTTTCCCTCAACTTTGAGGTTTTTCCCCCAAACAAGGATCATGACTATGCACTGACTGACCAACTACAACGATCTTACAACTCACTACAGTTTTCTTCTCAGCCTAAAGAGACTGAAGATTCAGGATGATCTAAATTAATTGACTTCATGACCTTCTGAGCATAGACACATCCTTACCACCACAGGTCACTTACTCCTAGGAGTCTGCATCAATCTATGAGCATACCAAATTTCCTGAAATTAAGAATAAATACTTGCACACAGGAAAATATGTCTCAATTACCTAGGAGGACTTTGCAAGTTCATCTACCACTGCAAATTATAAAGCTGATCTTTGTTTCAATAAACCTGACAGTTTCTCAAAAAAATTTACACATTTCCTCAAAAGTAGGAAAGATGCCTGTTTCTGAGATGCAGTGCTTTTGTTTGTGGATATGGTTCAATAAAACCTTTGTCTTTAAACAGAAAAATAATTAACAGATTGTCCAGTTTCTACAACTCATATTAAAGAAAGCACAAGTGTTCCTATGCATGGTGCTTTCTAGAAGATTATAGAAGAAAAGTCTTTTGGAAGGTCTTTAAATCCCTGGCAGAATATCCTTAAAGATAGCCTAAGGTAGGTTTTTTTCTTCATCAAGCAATTCAACATGTTAGGTAAAAAGAGTTCCTACTGCCTAAAAGTAGCAGCTTATACACTGGCCCAGTAAGCTAAAGTTTTGAGTTTTGTTTCTGCCAACTATCCTTGCATTTGCAGTATGCAAGCATCCCTAGAATACTAATAATAATCCTTTACTTAAGGTTTAATTATCTTGGAAAAGCATTATAGCAGATACCAAGGGATCTTTTAAGACAGGCACAGCACAGTCCAGATGACCTGTTTCAGCATTTACCATGTTTTAAATCCCCAAGAGATGAAATAATTTGCACACACCTGGATGCTACCACATGAAACTATTAATCAGAATTACTAACACCAGATACTTCTCATGCTGAGTGAATTCTAATCCAGATGCATGAGTTAATAAAAAAAATTTAAATTAAATTTTAATAAATTGTGTTTTCAGCCATATAACCCACACCTCATATAAATCAGCACACCTTTCCAAGTACTGCTGTATTAAATCAAATCCTAAAAAACATGCATTAACATGAGACAAAGCAAAAATTAACATCAGGCAGAAGGAACAGATTACAGGGGATCACAAGCAGGACCAAGAAGTCAACTTAAAGAAAGAAAAAAAACCCAAAATCCTAGGATTCCTCTAATGTCTTCGGACATTATTTTCACATGCATATACATCTCATACCAATGCTGAATCATTGTTTTTTTCTAAGTAATATTAGGGTTATGCAGACTGAAATGCAGCATTCAAAGCACATCCAAGCATGTCAAAGTCCCCCTGCTTCTACATGTTTTTCAGAGCACAGCACACACCACTGCTACAGCCACCCTCAGCACTCTGCAGGAAAAGGATTCAGGTAATAAAACTCCACCACCTTCTTACGGCTGCATTTTCTCCTTAAAAAAAATATTTCTATTTTGTGCTATTAAACAAACAGCATTCTGTCTCTCCAGCTGGCGTAGCAATAACCAAGTTCAAAACAGCCATTCTCAAGTTAACCTTTGTCCTTTTCCTTCCACCTACCCAGCTGTGGAAGAAAGTCTGAATCAATCAAGTTTACTACACTTGGAAAATACTTTCTAGAGACTTGTATTTTTTTCTTGCCTTACTGCAAGTTCTGAACAGCTTAAACTCTCAAGACAATGCAACCATTCCCAGACAATTTAATCGTGTACTTGCACATCACTGGACATATGGCAAGCTACTTTGAAAAGATATACTAAGCTAACACATGCAGAATCAACCTCAACAGAGTAAGGTCCTTACCAATATACCATCAGGCAGAAAGAACACAAAATCAGAAATAAATATACTGTCAGCACATGAAAACACAAAAGTACTCTCTCAGTCTATTCAGCAATAAGTATACTTAAACATTCACAGATGTTCCCATTTACCTTGTCAATGCTTTCAAGGTTTCCCCCTTTCTAGCTAAATGCTCTCTAGCATATGCTAACTACTGCTCAGATTTGCTCTTTCTGCAGTACAGGTGCCAGCTGTCAGGGTCTCATCTGATCACTGGTGAACTGAAGATCACACACAAAAAAAAGAAAAAGGGATAAAAGACTGTGGTAAAGTACTGTAACTCCTCTTCATCTTCTGCTTTTACATCATTGGCTACATTATGCTTTTTATTTCACTACTATTAATCTTCTCAACAAGATATTAATTTGCTCAGCTAGACCTCTCTAAAGATTTCTGACAAATATTCAGCATAAGGCACATCTATATAATTACTGCATCTCTTACCCAAGCACAAACACAGTAACATTTTCATTCCAATTTAGAAATTTCTCTCACACTAAGAAATGAAAACAAGCTTTCACAGCCACCAGATTCCGTATTTACAAGAAAACCAAACGCCACGTTAATCGATAAAAAAGAAATTCTTGCATGTATCTCTGAAAGATGAGGATCCTACAGCTTCATTTTGTGCAGCATACAAATCACAGCATAGGTAACCACTAAAAGATCCTTTCCTTTAACTTCCCTGGTTAGATTCTCAGCCTAATTACAGTTCAGTTTAGCCTTTGAACTTGGTGACTGCCTTGTGAGCAATAGAGATTTGCAAGATTGCTATATTCTGAATTAATGATTTTCAAGCTCTGGGCTTAGTTGTAATAAATCCTTTGGGGGAAAAAATTAAAACAAAGTTCTTGAAGGCCATATTAGACACAGTCCCTCCATATACTGGCAGAGAAAGGTCTTGCAAAAATCCAGTAAGTTTTGCTTCCTTTGCTTTTCCTTATGCAGTTTCAAAATTATTCAATTGCTATTATGTTTGATCTCTTAGGCAGCTGAGTTTTACTATACATGGCCCTTGTACAGGTGACATAGGTCCACACTAATGACAAAATCATCCAGATCTTTCCTTCTGTTAACTATTTTAGCAGACACTTAAAGAGTTTTTTAGTCTCTTTAATACACTTTCTTTACATAGATTTCCTTTTTTTGTCTTTCAGGTAGTAATAACTACAAAATCAATTACGTACTCCAGTAACAGCTTTTCAACCAAACGCAATCAGTCCTATTCATATACCACAGAGGACCACTCCACACATACTTCTGTGCTCACTGGAGAATCTCATGATATTCACTGATTTCTTCCAAGTTGCCAAATGTTTTATTGAGGAACAAGCCTGATAAAAGACTTCAGGAAAAAAAGAAAAAAATTAGATCACAAAAAGCTGCTAGAAACAGCTGTTAATCAACACAACCTACATTACTGCTAAACATCCAGAGACTCTGTGACAGCATTAATTTCATTTCTGCTCATCTTTTCTGAGACTTTTACCATACTCAGTAGGACATATATATCCCCACTGGATGTTAGTGAATGGTATTTTACTTTGAAGTAAACTCTGTAGACCACCAGAATTGTGTGGTGTGCAGCCTGGGAAGGAGGGAGGCACAGGTTAATAAGCTATTGCTGTTCTATACAGTGAACGATTCCCTACATCAGAAGCAATCCCAATAGTCAGCAGCTGCAGCCCATTCCAAAGACACAAATTCCAGCTTTGCCAAGTGAAGGTGCCAGTTATTTTTAAAGCTGGTGCTCTTAATCCACCACCAGGACTTTCAATTTACCCTTTTAATGTCATTATAGACTTAGAGCTAATCCTAAACTGCAAGCAGCAACACATAGGACAAAAGGGAACTCAAAATCAGGATAGGCTCCGGATTCCTCATTTGACATATTGACAAACTGAATAGCCATCTTTTAATCCTTAATTCTCTACCTCTTTCAGCTGCACACTAATTGAGTCCCTAGCTGTAAATTGGATTAAAGCCAAAAAAGTACCACTGCAGTTTTCTCTCTATCCTAGAAAAACAGACTTGTTTTAAACACTCACTCTTCTACTGGTTTAAAAGCCCTTTTCCTTCATACAAAGATCTAATTTTCTGTAAGCTACAAACTTCTCTGGCACTTTTTCTCAACAACAGTCTGCAGTAGCTCCCAGTAAGATTTCTAAATAATCAGATACCAGTAATTCAACCTTGTTTGGCCTTCTTGCACATTATGTATCCTATTAAAAAAAAAGCATAATTTTAAAAGTAAATTCTCAAAATCCAAAACAGAATTCCAAACATTACTACATCTCTACAAGATGCCTCAATGCTTTCACAGCATGCCAAATTATTGTAAACATGCTTCACCTTTCACATCAGTCTTTCTGACATCTGCACTTGGCTTTCAGTGACTTGAAGACCCAGGATGCAGGGCTTAATTAACTGTACATGCAATACCTTAATTTTTCCCTCCCCTCCTCAAGTTAAGCATATAGCATTTGATTAAAATACAACATTTTCAGCAGCCTATGCTTAAAAAATATTTTTTTTTACTTTTACTCATTTTTTTACTTGAAAAACAGTAAAATTTTTAAAGCTTTATTCTCTCATTTTATCAGCTGATCTAGAAGCTGAGCTGTCATTGCAAGATAACTCCAATGAATTCTAACTGCTACCTTCAAGTTTATTGACACTTTTTAGCATTAAGAAACAAGTACGAACGCCTTCTCTATAGCAATTAAAGTCTTCTGATTCTCTAAGCAAAGGTACATATGCCTAGAAATCAAGCCCTAATATTTAGGAAAGCTGCACAGGAGGAAGACAAAACAGGTCAAAACTTGCCTTCAAGCCATAATTATTCAGTGAAGGAGCCCACTGTTGTCTAAATTCTTCTAGATTTGTTTGTTCCCCACATGTGGAATTTTTTCCTTACCAGAAAGAAATGTACATACATTGTGAAGTCACCTATTAATGCAGCAGTCAAATACTACCCTACAGACAAATAGTTAAATTACAGGAGCCAAATATCTGGAAGAAAAAAAAAAAAAAGCTGGAATGCAAAGAAAACAGGCTGGGTGGATTTTGAATAGTTTTTAAATGAATTTATGCTGTATGATTAAATACACATTTCCAAATAATTAAAATTAATTTTATTATCATAATAGTGAACTTGCATGAAGACTCTGCTCATAACTACATAATTTCTATGCTATAACTTGCTACTTAGTTGTGAGAAGCCGCTTACTCGTGTATGCGGATAGTACAGACATCCACACGTTTTCTGCTGAAAAAAAAAAAAAAAAAATCTGTGCCATGACAGTTTGACTGTGATATTGTTTGAATAAGTGTTTTTCATTTAGCTAACCATCAATTTTCCCCAGCTTTATTTACATTACGAGACAATGTGTTTGGCCTTTTACTACCTGGATACATGGGAGGAGAAGCACTCTGCTAGCACTCCTGGGGCTCCCACCCTGATGTACAGAAACACTGATAGTCTTATATTTAAAATGCTATGTTGCTCAGCAACCAGTAGGTTTGCTTGGGAAAACAAAGGCCACCCCCTAAGCTAAAATCACCCTCGATGCAGTTCAAATTTTGGTCCTGGTCTGCTTGACCCAACAATCCCCTGCCATGAGAGTTAGCCTAAATAGTTAAAACTGATGCCTTTAATCACATGTCCCCACTACTGCAGGTAGAAGCTTCTTGCTTATGCTTACATGCTAATTTGTTCCATATGGTTTTACTTCTTGCTCCTCTGTTCTTTACAACACAAAAGCCATTTCATTCTATAATGAAAAATGTTAAGTCTTCTTGGAAAGAAAAGGAGAGTTAAAGGAAATCTGACTGGGGAGCTTGCCTCATAGTGACAGCACAAGCACGCAGCCTCCCAGCTGGATTTGTGCCATCCTTAGTCATGCACAGCTGGTGTTTGCTCACTAAAATACTCTGTTCATAAACAAGCAATCTCTATCCTGTTATTGCTGCCATCTATTAATTCAACTTGTTTCTACTATAAATCGTCTCTGACCAGGCAGCTTTCATAAATAGTCATTCTAGTCTGAGTATGAATTGTCCTGGCATGCAACCCAAAAATGCTTCCCAAGCACTCCTAGGGGAGTGCAACTGCTGCTGGTACATCAAAAGAATGAAAAGAATCAGCTGTCAAACTAAGCAAGCAATTAAAAATAGGACACACGGGGAAAACTTTAAGTTATTTCTTAACACAAATGAACACTGTATAGATTTATAGGTCTTGGTACACGCACAAGAGCTTATACAATTCTTAACTAACACATCTACAACAGGTAACCCAGGGTACCAAAAGCCTAATATTCCAGAAATGGGTGAGAGGCTGCCCTGCTTGTTCCCCTGGCTATGCATCAAAAAAAAAACAACAAAAAAACCAAAACTCCTAAAAAACCTACTTTGCCTTGGATGTGGTATCTAGGCATCCAAATGAAGTTCTGTCTTGAATTATTTACTCTGTAACCATGAGGTAAAAATATGCCAAACAGACTGAGCACCAGCATGCAAGACTTGAACTCCTGAATTCTAATCCCAGCTCTGCCAACATTATGTGCCAACGACAGTGTCCAAGGCTCTGTCGATGTCTTAATACTTCAGACCATCACCATAATAACTGAAAAAGCTTCCGCACTAAAAAAAACCCTATCTATAGAAACAGTGGGGTTTTGGTTTTGGTTTTTAACTACAGAAAGTAGACTTTTAAGAGAAGATGGAAGAAAGCTTTCTTTTATGAGCAGAACAAAAAATTCCTTTATGCCTTGACTGTTAATCTTCTCCCAGCTTACGACACTATCAAACAACAATAGGATGTCACAGCTGCTACTGAAAGCAGCAAGAATCTACCCTAATCCAATCTCCTCAGAAAGCATCTTCCACAGATCTCCCTCACCAGAAACCAGTTGTTCTCAATAGTCTGTGACCTGTATAATCTTAGAAGAAGAACTCCTGAAAAATGAGAAGACAACATTATTTTCAAAGGCATTTAGCTCCAGTATACTACTTGCTTTGAAAATCTAGTTATAAACACTGAACTTGTACCAGAAACAGACTGTATCTAATTATTGCCATGGTGACCTTCAGGATCTTTCTTCGTGAGCCCTTTCTTTCCTTCTTTAAACAGTAGATCAAGTTCAAACATCAGTTTCTATACACCTGTATTTTGTGTAAGAGATATAAGGACTATAATGAAGTTGCAGGAGGCTGCTGAAGCTCTGATCTACTGACAGAATCATTCCTGCTTCCTCAGAAAGAGATGAATTTATGATAGCAACGAAGGGAAGAGGAACAAGGCAATGCACAATCAGTAGTTTTTAAAAGTAAAATGAAGAGGTCCATTACTGCATATCTGAGGTCAAAGAAACTCACTATAAACTTCAGCAGGAGATGCTAATGGACTCTGGAAAAAAGCCTCCTTATTTATTTCACTGTAATAAAACTGAACATTGCAATGATCCCTACAATTTAGAGCACTGGACAATCCCAGACTGGATCAAGGTCCCAGAGACCTTAATTTCATAACCCTGACTCACATAACTAGTAAACTGAAATCAATGAGAAAACATAAATGAACATAGCAGCAAATTCAAGCGCAAAGGTTAAGCATAAACATGTATGCCATCATTATCTTTAAAAAAAAAGATGATATTGTATGAACAAATAAGAGAGAGTTGAGTTTATTCAATCCAGCCTAACTTCATATTTTCTAACCTGTAACTACATCAATGTGCAATTTCACCACAGCAGCAGCTTTTTAAATTGTGACCATCAGTTCATGCAAGTCACAGCTATTCCATCAGTTTCAGCTGCTCTTCATTGATTAACATCCACCAGACACTGGCCTCCAATGCTGCACAATCACATCATCATAACATCAGAAATTACTAGCACATTCCATGTTTACTTAACTTTCTTTGCTCAATTTAATTTAAAATTGTTTCTCAGTCCCTGATTTTCCAAATAACTCTGGCAACAACCTTTTCAATCATTTAGACTATGGTCTCTCTTTTTTGTGGGTTTTATAAGTGTGTTAACAGGCTACTGAAGTGGTATATCACATTATTATGTTTACAGCTAGATGTTTACCTCCTAATGAAAGGGTATAATCCCACAACTTGTGTATGTCAGAATTACTAAGAGATGCTTTATCTAAATATAAATTTAAACAGTGCACAAAACTACATGTTTGAAAATATCAGGCACAATTTTAAAAATGCTTAAGCTGGTACAGAAAGTTATGTGCAATTAGTTAACATGGTTTCCATGGAGCTACTTAATGACCATGCCACAACAGAGATCACATTGCAGGATCACACTTGTTTTGTGAAAGTATTACAGCAAATGCCATATTTTAAAGTTAATTAGAAGGAACCATTCAAGCAGGTTTGCTGTTCAAGATGACAGATTTTTCTCTGAAATCAAATTACTCCAACAGCCTATTTTAACACAGATTTAAAAACTGTAAAATATCAAGATCAGATGCCATTACAAACAGTACATATTTCATATAACAGCTTTAAACACTCTCTTCTTATTAAGTATGACTGAGTTTATGGATTTTTTTTTTCATCTTTACAAAATTCCTATAGGAAGTGTGCAGATTGTATGAATGTAAACTTCATTCCTTTTACCAGCTGTTCTCTTTCACTCACCTTTTACAACAAGAAAAAGATGCTACATTTACCAGATTAAAGGACTTAAGGATACTTTGTTTTTAATTAATGCTTTATGAGTACAAAACCTGCATTGTACACCCTTACATAAGAAGCAAAGCTTGCTTCCACATTTACCTCGGTGGTAATAAATGTGCACAATGGAACTACTCCCAGTTTATAGCAGCAAATGGACATAAGGAAGACCTGTTGTTTTTACACTTGAATGGTTCCCACTGTCTATTTATAGTTCAAGTAATAGTTGGAGCAATACCAAACTGTGCAATGATATTTTGTCACTCAAAAAAATATATTTCCAAGTTTTAGGGAAGATATGTAGCTGCTCTCTTTCCTCAGTTGTTTATATTTAAAGTATTTTTACACATTAATTTATCTGGAAAAAGTAAATCTTTGGAACTATTACAAATGTTTTGGACATCATCCAGCACTTACTCATATATTTTCCAGGTCAGTGCTCTGAAGTGATAGAATTTGATTATTTACTACATGTCTCCAACCTGCACAAATGTTCTCTACTATGTCTATACATCCTTGCAGAATTGCATTTGAACTCAGAGATACATAAGGAAAAGGACACAGCCAAAACCAGATGATGGATGAGAGCTACTAAGTCATTCATGGTACTGACAAAATATAAACAAATTAATATAAACTCAGTAAGTCTGTGAAAAACAAATAGAGAAATGAACTGTCAGAGTAAATACTTAGATTTAATGTCTAATGACTGTCCCTAGCAGTAATCATTTTATTTATGACTCACACACTTGTTTCACATTAAGGCTGATAATTGGATGTTCACCTACCGAATCATTTGCTGCTAGGGCGAGGGCTATATTTACTGCAAGAAAAAGGGAAAAAAAAAGATTAAATGCAAGAAAGTATAATTTCTAAACATTGAGAATGTTATCATTTCTAACAAGAGAAAATATAATACAAGTATATCACACTTAATAATTGCATTCATCATCTTGGTTCTTAGCTTCTTGCACCTCTACAATATTACTAGTTTAAGTGGCAGCAGCATTCATATTTCAGCACATCTGCCAACAGGCTTACAAACAAGCTAATCTGCAAAACCTTGCAAACTCTTACTTTCAAGAGAACACTGCAAAATAAAAACACAATCCAAGTATTTTGCCAAAGGATAACATCAAGAAAAAAACATTTATGTACCCACTTGACTTTCAAAAAGCAGACACTGCGCTATAAAACTAAAACGACCCTACTATCAGTAACCTCCACCACAGTCTCTAGTGAACTTCCTAAAAACTAGAGATTAGCTAAGTATTGACCCAAACTATCAAAGTACAGTGACCAGAAAGATGACCATATCCCTTTTTTTTTAATTATTTCTTGTAATACATTAAACATGGATCTTTTCTGGAAGAAGGAAAAGGCATGCTTTTCTCTTGATTTTTACATCAGAAAACAAAGTCCCATCCACCCTGAAAACACCTGTAACAACTAAAGAAACAGAAAAACAGGATGAAGCAACTGAAAAGTCTGATTTTGTTTACAGCTTTAACATTTCCATCTACACTCAACTCCCGTAACTGAAAAGCACAAGCAAGAAGTGGTACCTTTTAATGGCTCACCAGCTTCAGTTATGTTGGAAGACCTCCCTCAACGCTCAGTATAACCAAACAGTAATTGTTATAATCCAAGCAGTAACATGTTTTAAAAGAAAGAAAACCACAAAAAAAAACCCAACCCACATACAACTATTTCTTGGGTAATACCTTTTGCTTTCTTTACACATTGCTTTATCTCAGTCCACAGAGCTTTTTAAAACTGATAAGCTGCAGTCAACCTTGTTCTACTGGAAGAGTGTGAAGGAACTGAGATGAAGCTGGGGAGCCAGATTCCCAGTTTAAAGAATTTAGTATTGAGAAAGGCAAGTTTCTTTAAGCAAAATGGTGAAGAAGTTAACGAAAATTGTACAGCTAAGAAGCACATAGCCTCTGTTTACTCCTAAGCTAATAAAGCATATAGGTTTTATTCTTCAGTTTGATATTTAAACAGATGCTTGATTAACCACTCCCAGAATCAGAAGAACATTCATCCTCTGAAACTTGGAGACCAATCTAGAAATCACAGATAAGGAGAAAAGATAAGCAAACCAATGATAAATAAAAAAAGAAAAAAATAAAATCGACTGTAGCTCATGCCTGAAGAGGCACAAAATAAAGAGGCAAGTTACTCCACACGCCGTCTTAAAACGACTTGATATATCTATCTTCTTCCTACACAATTACAATGTGTGGAAATTAAAGTATGATCTGCAGTGCCTCGTCAGTAAAGGATATTCAAGTATTAAAGGGAAAAAAAGGAGACAGTGGGAAAACTTGACTTTTTTTAGCTGGGTATCTAGCTGGACACCTCATGTTCTCTGT
Source organism: Caprimulgus europaeus (assembly GCA_907165065.1). The sequence continues at coordinate 30,051,194 of OU015532.1, forward strand.
TGAACTCCAGCTGATTCTTGGATTGTGTCGTCTTCGTAATACTGTCAGTTCCAAGAGGGCACAGAGATGCAATATAAGACCTAAGCTGACCCTAAACATTCATGTTGGCTCTAATTAGTAAGTTCCCATTACCAGGAGTGCAGGGGAGCAGGGCAGAAACATTCCAGAAGTTCATTACTTTTTTCTTTTAAACTATTTTTTAAAACTTCAAAGCAGGCTCCAAGAGAACAGTATCTCCATCCATGCTAAACCAGCCAACCAGTATCAAGAATGACGCACAGGGAGCTAGATCTGTGTTAGTCAGGTTGAAATAAGTACAAGTCTGGGAAGGTTTATTAGTTTGGACTTTGTAACTTCTGAATCCAGACTAGCCTTAGGAATAGCACACTTGAATTCTCAAAACACTGAGCTAACAATACAAATAAAACTTCTTGGCTCAAAATCAGATATGTACAGAGCCAGCTGAGCGTCTGGATCTGTGATATGGTTAATCTACATCACCAATAAAATACCTACAGATAACTAAGATTTAAATCTCTCTGAAAGATACATTGACATACAAGTACTGAAAGTTAAGTGACATTTAGAAATAGAATAACTGGTTTAAGACTATTTATCAAAATATTTTAACATGTAGAGAAGGCCCAGAATCAAAAAACATGACATTGATCATGGAAAAGAATCATGAATACTATTATCATCTTTGCCAAAGCCCAGACCTTGTGTTCGGGCTGGTCAGGTGAATAGAAGCATTTTGGCCTCTATCTTGAAAGGGTGAGTTTCAATAACAGTACATCTACATGCAGAATAAAAGCATGCAAGAGAAAAAAAGAGTTAAAACACAGTTAATATGAGTGACATACATTTGACCTTGTGTTGACTCTATCAACTCTCACAAACAATAATGAAAAGTCTCAGCCCATTAGTCTTTGCTTAAAACGTCTGAAGGTCAAGGTAGTTGGTAGTGTCAATAGTTTTATTTTCCACAAACTGCAGGATTAACAAAACGCAAGCAAGAACACCAGCCATTAATTTTATTCCATTTCCACAGCTGAAAGCAATAACAGTTTCAAGAAATTAGAAAATTCTTTTATTTCAAGACCACACTTGGAACTCTTCTCCTGTCAGGAGAAATTTTCTACAGTACTCTCATCTTCAGCATAATGCAAAAGAGTGGACAGAAGAGACAAAAAACCACAACTTTTGCCAGATGGAGTAAATCCAGCAGAAGTCAAAGACAAAAATGACAGGAAAGAGATAGGAAACATAGGAAATAAACAAACACACACTTATACTAGGCAAACAAACAACAAAAAACCCCAAAGTATTTAAACAAGAATTGAAAAATACTTTTCCTATAACACAACTTCTACTTTTAATCATTGATTTCCAAAGACCAGAAAGGGCTAGAAGCAACAGAGAATGCAATATGAAAGCTACATGCAACAAACAGAAAGAGTTATTCAACAGAAATACAAAGACAGGTTAACAAATAGCTCTGACAAACTTGACCAGAAAACATATCCACTTGTCCTAAAATGGAGATCCACTGCAACTGAAACATAAACACTCTGAGGGAAAGAACAAGAAGAGCCTTGACAGTCTGAACTTGAGAGATGCAGACAAGACTGATGATATTTTCTGTGGTGCTTCAGGAATTAAAGGTGCCTACCACCTCTAATTACCATCCTCCTTCCTTTTCAACTCCTGGTCTCAAAATGAGTCAGTGCAGTTGTCACCAAACATGCTCCCTACAAATCTCCATTACGAAGAACATAATTTTAAGTAGATAATTCAGCAATGATGCCATGCAATACTTTTGTTCATATGAGTTATCTGCTCTTCAATTGTTCATCTAAACTACGACATTTATTCTCATTTTGATAAACAAGAATCTAGATTCCTTTTTCTTCTCCGTATTATAAACAAATACATTCATTAACAAAAGGCTGTCCAATACACCAACGTCTGAATGGTTCACTTACATTTCAACTCTATTATTTAATGCTGGTTGAACTCTGATTTTTTTATTTTGAAATGCATAGGTATGAACTCCCAGCTCTTCAGATGTAGGTATTTACACGTGTCATACTTTATGTACAAATTACATACAGATGCCAGTTAGCAGAACTTAAATTAGCACATTCATTGCAGATATGAGGAGGATAATCTGAATTTACTGCTCAAATTATGTTCATTGTGAAAACCTGTTGATTTACAAACCGATATGTGGTATTTTCAGTAACTTGAAACTCCTATAAGTTGTAACCATTAACCAAAAGGCACGTGGTTAAGAAATGCAAGTGTTGATTGTTTTCCATGTATTTGTATAGGATGGTATTTATGTGTATCCTATGTACAGAAAAAAATACTTTCAATTTTTTTTTTTTAAGTACTGTTACTTTTACTATGGATATCATGCTTGTCTGTTCTACTATTCATTAGACAATCAGTCCTTTTCAAGCAAGGCTGAAATATAAACCACAAAATGTGAAATTAAGAGCTACATCAATGTGTTATTCATGGCAAATAGAGATGAACAGTAGACAACATTCAACTAAAGAATCACTCTTTTCCTAACCTGGATGCTAAGGAAGATACTTTTAAACAAATTTCTAACACTTGACAGAGATAATTTCAAACAGGTTTACCTTCACTGGCATCTTTGAGTTCAAGCAAATTTCTGCAGTACTGGTAACGTATGTTCTATTGTGTCCTAATTTTTTAGAGAAAAATTAATTCAAAATCTAATGATGAGACTGAGAGAAGAGTTTGAGGTGCTTCACAAAGCTCTGATCAACTTGTGCGGTTTGTAACTACTGTTTCATCTTTGGTTTATGAAAAGCCTGTACAAGTAGTTGAGAAAATTGGACAAAGACCCAATTTTGAAACCTTCCAAATATCATTATTATCTACAGAGCATATGACTATGCCAACATAACACAGAGGAGCACTATATAGGCACACCTATGCTGCTAGGGAAGGAGGACTGCACTGGCATATGATCCCCTCCACCTCAGCTTACATCACCTCTTAAGAAAACAGACTGTCCCAGGATTGCACTGCACTATTAAAAACGTATTATTTCAAAACTGTCTGCTCAATTTGCACCTCATTGAAAGCCAAGACCTCTGTACCCATGAAGATTCTCAACTGCTGCAAAGGGAATTGACAGAGGTGAAGGTATGTGCCAGTGGGGCTCAGTTACAAGGTAATGACACAAGTATCCAAATATTCCTTACAAAGTCTTATAAAATGTGAAATATAAACAATAATTAAAAAAAAAAATTACCTGCTGTTGTTGATTTTCCAACTCCCCCTTTTCCAGACGCCAAGACCACTACCTGCTTAACTCCTTCTATGGGCTTCTGTGTCGGCAGCCCGCGGGACAGGATCCTGGCGCGTCTGTCCCTCAGAGCCTCATCCCTGGAGCCTGAGGACTAACAAAAACAGAGAGCATGCGAATGTGCGTGCACCAACTTGCAGATTTTGCAGAGAAAGCCAACAGGGAAGAAATGAGCAAAGAACGCTGAGAAATTTTCACCGCTAGTCCAAATACAGGTTTTCCCGCAGGCTCCCCCAGAGGGAGGCAGCCGCTTCACGGGCAGGCTGGCAGGAACCCGGCCTACTTAAAAAACAGGCTCGGGGGCACTTTGTTTAGACAAACAGTTAAATATGAGTGATCTTAACACTTAAAAGAGGAAAAAGAATTAGCGTTTGTTTTAAAATAAACCAAAACACCACTTTAAAAGTTGGAAACTTTAGAACACAGGCCAGAGCCAGCGGTCTTTACCTCACAGCCGCTCCAAGCACGAGGACAGATAACAGCAAGGGCAGCGCAGCCCCGGAGCCCCCCTCAGCCGGCACAGGGGCAGCTCCACAAGCCGTACGAGCCCTACCTCGCTGGCGCGGGTCCCAGCTCGCCGTTACTGCAGAAGAAGGGACACACGACGGCTTTTCGGGCCCCCCGCAGCAGGGTGGACGGACAACCAAGCAGCAGCCAGCATCTCTAGAGGCAGCGTCCCGCCGGCTGCCCGGTGGCCCAGTTTCACCCCCCGCAGGTCAAACCCATGGCGGCGCCCCTGCCTCCCACCCCCGCAGCACACACACAGCCCGACCCTCCGCGGCCGCAGGGTACGGCCGCCCCGCTCCCTTCCCGCTGCGGGGCGGACCCGGCGCACGGCGGAGAGCTCACGCTTCACTCACCGCGGAGTCGGCAAACGGAGCGGCACAAGCAGCGCGCCCGCAGCCCGAGTCGCGCCGCGGCGCCGCTGGAGCCCTCCCGCCGCCGACGGGGAGGCGCGCGGCGCGCAGCGCCCAACGCCAGGCGGGAGCCCCCATGCCCGCCGCCTCCCCCGCCCCGGGCGCGCTGAGATGGCGCCGTCTCTCCGCGCCTCGGCCCGCCCCCTGCGCAGCGCTGGGCCTCTAGCTGCTCGGCCGGTGTCCCGGGCCCTGCACAGCCCGGAGCCCCGGCGGCGGGGCTGGGCGGACCCAGCGGGCCCCGGGAGAGCAGAGAGCTTGCGGGAGATGGAGGGGTTTGCGCCGAGGGAACGGCTGCGGACATTGGTGGAACAGACCGAGGTCTTCCCGGGCAAAGCGCCGAGCGGTGGCACTGTGAAGCAGCAGCACAGAAGAGCAGCTCCTTACCGCTGCCTGTAAGGAAACGGGGGCCACGGGGAAAATACCGGGTGAGCGTCTGCATTTCAGATTGGTTCGGGGTGATTCCTTAGAGTGTTGTCCTTGTCCCCGCTGAATCTCGTTCTGTTTTCTCTGCAGTGCTCCTTTACCTTGTCAGAGCCCTGACAGTTCTCAGCTTGGCCCACAGAACGGTTGGCCAAGAGCATGGTCCCTCCTTGGTTTGTGTCCTCTGCAGATATAATAAATATATTCCATTTCATCGTTTGGGTCATTACTTAAAAGAACAAAGAGACCTGGAGCCAGGACAGAAACCACCTGATACTTCTTTTAAATAATATTAATTCTGAAGGACTGGTGATTGTTCTGGTTATAGTTTTGGTTTTCCAACTATTTTACACCTACTCCATAGAGGTCTCATCAAAAACATGTTTGCGTTCCTTATGTCGTGTCAGACTTGTTTAAAGCTTTAAGCTACACATCATCTGCTGCTTCTCTCCCACCTACAAGCCTTGTAACCAGGTTGTGGAAGGAAATTAGATCTGTTTGACACGATTTGCTCTTGACAATTCCATGAATAGTCCTTATTCATCTCAGTGGTATTATAGAGGTAATGCAGATCTTGGCAGTTTCAGGTCATTAGTTTTCAAAGACAAAATACATTATAGATAGTGTCCTTTGTTGATATCTGTTGTAATATGTAATGGATCAGAGGATTTTACATCGGTTTAAAGCATTATTATAACAAACATTTCCCCTCTTTCACAGTGAGTGGAATTTTCACCACTACTATAAATGTAATTTTTATGTGGTATTGTTAAAAGCGCTAATCAAGCATTTTGCTAAAACCTACCATTTTCAAAGACTTGTTCCAGTGTTCAGCTACCACATGAAAATTACAATGAGAATAAATTTGTTTGCTATTCTTTAAGTGATTTTCAGTCAACTCCTCTTTTTTGTGGCATCCACATAAGTATGTTTTGCATAGCTAGCACAGACACCTGAAGAAGTTAAACAGTTTCCCAATAATTTACTCTACTGTTAAACCAATATGCAAAAGAATACAGAAAACCAATGAGCCACTTCATTTTGAAACTATAATATAGATCTGCCTCAAGGGCTTTTTTTCACTGCCTCAGGAAGCCAGGTTATCTTTTGCCTTGCAAATTTGCATAATTGGTTTTCCTACTTTGAGCAGTTGGAGGCAGTGTTAGGGGGCAAAATACTGTGCCTCTCACAGAAATTAAATCGGTACTGCAGGATCACTGGTAGGCATACAGTTTGGATATCCATCACTTCAAAGTCTATACAAAGAAAAGAAAATGGCAAAAAAGTTCCATCATGCACTCTTTGGTTGTGAGAATAGTGCTAACACCGACTGGGACAACTGCACAAATATTTTTGTGGGTTTCTTTTTTTGTAAAGCTGACCTAGCACAAAATAAAATTGATTTTTAGAAAAGTAAGCTGAAAAAGTTTTCAAGACTGTCACCCAAGAAAGAACAATTCTCAATATTTTTAGTTTTAATAATTTCTTTCAGTACTGGTTTGGTGACAGTAGGGGAGTTAATATGGCAGTAAGTTATATTGCATGTGAATATCAAAAGTAGAATTTGGCCATTAGAAAGGGATTAAATTTGCTCAGGAATAAAGCAGACATTTTCAAAATGCCTTGATTGTTAACAGTGGAATACATTGATTACAGTTTGATTGAGTAGTATTCCACCATCTCTACTAATTGAGAAGACAGTTTTATGGATTATACACTTCTAATTGCTTTTGGCTTCCTATTTAAATTTTACCATTTGAAAGTATTGGTCTAAGTTGCAACACATAATTGCAGTCCACATACAGTGTTAAAATATGAATCTAGGAAAACGCAACCAAAACTTAACGAAGATTTTCCTGCCAGACCCAAGTCTTTATGGAAACTATGGGCAATCTCTGCCCATTTCGGAAATTTCCACTCTGGACATTTGAATAGTTCAAGAAAATGAAAACTACAATATTTAATTTTAATGCAAATTGATAACATATTCTTTATAGTAAGTGTAAGAAAATGTTTAACAGGCTTTACTTAGCTATTCAGCCTGAACACCAACATAATAAAAATATAATTTATTTTTGTCTGAAATTAGATTGTCTTGTGTTTAAATGTATTCTTTCTCCACCCAAAATTAATGAGGGGTATCCAGGTATAGCTAGGAGAGATTTGTTGCAAAATGACTTCAAATTTAAAAAATTAATTAACATTTGAAAAATTATTTGGTAGATAATTAGGTTGGTTTGTGTGCAATAGGAAGTAAGCAGCTAAAAAGAGAGCATATTATCAAGACTGTAAGCTTTCAAGCCTGATGGAGCCTTGTGTTTCCATTCTCATTTCTGGTGTCTGCATAGTACGATATTACTAATATAGTTAAGTTAAGGACATGCTACAAACTCTTACACATATGAGCCCTCCATTTTGGTCACAATTTAAACTAGAAATCATATTAAAGGAGTGTAATTAAAAACTAAGGGGTCATTTTAGCTTGATGTCTGGGCCTGCAATCTTTGGCTGCAGAGGTGTACCATAGCATACCAGGGCGAGTGCATGTGCCATGGGCATCATCAGTTCTGTTTCTTTCCCTGGCTGGTCAGCCAGCCCTGGCATGTGTAAGATAAAGAAGGTTAAAATGTTGCTTTTTATCTTTTTGTCCATGTAATGATAATTACTTGGTCCATGAAGAAAGGAGGTCTAAGATAGTTGTTTTAGGCCAGATATCAAAGTTCATTTGATGGACAATGAGGCTGATGCTGTATGATTAAGAAATATAGATGAATACATTAAATTATGAGATAATGTGCCATATATTGTTATATACTAAAGTAAGATACAGCGCCCTAAAAAAGAGTTATGGAAGTTGTGGCACTTCCAGAGAAGTCAGGAGAACGTTCACTATCATTCCGTTTTAAAAGTTAGAGAGACTCCTGTGTGAGCCTCAGACTGCTGGAGAGCAAGGAGAGCATCTGGAGTCATCACATTTCTTCTTTTCCATGCCATCTTAAACCAGAGCAGTTGTTTCCAAGCTTTTTTAAAGCTAAACCTAGTTTGAAAAAAAAAAATTAATCCTCTGTGACTTCTTGTGCTCTTACCCAACAGCCGCTGGTGCAGGGAGCCTTGCTGCTCTGCCCTGGTTTCTGAGCCTCAGGCTCCTTGGCTCAGCCCGTGCACGGTGTCTCAGGACACCTTTGGCAGCTGTGAGACCAAGCCAGAGCTGCTCTCATGACTCTTGCCAGACTATCATTCTCCTGTGGCGCTGACAAACTAGACCAGGCTGCAAAATAAACCAAGCCAAAATGCCTACTGCTGTGAGTTCTTTGCTTTGTCTTTGCTACACTCCTCATGTAAGTTAAAGCAGCTTCTGGATTGCCTTACTTAATGCTGAGACACGTGATCTGGTCCTGCACAGACAGCGCTGGCTTGGCAGAGCTTGTGCACATGGGCTCGGAGTTGTACCTGGGGGTAACAGGCTCCAGCCTTATCAGTAAGGCACCCCGCAAAAACGTCTAAGTAGGGAATTTTAGGAATGAGAGGAGAAAACAACTGCAGGCATGTATGTGGGGAGTCCTTATGTCTCACACTATTGCCTCTCTGTCATTCATTAGAATTTCTCACATCTTTTCCCTGCTAGGCTTAGATACCAAGGCCGACGGCACTGACGTCAAGGCAGTTATGCCCACTTGTGGCAAAATAAATTTGGCCCAAGACATTTTAATAGAATCATAGAACGTTGTGAGCTGGAAGGGACCCACAGGATCATTGAGTCCAACTCCTGTCCTAGCACAGGACAATCCCGAGATTCAGCCCATGTGTCTGAGGGCACATGTTGTCCAAATGCTTCTTGAATATTGTCAGGCTTGGTGCCATGAGCACCTCCCTGGGAAGCCTGTTCCAGTGCTCCACCACCAGCAGATTCTGATTTCAAATATCCATAGAAAACAAGTAAGGTTTACCTGTGTTTCCATATGGAATATTACTTTAAAAAGCAAACTTTGTTCATTATATGTGGCAATACTTGAAACAGCAACATCTTAACAAGCACAACGAAAACATGTAAGAAACAATAATAATTATTCATTTTTATTTATCATGTGTATTAATATTTTCAATAAATATAAGACCACTAAAGAAGCTTCATTTTATGCAAATGCTTTGCCAAACCTTAAACTGAGAAAGAAATTGTCTCCTTTAGTTCTCTTTTGCTAAATGAGAAAGAAGCTCTGGCAGAATTGAGCCCAATATAGTTTGTATATTGCTTTCATGTGGACATGTTAATCAGTGCAGTCCTTCACAGTCAAGAAGAGGTGAAAATCTTATTTAAATTATCAGTAGATTCTTCTGAAGTCAGTCATCAAGTTCTGCAGGTTAATATTGCTTACTATAGTAGCAGTCACATCACTGTGAAGATGCAGCTGATATTACAGCAATTTTTCCAGCCTTAAGCAAGTTGTGCAGAAAAGAGATCTGTTAAATATGCCCTTCAGTAACAAAGCCACATAATTTTTCTTAGGTATGTGATATATAGATATTCCTTGCATGAATTGAATTAACTCTGATTAACAGAATTTCCAGACTTGAAGAAAAGAGGAAAAACAAAGGTTTTGATTTTTTTAAAAGTATTCCTAATCTTTGCCATATATTTTACAAGCGCTGAAGGAAGATTGGCATTTTATTTCTTTCTTCTTTCCTTTATTTTTCTTTCTTTTCCAGTAATGGAGATAAATTTCAGGGATAAGAGTCCCAGGGGCAGAAAGAGCCCCATTGTATTAAACATTGTACAAATACAGAAGAAAAAGATGGTCACTATCCTAAAAGTTTCAGTAAACCATTTGACACTACTAGTCTGAGTCATAATGGCATTCAGTCAGTTTCAGTTTTTGAAATAATTTTAATTCTGTTTGTCATTAATTTTTCTCAGTAATGAGCTTATGCTTTACAGAAAGCTTTTTTGTTAACGTCAGAACCTTGAGCCTAAATGAGTTCTGTATAGCAAATTAATCTTATTTGACTAACGGGGCTGATTGATTGAGACATTTACATCAACTTTTAGTGTTTTTGGTGTCTAATAATTATTTTTTAAATCTGGTTTGTGTTCCAAACCAGTTCAGTTTTACTCTGTGGCCATTCAATATTTATCTCCTAATTCCCAGTGCACTAGCAGTACAAGATATTTCAGAAAGGCACCAGTGCCCTTTGGGTGTACGTGGGCCACTTACACAATTATGCCAGCACCAACCCGCTCCAGAGTGTTTCAGGGACCAACCTCAGCTGAAAACAAATGTGATCCAAGAACACTTTTGGTGTCTGCACGCCCTGTTGAAAGCACTGTCATGTGAAACTGGGGGGCACTCCACCACTGTGGAGCTAGAGCAGCTGATTCTGAAACGCAATCCTCCAGTTAATCCTCAGCTGTGAGGGACAGTAACTCTTCTTCAGGGCTTTAGGTTAAGACAGAGGCACATCTAGGAATATAAGCTGGAGTTGCTGATTTCTAATCTCCTATGCTGAAGTGTTACCATTACTGATTTACCCCCTCAAAAGGGAGACACATGGTGCCACAGATTTTTAACTATGCTAATAACTTCTAATGTCAGACAGCAGGCTGCTTTAGGCAGAATAGGGTCACCTGATGTTCCTAGCACAGAGAGCAAAGATGGGCATGTTTATAACTTGCCTATTTTCTCCTTTAATAGGAAGCTTAGACCAAGGAAAGAATAGCCTAAAGCAGAGCATCTTTGAAGTTTAACTTTTACAAGAAGCTTAGCAAGTTCCTCTCGATTCAGAGAATTTTTCTAGGCTTTCTTTTCCATCCCAGCTCCCTAGCCAAGAAGAGAAGAAGGACTGGGTTCATGGCTCCCTACAACAAAGTAACTGGGTTTCTCATTGTAATCTGTTCAGAGGAAGGTAGTTTTCTGCTGAATTATTCAAGAAAGATCTTGGCCTATGGATCTTGAAACTAAGGTCTACAAACCAACTCTATCACAGAAATAAATGTAATTTGCATTCATCTAATTACTGCCAAGGACTGCAGTATACCTTTTAAAATACCAATTTAATCAGACTTTGACACAAGGAAATATAATGGTATTACAGGAAATAGGGGGACTATTGATAGAAATTACAAAATTGTTTTGACACTAAGTAATTGTTGAATTCAGCACTTGGCTTATTAACTCACACTTAGGACTTATGAAAGTCATTAGAGAAAGGAGGTTTGTCAAGCAGGGTGGTGTCGTGCAGCCCACCTCTTGAGAATGGGCTCTGGCCCATCTTCACTGCTGAACCAGGACCAGATTTTTTTTGTTAGTGAGTGAGCCCTGGCCAAAAGTATGGCAGGAACTGTTAAAAGTAAAGATGAGTTGCAGTGTCCAAGAATATTTCCTGCAACTGATTAACTTCCTAGTACAGGTGTAGCCTAGAGGTTCACCTGAAGGTGAGCTGAGTCATCCTCTAAACTCCAGAATGTGTTCACCGAAATGAAGGGTTTTTTAATCTGGATGTGGTCCTCAAACTGTCACTATGAAGACACAATTATTTTTTGTCCTATGGGCAGCAGAGTATCCAGGGAAAGATTAAATATCTGTAATTGATATTAAAATGTCCCAAGTTACAGAGTAATTGTTTTACCCAGATATTCATAACAATGTAAGCCTCTAGCAGTTCCAAGAATGATCTGTGAAATAAAAAAGCTCTTTAAGAAAAAGTTATACAAAATACCATTTTTCTATTCTGTTAGAACATCAAATACTGCAGATAAAGTGTTTTACTTACACTCTGTAAAAGCTATTTAGCATCTTTCGTAAAAGAAAGAAACTGTGACCCTTTGGCAGCTTAAAGAAAAAACAATCTAAGATTATGTGAAAAATCTTTTCATCATTGCAGTGCTTCTGAGGTATCAAATAATAAAGTAATAATATCACCCCAAGTGAGTTCAGAAACATGCATTAAAAAAAATCTGTGCCTTAAGAAAGTGTGAAAATTAAATATTAAAAAACAATTCCTGCCAGTGGAAGCTCTTTGAAACATCTTAAGCCACACTGGAAGTCATAGCAGGAAGCCACATTATTTCTTGACACATGGTCTATTATCTTATTTGACTTCATGAATATTCATTAGAATTTACAGTCTTCTATTATTCAGCTCACTGCATTAAACATATGCTTTTTTCCCCCCTACAAGACCTGAGGGGAAACAAGATCACCTTCTATTTATGTAAGTTAAAATAATGAAAGGATTATGTATACGCTATTGTAGAAACAAAACATCAAAAACTAAAGGCTGATGGTAAATGGAAGTCCTACAGTTGCCATTTGTTCTTAGGAGAATGAGTTCCTAAAATATAATATTAAGAAAAGCCCATAGATCAACATTACTGTGTCGGTGATGATGCTGTGCTGTGGCGCTCAGACACCCGTTTGTGTTGTAGTGCAATGCTCTTACATCGAAGGGAATTAAATGCCAAGATCTGTCAGCCCTGCTTGGCTCATTGAGCTCTGGCAATCTCGTTGAACTACGCCGCAAAAGAGGTTGCTGTGTTTGGGAACAGCAGCTCCAACGACTGATAAATGACACACCAAGCATATAATTGGTGCCTTCTCAAACTTCTCCCAGTTTTATCGTGATGCATGGCAAATAGCACTTGGGATGACTTCAGAGATTTGCTGTTCAGAGAATTTCCTAATGACCTATCATTTGTGTGCATGATTTCCTGACTAGCTAAGGATCAGTATGCCTGAGGGGAAAAAAATTATAGGAGCTGTGGCTCGGGAAGAAAGCTTTTGGCCTGAAGCTGTGGCAGGAGTTGTATTTTGAAAGTCATCCACATGAATGCAAAAAAATTACATCCAGCCTGATGATGCCTGCACACTCAACAGTAACTGGAGGCAAGGACTCCTCCAGGTACATAAAGAATAATACATGATCGTTCATACTGTTTGTGAAAGGAGCTGGAAGAGCCACGTCTCAATCCATGTACATTTTTAATAGTAACATGAGGCTTTATGCCAGTACTCTGATAATCTTACATATGGCATCTCTGGAAAACAAGGAAACTCACGTTCCAGCTCCTAGAAGATACTAATGCATTTTTGTCAATAGCAGTGTCCTCACATTACTTTCAAAATTTCTCACTGAAAATGAAAAAATGGGATTAACTAACAAAAACACACCTCTATAGTACTAAATGCTATTGCAAAAGTATGTATGAGGTGCAGAGCAGTGGTGCAGCTCTATCTTTAATTCCTTCACATGGCAGGGGTAGAGGACAGTATCCAGCATAACAGGGACCAGTAACACAGGGGCTGTAGAGCACAGCAGAAACGCTCAGCGGAGTCGCCTTGGGTCTGCACCAAATCAACCCTGAATGTAGGACAGAATGTAGGACCTGTGCTCCACAGAGCCTGCAACAGGGCCCAGGCAAAATACCTGCTCCATTGGGAGGAACCCAGTTTGCAACACCCATCTGGATCAGTCGGGCACGGGTTAGCTCAGTGGCTTGGAGCAGAGCAGAACCACCATCTCCCACACTACCAGACCAGTGCCAGGCTCTGTGCAGGTGTGTGCTCAGCAGCTCCGTATGGGGCATAAGAAGCTGAAGCCAAGTTTCACTGATCACAGCTGGCCCGAGTGGGCATAAAAGCTTGCTCAGGGATGGCAAATGGCCTGTACAGCTGCAGACTCTCCTTCAGCACTGTTACTCCTCCCAGTTTGCTCCAGGCCCTGTGACCATGAGGCTAGCCTTTTATAGCTAGGTGGGTGGCTTTCCATCACCACTGCTTCAGCTGCTGTCCTACATGCAAATTGTTTCCATGCATTCCAGCTGTGTAGAACCCACATCCCAGACTGAGGAGACCAGGGAAGCAAGTACAAAGATATTTGAATATGCCTGCAGGGATCAGCCTAGATCTGGCAGTGCCATTCCTGAACGAGAGCAGAAAACCACTGGCCTTTGAGGGACTCCCAGAGTCAGGTTGGTGGCTCTGTACAAACTCCCTCAACTCCAGAACCGAGAGTGTTGAAATTCAAGGTTGGCTCTGCACAAAAAAAGTTCAGGTCTGTAGCTTATTAATTAGCTGAGCTCTGTGAAGAAAGCTGTATCACTTCTAACCAGTTTGAGGTGTTACAATTAGACCCTGTGGATCATGCCATAGGTAGTCTACTCCCACTGCTCTGTTGATTTCATTGGAGCAGGAGACAGAAGTCCTTTTAATATTAATACCTGACAGTCATGCAAACAAAAGGTTGATACCAGAGACACCCAAGCAGGGAAAAAATACAGTAGTTTAAAATGTCACAGGCAAATGAACATGTAGAAACACCTGTAGAGAAAGAAACTGTGATTAATAGTGTTTTTATTTCCTTTAGGCAGTCATGGTAAGCAAGCAGATTGCATTAGCTGGCTACCTTTTTTTCCCCCCAAATACAGCCAAACGTCTGCTTCTCCTTTAGAAAAGCTGTAATTGTACCTGACAGCTTTCACACTGAATCTGTTATTTTGTTCAGAAATTTAATTAACTTTTGATTACTCTTAACACATTTCAGTATCCGTTTTGTAACTTTATGAAGGACTAAACAAAACGCTAATCTGTTTTCTAATAGTGTATTTAATTTTTGCTGTGTACTTTTAAACACATATCAAATCAACTGCTCAAGTCACAGGATTGCTCTTCCACAGCAGGAATACCAGCCTTCACTGGACCCAATTCTGACATTTGTGGGGACAGTAAATTGGCTCTGCTGGGAGAGCTAAAGAGGTATACCAACTCTGAAGCTACAAAACCCAGGGCTGAAGAAGTCATGACCTTCCTCAGAGCTATTGGTGCAAAGATAAAACCACAGTGTCATCTCTTTCTCGCAATCATCTTCCTCTAGAAGCCTGCACTGCCTTTTGGTGGGTAAACAGATGTGGGGGTCTCTTTGAAAGGCAAAGCTGATGATAGTCCTCACCACACATCTCTGGAAGAGCTGCTTCTGGTAGTTTTACACAGGCATTGTGCAACACTTGTGGTCTTTGAGTGACAGGACTATTCCATCTTGTTTCTGCCACTTGACTTGTACTAAGGAAATTCTTCATGCCCTCTCTCCGCTTTCCTTACATAAATACGTCTGGAGGAGGATGGCTGGGAGGCAGACTTAGTCCTGACATTAATGTCTGGACAGTGCTTCGAATAAGAGATAAGTCAGTACTAAGTACAGTCATCATAATGTGTCTGCTACTTAGACAATAAAATTATTCTAACACCACCACCTAATCCTCTCTACACCCACATCACTGTTCAGCAATATCTTCTCTTTTCCAGCTAATCAGCATTTCAGCTAGCAATTCTGAGGCTGTGGAAAGAAAAAAGCTTAATTGGGTCTTGAACTAGACTGAGAAACAGGCTACCAAAAAAACAAATCGCCAAATATAAAGAGCTAGATAGCTCATCACAGATAGCAGGAGTAGGCCAAGTAGCTCAAAAACAGAAGCAAAGTGGGTAGAAGTAAAAGGGATCATCATCCAACAGAAAGCAAAGGACTTGGCTTAGTTCAGGATATACAATTGTAAGCATCACTTCAAAACCAAGACACACTATCATTCAGCCGTCTTGTGGCAGTTTTAACATGTTAGACTAAAGATATGCAATTATTTTTTTTTCTTTCCTTGAGAATTGCTTTTTTTTTTCCTCAGCATTGTCAGATTTAAAAGTTTACTTTATTGAAAGATTAATCCCATCTTAAAAAGTATTATGTGGAATTTTCTTTATCTTGTGATGGAAATTTGCAATTCACTGCTGCAAATTCCACTTTCCAGGTCATTTCTGATGATGAAAGAGTCTTCTAACAGCAACCTCCACTAGCTAGCACAGCAGTGTCCATTCATTCCGTCTTACCCTTCACAGCAGTAGTGGCATCCACCTGTGATTCTTTACTAAATGTTTCCAAGTGATTTAATTAAGTACTCTTCCTTTCCTTATATGTGCCCTGCTACTTGTCTTCTTTCCCTTTTTTTTAATCTCTGTATGTGTGGGAAGAGGGAGTTTCACACTGAACAATAGAGAAAATAAAACGCTTACATCTAATTCTTCCCTTGACATTCTGCAGCCTTTCAGCTACATCTGTCCCACAAGAGGTAGTTCTACCAAGATATAACCTTTACCAGCAACCTATTTTGTATCTTTGCTGTCAAAGTGCCACTGCAGCTTCGTATAGTTTCTCTTCAAAACAGATGACACTACCTAGGAGCACTCTGTTGATGTGATAGCTGCTTGAAAGACCTTTGATCATGATTTCAGACACCACAGACAAAGGAATAACATCCAAGATGCATCTTATCCCTTCAAAGTTACACTCAACTACCATCCCTGCCAAATATTATGCAACACCAAACGTAATACTAACAAAAAAGAAAAATCATCCCTAGGGAAGAATTCAAGACCACTTGTGATCATTTTGGTACTGAAAGACCTCTGTCATTTCATCCTCTGATAAAAAAGGAGAAAGCCAAGTACCTGCAGAGGCAGAGCTCCCAGCACCCACCTCCCTCTTCACAAAAGGATTCATTCCATTAAACATACATTAAATATGCATGACCATTCACACAAAGGGTAAGGAAAAACACATGTCCACTGAAATTTGTGAGAAATGGTTCATACTGCCATCTGTCCCTCTGAAAGAGAATCAATGTGAAAACAACCAGAAGCATCTTCTTGATACCATTCTCAAAATATTTACTCTCTGCTTCAGTGACAAGAGGACACAAGAAATATTCTGGGACAGCTGTCAAATACAAAACATGCAGAAAAATGTCTTTATATAGTAACTGATAAAAATATCAATATATTTTACATGTGGATATATTCTTTATTTATTGTTTTGTCAGGAGGTTCTTTTGTCCGTAAAAACCTCAATCAAATCCAAACTCTTGCGTAAAATGTAACCAACAAATTTACTATCTGTCTTTGGCATACAAAGAGAGGCCCTTAACTAAGTATAGACCAATAAGGTTCAAGAAGTTCAAGATACATCACAACAAAATGAATTTGGCTTCACAAGAAAAATATGACATAATTCCACCAAGAATACACAAATAAACAATGATGTCAGAAGAGTTTTTCTATAGTTGTTTCACAGACATTTATGTTGAAACTTACACATGAAGTGTTCTCCATCAAATCTTGGTCTAAATAATGGTTCTACAACAAAGAACAATCAATATCCTTGTATACTAATATCTCGTTATAATAATCCCTTTATAATTTGCTCAGACTGTAGTATAATCCATTTTATTTAACAATCAATTTATGTTATAAATATATATGGAAAATAATTCATTTGAAATTGATTTCTACCTCATTAAACTCTTCTTAATGAGTCTGGGGATACAGCTTTAGAGTAAATGAAAAGAAGGTACTTTAAATAAAATTAGCAGAGTTTAAATAAAAACAGCTCATACTTAACAATACCCTACAGCTAGCAAAAAGGAGCTATTTTATGCGCTAACCACCTAGTGCAATTTCCTCTTCTTCCATAAAGGTTTGCTTTGGGAAGAGCAACCTCACTGAGCACTCACACAAGAGAATGTTCTTTTAAAATGACAAGAAGCCGAATACATCCCTGCATGTAACACTGGCAATTCATGAGTGCATATTGCCCCTTGCTGTGCAATAGTAATCTTCAGTAATCTTACTCTATGATTGAGGCCATGGAATAAAATTTGGCTTCCTACCCACATTGCTATGCATTACTTTTTTTTTTAAACGTGGTTGTAAGAAATAAAATCTTCAATATTAAAATTAATTCAAAGAGAGACATTGAATTCTACATCACTGTATCCTGACTTTGATGAAGCCAGTGCTATTCAGAACTTGTATCTGACAGAATTCATGGACAGGAGGAAGGCACAATTCGAATTTTGGAGCTGTTCCATGAGTATCAGGGTATGTAGCTGAAAACCTGAACAACAATAAAAGAAGCAGTTGCAATACTTTAGCTTTTCCCATTAGCAAAGGGATCTCATTTCAGAACCATGCACTTTTTTGTCAGATCATTATTTTGGTCCCTAGCAGATCCCTTTTAACTGCATTGTTTTCTGCTCCCTCTGCTCCAGAGCAGTATCACTGAAGAGAAATGCTCCAATTCCATAGGCTCATCGCAATCACACACGTTACTTGTTTTTAAAAAGGTAACAAACAATATTCAGCTTAATAATTTTATTTTCCATGCAGAACCTACAGCATCGTATTCTTACCCCAGGCATGTAACATTTCCTCACCAGAGGACAAGCAGATTTTTCATTTCTCATCGGAAAACCAAACAAGCCCAGTTCCTGCCAGGGGCGGGCAGTGCTGAGCTGAGCTGAGCAAACACTGTCAGCCCTGTTCCAAAGCTCGTACCCTCACTGTCCGTCCCTCCTCGGCGGTCACTGACAGATCACAAGCCCCGTTTTACCGAAAGGCTTATAGCACTTGCTGAGTTTCTCTCACATTTTTAGCAAGGGCTTTCTTTGCCGCTCGCGTATCACATAAGCCGCTTTTAACTGTGGAGCCGAGCCGTTGCCGTCCCGCAGCCCAGCGGTTAGGCTCTCCCGCCGCCCTGGCCGCAGCCGGGCTCGCCATGTCCGTCGTTCCCCCGTGGGCTGGCGGCGCCAGCGCCCTTCTCCGACCCCCTCCGTCTTCCCGCCGCCTGTGACCCGCGGACTCCCGGGGCGGGGCCGCACAGCCCCACCGGCACCACGCCCGCAGCCTGCGCTGCCGGAAAGGCGTTCCCCGGCGGCAGCGCCCGCCCCCTCCCTCAGGCTGCGCGGGGCTCGCCATGGCGGCGGGCCGGCCGACGCTGGCCCGGGTTGTGCTGCAGCAGTGTCTGTCCGCCCGCCTGCAGGTGAAGCCGCCCGAGTGCAGCTCCGAGCCCGAGTGGGTGGAGGTAACGTCTACCGCGGGCCCTCGCCCCCCCAGATCGCCCCGTCTTCCCTCCTGGGGCGGCCGGAAAACGCTCCGTCTCCTGCGCGCAGGCGCCGGCGGGGGGAGAGGGAGGAACGACGGAGCGGGGGGGGTCGCGGTCCGTCCGCCTTTGCGCGGGGTGAGCCCGGCGGTGGCAGCGGGAGTGGAGCTGCCGCCCGTCCCACGCGAGGGCAGCGGAGCGGTGCCCGCAGTGATGTCAGCGGGGCCCCAGGAGATCCCGGTCTGCCTCCTACCTCTGTTTGCCTACCGCACCTGCCGCCTGTCTCGGCCCCGGTTCGCTCTGCAGAGAGCCGGCTGCCCTGGGATCCATCCAGCCGGTCTTCTGCCCCGGCCCGGGGGGGGTGAAAGAGAAAGAGAAGGCCTGAGGAAACAAATGGTTCAGGGTGAAGTCAGGGAATTCACTTACCCGTTTCCAAAACGGACTTAACTTGGGGAACTTAATTTATTTCCAGTTAACATAAATATTTCATTAGTGATTTGGATATTGGAAAAAAAACAAAAACAAAACCAAAACAAAACAACAAAAAACAAACCCAACCGAGAAATATTTAGACTTTTGAGGAGGACAGCCCTCCTGCTTTTCCAGGCTAAGCTTCCCTTCAGACACCTCTCCTACCCCCTTCCTAGTTTCTGCCCCAGAGCCCCCTCCTTACCCCCTTGTTATCTCCTCACCCCCTCGTTAGCAGCAGAGGCCCCAGTCGGTCCCTTCAGCAAGGCGATGCAGGAGGCTGGGGTCAGTGCATAGCAGCTTCTCGCTGCTCCATCTCATTCCATCCCTGTGCCCCAGCACAGGTCCTCTGCAGGCTGCAGGCCCTTCGGGACCATGGCTGCTCCACCACAGAACACCTTCTTCCCTTCTAACCATGTAATTCCCTCTTTGGTATCATCTGCCCTGTCTTAAATGCGCTTTCACAGAGGTGCTACAAACTTGGCCGATGGGCTCAGCTGTGTACTTTGTTGGTGGTGTGATAGCGTACACTTGAAGAAAAGCCAGGTTGAGCAATGGGACTGTGACAGCAGTAGTTCTGATTTGTTTCTTTTCCAGACTACTAACCAAAAATGAAGTTTAGAATGTAGACCACCACACAGATCGAAAGAAACATTGTAGTTTCCCCCTTTACCTCTCATAGTCTTCTGTCAGGAGAGGTAGGTAGATCTGTTCTTTGGTCTATGTGCTATGTATACAGCCCAGGGCTATTTACCAAAGCATGAAGGCTGCCCTTTGGGATGCTCTGTAGTTGTCACATGGGTTAGCTACTCTAGAGTAACTCATCAGTGCAGGTGTCAACTGTTTAGCCCTTGGGTTTTTTTGGTTTTGTCTTTTGTCCGTCCTAAAGACTTCTACAGCAGAAGGGGCTAAATATAGTCTCTCACATAACTTTTTAAAAGGAAAAATTCTAGCGTGTTTAAAGGGCTTTTGAGTTCATTCAGCAAATCTGAAGAGAGTTTAAAATAAAAAAAGTCTGTCCCTAAGTGTTTCCACTGTTTGACTTTCACATTGTTCTGAAAGTATTTCCATGTTCGGAAGAGACAGGTGGATGCATAGGACCTAGTTTCTGCAGCATGGTCTGGGAAACTAAGGTTTTCCTCAAAGGAAATATGTGTCATCTCACTGATACTGTGTTTGGCTGAAGTGCATCTGTGTGTATTGCATTATTAGCTTCTCAGCGTAAGGTTAATTTTAGTGAAAGTTGCTCCTCACAGCATAAATTAACTTTAGGAGAAGTATCCTATTTCTAGCATGCTACTCTGAGAAGTAATTGTAGATCTAGTAAATAAAAGCTGAAATGTCATTTTGCTGGCTGTCTTTTAAACTATCCAAAAAGAGACATAGATTATGGTTTATCATGACTAACTCTGTTACAAGGAAGATATGCTGTTTATATTCCTTATTTGAAGTTTTTAATGGCTTAACCAAAATCACTGGGAAAGTAACAGATTGCACTAAAGGACTCTTCCGAGAGATTTGGGCAGTTTCAGCAGCAGATATTTTTCAGACATGAACCCTACTAATATTTGTCATAGGTACTCAGGAATCTTTCCTGAATACCTGCGTCTTTTTAGGAGAAATCTGTTGTGACAAGAACTAGTCACTTAGTATGACTCCTTTAGAGGTCATTGGAAGGAAGCTGCTGATGTTTTCTAGTAGACTAAGGTTACTTCCTATAAATATGTGTCAATGCAAAAATTAAAAAACATAGACCTCACAAGCTATTATTTACCTAAACCAGTGAGTTCCTGATGATCTGTAACAACTTTAAAAGTAGGTCCTCACCTTGAGAAATTTCTACTATAAATAGCACATTATGTAGGTGCCTTTGAATAGCTTCTGAGCTTTGAGAGACCTCTGTAGGTACTACTTCAGAGCAGATGTTCTTTATCTGGAAGAGGCTAGGAGTCTGCTTTTTATCTATACAAGAATCACTGCTCTTCATTGTGTGTTCATGGTTGATTTTTTTCTGGCCTGTTGTGGATTACTGGGGATGGGATGTCTTGTTTATGGAGAAATGTCAGTTAGATAACATCCATAATGGGTTTATGTATGCAGCAAAATGCTGAAGAGAAATAAAGGAATTTTCCTTTTAAATGCAAGGGAGAAATAAGGTGAGATTTGGTGTATTTTAGAAGTATGGGAGAAAAGAAACATAAAAAAGAATATTCAGCTAAAAGGTGTAAGTTCTTACACTTTATGCAATGAATACTGCCTCTCCCTTATCTTATTTCCCTTGATTTGTCTTCTGGTTAAGACAGCGAAAAGAGGTGCAAAGTACCAGGCACAGACTTGTTCTGTGACCTGTGGTAAATAACGTAATCTCTCTTTGCTGTAGCTGAATGTATGAAATATGAAGAAATTTTCTCACAAGGTAGTAAATCTGAATTTGAAATTGAAATGTCAAAAAGTAATTTATATAAATTAGTTTCACAAACTGGCTTCCTAAAGATTACAAAGTGTTTCCATTTTCATTATCAGTTGCATTACATTTTCTTCCCCCCCCCCAAAAAAAAGGGTAGAGTTGAGATAACATTTTGCAGAATATATCTGGATTTTGCTAATGAAATCCTGCAAAATTCAGATGAATCTGTTTAGTCAAGAGGGTGAGGGAGGATTTAGTTTTTTTTTTTTCCTGCAAAAGAGCTGAAAAGGAGTATTTGGAGGTAGCATTGCTAAGGCTGGCCATGTGGCCTTAGGGGTTGGGTACTTCAGCCCTTCACAATACAGGTTGCCTGGTGTGATGATTACTTAGGACAGTTGTATAATAAATGCCAGTGTTGCAAAGTAACATACTTTGCTGGTTTATTTATGTAGGCGTTTTACTGATAACAGCAAATCCTCACAGAGCACAATTTCCCTGCCCGACTGCCTGCCTGTCACTACGTAAGTTCCTTGCAGTGGCTGTTTGCACATCAGCATGCTGAATTTGTAACCTTCTTATTTGTGTTATTTTGCCTGACTTTTCCTGTGTTAAATATAGCTCTGGAGAGCAGTCAACTAGATTTTGGTAGGTTAGAGAGAACCTTCAGCCCAGGCAGTGTCTTTGCTTTGCTTCAGAAGATTTGCACGTTCCCATTCCTTACACTGGCAACAAGCACAAGTCTGAGGACATCTGAAACACTGATATAAGATCATGTGCATTATTACTGGATTAGCTCTTGAAGTGGCATTCAATTTTATATCTTCTATTCAATTAAGAAAATTAAAGAACAACAAAGTAAGACATAACGAGGTTGAAACATGGTTGCACGTGTTGAAAATAGTGTTCAGGCAGAGTTATCAGTCACATTTGAAACAGTAAGTTTCAACTTGCAAGTGATAGAATAATTTCCAACTATAACATGGTTGAAAAGTGTTCTAGAAGATCATAAACATGCAATATAAATAGAAGCATCCTCTAACATCTTTAACTTATCAATTAATTAATTTTTATTCATTTAACCTCCTGTCCCGCTAATTTCCCTCAGTGTGTGTGTCTCATCTTGTGATAAAAAGTATATTCAAAATAGGCGTCAAATCGTGAGAGAGGCTGGAAAACTAGTGAATGTTTTTAGTTAATCTTTAGCTCTCTGGCCTTAGGACTTGCAGATGTCGCTTTATTTACCTTTTAATTTTTTTTAACAAGCTGCTTGCAGAATATTGTTACTTCTGTATATGAGACGGCAAAAAATACTGTCACAAGTTTCAGAATTAGCATGATCTTCTGCCATGTGAGCTGTATAGCGGAGTCACTTATTTCTAATTCAGTGGTCAGATGTATACAGTGTAAATATGTTTGGCCTATTTTATCACAAGCATTTTTATTAGTGGGAAGGTGTGCATTGTTATTCTCTTAATAACCTGATGCTGATCTGTTTCTGGAATGAATATTTAGCTAAACATGTATGGATATCTAGCTTTCAGCACCCTGTATTTCTTTCCCTTATTCAAACAGATGGTTTGAAGTGTCATTTGAGGTTCAGGCCGTCAAATTTCTTGCAGTGTTTATGAAATATGGCAGTCATTTGGGAACCTGTGTAATATTCTGCAATGGTCAAAATGGGTTTTGAAAGGAGCCATTTAAAGCTTTTGAAAGATCTCAGCATGTGACATTCTGGCATTCTCTTTTTGCAGAAGTTAGTCACTAGAAAAATAGTTTAGAAGGCACTGCTCTTCTCAGTCATTGCCTTGGGCGTTTTGTTTAATCTCTACAATAACAAAGGGATATGTACAGCTAAGTTTTCTTCACCAGAAACCTTTATCTTTTAAAGAAAAGGGAGAGATGGGGGGGGGGGAGAAGCTATTTTTAATAAACTATTTACCTTTCTTATCCTTTTGCTTTGATAACATTGATATTTAATGACTCCTCCTTGCCGCAATCTAGTTAGCATCTCTTCAGTGGTGTTTCATAAGCTGACATTTATTTTTCTGCTAACAAAAATGTAAGGTTACTTACTCTTGACAAAGCAGTGGTGAGATTTTTTTTTTTATACTCTATGCCTGTGGATACTGTTTGCCTTTCTTTTTTTTCCTGAAGTTAAGCAATTCCAGTATACTTGTGCATGAGACAGAACTGCTGTTGGCTGCAGAGCCTGTCAGTCTGTCTTAATAAAGCGCAGGCTGTTGCACACACGTTCCTTGTGAACTAACAAAGAGAGCAGAGAAGCTACACAAGAATTGCCTTGTGCTTTCTCCTCAGTACAGACCTAATTCTTCCCTCGAATAGAGAGTTCTTACAAGTAGTGTCTCTGAATCCTAAAGAAGTAGTATATCCTTATATTCAGTTCACTGACAAGTCCTGTGGTGTTTGTCATTTTTCATAATTGTAAACAAAGTCATAATTCACACTGAAAATTATTTTATCTGTATGTTTGACAGGAAAAAACCTTAAATTATTTCCTACAGTGGATTTAAGTACACTAATTTTGTCACCTTGTCTATGTTAATACTGTACATTGTACATTCCAAATAAATTTGGCTTCATGTGGAGCTAATAAAATGGTTCAATTGTATGTAGAAGCATTGTGCAGATAATCAGTGTATATCTTGTAAGCTTCCACAGTGTGGTGTGTAAACTTGATGTCTGAAGCTATGTTAAATAATTAAAACTACTCTCAGAAGTATTTTTGCTGTGTAGTTTTGTCATTTTTTTATACCTGTTTTGATGATAAGTGTGCACGGTGGACAATGAGAAACATTGACATAGTTTTCTGTAATCTTCCGTAGATCCAGAGAGGGCTTGTTATCTACATATGCTTCTTCAAAGGTGCTGATGAGGACCTTGTTCCAAAAATTGGTATGATATAATCCTTATAAATTCTCGTATTGTTTGAAAAAGAACAGCAGTAAAGGCAGAGAAGGCAGCAACCATTTGGACAAGAAGAAGTAAAAAAGCCATCAGATAGCATCATTCCAAGTCAGTCACCTGGCTGAAAGAACAGCTTGGCAGTCCTGTTTCTTTTGACAGCTGTCCATACCTCTTACTCTCTGTCTGCTCACGATCAGCCTGTTAGAAAACCAGTTCCCGTGATGATAACATTCTAGCAAACAGAGAAAGAGCTGCACCTGCTGTTTGCCATATTCCATGTGTCAGGAAGCAGGTTCAGTCTAGGACAGAACTGAATTTAAAGAAAAATGGCTTAAAATAATTCATAGCTTGATTTGAGAATATTTCAACACTGATCTCGCTGTATGCACAGGACATTTAAAATGATAGCCAGTAGAGGGAGTTGGCAGGATAACTAGGCAGTGTCCTCCCCATCTTATTTCAGTGATGCTATGTACACTGTTAGCATTTCAAGAGCAGTTTTCTGGTTAGAAGTGATAACAGCAATATCTGCAGTTGTTTGGCTCTTTTCCACATGCACTTTAACATTTATATCAAAGCAGAGAAGATGCTGTGGATAAGGTCAAATGGTAGTGATTTCTGTCTTCACCCACTGTTGTTTCGGCTTGAGCTTTTTTGTTCTGCTTTTGTTTTCCTTTTTTATTTAATTTCCTCTCCCTCCTTTCCTCCATCAGTAGCAGTGGATCATGTGGGAAGTTCTGTGATGTCATGTATTCCATACAGAAGTGCTCCTTTTCTTTTCTGTGGCCGGCTGATATTAGTGGTTTTGCAAAAGGTCGTGTAACAGTAGTGTACTTGAGACTGCTTGCTGGGACCAGCAGAAAGACTTGGCAGTGTGCAAGCACAGGTGCTATTGAAAATGCTGAGAGCAGCTCTCAGGGGGTTCTCTCTTGGTCTTGGAGGTCACAGTCTTTCTGTGATGCTAAATTAAGTTGAAATCTTTGGGTATATTTAAAGCTATGATATGAAAATTGATTTTGTGCTTGTAAGAGTTTCTTGAGAGTGTTACTGGAGAAAAATGTTTTTTTC
Source organism: Caprimulgus europaeus (assembly GCA_907165065.1). The sequence continues at coordinate 30,076,656 of OU015532.1, forward strand.
AGCTGTATGGCAGCTGAAACAGTCCAGAAAAAGAAAGTTCTGTTTTCTATTAGGAGATTAACCTATGACTATCCTCCTCAAGTGTCTGTCTTACAGAATATTTTTTCCTAAATTTATTTTGAAACTGTTTAAATGAGTGGTTTTGGTTCCTGAATCACAACTCAGCTCTTCTGCCTTTGAACAACATTAAACTTTTATAGGTTTGGAGGCATGACTAGTATCCTCACAGCTTTTACAGAGCCACAGGAAGTTTGGGGTGAATGATCTGATTGGTTATAGAAACTGGAAAATATAATGCTAGTAAATGCATCAGTTTTATTTGCAAGTTTATATGTTCTGGTTTAAGGGCCAAATTGCATCTCTGACCTCCCTGCCCATTTCTTCTCTCAAAATACAAGCTGGCACCTGCGTGCCTGGAAGTGGAGTGCTGAAGGGCACTCGCTCCCCTTGAGGCCAAACTGCTGAGCTGTGGCTTCAGCACAGACCAGTGCTGGGTCCTGCTGCAAACTACTGCAACCAGAATGAAAAGACAGTCAGGGCAGAAACTTCTCCAAAGTGCACTGAAGATGGTGTTACCTCCTACAGCGTGTACTGTTGTGCACGTTGCCTATTGGAGTATCAGGCAATTAAGTTAGGGTCACTAATTGCTTACTAGGTTCCTTTGGGAGTGTCTAACTAGAATGAACTTTAGGATTTCAGCCAGCCAGCCAGCCACTTCCCCCAAATAAACCTCCTTAGGCATACTATATTAATATAGATATCAACCTCCTTAGGCATACTATATTAATATAGATATCCTTCACAGCCTTCACAATACTCAGACATCTTAGTTAATAGTATTTATTGACTGTCCGTGTTTCATTTTATTAATAAGCAGTTTCTTTTACTTGAGTAGTTTATCACACATCCCAGTATTTGCTGAATCTTGTTTATGTTCTTGTTTAGGTCCTGTTTAATTTACTTTAGTTACATTAACTCTTATTTTATTTTTATTTGCAGTCAATATGGTCTTGAGTGTTAAATTAAGTGAAAATGAGAGTGGTGAGTACGTTTCTGTTCTTGATTTACCAGGAGATGTGCTAATCATACCACAAGCTACCCTAGGTGGTAAACTGAAGGGAAGAAAGATGCAATACCATGCAAATATTGAAAAAGAAAAAGGGCTGGAACTTTATTCTCAGTTTGTGACTTTGTGTGAAAAAGAACTGGCTGCCAATGCCAAATGTGTGGAAGCGGGTGTTCTCGTCAAGCATGGCACATACGGAAACAGGCAGGTGTTAAAACTGGACACAAATGGACCTTACACTCATCTGATTGAATTTTGAAAAAAATAAATTATATCCCAGATACAGTACTGGCTTGCAACTGTTGTCCCTTTTTTTAACTTCTAAGCATTAATGTACTTAAGTGTCTAGCGAGGTACAGGATAAGAAAGACTTTTGCTCATCTCTACTGATGTTGCCAATCCCATTAAATAGAAGGCTGTCTGAGACTGCTTTGCAATAAAGAGGATGTGTTTTATGTCCATATTCATCTGAAGTGTGCTCAAAATAATTGTTAAGATTCATCCAATGAAGATGTATAATTTGTAAGACTTTATTAACAAAAATGGGGTAATGCATATGTTTCTTACTACAAAATAATGACAAAAGTATTGCTTGTATTAGCTATTGTAAAGTACTCTTGAGGAATTAAAGTTTATAGATTAAAAAAAAAAAGAATGCTGTAGATGTACTTGTTCTCAGATTTCCTGAGTCAGACAATTTTTGTCTTTCTGTTTTCCATCTACAAAATAGCAATGCTTGCTAGCTAACAAATGCACAAATTCACTGAATTTTTAGCCTCTTGGAGACTAGGTGCTAAATAAGAAAGTCCAATCACCCTCATTCAGCATGTGTAGGGTGGGACACCTAAGGTAGTACTAGGACTGAACATGGACTGTACAGGGAAGAAAAAGTGCAGCACATCTAGAAACTGAAGTCAAGGCAGTACCACTAAATTGCTTTCTTGACGTTTGCTCTCCGAATCTGCTCTGATGGGTTTTGATAGGCTGCTTGCTATAGCTTGGTCTGCGTCCTTGTTACCTTGGTCTTGTTGTCTACTCAATTCTTTCATAACAGAGCCTCAGGAAGAGGGACTGAAATATTCAGATGAAAAGAAAATATAAATGGTACGATGTATGCTGCCATCTCATTGTTCCCTCTGCCCCTGTTACTTCCTTCCAGCTTTTTATCTGTTGAATCCATCAGGCAGAGACTAGCTTATATTTCTTTTATATACAGTGTTGGCACATTTGGGGCCCCATTCCCAGCTGACCCCCTATGCAGTACTGTAATAAACGTTATTAACAGATGGTGTTAAGAAGATATAATTCTGTCTCTCAGAGAAATTCTGTCTTGTAAGGCAGTAAGAACAGAACAGCTACATTAAAATGTGGCAAGCTAAAAACTGATTTAAGTGCATTCATCCTGTGAGTCAAGTTTCTCTTTTACTGCAGCATGATAGTTTTTGAAGTCAGTAATGTAGAAGAGTTCAAAGTAAAATTAGGCAATTACATGGTTTGCAGTAATTATCCAGAATTCGTATTTAAATGGTAAATTCTTCTGGAAAAGATGTAAAACCTCACGGTTAGCGAGCATGCCAGCTTGTGCAGTCTTAAATTGTGGGTCAGTAGTTACAAATATTCTGTCCTTATCTTTATTTTTTAAAAAAACATAACTGAACATGTAGTCTGCAGGCTCAAACTATGCTCTGAGAATCACATTTTTGAACAGATGGTTCAAAGCTCAGTTTTGATAAGAGAGCAGTGAGATTTTTCAGATTAACATAATATATGGTTAATAATTATGAAATACCTAAGGATGTTGAATTCCTGACAATTGGCACTCTCACAGTTGAAAACAACTATTCACACAAATGGCCTGGAAATATTAGCTGGGTCCCAAGTGACATATTTATTCATTAATAATTAACAGTTATGATAGACACAAAATGAGTCATGTTCCAAGTTCTTACTAGCAACATTTAAATAAGATTGTCCTGATATGAGTAACTAATAAAAATTAATTATCATCTCTATGCTTGGAAAAAAACTTTTATTCCTTTTTCTGTTGGAGCCCAAATCCTAAAAAGTGCTGAGCAATACCACTTCTCACTGACCTCACTGAATGCAAGTATTCCGTGTATCTGAAGAATTGATCCTTTGAGGTTCAAAATACAAAGTCTGCAGTTGTAATTTTTTTTTCAAGGCTCCAGAAAGATCTCTGGCAGCCTGACAATTCATTCTCTATACTTCAAGAAGTCTGCAAGTTCTAAGAGGGATGAGCTTGAAAATGCTTAGTGAAAAACAGACTTCAGACCAAACTCTTATCTTGTACTGATCTCTCATATAAAACATGTATAAACTTCTGTGTATTTCAGTGGTTCTTGGGACAAGACAACTCTGGAGTTTTTGTAAAAAGGTGGCATCTTTGTGTATCACCTGCCCATTTCTGTTGTACTTGTGTATCTGTCTTGAGATTCTGATTTCTGCCGTCTTCTGTTCCAACAATTGGCAGCTGTTGAATGCTGTGCCCTTTGTACTGCTTTATTTATATATACTATTGATTCACAAACCATTTACTGAAAGAAGCCATTTCTGAATAATATAATGGATCATACTGGTGAAAAATTGATTAAAATTATTTTTTCAAAGCCAAATGCTTATTCCTTTTTGCCATTAATATATGCTTTTAACAGATGACCTGACACTGCTTTAAATAGTTTCTATTCTATGACTAGACAAAAGCTCAAATAGTTATCCTGTTCTATACTTAGAGGATATTTATTGGAAGACACTTAATATTCCCCACTTCCTTGAAATGAACTATAAAATCAGGAGTCGTCATTATGCTGTTCTAGTGTGGCCTCCAATTCAACTGCCACACAGTAATTGTTATATTGGGGTTTTGCAGCCCTGTCTGCAGCGTACACACCCAGCGTGGCTAAGCTGAGTGTGTGTGACCTATGGACTGTGCTCATAAAACTAAGGAGTTCAGGTGCAATAGCTTTACCTCTGCTGCTACATACAATGTGCAACGTACAGATATTAATCCAGCATTGCAAGGTAATAAGCAGCACGTAGCCCAGTAATACTGGTGACAATGCTGCAACTGTATTGCTGGTAACAGTGCACAGGCTTGGTCCTGGGTTTTCTAGACCTCAGGATGGAGGCTTAGCACATGTGCTTTGTCTGAACCTTCCCTGGCCACCTCGGACCTTTGGTTTTACTTGATTTAACAGTAGCAATTATTTCTCAAATGATAGAGACTATGGCTAAGTTTTTTGCTTTGTATGGTGTAACCACAGTTTTTTTATATAGATATTAATAAGTTATTCTGTCTAGAATGATATATTTATGACTCTAACAGTTACAGCGTAGAGAAATGAAGGCCTGTTAGAACGGCAGCAACCTTGAGAAGTGAAGACAGCAGCTGCAGTGTGGAGGAGTAGAGGCATGGGATGATAAGAGATGAGGCACTAGAGACCCTAAGGCTAATACAACTTGCCCATGGTCAGTTAAAGACATGCAGGCCTGGAGCTGATCAAAACTAGGTTTAGGGGTAAAAAAGAGAAGAAAGAACAAATACCTAAAGGAAATACTAAATACATAGTTGCAGACCAGTGAAGAAAACTTTATTAGAAAACAAGTTAAAATAGCTCCAGGTGAGAGCTATTTCCAAAAGAGGAACAAAGGAGAGAAAGAAGGAACCATAAACACCAACATCATACTCCTACTGGCACAGGACCCTTGGTGCTGATGATCCACCGTTCTCTCTCCTCCACCAGATGAAGGCTATCAGTCTTAGGAGCCAGAGGGAGGTGAAAGGGTAAGCATGCATAAAATTGTTATGCATGCACTACCTACCCAGGAGAAGGGGTAGGTAGTGCATGCATAACAATTTTAACTATACTATTATTATTGAGACTTTCTATACATTTTTTTCTTTTTCTTTCTTTTTCTGCAGTAATTAGAGCTGGACTAATAATAATTCTTTGACTAGACTGCTAAGGTTGCAGTTATACTAATAATAATTTTTGTGTGACTTTACAGGTAGGGTGAGTTTCTTTTTGCCCATAATAAGATTTTGCACATAAGAGCTCCTGCAGACCATTGCTTCCCCATGTTGAAATGGCACCCGCTTGATGGGCTGCTGGATCTTAGCCAGCCTTTGTGCTGGTTTTCATGCAGCTGTGATGCCTGATCTCATTTACCACAAAAGCTGCATGAAAGTTTCTGTATTGTGACTCAATGCAACCACTGCTTTTTAGCCCCTCCTTGAGAACAAACTCTGTTCCATCAGTCTGAGGTATCTACTTGGATTTAAAAGTGTGATCTGGTGAACCTCAGTCTTACCTTTGGTATAAAACCAGCTTTGGAGAAGGAGGTATGAATCTTTTAAGCTTCCATTATCTTCTCTTTTCAGTCTCTAACATTCTCCTCTTTGCTATATGGTCTCCCTCAAATGCTTCATGTCTCTCTTTGGAAGCTGGAGTGGTACCATGCCAGAGGGCTAGAGTGGTCTCCAGAAATCACAGGCATTACCTGGGGCTGCCACCAAACCCCCATGCGACTGGCTTAATTTGTTAACTTCTTTGAGTCTCAATTCTCATCTAATAAATGGTTATTGAGGTTTTTTCAGTGTATCACTACTTAAGACTGTAGTTTGAGCAAAACAATTACTATCACTATGTTTAGTGTATCGCACAGCACAACAAGGCTGGACTCTCTGTGAGATCTACCAGCTGTTTTACATTAGAAACCAGGGTCACAGTTGCTGGACAAGAACAGGAATCAGAGCTGCTTCCTTAATCTCTTAGGAAAAAAGCAACAAAAATGTGAGACTTTCTCTTAAGAATTTAGTGAATTTGGTATCTCCTATTCCTTCTCATTTTCTTGAAGTTCCTTGAAAGCAACTCAAAATTTGGGAATCCCTATATGACTATGCTACCAGAAGTGCCATGCAACTACAGTTGAAAAGTAAATGCTATATGTGGACAAGAGAGAGAAACAGCAGTTAGTATAGCCTGAACAGTATGAATGTATTGCACATTTTCTATTTAAACCAATGCTGTCTGCTAGTTCAATTACTGCCAGTGTGTGGCTTTGGGCATAGCAATTTTCTGCTCCACTTTTTCCATCTGTGAGACAAAGAAAGAGTGAAAACAAGAGAAAAAGATGTTTAAAACCACTGCTTTTTTCCTCTTTTAATAAAGGCAAAAAAATCCCCTCTGTTCCTGTTTTTGCATCAGAAGGCAGTACACTCTCACCTCTCTTCACCTTTGTTGGAGCTACAGGAGTTTGCCTTTCTCTATCTCCTACTTTAGCTTCTGCCTCACAAATGTGACTTGAGCTAATGTCCACAGAGCACTTTGAGTGCCTCAGTGGACAGCGTGGTATCTCTGCAATAACACCCCGTGCTATTTCTAAAATAGGAATGACCCAGACAGCAGGAAAAAGTAAATAAATCTTATTCCTGTTGCATTGTTCTTGCTCATATATACTTACGTATCTTGTTACTCTGAATTTAAGATTGCTTTCTACTCACTTTAATTGTATTTGCCTGTGGAAGTGCCACAATATATGCCACGTTACATCAGTATGTATTAAAATTGTGCAAGTAAGGAGCTTAAGGCTATGTAGATGTGCTCCACTAGAAAAGAGATTGCAACGTAGGCTTTGGATTAACAGTGAAAGCAAAAGGTTCTTAGTAGGTCTTGATATTCAGTTGGCAATCCATTTCTAGATCTCATTAATGTGCAGCTAATTCTTGTCAGAATACTTTATCTAAGATTCTTCAGGTATCTAATTTAAAAATCTACAGAAGTATATTATTCATATTTACCAGTGAAGATTGATCCTATATTCACATGTTTGCTATGTATGTGTCATGGTTTTGATAGGACTCATTTCACCTTCTTATTTCCCACTTCCATTTGGTAGCTGTATCTAACATTATCTAGGCATGCATAATACTTGTATTTACAATTTAAGATTAAGAATAACAGCAGGATTGTGCAATTGCTTGGCAGGAATTCATGCCTTGTATTTTGTGATATTACAAAAAGCAATTGTGTTGAGGATAGGAAGAAGTCTAGCAGTATGTAAGCATGAAATACAACCCTATATTTTATTTTCGATGTGTAAAAAAGAAAGATTCATAACTAAGGCTTTGCAAAAGCTAGGACAGACCAAAGTACTGGATTCTGCATACCTCCAGAAGGCAGGTACTCCAGGGACCTGACTCTTTCACTTTTGGGATTAAAAGCACTTTACATAGTTACTGTCTCAATTGAGGGAGCACTGATGGACAGCCATGGATGCTGAGGGCTGCAGCAGTTCTAAAAATCATCATGTTATAATGTTTATAGGCAGATTAATAACCGTATTCAGATTAAAACCAAATGTAAGTTGCCTGTTGCTGATGGTGTAACTGTTCACAGAATCAGACCTTAATGGTCTGACTGTACTTAAATGGGTATATTGACTGTATAATTGCAAAAATAAAATAAAAATAAATATTTAATCTTATAATTAGTCTAAAGATATTAATTCTTACTGATTTTAAAATATAATGTAATTTGGTTTTGCTCGCTGTGTAATTATTTGGTAATGTTTAATCTGCTTTAATCCTAGTCCTGTGATTCTTACTCATGCATAGACAGTCCCACTGAATTCAAAGGAATACATTCTTTTCTCCTCCTCCTCTATAGTCACTGAGGATTATAAAGCTGTAAGAAAGAAAATACTTAGCTCAGAGGCATGTGTGACTGTATAGATATTCTACTATGACTGGAATTTGTATGGCAGAACTGATTCATGCTCTCAATCAGTCAACCCACTTTACCAAAATAGACTCAACTAATGAGAAGACTAATCAGTAGGTTTGTGCATTGCAATTATTTGCCAGTTGCTTATTTTATTAAGTAATTTGCTATTGAAGCTCAGTCAGGACTAATGGGTAAAGGGGAAATTGAATTAATACATGGTGAATACATTTAATTGTCCTATTTTTGTCTGTTTTAGAACAGATTACTATAAACTTGCGTGACTTTTTTTCTTATATCAGATTGAAGAGGGGAAAGATAAATATGGCATGCATTACTGCTGCAGTAGATGCTAATTTGAATCAGTGCATTGTTAACACTTTGTTGACCAATTTAGGGGAAAAATCATATTAAAGAATCAAGGTTAGCTATAAATCCGATAAATACAGATTCTTACCTTCATGTAAGCACTGCTGGCACAAAGCAACCCTAAAGCAGATGTACCCAGAGACGAAAGGAGCATCCTGCATCAGTATCTCTTGGTATTCCAACTGATTCATGGGAATTAAGCATTAACAGAGCATTATTTAGAGCTGATATAATGTGTGTTGGGGAAGAACTGAGCAAGACTATTTCTTGCTGATGATGTTTTTTGTCCTGTACTCACATAACATCCAGCGTTATGAGATACTAATCTTGAATGGGTCTGCCTGTTACCACAACAGAGTGAAGAATAGTTATAATAATGATAACAGCAGCAATAATCTAAAAATTATTCTAGATTTGGTTTTGTGTATTTGTTTCTGAGCTAAATATGATCAGTTGATCACAAATATTACCAGGTCTTTCTGTTACCTCAGGACTGTCAGATCTCAGAGCAGCCTTTGTTTTTCTGGAGTACATTATGGGAAACGTCACAGCACCAACTGTCTTTGAATATAAATTGTTCGGTTGACCTTTCTCACAAGCTGAATGGCAGACTGCTTTATGCTGAGCAGCAGCGACTCATCTTCTGATCAAAATGAGGTTAACTGAGCAAATAACTCCTTCTTGGGAGTGATATTTTCAATACCAGGGGTTAACACCTTTACACTAGGAGGAGTTTGCAGAGTTGATTTCTGTGAAATATACTATAGAAATAGTTTCCTGCTTCAGGTATGAGGCATTTATGTATTCTTCATTACCACATCCATGGGCAGAATTTTTTTGTGAAAGGTCATTGCACCGATGCTCATGTTTCTTTATAACAGGCGATTTAGTAAAAATGAAACCAGTGTCCATATACGGTAATGCAGCCTGGTGCTCTTGGCGAAATGTAATCAGGCAGTTCTGTGTGCACGCTTTGAAATATTCCTCAGTGGTATCATCTACATGACTGAATACAGATGTTCACAGAGGATCACACTGTATGTGAACTTTACGTATTGTACCTATTTGAATATGAATTTACAAGCTTATGTAAGGGCTAGGCATGATTTCAGCTCCTATGCTTGTGCATCCCAGGCATTATTCCCTCCCCACAATTGTTTGCACCACTTCAAAGAAGATGGCCCCAGAGAATCCAGTTTGAGGAGAGGAATCTTAGTTTCCCACTCGGAAGTTTAACCAATTTCACCCTGTGGGAATAAGACGACAAAAGATTTATCTTTTAAGATTTGTTGTCTAGTCAAAACCAGTCTTTAATTCCAGAAGGCATTATTTCTTAATCAACTTTGTAGCAGGAGCTAAGGTAGCAGAATTTAAACAGAACATCTCAATCCTACCAAATTAACTTGTTGCCAGCAGAAACTAGACCTGATGCCTGTCCTCCAGTTTGCTCTGCTAGGTAGTTAGTCAGATGCAAAAACAACCCAGACATGGCTGGGCATCAGCTATAAAACTACAATAAGATTATTGTTTGTTTATTTTTAACCTAAAAAAAAGTTTGAGAGACATATTTTCCCCTTAAGACAGAACTTAAACTCTGATGACAGAATTCAGAAAATAAAATCCCCCAATAGAAATTTTCTCATAACCAGTGAACTTGCTTATTAAAACTTCCAAGGGCAGAAGTCATTCCCCACGATGTGGCAGCCTCTTTCATCTGTAGCACCTATGGAGTAGAAAAAAACAGGTGAAAATCCCAGAGGAGCCCATGTCTAACCTCAGTAAGACACAGAATGACATGGGATCCCATCTCAATTGGGGTTCAAAGGTGAAACCCGAGTGTAGCAACACTTCCATTGGTGAAACCAACTCTAACAGCTTTTGCAAATGTTGAGTTTGATGAACGGTTCAGAGTGTAAATGGGATGTTTCTGTCACCGTGCTGGCCCAGTGCCGGGGCCGTCTCCAGAAAGTACCGCTGGGCCCTCTGGGGTGCAGTGGAAGTCAGAAGTCACGACAGACTCTGACCAGGACCAGGTGCAACTCCTGACAGCGCCGACCGACCTGCCCTAAGGAAACCAGCAGTCTTAAAAAATGGGGTCACCAAGAGGGTGCTTGTTGTTTGCGGTGGGAGAGCGGTAGCTCCGGGCCGAGCCCCCCTCACGCTGCAGCTGCAAGCCAGAGCAGCGCGGAGCAGATTCCCCGTCACGGCAGCTGCGGGGCCACGCAGCGACCTCCGGGGCGGTGACTCCGTCCCCTCCAGCACCCCCGACACCTCGCCGCGGCATGGTGGCTCCTGCCCGTCGGCTCCGCGCTCCCCCGGGCCGCTCCCGTCCTCCGGAGGGCCCAAGCCCGCGCCGGCCACAGCGGGCGCTCGATGGCTCCGGGCCCGATTGCACAGCCCTGAGCAACGGCGGCGCCCTCCGCCCACCTACCCCCCCGCCGGCGGGAGGCAGCCCGGGTGTAGGCCCCCACCCCCCGCGCCGGAGGAGGGCGGGGGACGGACGGAGTCGAGCCCCGCAGCGCCACCGCCGCCCCGCAGAGCGGCGCGGGAGCCTTGCGGCTGGCCGAGGCGTGCCGTGCCGTGCCGAGCGGGCCAGGTACCGGCGGTCTGGGAGACGGGTGGAGGGTGCCGGTCCTGCCCCGCTAGCCGCCGGGGCAGGCGGGGAGTGGGCGTCCGAGAGGGCGAGGAAGGGGACGTGGGGAGCCCCGGCGGCCGCCTGGGCGAGGGCGAGAAGGCCCGGAGGGGGGCACGGAGCCGCCGGGGGTGACCCTAACCCAGCGAGGTGCCAGCCCGCCCGCGGGCTGGAGGGGATGCCCGGGCCCGGCACGGGGTGAGGAGCTGTGTGGAGTGGGGCAGGAGGGCCGAGGGGAGCCGGGGAGCTCGCTGAGGGGCTGGGGCTGCTGGAGGCCTGCGCCTGAAATGTGCTCGATCACCCCCGGAGCCGTCTGGGTGGGTGAGGCAGAGAAGCCCCGTTAAAACCGGCGGCTAGGCGGTTCTCTCAGCACCGCCCGTCCCGTCCCCCGTCGTTGCGGAGCAGGTCTTGTCCCGAGAGGGGAGCGGAGGTCGGTCTCCTCGTCAGGGAAGCAAGGGAAGGGAAGGCGGGCACACGCGTGGTGCCGCAGAGTGTCCCCGCCAGGCCGCCCGGGTGTCCCGGGGAGGGGCGGGATTGCTCAGCGTGCCCCGGGTGTGGGGTCAGCAGGAGCGGGGTGCAGGGCAGCGAGGCGGGGTGTTTGCCTGGTGCGGGTCCGTACCCGCCTTTGGTGCTGCAGGGACGGATTTGGCATTCACTGCAGTGAGCGGGTATGCTTTTAGGGGCTGTTTTTATGTGTTTGGTTTCTTTTAATAAAACTTTTAAGTGTATTTTGGTGAAGAGTAACAGTATTGTAAATTCTAGTATGCAGAAAAGTTATCGCAGGCTTTTGCAGTTTGAGTTCCTGGCCGTTCAGATAGGACGATGAGCAAGTCCACACCGTATAACTGGTAAAAACTTTGCAGGGGGATGTAAAACCTGTAAAGTTGCATTGGTGTTGATATTTTGGAATGAGGGGAGGAGTAATAGACCTTGTCGGTTTAGTTAAAGTAGGAATAAAGTTTACTGAGGTGTAGGTGGAAGAGTGAGGAGGAAGGCAAATAAATATGAGTTCATCTTTATGCTTCTGTAAATTAAGTGTCATGTCTTTGGAAGTTTGGATTCATTATTTATAATGTTTCTTTAAGTTTGGAGTTTGATTTAGTAGCATTAATTGTTTATAGTTGTGACCGTGAATTCTACTAAACTTTTATTTTAGTCTCACATGCCAGAAATCTTTTCCCTCTCTTCAGGAACAGTCAAGCTATATTGTGTGTTTTGGTGTTTTGCTACATGATACCTAACATTCTCAACTCATGTAGAAAATAACAGTTGTCACCCAGAAGATGGATTACTTCTGGGTATGTGCTGAATGAAGTTTGGATTTCTTTTCCTTTTCCTGATGGTTTGACAATGAAGAGAAGGTGGGAGGAGGGAGGAAGCCAGTTTAATATTACACTAAGTCTACCAATATATAGAAAATTGTGCTTGCTTCTTGAACAGAGAATTGTTTTTATTGTCAGTAAAATATCTGAATTACTGACTAGTTCATGATGTCCTATCCCAACATGCAAAAACCTTTGTTCGTCAATGCGTTTGATCTTCTGTTTTAAAATTCAGAACATCCTAATGAGGCAGGTTTTTTGTAAACCAAAAAATCGTGACATGTCTATACCGTTACATTTTTTGAGCTGTTGAAAAGTTTTCTTTGAGGAACAGCCATTTAAAATATCTAGAGAATCAACCATCACAGTGAGGTATGTCAGTGATTTGTGCCTGGATAGTCGTCTCTGATCTGCCAGAAAAGTCTCCTGGAGAGCCTGCACCTGTGAGGGCTTTTGCGGGTATTTCAGTGCAGCTGAAGTGTAGTTGTAGTGTTAGTTAACCTAATACAGTGATAGCCATAATGATTTTCAGGAAAAATAAGTGTACTTCTCCAGGATTTCAGGATATGTTCAGCAAAAATTTCCTGTGGTTTGATTTAATGTTAGACTGAATCCAGCATTTAGCTTAATGGAAAATCGGTAACTAAAGATCAGCATGCACTTTGGATTATCTATATGTATATGTGTCACCTAGTGTAAGTCAATTTAACATCTTAACAAATAATTTAATTACATTCCTTGTCTTTTTTTTCAGCTTTGAAACCTGCAAAGAAATAAAACCAAGCATTATATGCATTTTTATTCAGACTGAAATTAGTTATTCCTTTTTGAAGTTTAGTTAGTAATTTTTTTTTGGGGGGGGGGGGATGGAGGGGGGAAATCTTTTAAACTGACTTTGTCAGAATCGGATTTCCAGATACAATACTGTTTTTTCTATCTATTAGGAGCATTGGTTACTTATTTATATGTGATTTGCCAGGTTGCCTGTAACTAAGGTGATGTTCTGAGGTCCCTGTAATGGAGCCAGGTTTATCTTTTGCTTTAAAACTTTTGTAAATGAACCTAACTAACTAATGTTCAAGAGCAGTGTGTGCTAGAGGGGACAGAGTGTGCTAGTAGTGCCTGCTGTGGAGCTCAGGAAATGACTGGTGTATATTTCTCAATAACTGAATGTAGTTGTTTCTTGGTTTCCTGGAATAGTTCTCATGTGGAGATAAAGATTAAAGTGATGGTAAGAAACATGAAAGCAAAGTATATGTATTTTTAACATGATGAATGAATGACTTCCAACATCTGAGTTTTTAAAAATGTCTTGAATGCTTTGCACTGCTGAAAGAGCTATTGCATTTCCAGACACACTTTTTTTAGGGTATTTTTTGTCTAGTTATGTCAAGCTTTGTCCTCAGAACTTCCCAGAAATCATTTGGCATTCCTAGAAGACATTGTCTTGTAACTTCTTTCACACTTCAGCAAATGTATATTGTGTTGCAGTTCTTATCAATGTCACTGTTATGTATGAGAGTTGTGGGTGGTCACATTCTTTGTGTGAATATTTTTAAAACCAGTAAATTCAGAACGAGGATTCTGATGGATCTCACTTAGATCTTTGTTGCCTTTAAACTTTATTGCTTTTTCTGATACAGGGTGATTCTTCTGAAACTTAGAAATCAATAACATTTAATAAGCATTTGGCTAGGAAAATGTGTCCTTTGGAACTTTTCCTGTGGGAGTAAACAAGTACTTTGTCTGAGCATCATTGTCCACAAAACATCAAAATGCAGCCCTTTTGTTTTGCAACATAGAAGAAAGTAACTGAGAAACTAACAACAATTCTGTTTAGGCTGCATGATAGTTGTTCTTTAGCACAGTGTGAACATGGCAAGACCTACGTGGAAGGTGCAATATGTAAAGATGCACTTGGATTACATCTTTAACAAGTACCTGCGTAAATGCTATGAAATTTTCAATGATAGAATAGATTAAGTTTCCCTGGGGCAAATTGCTTCATCCAGAACACTGTTAAGTAGAGAGCCTGAGAGAAAGGGGTGACTTCAGAATCATATTTCTAAGCTGGATAATTGCATACAAAAATGTAACCTAAGTGGAAGTTGTCCCAGTCTGAAATCTTCAGCAATAATTAGAGGAAATGGATGGTTGCATAGTCATCTGTTATTTTTTGTTGTCCTAGTCAAAGAGATTCTTCATTGCTCTTTGCTATTTGGGATAAGCATGTGATGCAAGTGCATGCATGGTTTTATTTTAAAAGGAAGATAGCTTTGTGTGTGGAACTGAATGCCTTTGTAACACAGAATATGCAATAAAACATACGAGTACTGAACTGCGAGATTTACTATCATCTGATGTGTTTTTCATTTGCTAGTGCACTTAAAATGTGATATTAAGAACTACAGTTCTTCTTGACTTAAAAGTCTTAAAATCTTGGACCTTCTCCTCCGTGGCCTGGTATTCTTTTTCCATGTGCTCTGGATTGTGGTCTTGTGATGACATTCCTCTGTGGCTTGTTCTTGCACATTGCTCTTGATCATAACTGTTAGTCCCATTTTCTCCATGCTTGGCTTCAAATTTCCCCACTGCTGACCAATATAACATAACACAACACTGCAAAATACCTGGCATTCTTATGTCAATAAGTATATTAATTTTTTATGAAAAGCAATCAAGTCTCTTTGATGCTAAGGAGTAATTTGGTCCAAATTGATGAGACCAATTGCTGATAAGTTCAAGCGTGTGTGTGCATGCATTGAAAGACTGGGCTCTGGTTTCATAACCTCTTCATAGTCCTCCTCAACCGGGGGTTTAATCAGTTCCATGCCAATGCTTCTGCTATAAAACAGTCTTCAGGGGTTATCTTTTTCTTTTTTTTTTTTTTTTCCCCTACTCCTGCCCCCTTCTTTTGGTGCCTTGGTGCTGAAATCACCTAAATTTGCTTGTGTGTTTTCTTTGAAACTGTGCAAGAAAGCAGTGAAAAGGCGCATGACATTCTCACCTTTTTTACGTTGAATGAGAGGCCAAGAGTGATTAGCACTGCTGAACATAAATGTGTACAGAGGGGACAGTGTTGTGTCGGGACCAGCAGTTAACCTGCCGTTGCTTCACGTGGCTCTGCAGAGTGAAAAATGAAAGGCTCCTGTACATAGAGGAAAGGCATGAGTTGGCTGACTGCTGGGGATCCTGCCACACGAAGGATGAGGAGTGCTGATGTGCTTACGCTGACACGTTCATTTAGCTTTGCTGCCTTTTACTGAGGGTTTTGAGGCAGACTTTGCTTCTCTGTGTTAGTTGGTAATAGTTTGTAGAAGTCAATAAGTAAACAAAGGCTGCCCTGTCTTTCGAGTAATGATAAATACCTTTCTCTAGCTGTTGGAAATATTCCCACGTCAGTGTATTTCCAGTGTCTAAGGTCCAAGCTTATCTGAGCTGGAATTTCAGTTCTTTTTTATTTCTTATCAAATTATTGAGATTCTATCATTGTAGTTTATTTAAATTAGATTATTTCTCTGTGTGCCATAAATCATAGCTAGATTACAGCTGAAGATAGCTTTGTTCCTTGAGCAATCAGGTCTCCTGTTTGAGGTTGCTGGGAGTTTCAGCCTGCACTTGTTGCCTTCTCCAGACGTCCCTACCCCCTTATGTTTGCCTACTAGCATAAGCAGCACACTAACTACTGGCTCTTGGTCTACATTTCATTCATCAGTAGCTGAATTTGCCTGGTGCTTTAAGGTGTTTTTTTGGCCCAGCTGGCAAAAAGAGCATCATACTCGGTTTCTTTTGTCAGAAGTAAGCCCGAGGGAGCTGGGCAGGAGCTTTGTTTCTGTTTGGGAGACACTCTAAACAGGTATGTGCAAGGCCTTAACACAGGCTTAAGCATGGATCGATCGTCTTGCATGCAGTCAGCTCCGATGCGTGGATAACGATCATCCCATTAAACTTTTAAAACAGTGCTGTAGGAGTAACATTGATCTGAACTGTTAATGACTAGACCTAAATGTGTCAGGCTGGAAGGCTTTCTCTTAAATGTATTGGTTCCCTTGTTAGGTAGGTGATAATAAATCTTGCTTTCTGAGGAAAAAAACATGAGTTTGAAGTCAGTTAAAATACCGCTGCAGTGCAGTGAAGGGCAGCTTGAAGCTAATGAACGTGCTTCAGCTCTGTTTTTCAGCCGTGTGATGTTTATGACATTGATTGTGTAGTCAGCCCAATTGCAGCTGTTAGGAAAACACTGGTAATTACTGGTCATTTTTAATCTTACTCATTACTATTATTTATTACTCATTTTTTACTGTTACTCATTACTGGCAATGAGTAAAAGTGATCATTTCTTAGAAGAATAATGTCTTTTTTACTTCTCTGTTGGACTAGGCTTTGGTACAAATTTGAATTCACAGGTTTATTATCATTATGCTTTATATCAGATTTAATGCAGAATTATTTTAATACTTGTGAAGTTAGAAAAATATAAATAGTTATTTTTAAGACAAGTTAAAGAGCACTTTATTTTCTTCACTGTGTAGCAGACATAAAGGACCTAGATCCTCATCTAGATTGTACACCAGATCCTCATCTGAGTATTGTGCTCAGAGAGCTGAGGTTGATCTGATTTCTGTTTGAGCAGCACTTATTGCTAGCAGAGAGATGGAAACTGCTGAAACAACGAGAGATCAAATGTGAGAAATCTTAAAAGAAAATAAAATTGTGAGTACATACTTGATCTGTGTGGTAGTTTCCATTACTTGTGCTGATCTTCCTTGAAATGATGAGTCATAATTTAAAGGTTTCATTTTCTTAGTGAGAGATCAGTTAGGAGTCTACTTTATTGCAGATTACTTTTTTTTTTAATGCAGAGACAAAGCATGCCATGGGGTAGAAGGAAGGGGAAAAGTGAAATTCATTAAGTTGCCACTATTGCTCATAGCTTTTCATTTGTTGTGTGTTAAATTTTCTCTTAGACTGCTATATTAAAGAAATACAGTAGTTTATGGACTGCTTCACTCAGCTTTGTAAAGCCTGAGGAAATTAGCTATCTCAGGACACACTTGGTATGCATAATAGATCTGTTTGATTTTTTTGGCTATGTTAGAGCCTTGTTATGGGTGATCTGTTGATTCTCGTATTTTAAGGCCAGTTGCTAAAGGCTGCTGTTCAGAAAGGTCTTACCCTGGTTCAGTCACCTTTTTTTTTGGTTCGTTGTTTGTTTGTTTTTTCAAAGGAGACTACAAGTCCTTTGTGGTTTATCAGGAACTTTAGAAACTGAAGTGCTGTTGCCTTTTAATGCTTGTTTCTCTCTATATTCCTTTAAATTTACAGGACAGCATTCCATGTAGTGCTTGTTCTAAGAGCTTTTCTGACCTGTTTTCTGATCAGTCTTGAACAATCCTGCTTGCCAAATTGGCAGTGAAACGTTTTTCATCAGTAATAAGTAGGAACAATTTCTGCCTTGTCCAATAAATCTTTGTGACAGTTCTGTAGCATAGTATAAATGTAAAATAAACTTACCTCATAAGAAAAAGAAGATATTTTTGATTGATCTGCTCTTGTAGCACTGCTGGGAAAGTAAATCTTGAAGTTACTTCAATTATCTAAAGATAAAATCAAAAGGATGTTGTGTCATGCTAGCTAGAAAATTCAGATTTTTTTTATCAGCCATATGTGCCTTTTCATTTTTGTTGGTGGCGTAGTATGTGTTTCATTCAGTGGAATTTTGCATTTATTTTTCCAGATTTCTTTTTCAGATTGAGAATGGTCAAAATCATAACACCAGGGGAAAGGGACTTGCAAATAATTCAACATTTTTAGACATGAGTTTAATGTAAATATAGATGCATCTTTACATGCTTAGCTTGTGATTGCATTGATTTACTAGTGCATGAGGACGTGAAAAAAAACTGTAATAGCAGAGGTGGCTGCCATAGCATTCAGTTATTCCTCGTGCTTGCCTGGCCTGCCGCGTGCCTGTGCCATGCCTCTAATTAGGGCAGAGTTGCACTCATGTCTGGATGGTATGTGTTTAGGTTTGATGTTTCCTTCTGCACTTAGAAATTGCCTAGTAACATCTTGTATGCATAATAGGGACATATTTAATATTAATCAAACCCAGCTTGTCCCCACAGTCTGTTCTCGTGTTCTGTTTTGCACAGCCTTGTGAGCACTGTGCCTTTTGTGATGTTCTCCAGTCTGGCTGCCAAAGCAACGTGCTGCAGTAAAAACTCGATTCCCCACACTCTCACCTTCGTTCTCACGAGTTTGTATGCCTTTTTTATTATTATTTTTGAAGCTTTGTAAGTATCTCTGGTGTGCAGGCTTACAGCTCATTAAAGGGGGTCTCAGTGGGTGTTCGGGTAGGCTTTTGTGACAGGGTGGACAGCGTACGGTTTTGTATGTAGCTTCATGGAAAAATTTCTTCGCTGAAAGGGTTCTCAGGCACTGGAACGGGCTGCCCAGGGAGGTGGCTGAGTCACCATCCCTGGAGGTGTTTGAAAGACGGGTATGAGGTGCTCGGAGATACAGTTTAGTGA
Organism: Caprimulgus europaeus; assembly: GCA_907165065.1. Next base: position 30,095,318 of record OU015532.1, read on the forward strand.
TGGACATGTGCGGTGTGACTCTATGATCTCAAAGGTCTTTTCCAACCAAATGATTCTATGGAACCAAGCTCCTTGGCCAGCACTGGAAAGATCAAGTCTGTGATATTTTTTTACTGGCTGGTTAGTTCTCAGTTTCTACAAAACTAGATCTTGCATAATGAGCAATCAGCCTCTGTAATTCAGAACTGGTAGAGTCTTTCCTTGGAGAAATGTTAGCGTTTCTAGCCATGTTAGCTGATGTTCATTGTAAAGATCAGGAGCTACACTGTAACATTTTTCTTCTTTAATTTAGACTACGCAAATCCTAAAAAAAAAAAAAAAAAAATTCACATTATGTTTGCAAATATGTGCTTATACAGTAGAAATGTCACATACAGAAACATGTTACAGTAATTACTTCAGTGGAACAACATAAACTTTTATCTTTGACTAACATTAACAGAAGAATGTATGTTGGCAGTGTGAGTTGTGGGCAGCATAGTTGACAAAATGTAGACTCATCCAGGTTGGAAGGGGCCCTAGGAGTTCTTTTTGTCCAACCCTTTGCTCAAAGAAGGGTTAATTCTGAGCTCAGACCAGGTTGCTTAGAGTTTTGTCCAGTCAGTTTTAGAAACCCCTGAGGGTGTTCTGCAGCCTCTCAGCATCTGTCCCAGGGGCTGATAATCCTTACAGTGAAAATCGTTTGGTTTGGTTTGTTTCTTTTTTTCTTGTATCCAATTGTAATCTTCCCCGTTTCAATTGATGATACTTCTGGTATTATTCCCTCCCATACAGTTCTGTAAAGAGCTGTCTTCATCTTCTTGGTAATCTTCCCTTGTGGAGGCTGCTGTTAGGTCCCCCTGAGCCTTCTCTTCGCCAGTCTGAACCCTAGTTCCCTGGACTGAAAGAAATTTAGGTTACTTTGAAATCTACATGTACTTTTAACTTGTTCTCATATTTATTCTTTTAAAGACTGATTGAAAACCGATTGCTTTTAAAGTAGCACACAATCTGTATGTCATGTCCTGCCAGACTAAGTTCAAGTTGAATGAGGTTTAAAAGGAAATGGTTTTGCTCATTGATTCTAATATGAAAATTATATCTGGGAGCTAGGAGAATGGATGGATAATCCTGACATATTTTTGTATCCGTAGTGTTGTACATGAATATTTCAGAACAGTTGAGTCACCTTTGCCAGCTCTGCTCCTTGTTGATTTAGACAGGAATGCTGTTGTATTGTTTATGATGTAATGGTAAGAACATGGTCATTCATGATAGCATACCAGATTAATATAATCAATATTTTCCACCTATGCTTTTTAGTTATATTAAAGTAATGTAGGTCTGAAGGCACTGAAATAATCTTCCTAGAAAAGAATTATGGTATTATGCTGTCTGAGCTTTTTTGTTTGTTTTAGAATTCATCTGAGTTCACAAAACAGAAACAAGAAAGGTGGTTTGAGTAGTTAAATTAATCAAATTTTATGGTGAATATGATAGGTCTGCCCAATTCAAATGCAGCATATAAGCAGCTAATAATATTTATGGAGCTCCAGTTCGGTGCCTTTTGGTGAGCTATTAGCTCATAAAAATTCGGAAGCGTGCAAGACTGGAATTCTTGGGGTTTTTTTGTAGAACAGACACTTGTATTTCATGTGCTTTTCAGAAGTTGATTTTTGTGCTAACTCTTTTTCTAGAAAATTGAGCTCTTGACATCCTTTATCCAAGAACCTGGAGCAGCAGAGAGACAGTTTTTACAATGAGGAGAAATTACCTGCTAGGTAAGTTCCATGCCAATGTGTGACAGCGATCTGTGATCTTTCCAGTTGGAGAAAACAGCTATTAGTTGTAATTCTCTGCTCTGTATGTAAAATGGATCACTTGCTGTGGCAGTAGGTGATTTAGATATACTAGACATGGGGACAGGCTTTGGGTGAGGTAAAAAGGAGGGCTCGTACCCCTACATGTAATTTCCATGCTGAGCAATGATCAAACTCTACTCAAATATCCAGTGAAATAGGCAATCCTACTTTTTTGTGTGTTTCAAAAAATGTGAGGATAGAGTTAAGTTCTCTGAGTGTTCTAGGGGGTGAGATAACTGGTAAATTGTAAACATCTGTGTGACTAGGCAGATTGAATATATATAGGTATACTTAGGTATTTATATTTATCTCTGGTTGTCATTTAACAGTGTGGAGCCTTGTAAAGCTGCCTGGTATTTCAGGTAAATTTGAAGTGAAAGTTCATTATAGTAAGTTAGATGTGACTAATTTCCTTTGTGAGTAAACTTTACATTTAAAATGTGTAGAAAGTAGTGAAGGTAACCTACTGGGTATTTGACGACAACCCGAGTACTGAATTATTTACCATTGCTTTATATTGCTCATTTACTGTTTGATGGATCATTTTACACTATAATGCTGTTACTGCACAGGGAAAAAAACAAAGCAAAATGTGTTCAGCAGTCTCAGTGACCTCTGGAAAGGATAATTTGTTTGCGAGTTTAAAGTACGGTTGACATTTTGTCAGAATCTCCTTGACTATTTTTGTTTACAAAGCCTACTGAATATTATATTTTTTTGTAGTTTGAGGCTATATGGCATTTAAATAGTGGGGGAAAAATGTTATCATTAGAAGTATTTTTTTATTCATTTTATTGTGCCTGTTGACAGTGTGGAAATTCCCAAAGTAGCCTGAGACACATATGTAAAATATAACTTCTTTAGAACTTTGAGTTTTTGAAACATCCTTTTTTCAGGTGTGGGTTTTTTTTAAAAAAAGACAACTTTAGAGATTTGTTCAACAGTGGAATTCTGTTTTTCTGCCTTGCTTCGCATTGAGAATACACAAAGTGTTTGAATAAGATGTTAGCATTTCTGTTTGTGAACATCATTAACATGGGTTTTCTAGGTGTAGGTTACTGCACTTAATTCTAGATCACAAAAGTCCTTGTATTTGGGGTCAGCTGATCATTACTTTCAGGTGTGTATGTGATCAAGTACTAGTAAACCTCACTTCATGCAAAACAAGATGAAGGAAAAAATAGTAGTTCAGTGAGAACCCCTTTGATTTTTCTGAAGTATATTTAACTTGATTTCATTTTTACATCAGTACCGTTATCTCACTTCCAAAACCATTAAGTATTACTAAAGAAACCTAAATAAAACTACTGTAATCTTCTTCTTTTTTTAAAAAAAATTAAATTTTATTTTGTAATTTTAGTTTTAATAAGCCAAGCATAAATATAATATGACTGCTGACTCTTTAGTAATTTTTTTTCTTTTTCTGTTTTAGGTGTTTAAATTTCTGATTCAGTCACCACATGTCATGGGGAAGAAAACCTGATTAACAGCGTTCTGGTGGAGGTTTTGTTTTTGTTTTAATTCTGCGGTGTTTGAGGAGAGATTTGAGGAAAATTTCAAGGAATGGAGTTAGCTCACAGTTTGCTACTTAATGAAGAAGCGTATAACCAGCTTGGTGACTTTCAAAAAGCAGAGTTCATTTTTGAATGGTTACAGTTTTTGGAAAAACTTTTACCAGTGACTAGCAGAGTAAGTATAATGAGACTTGAGAAGAAAAATGCTTTATAGAGCTTTTTCTCTCTGTCTTTTTGTTATTTTGTTTAATAACAAAAAACAGTATTCAATTTCAGTTGCTTCATGTCTTCTATGTACACACAATGAAAGTATGTTCAGTGTTAGCTGTAACTTTCTAAAGATTACAAGTTTTTAGTCGCAGCCCTTGAAGTGACAGAGCCATTTGTCCTATGGGAGGAACTTGAGAAATAAGCATTAAGCAATTTTTAAAAAAATATTTATTTTTTTTTTAAACTCAGATTATTACTGCAAGATTTTGCAACCCCATGATGAAGAATGGCAGTAATCCTTCCACCTAGCATGTCACAATTACTTGGTAGTCCTTTAGCAAGCAAGAATGTAACATCTCTCTTTGTTTTTTCTTTTCAGAATCAAATGATAGAAGATGTGTTTCTAGCCAACTGTCCAATTGTTTTGTTCACTGTTTAGTGTATATTAAGTAACATATGTGGATATTTAACAGTAAACCAACCTTGATAATGCTATTTAAGGGTTGTGTTATTTGTGTTAAAATATGTAAATGAAACACAGTGCCAGGCACTTCATTTGTTTTTTTTTTAAAGAGCATTTTAAAAAATTGAGATAAGACTAAAATAGGGGATTATTTTAGGGGAAGTTCTTTCCTTTCTAATGCTCAACTTCTTGAAACTCTGATAAAGTTCTTCACTACTTAAATTACTATGTTTCTATGAATTGTTGTATTTTGAAACAGGCATAAATGAAGCAAGAAATGTCAGTTTCATTTTAGCAAGATATAAGTATTCAAGTGGCGTAGGGAAAATGCTCCTGAAAGAAGGAGTTACAGAAAGAATTATGCTCTGAAAAAATGTGATTTAAAAAAAAAGAATAAATTAATCACATATTTGAGGTGGCTTTTCTTTAAGTAGAAAGCTGCAATAAGAAGATGGTTTTAGTTAAGAATGTCAGCGTATGAGAATGGTAATAATTAAAAGAGAATTAGCATTGATTATCTTTAACTAACTTTTAAATTTAACTGAAATTTAACTGGTCACTGGTTTTATTTCCAGGCTGATATAAGGGAGAACCAGAAGAAACTGGTTGAACAATTGACTTCTTTATTAAACAATTCACCAGGACCTCCTACCAGACGGCTTATTGCCAAGAATTTAGCTGTACTTTATAGCACTGGAGAGACTTTTTCTGTTTACCAAACAATTGACAAATGCAATGAACTCATTCGGAGTAAAGATGATTCACCGAGTTATCTGCCTACGAAACTGTAAGTATGTGTTTTTTTAACCCCAAACTTCAAATTCAGTAATAACAAGAGAGATAGTTTTACATGGTGAGAAATTAATGTAGGAAAGGGTATCTCCCTCATTTCTGCTCATTGTCCAGTAGAAGCTTTGTACCATATGACATGAGAATTTAGGAGCCTCCCTGATTAGTATCATTATTGTTGATGGATCCAGCTGTAAAAAGTAATTTCTTCTTTGTTACTACATCTCAAAAATTTTTAGACTTGAGTATTACAAAGAGAAAATTAATTCCTGTGAAACCTGAAAGCAAATTTAAATTACTTCCTTCCCTCTAGGTATTATAACAATTTTATTTTAATCATTTAATATATGCTGCCTTCAAGGCAGAATTATGAGTGGTTCAGTACTTGTGTAGCATTTTATGTATTCCTTTCTGTATCTTTACTGGAAAGTTTCAAGTAAGAAGTTCAGATGCATGTTGGGGGGGAAAAATGTCAGCTCGGTATGTTACAATATAAATTGCCTTTTAAATTTTAATAAGCTTAAAATGTATTTTTCCTCCTTGTTTAGAAGTTTCTTGTTACGACTCATATAAATATAACATAAAATCAATCACATTAAAACACTTTAAAATCACTTTAAATACTTTTGAAGTATTTAATGCAGAGGCAATTTGATGGCTGATGTGAGTCAGTGTAGGCTGCATATCTTAGAACAAAATTTGACCTGCCTAGCTAGCTAGTATTTACTGGATCAATTGCAAAGAAATAATCTTGAGTGATTTGAAAGCTCAGCTAAATTAATGTATTTAGGCATGTAAGAATACTAAACTTGTTGCTATCATTCAGCACTATGATGACCAGAGTATGCTTTAAAGTAATAGAGTAAACCGAGGCTTGTTTATGCTTTATGGTTTTGTTCAGTGAGGCAACAAAACCACCTTGCAATACATATTACCATACTGAATAAACCATGCTTTACAGCAAGTCAAACAAACACTGCTTGTTGCAAAAAAAGGTGAAGAAAGCTTTTAATAAATAACAATATTAATAAAAGAAAAAAAAATACATACCTAGCATGATGCATCTGAGTTCACTACCACAGGATACGTAATAAAACAAAGAATGTTGTAGTATTAGATAGTCTATGTATGTATCAGGAACCAAAAGGGTAGAAGACAGTTGGTGATCTCCATCCAGAAAACTGAAAATGAGGCCAGAGAGAATACCAGCAGTGGATGGTAGAGTTATGAGGGTGCAGGTGTTTGAAAAGCAAGGAGAAAGTAATAATAGTGCTGAGAAGACAGACGACAGCTCCAGCTACAAAATACAGTTATTGAGTACATTTGTTAATCGAACTGGGGAAGTGGATATAGTTAGTTAGGAACATGTGAAATGTTTGTAACTAAACACCTAAAGCCTAGCCAACAGAGGAGAGAAGGGGGAACTGTTATTGCAGGATGTGAAACCAAATCTTATGGTACAGACATAGTATAAATAACCTTCATTCCTGAAACAATGCACATCTTTCACTGTAGTGAAGAAAATTTATCTTTAAAGGTAGAGGTAGTAAAACATCATTGTGCATTAATGATACAGTATGCAAAGCAGAGCAGAATCTCTTCCTCCTTTGCTTCACATGCTAATCCTGTTTCTGACAACCCAAGTGAAGTTTCCTGAAAATAGATTTGTGCAAAAATTAATTGTATTTTTCACTACCATAATATTTTTTGTTTCCCTCTTTTCCAATTGACCTCTTGTGTAGTTCTTTTGAGTTAAGAATAAGTTTGCTATAAAGGGTCTTAGTTGTCCTGCAAAGTAGATTACTGCTATCCTGCTGGCTCCTCAACAGTGAAATGCATTAACAGTATAGGTGAGTTGTAGTATGGGACAGAGCTCTGCGGGTCTTCCTTGCTTTGGCTGCAAGATGCCACACTGGAGAAAGTGGGATGACATCGGCATAGCAAGGAGGGATGATGGAGTCCATCGGCCACAAGGCAGAAATGGCAAAGGCAGGCAGAAATGGCAGATATCCAACTCGGAAAGCAGAGGAGTAGCTGGGGGAGAAAGAGAGAGGAGGCAATGCTCAGAACCCTGCTGGGTATGAAAGCCGTGGTGAGGAGAGGGAATAAGAGCTGAAGTGGAGAAAAGGTAGCAATAAAATATGGTTTACTTCAAAAAAGGTTTGGAAAAGGGATTTCTTACAGTACTGACACTGAGACAACAGGCTACAGAAAAAGAATTGAAACTACAGAACTCTCTATTGAGTAAAATCTTTCCTCTCGGGCTGCAAGTATGTTGTATACTTCATGTTCAGTGAAGAAAGACTGCTTTTTTTATTTTGCTTTTTTTTTTTTTAATCTTTAAAGTGTTGTCTTTGTTTGCCATCTGTCCTTATTTAGTCTACGTGCTCATGTTGTCTGATAGCAACACGTCACCATCGTTGTTCACAATATGTTGATTCACCTGGAAATGCCTTTAAATACAGCTTCCAGTCAGTTGTTCTCTTATCTCATAAATTATCATTTTTATTCTCTCATATAGATGGACGATGGAAATATTTTAGGCCAGCATTTTAAAAAGAACATTAGTTAGGTGCTTGTCTCCTACTAAAAGTGAGTGTGATGTGAATGCTGCATTGGGTCAGATAAACAGGTCGTGCGAGTGAATACAGCTTATTGCGTTACTTTAAATTACAAGGTTTTAAAAATATCCACTAGAGCTCTTTTTAAACTGTAAGCTTTTTAAAAGCATTTGGCTGGTCAGCAAACGTTCATAGCTGATCTCGGTGCTCTTTTACCACGTGCTAAGCATCTTCGTTCTGCATTTTTGTTGGGACATCTCCAAGTGCAATTGTTAAGGCAAAATTTGAGAGAAAACAACTTAAATCTATCTTACATAGAGAGTTGTAAATCAAAATGGAGGTGTGCTGCCAGGGAGGGAAAAGCACAGGCAGAGAGGCTTTTCTGTGCAAAACTTGTATAAATTTACAGGCTTTCTTGGAAACTTCTGCCTGTTGCTTGTAGTTTGACAGATAAAGTGACTCAATAGTTAATACAGTTGTGGAAAAAATAATAGACAACTGGAGTCATGATACAATTCTAGAAGGCAGTCAGAAGAGCTTCTTAAGTCCTATACTTTGAAGTTTTATAGAAACCTAAATACTGACGTGCAGAAGTGGCTGTATTCTCGTCCTTAGCTGACTAGATGTTATTCTTCAACAAAGAGGGCCAGTTTGTTGCTAGACATCACTTTTCAACACTGATGGACTTTCATGTAACACTTAAGCACATGGCAATACAGCCAAGTAAGAGTGTTTGCAGGTTATACTGTGATGTAATAAGGTACTTCTGGTTTGGTTTGTTTTGGGGTTTTTTTAATATATTTGTAAATATTCTTTCCTTGAATTAAGATATGACATGTATATTATTTAGTCTTAAAGCTAATTATAGAGGGTATCTGGGACCATCAAATAATCAATTTAGTAGTAAGATAGTGCATTTATAATTTTATGCCTAACTACACCATGATCAAAATTAATTGTTGGTATGTACTGAGTTGGACAAAAGCAATAATGAAAAATGTTGCTTTAACAAAAATAGGATTATGATATGATAAGAGATACACAATATCAGTTCAGTTTTTTTTACTATGCTTTCTCATTTAGGGAATTGCTGTTAATATTAAATGCATTTTTCTAATTAAGAATGTGTTCAGTATAGGATTTTAAAATTCTTTGTGTGAAAGCTGAATTCTGTTGGGGAATAAGTAAAATTTTGTTTTGTTGAAGGGGGTGCAGAGCAGTCTCACTCCATATTTAAGTAGGTCTGGCGAAAGGACTAAAAGCTGATTAAAGACATAATTTCTTTTCTTGTATTCATAACATTAATTTGTTTAGTTATAGATCTATCAATATAAAAGCAAAGTGTTTTCCTTAATTATTCAAAGGAAAACACTCTTTAATTAAGCAGCTCCTCCCCTCCCATAATATTTAGCAATTTTTGTTTTTGGTAAAGGAGATGCTGATGAACACAGACTGTAGTTGTCAGGTATTTCACCTGGAAATTAAATTCAGGATCTGTGTGCTGTGAAAAGAACATGGGCTTATACTTTTATTTCCTTCAAGGTGTTTCCTTATTATGTATTGTTATACATAAATGCCAGAATTTTAATTACTAGACCATTTGCAATCTACTGTTGATCACCAAGTTGTAAATAAACCTGTTCCTGACTGCTTCTTGCAGCATCTGCTGTAGCACAGTGCCATAGACAGCATGATGCAGGGCATGCTTAGTTAGAAATGAATGTTAAGGTTTAAAGGTGGATATGGAAATTGTATTCCTGTTGTAAAATTTATTGGAAGATTGTCTTACTTGAATTCTTATATTATCCAAGTTATTTTCCCAATCCTTGTATTTGCATTTCTCCTGGAGCGTATGTACCATACACAGACTTTTTTTTTTTTTTTTTTTTTTCTCTCCCCTTGTGATAATCCACTTAATTTTGGGGACATTCTGTTTACTTATTTCGTTGTTTGCCCATTGATTATGTCAGTTGTCTTAATCCCTTTCATCTACTACTGCATCCATTTTCACGCGTCTTTGGATTTGCTTTTGTTTTAGTGCTGCGGTGGTATGCTTGGGCTATTTATACAAAAAGTTGGGAAGAATTTTGGGAAACAGTTTTACTGACACCGTTGGGAATGTGCTTAAAGCAATGAAGAATGCAGAGGTATTGGAACAGCATGTTTAAAAAATGATTGGAAAAATAATAGGATGTTTAGTGTTGGCAGCTGGACCAATGAATAGGAGAAAGTGCATGATACCAGCATATGAAAAAATTGCAGGAAGTCATTGGATAAAAATTAATGTCTAAATTCCAAAGAGTTACTGGAGAGTTAATGAGTTATGACTACAAAAGGATGGATCATAGCTATTCTCAAGCTGATTTCATGAAAGTACTTGATAAGCTAGAAAATCTAGTTGCCTTATTAATGAGAACATTTTTGCTCCAGCTCGTACTTCACATTTTGAGTTTTAAACTGCTAGTGAGTACCTTCCAGTAGAACGTAGAATTACTGTTTTCACTTGCTTATAGTGTCATGGAGCAAATTATCTGCTTAAACTCACTTTCACTCACTCTGAAAGACCCAAACCATTGTTTACCTGTTTCAGTAGTTGGCATTTTGTATTTCCAAGGAGCTGAGGGCTACAAACTTTAACATTTCTCTTTTTAATTTTTCAGTCTCAAGGTCGTTATGAAATCATGCTTAGTTTGCAAAATATATTAAATGGTTTAGGAGCTGCTGCTATCTCCTGTCATAGAGATATTTACAAAGCTGCCCGATCATGTTTGACAGATCGATCCATGGCGGTCCGTTGTGCTGCTGCAAAGGTAAAGTACTCTAATAGTTGTTTGTATTAAGTAAGCTTCTTAAAGAAAATTCTCTTTTAATGGTTGATGAACACAGCAGTAAGGACATTCTTTGCTTATCTTTATTTCTTTGATATTGCCTTGGCAGCAAAATTTCAAGTCATTTTAGTATGATGCAACGTGCTTATTTTGTTAGGGAGAACTCTATTTTGTAGCAAACTAAAATTTGTACTGAGCACTTTTCCACATCAAACCATTTTTATTTCCCTTTTTTGTTTAGTGTCTTCTTGAACTTCAGAATGAAGCGGTATTTATGTGGACTACAGACCTGGATAGTGTTGTGACCTTGTGTTTTAAATCCTTTGAAGGTTCCAATTATGATGTGCGATTAGCAGTTTCAAAACTTTTAGGCACAGTATTGGCTAGAGCTCTAACATCTAAACAGACAACAGGTAGAGTATGTATTTTCTTTGCTGATTCCTCATCTGTAAAAACCTGTCAGATTGTTACTTTGGGCTTCAACAGAACTTGAGAGTTTGTGTTGAAGCCCGAACTAAAATCACAATGTAAGTTTTGTCTGGCTGTTCCTATCTCTGGTTTGGTATTTTTTGTAACATCTTTCTTGTCAGGTACTGTGGTTTTGTTTGTGTTAACCTATATATATCTATATAAATAAATAAATAAATAACAAAACAAGAAAAAATATTTGGTAAAACTGTTTTTCTCTGTTACAAGATTGTAATTGTATGGAGAGAAATTAGTAGTCTCAAGAATTTAGAGGCAAGATCAATTTCAGCAGTGTAGGAAAGACTGAGCTTTGAGGGAGTGTCATTTTGTCAAACTGGTGAGTTAAGGATGTCTTTTCAAGCTGTTATTCCACAATCATCAATACCACATCTGGATTGTCTAGCAGTACAAATGTGACCAGAAGCAGAAATGAGGATACAGTTTTGTTCACTCAACAGACCATGTAATGCTGACAGACAGTACTTGATGTAACTAAAGCAACCTGGCACAAAGTTAATGTCTTCAATCTTCAGTATCTTTCAGACTGGGCATTTTTAGTCCAATCTTAGGAGCCCAAGGCTAAGTATCTAACTGTAATCTGAGCAAAATGTAACAGGATGCAGAGCATGTGTGATTCAGACTGTTCTGCTTTTAATGGCATTAGAGAAGACCTTCAGTGCCATAAGCAGCAAATGACAAAAGTACATGCCTTTAAGCCCAGCTTGTTGCCTTTCAGAATTCTTGAGGCTGCGTATTTGCATTGGAGATGCTAAAGTTTTGATTTATAAAGTATTTTTCTAAGAAAAAATCTCTTTTGGAGAGAATTATTGTGTTAGAAAAAACAATCAGCACTTTTCCCAATTAAGTAAAAAAAAAATACTCTAACCTCTGTATAGACTCGGTAGTTTGCTTTAATCTTTGTAAGCAATGTAGTTATATTTCTGAAGTGTTGAGATAAGGTTATAGAAGCAACTCATCAACTGTTTGATTGGTTGGTTTTAGTTATTTTTATTTATTTTAGTTAAAAAGAACTTAGAGCTAAGTGAGACAGGAGCTAGGGGAGAGGTGGAGGGAGCAGGACAGGAGGAGGTGCTTAGTCCTGAAGTTTCTGCATTGTATCTCATAACCTGCTGATACTGGGTTGGGGGTTTTTTTTTAGACATTATTATCTCAAATCTCATTCATTTTCCCATTTCAATACTTGGAAAAGAATCAAAAATGCAGAGAAAATTTTAGGTTACTTAGTTTGCACAGTGTGCAGTCATCATGCTAAATTTGCACACACATGTCCCAGCATGTATTTTAAATGAACTTTGTATCAACAAGTAAAACAACAGAATGGGAATGGGGGATAAATAATTTTCCTAGTAGATCATAACCATATTGTATTATTCTTCTAAAGGGCTAATTTCATGCTAAGGTGAGATGCTTTTGTTTCTAAGAGAACCTGTAGGTGTGGCCTTATCTGGCTAAGCCTAGTGGAAAGGTAAGCTGCCCTGTCTGGAGTTTGGAATAGAAGGTTGCCTCTGGCAGTGAACTGGAATGACTTAGAGTCAGGGCTTTCATGAAGCTTCAGGTGGTAGAAGTACACTACACTGTCTGTTTGCAAAGGGAGCTGAGATTAGATGCTAAATACTGAGGGAGGGTAAATATGTGTAAACAGATTGGGTGATGGTCTGAAATACTCAAAGATAGCTGAAGCAGAAAAAACTTGAGAAATATTGTCGTTGCTGGAGTACCGAGTCCTAGAAGGTCTTAGTTTCTGTTGTGAAATTATGGTCAAACGGTATTTGGGTTTGATTGTTCTGCTGAATTTGTGCACATTGTTTTTTCTAAAATGATTAGAGTTGAAATTCTTCTATAAGGTAACAAGTTTTATGGAACTATTCCTCTAAAGATTTACATTTATTCTTAGCATCCACCAGGCATAACTTCCGCAGAATCTCTTTGGAAGAAGTGATGGAGCTATTGGGAACTGGATTTCTGCGTGGAAGTTGTGGATTTCTACGAGCCAGTGGCGATATGTTGAAAGGGACCAGTTCAGTCAGCAGAGATGTTAGAGTTGGAGTCACTCAGGTTTGGACTACATTATTTATTATTTTCTGTGATTGCTAAACAGTGCTATAATAACTGTTTTGCTCTCCATAGATGTCTTATTTAATCCTTTTTTGTATGTGTGACTAAATATGTGTAACTGAAAATAAGGATTTACATCTTGAGTTATGCTAGAAATAAAATTAAAAAGATTTCTGATTTTGCTTATTGTTTACCTGATAGTTTTAAATTTTCAAAATTAAATATGGATTACTTGTGAAAGCTTCACATGGTATGAACTTCAAATAAGTGATATCAGTAAGTACTTTCCTCAAATTTTTAATTTAAAACTTAATACCTTATGTCTAAAAATGAAAGGGAGATGTTACAAGAATTCTCCAAACTTTGAATAGTTTCCTTCTATAGAGGGACATTCTCAGTCCTGTTCAGAAATAATGGCTCTGATTTGAGTAAGTGCATGAAAAATAAGGAAAGCAGACTTTGGTGGGGAAAAAAAAACAAATATGTTTTACTGTGTCCCAGGATGCTCAGTTAGAGGATAGAATCTTGTTAACTGAGCAGGACTTAATTCAGGTGATATGGCGCATGCTGGTAAAAACAGTAGAGATTTTTCAGATAATATCAGATTGGCTTTTTCCAAACAGCATTTACATGCCAAGACCTAGATATTCAAATATTAAACCTGTGAATCAAGACTACAGGTCATGGTGAACATTTACATATCAAACAGCTGTGATTATTTTAATGTGTTACAGTCCCCACAGCTATTTGATACATCCCCTTTACCAGTAGGGGAGTTTTTTCAGTGCATTTCATCTTCGACGGTGCAAAACGTCTGTGAATTAGCTTGAACTACTGATAGAAGCTGCTAGACTTTGCACTGAGACAGCTAGAAGGTGCTCACAAATTGTCATCTGTGCTCAGATCATGCTGGGTGGAAGTATTAACTTCTGGCAGAGAGACAGAAGAGCTGGAGAGCAATAATACCTTGACAGCTATTTGCCTAGAAAATGCATGCCAGACTCCTGGGGTGTTCTATATACATCGTGGTTTTATTAGTTTTCCAGGAATAGATATTTCAGTTCAGTGTTTTGACTATTTGTGCTGATTTTTGGAGGTTGTCTCCTTTTTCATGCATTTCTGTGTTAACACTGTAGTACCTGTTTGTTCAAGACACAGCCAGATTCAAGATGTAGTTCCAAATGTAGCCATGGCAGTAGACTCTTCACAAGTCTATTTATCCTGTTAAATTCCTCAGATTTCAAAGCTGTAAAACAGGGGTAATGTACTGTTACACTGTAAAGCCTAAGTAGTATTTGTCAAGAGCTATTAGATGCTAGCAGGAACAATTTCTCTATTTACAGTACTTCACTTTCTTTTACATGAATAATTTAGTTGTTAATATTAGACATGAGGCAAAGTATGTACGAGGCAAATGCAGAAGTTCATTGATATGGGTAGTAGTTGTGAATTTTCTTATGAGGAATTTTGTGTCTTCATTTGCATACTCTAATTTTTGTATTCCCTTTTCTTGATGGTAGCACATCTGTTCATTAAAAACATCCAACACGTGCACATGGAAGGCACTCGTAAGGGAGCATATGATGTGGCAAAATAAATGGTCTTGTGGTGATTAGATTTGTAGAGTCACTTTGCGTTCCTTCTCTCTGTTGTGACAAACATAGTCTTTTTATGGTACCTGCATTTCAAGGCAAACAAATAAAATTCACTGACATGAAGAGCAGTGCGTGGGGGCTGAAAATATTCCCTAATTCAAAGCCTGTAATAACAAAATTCTCACAGGGTTATGGGTTATAGTTTTGTAACATGGTGGTTCTTAAAATGCATTCATACATTAAATTTGGGTTCCATGTGCAGAATGTTAAATAGCTGGAAGCTGTTGTTCAGTGAGACCAAACACAATGTTTTACATAACAAGTGCCTGTGCAGGGTAGACTGCCATTGCTCACACTCTGGAATGAAATAACATGGGCAAGCAGCTTGAATTAACTTACAGTCAAAACAGGCTGCAGTATTGCTTGTACAGTTTTGATAGTAACTTAAATGAAATTAAAAGATTAAAAAAAAAAAATGCAGCTACCTGAAAGTGAGAAGGTACATGATTTATGGATGCATAAATGTATAAATAATCTCAGCTTAGTGATGTTCTAGTTGTGGCAATGTGCAAGAGAGTTAAAAAAAAATGTGGATGTGGAATAGCTGGCAGTGGTTTTCCAGGTGATTTTGCTCTTCAGTATGAAATATCTTCTTTTCAAATCTCTTCCAGGCATATGTGGTATTTGTCTCTACGTTAGGAGCACAATGGCTTGAAAGGAACTTCTCTGCCTTCCTTTCCCATATCCTAGATCTGGTGTCTCAGTCTCACCCTAAGGCTATTCAGAGTCAGATGGATGCTATCGGCTGTCGCCGCTGTGTTTCATTTATCCTTCGAGCTACAGTAGGAGGCCTTCTTGGGGAAAAAGCTCAAATTGCAGCTGCCAAGGAGATTTGTCAGGCCATCTGGAAACTGAAGAAAGTTGTGGGTATGAGTCTAACAAGATTATCCATTTGGGCCTCTGTATTTCCTTTTTTAAGTGATTGTCCAACTTCATAACATAGAGACTGCAAAAAACAGAATATGTGGTGCTGATTGATTACCGTAATAATGCAGAGGTCTTTTGATGGACTGCTTTGTTTTTAACTTGGGCTGGTTATTTGTTTGTGTGTCTATGTTACTGCATGTGTGTACCCACACAAGTGTAAACATATGTTTTAATACATCTTGCCTGGTGAATATAATTTTAATGAATTACAAATATAATAAATTAATAAATATATACAGTAGTAAAACATAGACCGTATTGTAAAGTAAGTTAAATCAGCAGTTGATATATAGCCAGATTCTACCTTCCTGTTCAGAGCAGCTGACACTACTGCTGGTTCAAAAAAGAAGCATTTGTTTCTAATTGACAAAATGAGTATTTCTCCTGTGGAAAACAGATTTCTCGCATGATAGTGTCTTGTACACAGCTTCCAGAAAAAGCTGCTGATCCCCCATCATCATCCTTTTAGGGGAAATGAACGAGAATGCTAGGCATAACCAGTTGTCTCCTGGTGTACAGCTGCATATTGTTATCCTAGTTAGATATCTGAATGACACAATCATTTGTATCTCAAAAGCTGAACTTTCAAAAAACTCCAAATTTTTCCATCGCTATTCTCTGTCTCGCCTGCTTGCTGTCATGCTATTTCACTCTTTCCTTCCCTTTTTTTTTTTTCCTACTGTGTAGTAAAATCCGGCAAGTTACATCAAAGCGTGACCTCTTCAAGTCACTCTCAGTGAGGCTGAGAATAGCGTACTTCTTACGCCACTGTTCCCCATCACTTAAAGATAAGCAATTTGGTAGTTTCCATTTTATCTACCCTCCTGCCCTCACAGGCATTACTACACTATCCATTTGAGTAATAAGGGTGTACTTGTCTCAGTGAAGGTAAACCTTTATGAAAACAGATTGGTCAGTAATAAAAATGGCAATGATAAAAGCTCATTTGGTAATATAAACAAGTTATCACAGCAAAATCATCTTTCTGCTCTGTTTGTTTCATTTTGGTGATGATTTCATGTATATATTATTAGATGCTGCAATGAGTGACAATAACTTGGAAACAAGAATTAGTGCATCAGATGTGACAGCAAGTCAGCATGTTCTTGTGTGCGCACTTCAGGAACTCGGGAGTCTCGTCCATGGCTTAGGAACTACAGCAGCACCATTACTGCAAGACTCCAGTACAGGTACAAACCCTGAATTGTTTTGCGAACCAGAGTACAAAATATACTCTGTTGTTCACTGTGATCTTCTCTGATTTCTTATGGCTAGACTGTCAGTTCTTTCAAATCTCTTGGGATCCTTTGTCTGACACTGTCTACAGCAATCTTTCTTCTGGCCTGCCATCTCTTCACCTGGACCTTCTGTTTTATTCCACTAATCTTAAAAAAAAAAAAAAGTTGGCTGCCTTACACGCTGTAGGAAATCTTCAGGCCTTGCCCGTATCTCCTCTGGCCTGTACTAGTATGTTAATTAAAAAAAAACCCAAAAAAATCAGTATCAAATTTACCTTGAATTTGAAGTCCAGCAATTCGTAATGTTTATAGTAGATCAGTTTCATTGTGCTAGATATCTTCATCTGCCTTTATTGTTTTCACATAGCTGCAGTGAGAATTTTTTTTTTTCTAGATGGGCCAAGTGGACATCTGCTTCCACTGCAAGGATTTCTGCTTCCTTGAGAATACTTACAGATATTTTCTATGCATGTTGGTGAATAACTGCATAGTGTGTTAGGTATTCTCCATACTTTTCATTCAGGGTAACCATTTTTTAAAAATATTGAAGTATTTAAATTTGCTAAGAAATATTTCACAATAAAAATCAGCAGTACTTTTTAAGGAGGTGTACAGAAACTGGATAATGGTATGTTCACCAGTCCTCAGTATACATTTTTGCTTGTTTGACAATCTGCTTGCCTATTTTTTAAGTGTGTTTATTCATTTTATTTTTCAGGAGTTCTGGAAGCAGTAATTTCTGTCCTTCTTCATCCCAGCATTTCAGTTAGACTAATAGCAGCTTGGTGTTTACGCTGCATTGCAGTAGCATTGCCCTCATATGTGTCCCTCCTGTTGGATCGTTGCATTGAACGTCTTAGCGCATTGAAATCCTCCCCAGAAGCAGTAACTGGTTACAGTTTTGCTGTTGCTGCATTGCTGGGTGCAGTGAAACACTGTCCTTTAGGAATTCCACATGGAAAAGGGAAGGTATGGTGTGAATACTTTACTTATAGGCAGTTCTTTGATGTTTTTGCACTAGTATTTGCATGTATTCTTTATGACATGATCACGTAACCCAGTATACTGATGAGATACTTTCTTTCCTCAAGAAGGGGATTTTGAAGCATACCATGACTCAAATAAGCAAGTGTTTTTCTCACATGTGTCAGGATTGTGAACTTTATCAACCACTCACACTGCTACCTTTTTCTTATGGAGAAGTTTGTTTGTTGTTTTGGGACAGGTCAGTTTTGTGGAGCTATTTAAAATGTAATGGTCTAAGAAAAAGTTTACCTGGAGAACATGTTTCTTGAGTAGAGCTGTGTTTTTCAGAATTTTGAACTAAATTCTTTACAGCAAGATCAAACCTTCTAGAATTCTGACAGTTTGACATTGGATTAAATTAGAAAATGGATACTTCAGCAGCGTTAATGGCAAGAAAAGGCCAGTCTGGAGTTCATACAGCTGACCTTACCAAAGGAAAAGATCTTTCTTTTATGAAAAAAATAATTTGAAGTATATATACAGATCTATTGAATGAAATGCAAATAAGTTTCCTGGAAGCAAACACGTGCAACTACAGATTAAGCTAAATTAATGTTTTCCATGCCCATCAATAACTCTCCAGTGAACAGTCCAGTCAGTGCTTACACCAATAACAGCAATTATATATTATCTTGAAAATCTTTGGTGAAGTCCAACAAGGTCTTTAATCGAGTCCAACAGATACACAATTTCATCTTGGTTTACAGAATTTAACAGAAACCAATTTGTTGCATCAACGTAGTCTAAGCTGGTGTACTAGTCTCTCCACTAGCACAGGTAGGGAGATGCAGATATGGTGATACAGACCAGGAGAAGAAACTGTTTCCATCTCAGTGAGAGTTTTATCCATGGAGTTACTTGCAGCTGGAAAACCAGATACCTGCAACGCAGATACCAGCAGTAGATGCTAATTCTCTGCATAATGTAGAAACTTACATTCTCAGTTCTGAAAATACCTGTTTTGGAGCCAGTGGACATCAGAGAAGTGACACACCTTGACACAAGGATTGTGGTGTTTTTCTTGTTATTACACCACTGTGAGATGAAAGGAATGCTTTAGTACATTAGGAAAAATGTCCTTTGCTGTGATTCCAGCCCACCCTTTCAGCATTGTTGAGTATTAACAGTTCCAAACCACTTCTTAACAGACATTGCTAGCTGCAGTTCTCAATATTCAAAGTCCCAGCTACTGATGAAACAATCTGTAAACGTTAAAACAAAAAAAGCCTGTTTTTCTTAGCTTTTAAAAACTTTTCTTTGTGATTACTGAAAGACCATGGGGAGAGAACAAAATGAGTATCGTTTTCCCAGTGATACAGATAAGAAATGCCATTCAAATAGTATACACCTAAGCTGAGCTAAAGTTTCTATTTAACAGAGAAATGTAATTCTTAACAAAGATTTATTTTAGAATAGAATAGGATGAAATAGGGCCAGGAGGAGGTATGGGAGGGCACAGAAGAGTGTGGGAGAAACACTGTACTCTGTACTAAGCTGGCAGGGGGGAGAACAGAGGAGTTGACAAAAGCCCTTTTCCATTCTCTCCTAGGAACACTGCCAGATTCCAGATTAGCTCCTCTTCTGAGGAGCTGAAAGAGACCAGTGTTAAATAGAGCAGTTTTGAAAAGAAAATATCAAATGTAGACGGTAGTGAGCTGGAGAGAAGCTGTTTTGTGTTAGTACATTTTCCTTTGAGAGAGTAGTTAGAGTTGCAGGTGGAACCTATTCAAGAGAACAAAATAATTAGCGGGTTTGTATATATTTAGCATTCTGTACTAGTGTTTATACTTCAGTTCAAAAAAATCCTTCAAAAATGAGATATTTCTCCTAGTACATAGAGAGAAAAAATATCAGAAATCATTAAATTAAATCCTTTCCAGGATGCTTGTTTATGAGGGAATTTATACGAAGCTGTTAGTAATTTTTAACAGTATAATTTAACAATGGTGCTGTTTTAATTTTAGAATAAAGTATTTTAAATCTATCAAGAATGTCAGAATAAATGACTTCATTTTCAACCATATGATAGCATTATGGAATTGGGGAAGCTAGTCTTTTCAGATAGTTAATATTCCATGAAGTTTTGGAAGTGTACAAATTTCCAGCTTTCATGAAGCAGACTTTCGTGTGCAATCTTCCATGAAGCTTTATAATTTTTCAAATAAAGGAGCTATCTATAATGTCCAAATAAATTCCATTGTGCAATAAAAACTGTAGAAGGAAATTGGCTATGCTGAAGCTTTTAATGATATTATTGATAATGACGCTTCTTACTTGTAATACTAATTTACAGGCAGTTTGTTTTGGCAACCAGACATAACACAAGATGTAAGAAACACTTTTTTTTGTGTATGTGAAACATAAGTGACACAAAGCATTTGCAGAATACTTTTTGAAGTTGTAGCCGTATTGTGGTTATTGTCCATGGACACACTGTGTGTTCCTCCATTTAAATTCTGCTTTGGTAACAAGCAGAGATGGTCACCTTGCATTTAGCACGTAAGGGTAGGCACATGCAGTTATTGTGGAGAAGCTAAGGCAGGAGTAATTCTAACCGTACCGTACCACTCTAACTTGTTTGTTCAGTCATACCATTTGTTGATTAAAAGCTGTCACAGAGAATAATAGACCTTATTCTAAAACAGGGATAAAAAGATCGTTACTGCTTTCACCACTTCCTCTGAGCTCTAATTTGTAGGTCTCCTGCTATCCTTTTCCTGCATAGTGGCATGAACAGAATATCATAACACTTTTATCTTTGTTACATATATTCCTGTGAGAATTATCGGCTCTTATTTTACTGCTGATAAAAGAAGGGGACAAAGCAGCAAAGTAACTTACGTAGTAGCCCACAGGAACTGTGGGAGCTGTGCCAGACTAGTATTGAAGTTGGTCATTGCAACTTCATGTGCCTGAGTTTCTTGCCATAGTATGAGAGGATGATATTCTATGTGGGGACACTGAAACAGAATTAAGTATCACAGCAAATAGTACTGAAAAATCATTTGGTAGTTACTAAGATGCTGATGCTCCGTTTTTCTGTTTAACTTTGAAGGTAATCATGACAGTAGCAGAGGATTTGTTGTGTTCTGCCTCTCAGAACAGCCGCATTTCGCTGCAGCGAACACAGGCTGGATGGCTGTTGATAGCATCCCTCATGACATTAGGTACTAGCTTTCTACAATTTTTATTAAACTAAAGTAAGCTGTTCCGTGTTCTTTCTCTGGCTTCAGGTCTTTTGGTGTTTCATTTAATTTAGCACTGCCAAATAATTCTTAAAAAATAATGTAAATCAGAATCTTTAGAAAAACTTTCTAAAATAAAAGCCTCATTTCTTCCAAATTAGTTCATTGGAAGCAGTGTCTGAAAAATAGTAACTGGCTGGGACTGCTATTAGTTAAATGTAGAAGATAAATTTCAAAGTCAATCTAACCAAATGTCTTTGTGGTCATGAAGAATTACGTTAAAATTTTTTAAGATCTATCCCAGAACAAAATGAGCTAGTCATATGTATTTCCCTCTTGTCAGGCATCTGAAATCTTACAGAACTTTCTTATATTTGTAAGTGGTCAGATTATTGATTGTGATCAAAAAATTACTCATGAAAAATGAATGTTACCTGTTTTGGTAATATTTTCAGGGCACGTTTCATGTTTTCACCTATTATTTCTGCCCAATAGCTCCCAGTTGTTACATTTTACTTTTTTTTTTTTTTTAAGGTACAACCTTGTACCTGTAATAAATGTTTGCTTTTCTGAACATTGCTATTGCTTAGTAAATCTCTTTTATGCTGGCGATCCACAGGGTCAGAGTTTATAGTTGGCTTGGTGACATACTTGTAAATATGTCAGTGTGTATGTAGTTATGTATGAAAATGGAGTACCAAGACAGTAAAAACTTGAGAAATTATATATATATGAGACATCTGGGAAAGTAGCATAAAGTTTTGTTCACAGCTGTAATGGTTTTGTGAACATACATAAAAGAACCAAAGAGAAAATTTGATTCTAAATAGTCCTTACATTGGCATGACAGCTGTCAATGCTTACAGGTCCTGCAGTTGTCCAACACCATCTGCCACGAATGCTGTTACTGTGGAAGTGCATCTTTCCGTCATCTCCTAAAGACCTAGAAACAGAGAAGACACGAGGGGATTCATTTACCTGGCAAGTAACATTGGAAGGTCGTGCTGGTGCTCTCTGTGGTAAGCAGGATTTACCGTGTCTTTCTCTGCACGTTTATAGTTTGACTGTTTTTCCTTCTGAGAGAACAACGATACTACATATTGGGTTTGGTTTTTTTTTTCTAACTGAATGGTAAAGGATGTTTTCGCTCCCCAATGTAAATGCTTGGAGATATATTTCATATATAGATAGATAGATAGATAGATAGATAGCTAGCTATATGCATGTGTTTCATTTTTGTAAAAAAAACCGACAACAACAAAAAAACCCAAACCAAACACAAAATGCAAGAGAGTTTTTCCTCTTGTTCTTCTAATCGGTTGATTTCCAAATAGTAAATGATATCGGGAAGGTTGCTTCTCTTCTCTTGTTTAACACAGATATCACAGTAATGAATGAGGACCCACACCAGGGTATATCTGTTGTTTATACAGTCTGTTGTATTTTGTAAATAGTAGTTCTGTTTCCTAATAACTGACTTACTGTAAGCAAAATAGAATTGGTGACTCAGTCAAACACATCTGTGAGGGTGGGAAGACAGGTAAAAATCACAATAAAGATGTTGCAATTCTCAGCCAGTAAATAGTGCTGTGTATTTGGCTGCTGTGTGGTAGGTTGCAGTTTTTCATCATGAAATATTGTGAATTTGGGTTTCCGAGAGATGATTCCAGTGATCTTCAAACATTTAATGCGTTTCAGTCATGTATTCTAGAGTACTCAAAGACTCTTTGTATTACAGAACAGTGAACCCTATTATAGTGATTCCCCATTTCTCTCACCATTAAAATCTATTGGAAAGTGTGGAATTCAATAGTAATTTCAATTTATAAGTAACCTAAACAATTACCTTTAAATATTTGCTTTTCCTTTTTAGATCTTTAATACTGTATATTCTCTAGATGCTTTTTGTACTACTAACTCAAGTTTAATTTCTGTAAATAATGAAAAATGCTTCTGTACATATAAGTTGCTTCTTAAAGTACAGTAATTAAGTTAAATTTAAATGGAAAACTAGCACAGTAGCAGCAGGTCATCTGATCATCTTCCTTCTCCCATTTTTTAAAATGTATTATTATTATAATGGAATTATCATGAAGTTGAGTTGTATCCCGTAACTAATTTCATAACAAAAAGCAAAAAATGCTTGGATTTGTATATGCAATTAAAAGTCAGGGTGTGAACATCCAAGCTGAGACACCAAAGCAGTGCATCTGTAAATATGACTTTTTTCAGTCAAGATTTTTGTCGGTTTCTTAAGTTATTGGTCAAAATACTTTAATTTTTTTTTTTGCATGTTTTCTTCTAATTTTAACTTATTAGTGAAGTAATAATGTGATTACTTCACTAATGTGATTTTCTTTCTTCTAGATATCTCACACTTAGTAAGTTAAAATCCAATTCCTTTTCTAGCCATCAAAAGCTTTGTTTCCCACTGTGCTGGTCTGCTTACCGATGAAGTTGTTCAGAGACTTCTTCCTCCTCTCCCAAGTGCTGTTGATTTATTGACACAGTAAGTGTGTGTATCAAACTGTTAAATGAGATTCTGGTTTTGAAAAGCTACAGAGTAATCTTCTTCTGTTTGATTTAGTGCACTTTGTAAAGAACTTTCTTTTTAAAGTACCAAAATTAGCATCTAGAATTCGGCTGTGTAGCTGAAGACTTTAGCTGGCATAATGTGTCTTGCAGATTCTGGTTCCTTGTAAAAAAGCTGGGGAAGAAACTATTGCATCCTTTTGTTAAGTTAGTGTTTTTATTCTGGTTTTTTGATCAAACATACACATTTGTGTTTAACCATGGTCATTTTTTATAAAAGAAAAACAAAGTTCAAGAATATGCTTGGATTAAAAGTTTTAGAGATGGGCATATTTTATATTTAGTTTCAGAGCTAAGCTGGAAAGGGTTTTATAATTTTTAACTTTTTGCCTTCAGAATATGTAGTGATTTAATGTAGTTGGGCTCTAAACTCAAATTTGCAGTAGTATATCCACAAAACACTTAATTTTAATAAATATAGATAAAATCAAAAGCAATAGAAAGCCTTAAATATTTAATTAGTGTTAAATAAAAGTAATTACTGGGAATGGAGTTCAGAGGTTCTGTCAGAATGTGTGAAATAAATTGTTTTGCTTCTACTGTTGGTAATACTAATCAAAAATAATTATAATATGTGTAGATTTTTAAAGTATTTAGTAGAGTGTTAAAAATGAAACTAGAGTGTTGCACAATGCTTTAAGTCTAACATCTCTGATGTGCTTTTTATAATTTAAGGCTTTCTTCAATATATAAATCATATGGAAATTCTTTGAAAACACCATCAACGGTTTACAGACATAAACTTTATGAATTACTAGCAGTATTGCCTCCAAAGACCTATGAAGGTATGTATTCCCTTACCAGGAGTTATCTGCCAAAAATACCATGGGTTCATTTTTAAGTTTTTGTTCAACATATATTCAGCTAGCGAGGATTAGTTCCACCTTTTCTAATAACCAGATTTTATTCTCTCTTTAGATTTGATGAAATTGCAGTGAAGTCACTATGGTTTTGAAAAGCTATTGTTCACGATCTTTTTTTTTTCCCCTCTTCTGTTACAAATGCAGACTTGTCCTATTTGTAACTGAAACTTGAAGGCAGACAACCTTGCAATTTTAAACTACTTGAAGAATTGACTTTCTTTGATGCCTGCTTTAATGTCCCTTGAATCCTAAATCCAAAAGGTGTAATCTTAGCATATATCAATTGAGTATAGTCCATTAAAATAATTTGATTTAATTGCTTCAAGTAGACATATATTACAGATACAGTCATCTGATAATGTGCAGATTGTGGATTAAAAAAATTTGTATTTAATGAAAAATTTCAAAAAAACGTGGGGGTAGGCTCACTTTTCTGTAGCAGAACATAAGTAACAGTATTTAAAACGTAATCCTCTAATCCAATAACTGTGCACTGTAGTTAGAGAGGTCTAACAGTTTAACGAAAACATTAAATATCTTTGTTGTCTTTAAATCGTCATAGCAATATAGTTTGCCATAGAGTACTGTATGGCCTGAAATAGGGAATCAGAGTTTCACAGTTGTAGAGAAGTACAAGGCATTTCATCAGGACAGAGAATATGGGCCAGCCCGCTACTGAATTGTCATGGAGGGAATCTTTCCTCAAATAATCTGCTCCATCTAGTGGTAACCGCAAAGTGAATCTTCATGAGGACGAATCCCTGCTCTTTGCCTTAAAGCCCTTGTCACATTGGAAGTCTGTATATAACATTTGAAGCATAGTGTATAATATTCATTTGGGACTTGGACTTAAGACTGCAAATTACACCTCCATCGCTTACAGCAAGCTATTTCTTTGGTTCTTCTATTACAGGGGCAATGCTTTATAGAATATGAATATTTGGGTGCGGGTGGTTTTGGTGATTTTTTGGT
Source organism: Caprimulgus europaeus (assembly GCA_907165065.1). The sequence goes on from OU015532.1 coordinate 30,120,526, forward strand.
TTGTTTGGGGTTTTTGCATCTGGTCTAACTTTATTGCAAAATAAACCGTATTTTATTGTGACCTATGAAGTCTGAATCTTGTGGGAGGGCGTCCTAGCTGAGGATGCTGTAATCTAGAACCAATAAATAAAGAAAAAGTTTAAAAGGTTTGCTATAAATAAGTGGTCACCCTGCAGGAAGCTTTGTACATACCCTTAGAATCAAAACAGTAGTTTGACAGAGGTAATATGAGTTGTTCACTTGTTTATAATACAGCAGTATGAGACTGGGGAATCATTGAATGGTTTGAGATAGAGAGGAGCTTTAGAGGTCATCTAGTCCAACTCCCCTGTGGAAACGCCTATCTTACTTATTTTCAAGGTCTATTATAAATTTTAACATATAAGTTTGCATCATTTAGAAATGCAAAAGAGATTTTTAAGATAAAACTTGAAACACATAACTTTATTTCCATATTATTTCCAGTGTGACAGTTTCATGCAGAAACTATATGTCTCTGCAAATACTAGGATTTTTTAAAATAAATTACTTGGGAAGATAATATGATTATAGAACCCAGGGTGCTTTTTTCAGTGTCTGATTTTAGTCATTACCACCAGGAAGAATAGTAGGTGTACTCTTGTGTTGCATGGCCTGGTGCATTTTGCATGGCTCAGAGCAATGCACTGAATAAGCTTTCACCAGTTCATGGTTTTATTTATTTTCTTTTAATTTTCTTTGATCTGAGTAGTTAGCCAGAGGCTAGAAATGTGCAAGTTGTTTCTTTTTGAGAAAATTGGTGATGGGGACTACATCTACATATAACTACATATGCTAGGAGTTGTAACTCAAGCTTTTAGTATTTGCAGATAATGTCCAAAGCTTTTTTCTTTAGCAGAAGAACAACAAAACAAAATACCCAGTAAAATAAACAGTTGACCATAGATTCTTTATTCGTAGCTCCAAGCCTCTTTCTCAACTAAAACCTTTAGATTTCTGAGGCCTCAGATACTTGGGCTTGTTTTGGCTCTGCCTGGTCCTTTCCTGCTCTCTGTCTCTGGTGTTTCTCTTGCTGCTTTCTGTCATCAATACAAATCAGTATCTGCTCAAATGGCAGAATTATGAAAACTTGCTGTGAGTGTGCATGAGTAGTAGATGATTTTTTGCATTGTTTCAGCAATGACAGATATGAGAAGAATGTATTAGGTTAACTTGAACTTCAGTGAAAAACATTTAATATGTTCCAGTTGCTGTCTTCTGTCAGGTGTGAACTGTTAAGACTTTGCAATTTAACTGATACAAAGTATGAACATGCTAAGGTGGGAAAAGCAGGTTCTGTTTCTAACATGATAATTTGTATTCTTGATCATCTTTCACATGTCATTTGAAGCAGAAACATTTATTTGCTGTGAGTTAATATAGGAATTTTAATTATTATAATGTCCAGTTTGATAATTTCACACAAATCATTTCAATAGTTTGAGTTTTGATTAGTAGATTTGTTGATGTTTTCTTTGGTCTGAAATTAATGTGTTTTGTCAGACAACTCATTAGGGTTCTTTTAATTCTTCAGCTTTTTGTGCTTGTTATGTTACATTGTCTAAACCATAAAATTGAATAAAAGCATTCACTTCTCTTTCTTAATAGGATGAGATGAATAGTTAGTGTGCTGGATTAGCATTCTAGCACAAAATTTTGAAGTGCTTTACATTGGGATAATATTACTTGTCATGTTGAGGATGGCCAAGTGTCTGGGACTAAAATAAATTTTAAGTTGGTTAAAAATTGCTGAGTATCTCCATTAAACTTTATTTGAAAAGATGTTTTCATAGAAAGGGGATTTTTCTCCTTTTTTTTAATTGTGATCTGTAATAATTAATGAAAGAGCAGTTTGTACGTGGGTTTTTTTAATTATTGTGGTTTTTAAAAAAGCTCAGTTTCTGTGCCTTTCACACACTATCTGTGTATCATGGAATCTGATAGTGCTAATTTTTTTACATTTAGATTTAAGCATTTTGGGAAAAATTACATACTTGCTAATTAGTCAGGGAGGCAGGCAAAGCAACAGTCACCTGCAGAGGAGAGAGGCTGGTGGGGACAGGAGTTTGGGGGGTAGGGGCAGGAAGTCAGCTTTCTCAGAACACATTCAAGACTCAGGAAGGGCACAACAGCTGGTTGCAGCTACCTGCTCCAGCTATACAAATAATTCTGCTTGTGCTCATGAGGTGCTGGCAGCTGTATCGTCCCACTTTTTGGAACTTCTGTGTGTTGAAAAATTATAAGCGACTCCAGTGCAAACAGGTAATTGTGTGGTGATCTAACAGCAAAACCAAATACAAAGAACTGGATATTTGGAGTGAAGCTCCCCTTAATGCTGGTATTTCCCAGTTCCTGAGGACTTAAATTTGCAGTCTTAATGCTCTAGAGGTTAATTCTCCTGTAATACTTGCATAAAGAGTGTGTATATTCTTTATGCTCAGTTCTGCAGTGTTTTTCAACGCAACTTAACAGATAAGCAGACCTTTCTCATCACATGTGATTCAGCACTGGAAATGTTCTCTCACTGCAGGGACTATTTTAATAACCTAAAATAGACTGACTTGGAATGCCTAATGTTGTTGTTCATGTATTAATGTACAGTCTTGTCTGCAATATTATGTACAAAAATGTGAAAGTTTTAACTACCAGTGTAAATTATCATAATGTAACCTACAGTAAGTTCCTCATGCTTTGCTTTTTGAGTGCAGACTCCTGAAACAGCAGAGTACATTCTGCAGCTTTTGGTTATTTATCAAACTTACGGGTTTTCTAAATTACAGCTGCTTGCCAAGCCCAAGTATTCCTGTGTGGTTATGTAATACATTCCGCAGCATTCATTTTCAGGAAATGGGAGAAAATATGTCTGTGCTTGTAACTGCCTTTTTTCCTCTACTATAATTGTAAATGTATCTAACTTACTGGATTAACAGTTGTATGGCATTATGCCCTCTGTAGAGGTACAGGTCTCTCTGTTTTTCAGCTTTCAGATTGCTATATGTGCTTAGTTTGCTTATTTAGGTACTGCTCTGTTTTTTCCCCTGTAGTGAGAGTGTTCTCCAATTAACTATTTGAAGACTTGAGAAAAATGTTTAGATAGATGTTGCTATCTCAGTATAAATATATTGTTCCTAAAGCTATTTGTGTCAGGTAATTAACTGAAAATTTTGAATATTTTTTTCCTTTAAAGGAAGCTTCTGTGCTGTTCTGAAAGAGTTAGTGGCTGACTTGACTGTCCCAGATAGCCAGATCGATACCTCTACATTCTTGCTTCCACCCCTTTGTCATGAGAGTGATCTCCTTTTACTTGGTCCCTTACTGCAGGAGACTGACCACCGATTTATCGAAGAGCAGGTACTTTTCAATCTGGTATAATGCTGGTATTATGTTTTCATACAGTTTTAGTTATTTGGGTCAGTGCTGGTTTTGACTTGGTCAAAAATATGGCTGTCACTTTTTTCCTTCTTACAGCTCCTTTTAGGTAACAGCATGGCTGTCGGCAGCCTGGAGTATGACCCTTACTCAATTTATGAGAAAGTAGCGAAAGGTGACTCGGTACCTAAACCTCTGCCTCCCGCCTTGGCTGTTATCAGTGCAGCAACTCGTCTTTTTGGAGTTGTGTTTTCCCATGTAGCAGAATCTCACAGGTAAAGTAGGAACTGTAACTGCTGGGGAATTTGGGAGATACTAAAAGATGGTCACAGTGTTTGAGGTTGAACACAGAGAAAACAATCCTGGAAAAATAATGAGTTGTGTAAGTGGATTCTGAAAACCATCTGAATAATACAATTCAGACTAACAAATTATTACACTTTGTTTAAAGTTATTCACAATGAAAAGACGCATCCAGTAAGAGGTTACTGTCGTTATAGTAAATCCTGTTGATGAAGAAAAATAATGTTTTGTTTCAATAGGCAGATCAAAATAGAAGTTATTTTAAGATATATTCCACAATTATTATAGTGCTTAATACATAATTACTAAGTGCCGTAGAACCAGAAGGGCAACCAGAGTAGGAAGCTATAGTAAAATTTAACCCTTATTCTGCCTCATTCTTTATAAAAAGTGGATGGGAAGAAACGAAAGAGTGTGTCTTAACACGATTCTGTCAAGGTACAAAAATGCTTGAAAGAGATCACAGACTTCTCTTGTTTCCCTATGTGCATATGTATCTTCCTAGTGCACACGTGGCATTTTGGTTTGTTTCACATTTACAAGCACAGCGATCACCGAGGCATGAAATTCCTGAAGATTTTTTTCATGCAGTTGCTTATTCTGTGTGCTGCTTATAATTTTGTTGAATGCAGCATTAGAGCAAACAAATTATTTTTAAATTAAACAGTTTTATATTTTCAAAGCCAACTGTAGTTAGACCTCAGTTCATGATCATTACAGGTGGTGATGGTTTTGTAATTTCCTATAAGGTATGAGTGCTTAGCATGTAAGTCCTGAGTCTTGATGTTTTCACTGCTGGGGGAGTTCTGTTTGTCTGGGCTTTTTGCCTCTACTGCCACCAGGTTGCTGGTTGGTTTTCTTCACTTGTTTTAAAGACCTGAACTAATTGCTGGAAATAAATGCATTTTCCTTTTCTTTCCTGTTTTCTCAACTGTAAGTCAAAATGCATAGTTCCCATACACAGATCCTTTTAATAACATCTGTGTAATGTTACTTAGATATGTGATTATCTGTGAATACATATGTTATAAGGAAACAAAGGCAAAAGGTTCATGTTCCTAGAGTAATTACATCTTCTAATATGAAACACAAAGATTTTTTTAGTAGACAGGGATGCCCATTGAAGGAAAATGCTCAGCAGTTAAGGTAATATATTATAATATATAGGCTTTGTTAAGTGTTTAAAATAAAATTTTAAAAGTTCATATGTTTCCTTAAATTTTAATTCTTAGTTTCTTTTCTGGTTTTGTTTAAGGCTCCAGGTGTTAGAACAGCTGTTGAATTCCATAAAGCAAACAAAAGGATCACGGCAACAAATAGTACAACTAAATGTTGTGTCAGCCTTTTCTACTTCTCTAAAGGTAAATCGCCTCTCTCTCTCTTGTTTGTTTCCCTGTCTGTTACTAAAACATGGCATCTGTTGGTTCAGATTTGTCTGCACAGAAGTTCTTATTTTGATTAGCAGTTAGGTTGAAGATAAGTCCTGTTTTCTGGTATAATACATTTTTTGTGATGTCGCACTTTCCTTAAATGCTGAGGAAAGTTAATTTCCTTTAACGTGCTTAATGTTAAAGGATTAGGGAAACCCATTCTAGTACATTGTAGCATACTAGCATCCATACTACTGAGAGATGGAAAAATTCTGTTTGTGTCTTTCATATTTCTTACCAAATAAATAAAAAAGTAATGATTGGTAAAATAAAGTAATCACATAACTATCTGCCATTTATTGCTTTTCCCTAATGCTTTATTTGTATTTTCCTCTGTTCATGTGCAGTTTTCATTCTTCACTTCTTAGGCTTTCTTCAAACTAAGGCAAAATGTTTTCAGAATAGGAAAGATCTTTTATTGTACAATATTTGTAATTGGGGCATATTTAATAGGCAATCCAGATGCACATACTTTTTTGTTGTTGTTGTTAACTGGGATTTTTCTTTGTGTCATTTCTGTTTTCACTGGTTTTCTTGATATTATTTCCTGAATTTTATGCTAGTATGTTGGTTTATTGTGTTCTACTGCAATCTATCCAGTATTTCTTAAAATCAGAATGTTGATGTTATAATGTGCTGTGATGTACACTTACCTGGAGTTAGACTTCTAACTCTCAAAACAGCAAATAAAAATAGGGGAATTCCTCAGATAAAAGCGGAAGAAAATAAAATTCCTTCTGCAGGTCTTGTAATTTTTGTATGGCTGACAGAAAAACACGTTCTGACTTCTATACTGTCTTGCTATTTAATATCTGTTTTTAGCACTTGGCAAACTGCAAGGGGAATTTAGGTTCAGAAGAAGTTAGAAGATCTGCCCTGACACTGGTGATGGGTGCCTTGGAAAGCAATAATCCACTCCTCAGATGTGCTGCTGCAGAGTGTTTGGCCAGATTGGCACAAGTGGTTTCTGACAGTGCCTTCACTGCTGGATTAGCACAGGTCAGTTTTGACAGGTAAGTTAAAAAAAAACTGTGGTAAATTACTGGTTGAGTTTGTAAAAATGTTTGAGAAATCTACCTGGCTCATATAATGATAATTTTTAAAAGCTGGTTTCCTTCATGAATTTGCTGTCACTTCAGAAATTAACAGGAAAAAGTACTGCCTAACTTCTGCATGTATTTCTTAGTTTTGCTGACCTTTAAGAAGGTTGTCCAAGCATGTAGACTTTCAAATAAATTAAATTGCCTGCTCTTCTAACAACGTATTTTAAGCATATCTGAAATATTTTTGGTACTTCCTTCAGTTAAGAGATAAGTGAACTTAGAATTTTGGCAATATAACACTGTCCAATAAAATACTTTGCTGATTATATACTAGAAATTACATCTGTAGATGTGCCTGTTACATAGTATCAGTCTTGGTGCTTACACTAAAAGCTTTCTTTCCTTATGACTAACAGGCTAAAGTCTGCTAGGGATGTGGTATCAAGAACAGGTCATTCCTTGGCTCTGGGATGTCTATATAGGTACCTAGGAGGAATAGGTTCTACTCAGCACCTGAATGCATGTGTCGGAATCCTTTATACTTTATCTCAGGACAGTACTTCTCCTGATGTACAGGTACTTGTCACTTATCTAAAAATGTTATGTTACAAATTAACTGATTTATATTCTGGAGTATAATTTTTTCTTGTCAGAATAACACTTCACAGCCTCACAGGTGATGGCTGGAAAAGCAAAGGCAATGAAAACCACAGACCTGCTCAAAATCCCCCTTCCAAGCAAGAACTAGGATGAGATATGGGAGGTTCTTAATTCATCATCAGTGAGGCTGATAAGGCTAAAATACACTGGCTTCAAAACCAGTATGTGATGTTTTAGGAATTGATTAATTTCACATTCACCTACATCTTGACCCTGATGAGATATACTACCTAGGTTTTCTTGTTCATGTCAGTTTTTTTCTCTGCTACAGTGATTACCTCACAGCATTTTTTCTTGAAGGATTATGAAATAAATAACAGGGATTTGTAGCCTGAATGTTACTGAACTTGGTCAGTATAATTCCTTGAATAAGGCAACATGTTTTGAAGACTAATTCAAATATTTCTCTGTGGCTAAAACTGTTATCTGTCAGAATAGCTTTGAGAGACATTGAGTGTTTTCCATGTAATTGTCTAAGTCTCAGTAATTCTTTTGTAATTCTCTTGTTCTTACAAATGGAACTACAAGAAGTTCTACAAAGAGTAGAATGTATTTGAGGAATAATAATCACTACTAAATTAATTTACTATTAGAATTTTTTTGTAATTAACAGTGATGTTTAAATTAGTTGTTTCATTGCAGACTATACAGTTCCTTGTAAAATATTCAAAATTATTAAGCATCAGGGTCTTAAGGTTTCTTTCTATAACCTCTCCATTTGTCCCTTTGAAACCTGAAACTGCAGCTTTTATTACACTTAATTAATGAATTTCACTTGAACTATCAAATTTTAAAAAGATCTTGTTTATTCTATCATATAGATGTTACATGACTGCTTCTCTTATTTTACAGGCATGGGCACTACACTCTCTGTCACTGATAGTAGATTTAGCTGGCCCCTTGTACCACATGCATGTGGAACCTACCTTATCTCTTGTTCTCATGTTGTTGTTGTCTGTGCCTCCTGCTTACACTGAAGTTCACCAAAGCCTTGGTCGCTGTTTAAATGCACTTATTACCACGCTGGGCCCTGAGTTGCAAGGTATGCGGTATACAATAGTGTCAGCTTTGTTTGGTTTAGCAACAAAATTGATAAACATTGTTTGACTGTGTAATTCAAATGTTATCAACAAATAAGGGCATGCTAAATTTTATTCCTCGTTGTAAGACAGCATTTCACAGGCCATGAGTTGATGCAATCAAGATGACATGACTGCTAGTTTTCCAAAAATAGCGTGTCGTTTTGACGTCTTTACCTTTGTTTGAACTGATTCTCCATGCCTTGCCTTGGGCTGAAAATTTACATTTAGCATGAAAACAAGAAGTATTCGTATTTCAAGAGTTAGGAGCCAGCCTATATCTTAGTTATGATGCAGACATTTAAAATTTGCATCTAAATCGACTGGACACTGAAATTTCCACAGAGCGATGTGACCGTTACTCATTGATATCGGGGTATAACACAGATATAGAAAGTATCCTTCAAGAGAATGAGAGTTATGGGTGTCTTGGGAAAAAGACAGGTTATTGTGTTGGGGTGGGGCAGAGATTATGTTTTAAAAAAAAAAAACCCCTTTTTTCTTCCAAACATAGGCAGCGGTACGACAGTTTCAGCCTTAAGAACCTCCTGTCTCCTAGGCTGTGCAGTGATGCAGGACAATCCCGACTGCCTTGTTCAGGCTCAAGCCATCTCTTGCCTTCAGCAGCTTCACATGTTTGCTCCACGACATGTCAACTTGTCTAGCCTTGTAAGCTGCCTATGTGTGAGTATATGTTTACTAGTCTCTATCCTTGTATTTTAAAACATTTTGTTTAGAAACACTTAAAAAATGCAGATGCTTCTTTTACCAGAGAAACTGATGATTATATAGGGATGAGGTGTTTCATATCCTCTTACAGGCAAGTATTCTCTATTTTTTCAGTCTTTTCCCCAGATTCTGCTTCCCCTTTATGAGATGAGCATGTTCTGTAGAAATCTTGGCCTTCTGAACTGCTTGCAAGTACAGTTCTGCTGCTCTTATTAAGGCCAGTTGTCTGGCAGGATATACCATCCATTACAACTTTGTGCTGGATTTTTACCAGCTATTTTGTGCAAGCCAGTATTTTTCCTCTGCTGCTTTCTATGTCTTAGGTGAAGGACTCATTAAAAATTCTGTGTACTAATTACTGAGAATTGTTTGGTTTGGTTTTTTTTTTTCCTTCATGATGAAAAACTAGATTATTCTGTAATTTCTAATAATTGTAGCACTGCTTCAGTGTACTGACTTCTTGGCAGTCAGTATAAAAATTTGACACTCCCATCAGTAATAGTGAAACTAGGTCTTTGGAAAAAATAAACAAAACTTTTTCAGTCCTATTTGACTAGGAGGTAGGGCTTTTTGTTTGTTTATGGGGGTTTTTTTGTTTGGTTGGGTTTTTTCCCCCAAAGTCTCTCTGTCTTTGAATAGCTGCTGTTCTGAAGTGCTTGGTTCTTTGAAGAAAGCAAAAATAATTTTCTGGTAGTAGCCTTGGGGGGTTTTCAGTGGCTAGCTAGGGATTTTTCTGGGATTTTTTTGGTTTTGGGGTGTTTTTTGGTTTTTTGGGGTTTTTTTAAGTGAGTCTGTCTAGTCTCCTTGTAAATCAAGAGAAAAAAAAAAAAAAAAACAGAGACAATAAAGGGTTTTTTTAATCTATCCTGCCTATCTTAACATAGTTCTTATTCACATCTTCCCTTGGGTAGCACTTGTATATCAATAGTAACCATATATTGATTTTTTAATGAAGTTTAGATTCCTTCCATATATTTTTATTCAGTTTGACTAGAAACATGATTGTGTGAGCCCAGAAAAATTGAAGGAGGCGCTCCACATTCTGTAACCCATGGATGTACTAGTTGCAGAAGAACTGGAACTCATCTGAAGTGATTTGTTGGGTTTTTTTTAACATATACCAGCTATGTTTTTCTCTTATCTGGGTAGAACAGTTTTTCTTACATTGATAAAATCACAGCAAATCATATAAGGCACTCTCTTGCCTAGAGGAGGTGTGGGCATTTGGGGTCATATGTAAGTCCATGCACAGGCTGCTTCTATGTACAGTATGATCTCTCCAACTAATAGCAAGTACCTACTAATAAAGGGTATATCATGATAAATTTATCTTGTCTATACAATATTACTGATTTTTATAGTTTTTACAAAATGTGTCAAAGTACTTCATACAGTACTGTATGAACTTTATAATAATAATAATTAAATTACTGAATTAAGAGGAAGCATGGTTCATGGCTCAAGTGTGTGTGTTCATGCATCTGTACACATATGCATGTTCACATCTACCCCAGAAACAACTGTGAGCTTCATGGGGGAGGAGTCCACCAAAGTCGGTGGCCTTACATGGATGAGCTTTTCTCCAATACTGACAATTCAGTAAACATCAATATATCTCCTGAAGATTGGCATAAACAAAGAAGATTTGAGTGTGTGCTTTGCAGGTCTCTGAGACGATCATTGCGCAAGCAGACTTCTGCATTTGTAAAACTCACTGTCCATCCATGTAGTTTCCACCCACTAAATCACCATCTCGCTAGGGAAGCAGAATTAAACTGTTGGACACCACCTGAAATCTGCTCTTGACTCTGTTGGTGCCTTGCAAAGTGACCCTCAGCAAGTCATTCTCCATGAGTTTAAATTTCTGCAAGTGGAGAACAAGGTGTGACTGTCCTTTGCAACACATTTTGAAGTCTTAAGGGGAAGTAGATTATAAAAGCTGAGTGCTAGGTAGTACTGTGGATATTCATCATTGCATTCTTTACTTAAGGCAGAAAAACAGGAGAGGCAAAGAATCTGTGGTCAGATGGGTGATCTCTTCCCCTTCTGTCCATAGAAACATGAATTCTCACTCAAAACCTTGACAACAAATGTGCCACAAATTTGGGGGGTTTTAGTAAGATTTGAACCAACTTCCCTCTCCACCTTTTTCCCCCAAGGTTTCCAGAAAATTTCTGTGTCTTCAAACTTGCATTTTCAAATTTCTGAAACAGACATTATTTTATCTTTCCCCCTCCCCCCACCTTTTCCTTTTTCCCCCTCCCCCCACCTTTTCCTTTTTCCCCCTCCCCCCACCTTTTCCTTTTTCCCCCTCCCCCCACCTTTTCCTTTTTCCCCCTCCCCCCACCTTTTCCTTTTTCCCCCTCCCCCCACCTTTTCCTTTTTCCCCCTCCCCCCACCTTTTCCTTTTTCCCCCTCCCCCCCACCTTTTCCTTTTTCCCCCTCCCCCCCACCTTTTCCTTTTTCCCCCTCCCCCCACCTTTTCCTTTTTCCCCCTCCCCCCACCTTTTTCTTTCCCCCCCCTTTTTTTTTTCCCAAAATAAATGTAGCATTGGGCATGCCAGCACACTTGCTGTGAGCAGCTGCACACTGCCTCTTCCACCTGTCTCCCCACCCTCTAGAGCATGATACAGCTCAGGTCCCCAAAGTATCCAGACGGTTCAGTTTGACCGTGCCATCACTAACAGAACATGACTCAGGCAATGGATACACAGCTTCACTGGCTCACTTCTTAATTGTGTTCATGTGCCTGTCATTATCTAGCTTCCCTTCTTCAGCTCCTGAAATCTGTCAATTAGATCTTTTTCATGGGGCTTTGCATCTAACAGCATAATGCTTATCCTGTCAGTTAAATGCTTGGCTCCAACAGAATAGAAATCATATGCTTTTAATCATGTCTAACATTAGCTCTAAAGCTCACTGACGGGAGCACAGACTTCTAAAGAGCTTATCTGTGTAAGCTTATGATGTAGTGAACACCAGTTTTCAGCTGCAAGGCATTAAAAATATTTTGAAACACAATAAGTATGCAGTGTCAATAACTGTGCTGTGCTGTTGTCTTGGTACCCTTTAAGTACTAATTTTAGGGGCAGCTGGCTTGCAATTTAGGTGTGCTCAATATTAAGTATAAGATAAATGAACGAAGCAAAAGAGGGTTTTGGTATGTTTTGGATAAGATTCTGAATTTTAATATATGCTGAATTTACATGTAATGGTCTCCTTGTGTGGTTGATATCACTGTGATATCTATATTTTGGTTTTTGTCATGACTGGTTTGTCATTTGTTTTTGTGCAGGAAATCTTGTTGGATAATTCTGTGTTGGTAGGTCCTTGTGCCTTGTTAATCCTAAACTTTTGCAGTTTGCAGTGGTGTTTTTTATTTCATCTTTTATCTTTTCCTTTTAACCATTTTAATGTAATTTCTTTTAGCATGTCAAGTGACATTTGATTGTCATCCTAACCAGACCCTTCCTAACTTTCTGCAGATGGCAGATATACATTTCATTTACAACCTTAGTGAGGCATTTTATTTTTAATATGTTAAGCACAGAAAGGGAACTGTTTGTTCATTTAAGTTTGTGTGTGATGCTTGCATTTTGCCTCTGTTACTTAGTCTTGTCCGCTGCTTAGAACATGAGAGAATGAGGGAGATGAAAAATGTGCGTCTTGCTTTATTCAGTAGCCTGAATTGGATCCCCTGTTTTTTCCCTATTAAAAAAGAGCACGCAATTTGTGCATGTCCAACTTGCAGTAGAATGTGTAGCCTGCTTGCATACATGTTGCATTAAAAGCCTCACTTGTTTTTAAACTTTCAGTTAAAGTATGTTGCAGACATATTTACTGAGTCAGGTTTCTTTTCTCTTGGAAGAACTATGCAGAGAGAAAATCTTTGTGTATTAAATATGTAATTTTAAATATTGTAGATTCATGTGCATGCATAGAAATTGGGAAGATAAAGCTTAATTTTGTTAATGTAACAAAGCTGAAGTTCTGTATCACTTATTTTTTGTCCTTAAGTTGTTGTTTTTAACTCTATATTAACTAATATATATTAGTCATTTTGACTAAAATATATTGATCTGTTGCTGACAAATAAGAAGCATGACCTTACTGCGAGGTTTCCCTGCAGCAGACACTCAGTAGCTCTGTCTGTTTTAAGGGTGGTGGCAGCTAAGGGTGCACAATTGCTGTTGTAGAGAAAAACTTTTTTTTTATAACCTAAGTTTAATTTAAGAGAAGCTGCATAAATATTGGTATAGCCATCTTGCCTGGCCACACAGCTGGTTAATTGTATCTGCGGGATCCCCTTCAGAATCTTCTTAAAATTGAAAGCAAGCAAGTAAAAATCAGAAAGCTCCACTCAAAAAAACCTTGAAGCTACATCTTGGGTTTTTAAAGTGTTTTTCCTTGTTCCTGTAGTAATGAATCTGTTATCTTGTATTTTTCAGTATAAAAAACATCAAACACTAGTCTGGTGGTGTTAAAGGGTGATGCTATAAACTTCTTTGCTAGAACCTGCTCAGGAGATCTGACTTGTCGCAGTGTGATACATTTATCAGTAACTCTCATCCTTCCTCTCACCTGCTCTAAAACATCATTTAATATAATCCCTGTAAATAACATTTTTGTGATGAGAGCAGTGTTCTCTTTGTCCTTTCTTAATAAACTTCCTTTCATGCATGGAGTTTGGATTTACTAAAGCCTGATTGACTGTCACACCCTTGGTTACACTGGCATTTCTCTAGTTACATCTGAGGATGATTTGAGTAATTTTCTCTCACACTGAGTTTTCAAGCTCCTTATATATACTCTGTTGTCAAAGAACAGAGTTAATTGTTCACTGAGACCACAATTTGGCTGTTTGTTGAAGTTAATGGAGGTCTTCAAGTTGGATCTGTCCCCAAACCAGTCATGTAAGTTACCATTGGAGAGAAAATGTTAAAAGTACTGATATGTTAAAACTTTGTTAACTGATATCTTAAAGGAGTTGCAAAACCTTTCATTTGAGGTTTAAAAAAAAAAAAAGCTGAGCAAAAAATAGCATCAATTACATGCTTACTGTCTTCACAGATTTGTCATAACTGCAGTTGTTCAGAAAATACTGTTTCTTCTTCCGTGTTTCAGGTGAATCTCTGTAGCTCATACTTATTATTGAGACGTGCAGTGGTAGCTTGCTTACGTCAACTCGTGCAAAGAGAAGCTGCTGAGGTATCAGAATATGCTGTTGCATTAGTTAAAGAGAACAGAGAAGACTTTACTCCAGGTAACGTATTGAAGTTTTGAGTTCAAAGAGCTTGACACATTGATAGTAAATTTTAAACACACTCTACTATGGGAATGAAAACTTTGCTATGTTCTTGAAATCTTAACTCAAAAGGGTTTTCTGTTTCAGTTCTCTATATAGTACTGAATTATGGAAGCATCCAAACCCTTTCTTTGTGATAAAATGAAGATACTATTGCTTTTCATATACTGTAGACAGTAAGGGTCACTAAATGGGAAAATACAAGTGGAGTTCCAGAGAAACCTAAGCCTCTCTAGCCAGTAGCTGTTGTAGTAACTGTTTCATAGTCCTGCATTTTACATGCATATTCATATTATTTTCCCACATAAATCTCTTCTTAAATTAAAAATCTGTCATTGGGGGAAGGTGTACAAAGCCTATTGAAGTAGTTACCATTGATCTCATGGAGAACTAATTAACTAATGATCAGCTAGAATTTTTAACTTCCTAAGGGTTTGGGTTTTGTGCTAAAAGGCATGAGAACAATCACTAGTTCATCACATGCCTTCCTGTGAGGGGACGGTGGTAATAAACTATTTCACTTTGGATTTCAATTCAAGCTCATTTGGAAATTTTCAGAAAAGATAGGCTATCGTAATTTTGCAAAAATGCTGATTTTTAAAATAGGTAATACTGGGCAAATTAAAATTGTTCATATTCATTTAACAAATCATTTCAGTGTGTCTGGTTTTGAGCTTTGTTGGAGAATAATTTTAACTTCCCTTTCAAGTTAAAACATTATTTTAGAATTACCTTATGAGTCAGTGTGAAGAATCAGATGGCTGTAGATAATTTTTTTCAGGATTTCAGATGCTGTGGTGACGGTTATGCTGTGAGATTCAGGGTAGGATTCTTCCCCCCTTCCCCCAGGGTAATTTTCTTCCTGTTATTAGTATGTTTCTGTAAAAGTTGAAAGTTTGTTTTGTACTCAGATGATTTGAATATGGTATTAAAGCAATGAATACTATTATTTCAGATGTATTTCAGGGCTAGATACTTGTTCACAAGATAAGTCTGTGCAAACTTTACTGGGATTTCTGTAGTCATTACTGCAGTTTTGTGATGTACAGCTTTCAGCTCACAGTCTGTGTTCTCAGCAGATGTTAACATCAGGGAAATAGGCCTGGAGGGGGCATTGCTGGGCTTGCTGGACAAAGAATTGGATCAAAGATTGTGCCAAGATATCAAAGAGACTCTGACTCATATGCTTACTTCAATGGCAGTTGAAAAGCTCTCTTTTTGGCTGAAGCTTTGTAAGGATGTTCTTGCTGCCTCGGCTGGTAAGTCTTACCACACCGCGGTTGAGAACACAATGAAAACAAGGCCTGCAGCAGTACTGTACATCACTGTGGGAAGGTATTTTTTGTTTCTTGAATGTCTGACATTTATGAAGCGTATCCTTGTCCTTCATATTGCAATATTGGACCCTTTAACTTAGTTCTTTCAGAAGGAATATGACTTTCTCCCTTCTAATTCCCTTTACCCTATTGAACAAGTTTTTTTAAACATTTTAGTATGTTTTGCCTGTTCATATTCTTGTTGGTCTATAGTCCTATTGTTAACTTATTTCCATATCAGAAATGGAAGTGCAGTATACATTTGAGCTTGTGGGTCCTGTGCAATTCCGTTATTAATAGCAGGAATGTTACAGGACTACTGTATTGTAGTGAAACTCCTGAGCAGATACAATTTTTTACTGTGCTGAATATTGGGGGAACAGAGGGTGGGGGAATTCTTGGATTTAGATTTTTTTTATTTGGGAAGGCACTAGCTTCTGATGTGTCACACTTATTTTAAAAGGACTTTTTTTCTTTCACTTCTTTCACTGCAGTTCTTAATTAACTTCCGTGATACTGACCTTCTCTTCCAGCAAGTAATGTCAACCAAATGCAGACAGTTTTATTATATTTTGTTTTTAATTCTAGCGTTTACTTTAAGACACCAAGGTGTAAAGGAGTCATAGTGATTTGGAGGCTAGAGATGGGACTTTGAAGAGATTTTTCTTATGACTCCTTCTGTAGTTTTCAGTTACAGTAAGAAAGAATATTACATTTCTTCTTTTTTTCCCCTCCTGTGTCCCAAATACAGATTTCAATACAGTAGCTTCAATAGATACCACTCAAGAAGAGGAAACTGCCAAAGTGGATGATGCATCTGTTTTAACATCTGACAGTGATGAGAGGTTCCATCCTTTCAGGAATCCACGATGGTCTACCAGAGTTTTTGCTGCAGAATGCGTTTGTAAAATTATAAGCCAGTGTGAAAATGCAGGCAGTGCACATTTCGACATAACTTTGGCTCAGGAAAGAAAACAACGTGATTCAAGAGGTATGTATTAAGCACTGAAAGAATTTCACAGAATGCCAAGTATGCTTAAAATAAATGTTAGCTATTTGCATCTTAATGAAATTAATAATAAATTCGTTGTTTGTAATTGTGGAAACCTTTAATTACTCTGATCAGAAGTCTATATTTATTAAGGTGTAGAGCAATTTGTATTTGCCAAAAACATTGGCATATCGCTGCAGTATTTACACTGACTTCCCTGGTTATAGTACCATGGTATATGTGTAGGAGGCTATTGATTCTGTGTAAGGATTGGCAATCAGAAGTGATAGCTGGCACCAGCCTACAACATCACAGTTTGGTATCTGGGAGTATGACTAAAAAACCTCTTTTTTTTTTTTTTTTTTTCTTAATTTGCATAATTACCAGTAGAAACACAGTGCCAGTTTTCAGTACCTCTCTAGTTAACTGGAGGTGTTTTCCTCAAAACTTATTTTTAGAAAATCTGCCTCATACATAAAGATGCTTATGTTTTATTCAAAGTACTTTTTGTTTTTTTCACATTCAAATGGAAGGGAGCATACATCAGCTAACATAAGGTGGCCAAGTAAGATTGTTGTATGTGTAAAGTGCCTTAAGTAAATCCTTGGTATGTGGTAAGGTAAAATGTAAAATATTCATTTTGAAAATGTTGGGGGCAGTCTTATAAAATATATTATGTATAAATTTAAATTTAATAAAACTATTTTCTTTTTTAATTTCTATTTTCTTTTCAGATGACTTTTTAGTATTGCATTTAGCTGATTTGATTCGTATGGCTTTTATGGCTGCCACAGATCACAGTGATCAACTTCGTCTTTCTGGGCTTCAAACACTGCTAATCGTTGTTCGGAAGTTTGCAGCTGTTCCAGAACCAGAATTTCCAGGTCATGTAATTCTGGAGCAGTATCAAGCCAATGTAAGCACCATTGCTAATAACTTAGAAAAGTTAAGAGTAATGGTTAATCACTAAAAGAAATTTGCTTTTTGCAGTGTGTAGTGCTAGAGTTTGGTTTCAGTTAGTTCGTTACTGAAACTATGATAACTTTCTTCAGACCTAACTTCCTTAAAAAGCATCTTTTAAGTTGGCATATAATGTTTTAATCCCAAAGTTTTTCAAGTTTCAGCATTTTTTCCCTTTTCTGTATTGGAATACAGCAAAAAAAAAATAGAAGATTTGGATATTTTTTGGTAAATATTGGTTTCAAAGTTTGGAAGTATTGCAAGAAATATTAGGAACAACTATCACTTAAAACTCTGTTTAGAAGTAAGTAACCTTTGCACACCAGAGATCACACTGAGGGATCTTGATCAATAAATAAGCTAGAGGAGGTAAAAGCAGGGATTGTACTCACAAGGTCTCTTTCAGTTAAATCTTGCTTGAGACTTACAGAGATGTCCTGGTCATTTTGCATTCCAGACTGCACTTGTGTTAAATATGACAGGCAGCTGTGTTAAGCCTCACCTGGCTCCCATTCTTCTATTTCTAGTAGGCACTGAATAAGTCAGATCACTTTCTCTCATAGAAATTGAGAAATCCTGACACTGAAGACATCCTAACCCACTTTGAGCTTGCTTTTGCCATTAGAATTCTATTCTACTGCCACTTCTCTGTGGGAAAGAAGTGCCTTGATCTAGTCTGGAACTATCATGAGAAAAAAAAATACTGTCTGTCCTTGCTGTCCAAAACCATCAAGCAGGTCACAAGTAAAGCTAATAATTCTGCTTTTAACCTTCACTACCTGTAAAGTGTTTCTGCTAATGCTATGCATAGATCTTCTCATCAGCTGTTTCATAGAAGTTGAAAAGATGTGATGCAGTTAAATATCTAGTCTTTTTCTTGTGAATTTTTTTTTTCCATAACAATAACCAGAAATAGATGAATGTAGATTTTTCCAGACTTAAGTAATGGTTTCCTGAAATCTTGTTCTGAAGTTCCTTAAATGAAGTCTGAGCTTTAGAGGGTCTTAAGAAACTGTCATTAATTGTAATTAAAAACAACTCCTTTTCACTTATTTTCACAAACTTGTATTTGTAGTACTTGTGCTACACTTTGTACTTTTCATCCCAAAGAGCATGAGACTGAAGTCTGAGTTTTCAGATACCAGCTAAAGCAGCAAGGGAAATTTTAATTAGCTTTTAGTGAAATAGCTTTCAACAGTGTGAACAGGTAAAATCTCTGCAACGTGGTAAGTACATGTTTGTATGTTCTAGGCAAATGGGGTTTGTAGTCTCCTCTTTCCCTTTGCAAAGTTGACCAACTTCAGCTGTTTGCTTCCTTAAATCTATATTCTTTCTGAGTAAGGAAATGTCACTTAAGTGTCTTGCAAGTGGTTTGGAACATTGTTTTTTCTTTTGAGGACTACTCACCAAGTCAAGGGAAGAAGGAGGTTTCTGTTTCAGTTTTAGACTGAAAAAATAGAATCAACTGTGAAGACCCTTCTCAAAAAGAGCCATGTCTTCAGTGTAAGCAGAACAAAACAATAAAAGTATTACTGCAACTGTATCCCTGCTCTTTAACCTCACTGAAACAGTCTGTGGAAAAGTGAAAAGGGAGCTGTGCTTTATAAAATGGAAACTGCCACAAAGCCTACTTATGAAAAGTAATTATTTTTTTTAATTGTTCACTATGTATTAAATGTTGTATAACTTCTCTTTAGGTTGGAGCAGCACTTAGGCCTGCCTTTGCTTCTGAAACCCCTCCTGATGTCACAGCAAAAGCATGTCAGGCAAGTGTTGAAAGTCAGAAGTCGTAGGTAACAGACCTTCTGAAATTTTCTTTTTGCTTGATATACCACACAAGAAAAAGGAAATAAATCGTCTAGCCTCAGATCCTCAATGCACACAAAATAATGTCACAACTTTGTGGCAGTTGATATTTTGGCTGTTATTTATGACATTCTTATAATGTTTTTGACTTTCATTACTTATGTATACTAAACTGTAATGTCACTGAATATTTATTATTATCCAAGAGTAGCTGTAACTCAGTAGAAATTAAATCTGGTTTTCATAATTTTACAGATTGGAAAACAGAGTATCCAGTGGTGGTTGGCTCTTGTTTCTCATTATTTCTGTTTTATAACACTAGGTATGCAGTGCCTGGATAGCAAGTGGTGTAGTAAGTGATCTTAATGACCTTCGAAGGGTTCACCAGTTGCTTGTATCTTCTTTGGTCAAAGTGCAGGCTGGGAAAGAAGCACAAAGTCAACAATATAATGAAAGCACCTCAACTATGGAGATACTGGCTGTGCTTAAGGCTTGGGCAGAGGTTAGTGTAACAGCTCTGTAATGATAATCTTGATATCTGGTAGGTGTGCTAGAACCTTTCAGGCAGAATGGTTTCAGGAATTTCTTACATGCTTAATTAAATAGAAGTCGCTAGTCCTTTGATTTGCTTTGATACCTCTAAATAGTATATGAACTTTTTAAACTTGACAAAAGCACTGCTAGTTAAACTGTTTATATTGTACTATACATTAAAAGATGTCTAGTACTTAAGAAGTATGAATTTCTTAATATGTTTTAATACTTAATTTAAATTGGCATGGTATAAATGGCTACGGTGATGATCCACTGAATGTACCATTTTAAATAGGTATGATTTTTCTCATTGTCTGTCAGCATTTAATTTCTTACAGGTAGTTCTTGTAATGATTAAGTAATTCTGTGATTCTGTAATTGCAGGAGATGGATACTCGTAGAAGCTGTGTTTAGGAATTTTAATAGGTTTCCCTTTATTGGAACTCTTACATCAAGATTAGCTGTGGGCAGGGATTCAGAAAGTTTAGAAAATAAGTACTTGTTCACCCATGCCTACTGGACTTGAAGCAGGAATAGATTGTAGGAAACCTCATGCCTGCTCAACATGCAATTATGCTAATGATCACAGTAGTTTTCCAAGTACTAATATTTGGAAATCTCTCTCCAAATATATAAACAGGTTTACATAGTTGCAGTTGAAAAGCAGAAAAATCAAAGTGATGCACACCATCACTATTTAAAAATTGCAAACTCTGCAGAAGAAAGCTACAGCGATGTAACATCTTCAGCCAGTGGACTTCTGGACTTAGTACAGGCTGATCTTGGAACGCTGAGCAAGCTCTGGCTTGCTGCACTTCAGGATTTTGCTCTCTTAACTTTGCCTTCAGAATATGGATCACAGCTGCCTGCCGAAGGTAAGAAGGCAAATCAGTTGTATTTCCATAGGTCACTTGTAAGTACACATCGTCAATGTCCTAGCTGACTTGTGTTAAGATCACAGTAGGATTAAACTGTGTAGAAAATACACATACTTGAATACCTGTCTAAAGGTAAAGACTGCTTTTGAGAACAGAGGTTTCACTGTAGTTTGTTTGGTATTCTTGTTTGTTGGGTAATTTTATAGTTGAAATAAGAAAAAGGTAATTGTATTGGATTCTGTCCAAATAAATCTAAATGAAGTGCCCTCATTAGTCTGAATTTTATTATTGCAACATTTTTTTTTAAATAAGTCATACATAAAAGAGGTAAATATAATTTCAGTAAAAAGAAGAATCCCCTTTTATAAGAATGAGGAGATATGGTAGTTTAAAATAAATTACATCCTTAAAACTGTAACTTCTCTTTTCTTAGGTGGTGCATTTTATGCAGCGGAGACAATTGAAAATGCCAGACCTCATTACTACAACTCCTGGGCACTGATACTTTATGCTACAGCATTATGGCTTACTAGCACAGGTTTCATTGTTGTTGATGCAGATGAAGGAGTTACTAATCTCTCTAGACCTGTCACCCCAACTACAATGTGTCAAGATTCTTCTACTAAGCCCTTGGTGAAATCTCCTGAGGATGTGAATACTGACAGATTTCATCTTATCTTGGGTTAGTGATTGCATAATCTGTCTAGAGGCTGTAACCCAAAATGTCATTTTTAATAGATAAAACTGTTAGCAAACAAATATTTATTCATGTTTAACTGCATCAGTGAATATTGAATCTCTTAGAAAAATATAGTCAGAAAAATTTCAAGTCCTAGTGAGAAAATTGTAGAGTGCTTTCCCAAATGTGGTAGAAAAGACACTCAGTGTGAGCTAAAGAAGTCCTAAGCAAGTGCTTACTGCTTTGCTCATAAACATGCAGGTTCAAGGTGGATTTTATCATGGTTGTAGCACTACAGCTAGAGTGCATGGTTTAGCATCACTGAAGTACAGTTTTACATCACAGAATAGTGTGCAGTTTGGAAGGGACTTGTGGAGGTCATCTTGTCTACCACCCCTTGCTCAAGCAGGGCCACCTAAAGCCCAGGACTGTGTACAGATGGCTTTTGAATATGTCCAAAGATGGAGACTCCACAACCTCTCTGTACAACCTGTGCCAGTGCTCAGTCACCCTCACAGTAAAAAAAATGTTTCCTTAAGTTCATGTAAAGCTCTGTTTAAGCCTCTGCTACTGAGGAGGCTAATCAGGCAGTTGGATTCAGTACCAGTTCTCTAAATTTACTCTCTACATTAAGCATGGTTGCATTTTTCTTCTTTGGTCTCTCTTTGTATCCTTCTTTTGTAATCCCTTTCTGGTTTGTATGACCGTGATGCCTGTGGCTTCTTTTGAATCCCAGTGTTCCTGCACAGAGCCAGCTTCCCTTTGAACTCCATTGCTCCCTCAGTTAAAAGTGGGGTCTCTGATACAAAAGCTGCTCATTTCCTCTGCTTCTTCTAGTACTGGATTAGTGCTTCAGGTTTCATATACTTTACCATGAACACCTGGCTTGTTTATTCTGCTTCTGAACATATTCTACTTGTTCATTTTCACTTACTACAGAGAAAGTGAAAGAACTTTAAAATACTTTTAAGACACTTCTTGTTGCACAGCAGTTCTTTAGTGTATGTTAATCAGCTTCCCAAGTCATCACACATTTTGGAATCACAGCTGTACAACTGGGATGAGAATATGGATCACAGTTTATATGAAGTTTATCTCCAATCTCATAAAATGTCACCTGAAGAGTACCTTAAAGCTCAGAAAAAAGTGATTGTTTTTGTCTGGTCTAGGGTTTGCAAGCTTAGCATCATGCAGTTTATTTATTGCTGAGGATCTAGTTGTGGTAGCTGTAATCTTTAGCATTTTTGTAAAATGAGGAGATAAAGCCTTAGCCTTTGAGCTTGTGAACTGTTACTACTCTCTACGTTATTTTCTTCTAGTACATAAGTCAGTGTGATTAGGCAAGTATTCTGCTATATACTCTTTGTGAACTGTCTGCCTATCCATTGGCCCTACAGTTCAGTGTTTTTACTCAGAAATTGCTCTTTTTAAAATATTTCTTTATGTTAATAGCCAGTTATAATCATGCCTTATACTGTCTAGAAGCTGAAGATCTTTCATGGTTTTGAGGGAAATAGAGTTCTTACCCCAGTATATTAGCAGCAGGAGATGAATTAATTTAATATAAAAGGTAAAAGCCATTTCTATGTCTGCTGAATCTACTGTCAGGTTACTTAGTAATAGACAAAATTAATACTTAAAATTTCAAGCAAATACAGGTTTTTTTCTTCTGATGCTTACAGGAATTAGTGTGGAATTTCTCTGCTCTCCTCGATCAGATGCAGCAATGGAGAACATCATTGCCTGCTTACGTGCCCTACAGGCGCTTTTTGATGTTCCATGGCCAAGGTCTAAAATAGGTGGTGATCAGGTAATGTCTTAATGATCAAAAGCACCCCCAGAATTAAGGCATTTTTTTAGTTTGAACAGTAGCTCTACTGGGGATATATTAAGCATTTTTCTTTTTGTAGGAGTTGAGTGTAGAGCTGCTGAATGTTTTACATCGACTCATACTGACCAGAGAATCACCTGCTATTCAGCTTGCTGCCCTTGAAGTGGTTCGGCTGGTTCTTTTTGCAGCTCAGGAACACGTGAAGGAAAAGCGGAGAAGTGCAGAAGGTACAGTAATGTGTGAGATGTTGAGTACATGTTATCAGAGTAAAAGCAGTTCTTTCTTAGAAAACTGGATTCTTGAAGGTGATATTTCAAGATGCATCTTAATTGAAGTGTTTCACAGTCAGTGACTAATCCTGGTTTACTTAAGTCAGTCCAAGTGCCTGACATAAGAAATTGGGGTGGTATGATAGATAGCAGGTGGGTTTAGTGGTGACCAGAGGGCATGAAGTGAAGAGGAAAACTGGAGAAGGTTCAGTTGGGATAGTCTTGTGTGGTGTCAGGGAGGGAGGAGTCTTAGTGAAAAGTTGGGATCAGCTGCAGTAGAGAAGGGCAGCTGTTACAAGCCAGACTCCACTGGTTACTCTGGTTGTAACTGAAGTTTCTAAAAGAAAAAAAAACTGGGAGAAGAAACAAAGCACTTGTATCAGGTGGCATCATACTGGCATGGTGCCTCAGCATGTCATATGTCTAAATCTATTGCACACACCTTTGCCTTTTGACAACGAGTGCATAGTTTGCTTATTCAGAGGATGGATGTTTGCCAGTGGAACTTTGAATGCATGTTCATACACATATGTATGTATCAAGATTATCACTTGGTGATGAAAGAGTCTTATTTACAAAAAAATTACCTCTTAAGGTACAGGCTACCTATTTCTTTTTTTTGTTTTAGTTGATGATGGTGCTGCAGAAAAGGAAACATTACCAGAATTTGGAGAAGGCAAAGATACAGGAGGACTGGTGCCTGGGAAATCATTAGTCTTTGCAACGCTGGAGTTGTGTGTTTGTATTCTTGTCAGACAGCTTCCCCAGCTCAACCCTAAATTAACTTGTAGCCCTGCAGTTCAATCTGGGAAACATCTGTTACTGTCAGAAGATGGAAGTAGACTGGTAGCAGCAGCATTAGTTATTCTCTCTGATGTTCCTACAATCTGCTCTCCTGAAGGTATGCTGTTTCATCACAAGGAAAGATTAATGAAAGAATATTGGGCTCTTCTGAGCCCCCTTGTTATTACTTAATTTTCTCAGCTGAATAAATCTGGCAGCAAGTTTTGTTGATTTGCTTGTGACAGTTTCCTGTTCTAATTATGTTTTTGACTGTCAGATTACAAAACAAGTTACAAAACTGAAGCAATTAAAGGAGTAGTTTTTCTTTTCCTCCCACGTGTAGCAGTGCAATTAATAGATTCATTTTGTACAGGGAAGTATATCATAGCTACATAATTCTATTCTGCTTGAATTGTCTATTCTGGAATTTATAATGCAGACATAAATGAAATCTAAAAGGGCAATACATCATGTTACCTTTCACTAAAAGCCATAATTTGAACATTAGGAAAGCACTGTAAGGAGTTATGGTTGATTTCTCAGATTAGTTGACTTTTACCCATGATTCCTTTTGGATTCAGTCCAATCTTTAAGGTGGTTCCCCCTCCCCAGTGTCGTATCCATATGTATGATCTTTCAGTACTGTTACAGCCACACGTACAAACCATTTCTGCCCTGCTCCTCCGTTCCCACCCTAGGTATCTGTGTTACACCTTATGCAAACTTTTACATTTACCAGCCCTGGAAATTTTTTATTTTTTCATAATTTGTTCTCTGATACAAGGTTTTTATTTGAGGGGTAGCATACTCCAAATTGAATAGTAGGCAGTTCTTGCTGTCGTTGTAGGATGATTATAGGATTTCTCCTTTCTATCTGCAGTTCATTATTTATCAGTTCAAAGCAAAAGGAAACAGACATAGCATCACTTAGATCTGAAGGCACCTATCTTGTTTGAAAAATAATCTGTTATTTTTCTTTTCTTCCTGTAGTTCTTTTTGTCTTTAGCTGTTCAAGTTATTCTACAAACTAACGGCTTGCAGGATCAGACCAGATGGGATGTTTACACTAGGGAACTTAAGCATTTAAGTCAGGTGACTAAAATGAGGAGCTTAAGCTTGCTCCTCATAATTGAATAAGGAAGCATCTCTAAAAGTCAACTCACATGATCAAAGAGAAGAGAATTCCTATGTGTAAATGCATCATTTTTTCCCATTTAATATGTAACTGAAGTTACAGTCCTGTATCTACCATGTCTCTTACTTCAGGCACCTGTCGTGGTATGTGATAAAATTTTCAAGTGAATGATGCTTGAAATAGATACCTTGAAATAGAAGGTAGATATCCTCAAGTTCAGAAAATACTTGTATGCATATGTCAGGGACCCTCAGCAAATCTCTCATGAACATCAATGTATTAAAATCTTAAAAACGTAAGCGTTCTGCTGATCAGGGAAGGACATAAGCGTATTAAGCCATATGCTTCACTCTTTGCTAAATCAAAACTTCAGACAGGAACAACACATTATGCAGGGTTCTAGATTGTCTCCAATATGTGTAGAATTCTGTATTACTATTAGATTCAAAGACATAAGAATATGCATAACTGCTGTGCCAAAGTTATTCCTGTGGGGTTTTTTTCTATTGTTTTTTTAATAGTCTCTTACTCTGACAGGTCAACTATCAGATGGTCAGGGAGAGATGAAGGTCTGTTCAGTAGGTTGTGGGATAATCTGCTTCTCTCCTTATGTCTCCACTGTTCCAAAACGTTTGTTAGAGTTTTTTATTATAATTCTAGGACTTTTTGTTACTCATTCTTAATACAAGATCCTCTTCTTACTAATCTTACTAAATTCTTGACTGTAGTGATTTCCTGGAGCAATGATGTCCTTGGCTAACCACACACCTTGTGGGAGAAGTATTTCCTCTTACCAGTTTTGAAACTACCTTTTGTTAATTTCCTTGGCTGTTTTGTCTTCATTACAAAATATGCTTAGATGCTCATAACTTGTTTTCTACTATTCAGTACTTTTTATACTTCCATAGCTTCTCTTCTGCTCCTCAGTGGTTCTGATCTTTATGTTCTTGCTTTTCTCTGAACATGACACAATTCCACACTTCATGTAATAAAATCATCAAGGAAAACATATACAGTGGTAATTTAAGAGGAAAAGGTTTAACTTCACTTAAGCAGTTTGACTCCATGTTTGCTATAGCAAGACACATCATATTTCAAATCTTTCTTAAATTACCAGAGCCTCCATTCACATAGGTGATTTAAAAATATAAGTTATAAATAAGAAGGAGTTTCCAAGAAAACGGCTTCATTTTTTTTACCGTAACACATACCTGAATTTTTTAACTTCTGTGAAATTAATTTGCTTTGTTTTACAGGAAGTGTTTCAGTTCTGCCTACTATCTTGTACCTCATTATTGGAGTACTTAAAGAAACTGCTGTGAAAATGCAAGATGGCCAGTTACCTGTGACAGTTGCTGCATCTCTCCAAGCCCTTAAAGGACTCTTGTCTTCTCCGATGGCGCGAGCAGAGAAGAGTCGGACTGCTTGGACTGATCTTCTGCGTAGTGCTTTGGTCACAGTGCTTGACTGTTGGGATCAAGGTAGGCACAAATTTTGGGTTTGTGTGTTTACAAAACAAAACGAAAATGACTGTGTGAACAGTTGTTTGGTTTTATTTAAATTGAATTCTTGCCTGTCTTAAAAAAATACTAGTCACAGGAGAATTAGTTGGCTACTATTGAACTGTGATGTTGAAACTATAGTGCAGTCTTGTCCCTACAGTTCATCTGAGAAGCCATGACCTGTAAAGGTATAAAAGTGGTATTTCAGGCTTACCCCTGTATTACACAGTGCCACAATGTAGCTTTTAAGTTACAGCAAAAGAATATATGTTCTTAGTGCATATAATACATAACTCTAAAAATAGGTTGTACCCTAATATAGCATACCAGCTCTTCAAAGATATTTATTGTGCTGTATGCAGAGGAACAATGAAATAAGAGTGTGTTATTTCTAAATATGCATGTAACCACTCCTGAATTCCCATTTTGGCCTTGGCTTTTGTTACAGTAAGAGTCCATATTAGTGCATCAGAATGACGTGTATTTGAAAAAGGAGATTCCTGAAGAAATGTAAACATTGATGCTTCTAGTACATCTCCTTGTAATGTTTAAATTCATAGAATTACTTTTTAATGCAAATCTAACAGACTGCTTGCTTTGTTGACAGTAGATGGGCTTCTCCAAGAACTTGATGAAGTTAGCCTGCTTACTGCTATTACTGTATTCATTATGTCTACCAGTCCAGAAGTTACCACCATAGAGTGCCTTCAAAAGCGTTGTATTGAGAAGTTTAAAATAACACTTGACTCAAAAGATCCTCTTGTGAGTACTGGTGAAGTTATAAAAATATCAGTTTCATGTTAAATAGATTTTATCTTCTTTTCTGTTCAGTTGCTTCACTTGTCCTATGTGTTGATTCCATTTATTTCTGTCCTGACTGTATCTGTTGTACTTTAAAATACAGTTTGAACAAGTTAGCAAGAACATGTCCAGCAGTGCATTTTATCATTTTTTATTCTGTATACAATTCTGTATTGCTATGATTTTTTTTTTTAATCGCATCAGACTCGGAGCTTTATACATTGATAAGTACATGATACACTTGGGTAGTTTTTCAGGCACCTGATTCATTTCATTTGTTAATTTTATCTTCAACACACAGATAATATCTTTTGTACAGGAAATCCCTCAGCTATGGGTCTTTGGGAGCTGGAGCGAGGATCAATACCTGACTTCTACTGTCCCATAAACATCAGCTCCTGGCCACTGCTGGAGGCAGCACGTTGAACTAGACTGATCATTGCAAATACAGATGACTTTGCTATGAGTTGGGACTTCCTCACTCTGAAAGTCCAGCTCTGAAAATAACATGTATTAGGTTTCATGTTCGAGAATTCACTGTAAAGTGTCTTTCTTGAATCTTTTCTATATATATTTATGTAGTAACAAAAAATAAACAGTTACCTTAGCTATAAGAAAGTACTCTTTATCTATTAATACAACTATGGTATTATAAACATCAGTTTCCACTGATAGGAAACTGGAGATGCCAAATATGACTACAAAAAAATGGTAGTATGCATTTGCAAATTTTATAAAAGTGTTTAGGCATCTGAGCCTTTCAGAAATTGTGTAGGAGCCCGACAGTTTCACTCATGTTGACTTCCAGTGACGTGCCAGCTACTCCACCGTTTGAGGCCTTTTAAAATTGTGCCTACAGTTTGACAGACGTAATGCTATATTTTAAGCACCTGTTTTCAGTCAGCTGTATTTTTGCAACAGAGTATATTTTCAAAAGAGTGCTAAGACATAATCTTCATGCAAAGACAGTATTTTTTCCTTAACTCAAAAAGGTGGGAAGATGTAGGACTCAGTGGAAAGAAACAGGAAGCATGATCTAGTTTCTCTTAGCAATTTGATTGCAAGTTATAATGCTCCTATAAAGTGTTGTGCATTAGAGGCCTTCAATCTGATGAATTTTCAAGCTGTGAGGGACATTTTTCCCCCTCTGTAAAATTTTATCTGACACACTGTGAGTTTTAAAACACTCTGACATGTATCTATAACACTTTGTAACTGCAAATTTGATTTTCCCTTTAGGTACAGTGTAAGTGCTACCAGCTGCTGCACTCCGTCTTTCAGCATCCAAACAAAACTGTGTCGTATCCTTATATTCATTCTTTAGCACCATCCATTGTGGGAAAACTGCAGGAAATAGAAAAAGCAAAACCTGAAAATGCGGCAGAACTTCAAGTTGTTCAGGAGGGAATAAAGGTGGTTACAGCTCTTACAGCCACCGCTGAGGAAGAGCACCGTAAGTTACTTCCATTAGTAGTATCTAAAGCATTAGACCTGCTGAAAGTTGCTATAGGTAACAAATTAAAACAAAACAACCACTAGGAATCCAGTCCTGAACACTACTTGCTAATAAAATTGCTAACAAGAATGTTGGTTCTTTTTACAGTACAGTTGAAATAACAGTTGCAGCTTTATAGTTTGTGTTAAATGATAACTTGGAGAAATACTTCCAGTTAGAATTTGAAGCCCTTTTTAAGAAATGTATGTTTGTGTTTTCAATGTTTATAGGTGCTCATTTGGTGGCCTGCCTTCTTCCCATCCTTATTTCCTTTCTTTTGGATGAAAATGCCCTGGTTTCTGCTACAAACTCGGCAAAAAATCTACATGAGTTTGCTTTGCAAAATCTGATGCAGATTGGTCCACAATACTCATCAGTTTTTAAAAAACTAATGGCTTGCTCTCCAACTATGAAAGCCAGGCTTGAGTCTGCTGTAAAAGGCAATCAAGAAAGCATGAAAGGGAAGACTGCTAAACATGCCAAGAACCCTGGGAGAAGTTCAAGCATTCAGCTAAAGACCAATTTTCTTTGAAGTCTCACGTTGTCATTTTACGCACTTTGATACCAACATCAAAAAATGTCCCCTTTAATTTCTAATCTGAGTAGGATCACTATGAGTTGATCTCATGTTTCAGTTTGCACTGAAGTATTACAGAAAACTTTTGAGAAAGCAGTTCTCTAGATAACTTCCTGCTAGTGTAAGACTTCTTAAACATCTCTAAACACTATGAATAAATCTATCACAGGTCATCTAATCTGTATTTTAGGTTATTTTGGACTAAAATAGGTTACCCTGATTAGTTTTTGGATTTAACTGGGACATAAATTTACTTGCAAGTTGTAATCTATCCTAATTACTAATTTAACACACTGCATCATTAAGTAAACAGATTAAATAGCCTCATAAGCCTTACAGTAAATTATTGTTGATCTCAAAAAATTCAACTCAGTAAAGGTAATATCGATAGCTTTAATCCTAATAACCTCTCGAGCTGGCAGAGATGTAACAAATGCTCTTAGACCCAGCTCTACGATGCTTCTTCAGTGAGGACTCACAGTGCTTTACCCAGTGGGACTATTATGCATATGTAAGTATTCCCAGGCTTGGTGCCTTGCTGCTTGACACAGTCTCACTTTTCAGGATGTGTACTTGTGTTAGTTTTGTATTGTTCTAGCCAGGCAACTGAAGCTCCCACGTCTTGTCCAGGATAGGACAGCAATTTCAATATACTGTGCCTCGATTCAGACATCTGCTCTCTCTGGATGTGTGTTTCCTGATCTTTAAATGATCGGTTATATATACATGGAACTCCCCTAAATTTATGCATCTCTGGAATGAGAGGTGGACATATTTGAAGTCAGCTTGTCTTGTGTCAAAGTGGAACAAACTCATAGTAAGGAGTATTTAATTAACATTTTTACCAAGGAACTTATTTTAATATAGAAAAATAACTATCAAAATTGCAATGGCTATAAAGTATTTTCTACATATAGTGTATTGACTGCTTTCTTAATACCAGTATTATGTAAACCAAACACTGTCACGCTGAGGATAGTATTTCCTTCTTGAATCTAATTAATTTAAAAGAAAGAAGAGGAAAAAAAAAAAGATTTACAGAACTGAGAAACATACTGTGACTCAGGAAAAGTGTGATGTACTGTATTTTATTACAAGTTTTGTATATAAATATAATTGTAAATTGTACAGAATTAACCATTTGACCAAAGTTCTAACAACTCGTTTTTCTGATTTACATAAATAAAGCTAATTTTCTTCACTTATGATTTGTCTTAGTCATCTTACCCAATAGCAGAGGAGCTTGAAGGATTTCCGTAACAGAAAGAAAATGTTTGTATGCTGCCACAAGGAAAGTAATACGAATTGTTTGAGCTGGACACACCAAGGTCTGTGACTGGACACTGCAGGTCTTCATCTGGTCTGTATGGCACAGTGAGTAAATAAAGAAGATGAGGGAGACAGACTTCAGATGCCAAATGTTGAAATGTCTGAACAAGGGAAAGGTGGTTGAGGTGCCTTCCACCTTTCCCCAGAGAACCAGAAGTTCCTTGTTCCACCTCTTTATTGCAGTCAGATCTGTAGCTGTTGCCTGTGTTGTGGCCCTGCCTACGCCTAACCTTAAGTGTGCATATATACATATGGCTACATCATGGACTGTAATATTTAAGTGCTATGCAAAAATTATTTGCAGACAACTTTCTGTTGACTGCAACCAACTCAAATTAGTCAAAACTGTGCAAAAGCATTAGACAGTTGAGATGTGGTTGTTTCTCATTGGATACAATCTGTAACACTCCAGCTGAATTAAGCAGCATTCCTAATAGTCTTGCTTAGTCTAGAAGGAGTCTGAGACTGATCTAGTGTGCTCCAAGGTGCAGCAGTCACCTCCAGGCTCAGAGAAGCATCAGTCAAGTGATGCATATATCACCATAAAATAGGATTACCCAATGCATAGGAAGCATAGCGGGTTTTTTATTAATAAAAAGTCAGTTAATTGGAATATCCAAAGGGATTTTTCTCCCCTAGGACTGCCACAGCAGTAACAACGTGAGTCGTTGCAATTGCAGGAGGGGTGGAGCACTCTAGGATAGTTGCTGGTTTATCAGAAGTAATAGCAAAACTCCTTAGTGGGGATTGGGCAGCAAATCCGATGGAATTTCAGTATAGTTTTAATTTGAATGAAGTTGGACACATCTATGGCAATAAGAATGTATGAGGGGTCACTGTGACAGTCTTCTCTAAAGCTTGATCTCTAATCTCACTGCTAGGTATTAATTTCTTGTCTTCAGCTTCCTGAAATGTAACTATTTTATCAGTAGACAGCAAGTCAGAAGCTGTTTCCTAGAAAAGCATATTGTTTCCTAACCATTTCCTAACCAATAGTGGTCTGCTAATAAACTGCTCGTGTTTTATTCCAGTGAAAAACCTGGCCAATGATACTCCCAAGCAAGGTGAGAAAGCAAGGGGAAAAAATCTTTCAAAAATACCACTCTTTTCAGTTTTTAAATAAAAGAACATACAACAAGGTAGATTATTCTATTTCTCTGCACTGTGGTGTCAAAAACCACAGGAAGAGTCACTCCCTTGTGTCTTGAAAGTAGTGCTACTTGGCCAGCCCTGATCCTGTGGGCATTCCTAGGCGCTACTTTTTGCACATGAGAAACCCCTGTGGCCTGATTACACACTGAGAAGTGAAATTGCTCTTCAACTACAGACATCATGAAATAGTTGTTGAGCTGCAACCTCTTAAAAATATCCTTAAAAATAGCCAATAAAGTTAAACTGTACTTTGAGGCATCCAGGTGTTAAAAGAATTGGAGGTGTTGCTGTAGATGACATTTCACACAGGGCTCCAATTCACTGCAGTATGTGGCAGTTCATTTCCACGTACACCACTCAAGTGATGTAATGACAGTGGAGGAAAGCTTCAAAGATATAAATTTTAAAAGCATATTTGGCCAGATATGACACACTTTGTCCCTAACATATTTTTGTGTAATGAATACTGAAAGTTGATTACATACAATAAAATAAACCAGATACATTTGATACATTATATCAAATAACCCTCTCCAAAATGTTGTGAGGTTCTTATTTTGGTTTTGACGTACAGTTACAGATTCCCACCCCCACGGGAATTTCTCTGGAGAATAAGTGGTTTATTACATAATAATGAAAGGTGAATTGACATGTAAATATAGCAAAAGCAGGGCTGAAGATTTTGACTGAGAAAAGCTCAAAGCAAAAGCAGGCTTCCAAAACCTCCTGAAGTCATCCGTCTGTGGTAGATTAACCCAAATTCACTCACTCTGCAGCTGAGTATCAGTTTTGCTCTACGGACAATACCCACTTTGAGGGTCTCCATCATCTGAAGTGCAGAATCAGATTCTAGGAGGTAGGATGTGGCATCAAATCCCTTCCTCTGTGCTTGGCACTGCAGCTGCTTACTGGTGGCACTCATAGGAGAAAACAAATCGGGATGATGGGTATCGGCCACAGCAGAGCCGCTCTCAGTCTGCCTGTTGGTGTATGTGCCAGCTTGTCCCGTTCTTGCACAGAAAAATGTGTCGTTTATGTAGGTAAAGAAGTTTGCAGAGGCGTAAGGCCTGTTTCTGAAAGTTGCTGGTAAGAAGCTAAATTTAGTAATGGAAAAGATTGACAAAATCCTGTTCTAGCCCACTGCCTCATCAACTGTAATTGTCTAGCCTAATTTTTTTTAAATCAATTTTAATATTAATGTATTAAAATTTATGTGAATTACCTCCCTGCCAATGAAATGGAATAGAGAATTGCTGAGATTCCCTGTTGCTACTACTGGGATTTTTTTTTTGTTTTATTATAGCTTTCTCTGGAGAAGATTTTGGTTATGGTATTTTTGTAAGCATTACTTTCTGCCTAGTGCCTCAGTTCTCAGTATCCTGTTCTGCAAGAAAGGGACATTTTGTATGAGACACG
The DNA here is from genome assembly GCA_907165065.1 of Caprimulgus europaeus. The sequence continues at coordinate 30,153,916 of OU015532.1, forward strand.
TTTTCAGTGGAAGTACAGGCCTCAGAGATTCTGCAAACAATTCTGATTTCTATCTAGAAATAGAAATATTATGCATTTGAAAATACAGCCTATAATTATGAAGGCAAATACTCTTAACCTCATCCTCTCTCATGTAAGGTTTGTGGCAACCACCAAGAGAAAGTTGTCAGAGATGAGTGCATGCTTTACAGGAAACACAGACACAAGGATAACTGGTTCAAGCTGTTGCCACCAAATTTACCTGAAATTCAGTTAGAGGAATAAAAGAATTTGCCTATAGGAAAAAAACAAGTTTTCTTTTATGGTGTTTCATTGACTATATTTATTAAATGAGCAAGGATGGGATGAAGAGGTAGTAAAAAAGACACTGCAAGTAAATGGTTTTTCAGCTCCAACCTGAGGGACGATGCAATCTTGTGTTTAGCTGCCTGGGGGTCAAGTGACAGCGTAAGGTGGTCAGGGGGAGGGTGGGAGGGTAGATGGGCTTTCTTTAGTCCACATTTCTCCTAGTTCGCTTTTGAGGCCAACAAATCTGGGAATAATTTACTTTTGTAAAACAAGAATTCTCAAGCTGTTTGGAGAGTGAGCAGGAGCCACAACCCAGCTGTAGTTCTGGGCACGCTGTGAACCAGACAGTAAATACAGATACATGCTGACCCTCGGGGCCTAAGGGCATGCAGCCTTCTGTCCTGATTGTCCCACACAGCCCTGGGGACACAGCAAAAAGGCCATAGCCCTGCCCTGTGGGTCCAGGGAGGAAAGACAGTGTGCATGGTATGAGCTACCACAGCAGTTTTCTGTCTGAGGACAGCTGAACCTGGGGAAGCTATGAAGGAATACTCTGTTTTTCCCAAGTAAGCAATTTCCCACGTTTCTAGTTGGTTTCTTTAAGTACCTGCACACACAGGCTCCTGATCTGGGCTCACACCGCACCATGCAGCTACCATTGCTCAGGAACATGATGTTGTGTGTCTGTGCTCCCCTGGAACTGCCGGTGGCCTGGATTCATGCTGAGACTGTTGGTAGTCAAACACAATTAGACTTAGTGGATAAACGCAATCGATACATAGAAGTGAGCTCTTCTTTACACTGGTCTGTGCCATAATGCAAGCATGTATCTCCTTAATGTCCCTCAGAGCAGCAGTTGCTAAGCTTGTCATCACATGCATACTGATCCAGCAGTGTCCTGCTCAGTTCTGCGCACGTGCACCAACATTCAGAACCATAAACTGAAATGATTGAGGACAAGCAGCAGTCATTCATAGACTCCTGGAGCTTTTCTGGCCAAGACAGAAGAGCAAGGGCTGTTGGACCTACTGGCTGTAGAGCAGAGAGACCACAGAAGCAGATTTGGAAGATGAGATGACGACAGCAAAACTTTTGTGAGCAGGAAAGGGAAGAGGGAGCAGGGACTTACCTGGTATGTCAAGCTTGAAGTGACAAGCTTGGCTGCAACACCTCTGCATATGACTTACCACCTTTGTGCAGTCGTGTGAGAATTTTTTCCATCGTACGAAATTCGCCCGAACCTGCCAGCGGCTTTGCTCCATCAGTGAGAGGAGACGTGGCCGCTCACCCAGTGCCTGCTGCTGCCTGTGGAAAGCGGCTGTTCCAGGCTGCGGGACACCTTGGCTGGATCAACTTTACCGCTGGTGGTCAAGACTCAAAACTGAATTCTTCACTGGCTTGTTCTGGCCATTAACTAAAGGAATGACTGTCAGTGCCATAATTTTCTCCTTCAGGAGGTAATGAATATATTAACTGCCAGGGCTTCTCTCCTGACTCTCGAGGTTTGTGAAGCTATACCTGGACCACACAGGATGCCCCAAAACAACTGAATCTTTTTTACTTCTTTCCTGTCTGTGTATTTCTAGTAAGTGTGAGAACTGAGGCAGACAGGACAATATTTTAAATCAAGTTCCTGTTCATGCTAGTATGCCCAAACTATGTGCAACTCACTGTTAGAGATCTTTTCTGGTTGTCTTCCTTAACTTCAGGTAGCCAACACCCAACCATGACTTGCCAAGTGACTTCTGATGGGTAAAAGTGCCAGAAGGCAATGTGCTCCAGACAGTGAAGCCAGAGAGATTGCTGTGAAGATGGAGCAGGCCAGAGGGAAAAGCAGCAGGGAAGGAGGAAATGCAAAGGCTGCAGAGGAAGCAACAACATTCTTGAGGGATTATTTTTCAAATCAAGCCAATGCTGAAGGATTAGGACAGGAGGAAGGAGGAGGGAAGCAGAACAAGAGGCATGCTACTAGCACACAGTAGTAAGAAGAGGAAGGGAAAATAATCACCGAATCACAGAATGGTAGGGGTTGGAAGGGACCCCAGGAGATCATCCAGTCCAACCCCCCTGCCAAAGCAGGTTCCCTACACCAGGTTGCACAGGAAAGTGTCCAGGTTGCACAGGAAAGTGTCCAGGTGGGTTTTGAACATCTCCAGAGATGGAGACTCCACAACCTCTCTGGGCAGCCTGTCCCAGTGCTCTGTCACCCTCACAGTAAAGAAGTTTTTCCTTAGGTTTGTACAGAACTTCTGGTGTTCCAGTTTTTGCCCATTGCCCCTTGTCCTGTCACTGGGTAATACTGAAAAAGAGCCCGGCCCCATCCATGTGGCCCCCACACTTCAGGTATCTATAGACATTAATCAGATCCCCTCTCAATCTTCTCTTCTCCAGGCTGAAGAGTCCCAGCTCTCTCAGCCTTTCCTCATACAGAAGATGCTCCAGGCCCCTCATCATCTTTATGGCCCTAATAATAATCATAATAATAATAAAATCAGTTACCTGGTTGACTCATTGCTTCCCAAGGGCCTGTGTGAGATACCATAGCTTAACAGTTGACTGGAATCCTATAGAATACTTTACAAATGAAACTACTCTGATTTGTAAGGTTCACACAATTTTATGATACATTAGCTTTGCTTGTTCTGTTTTGTACTGCCTGTTATTTATCATCAGGGAAAAAAAGAGACTGACAACCATCCACATAAATCAAAGCGAAACACCCCGTACCAGCAGCGCGGGATGAGACAAGTTAGCGACAATGCTACAGAAAGCGACGCCAAGTTCCTTGCTGCAATACGGGAATCTCTGCCTGTGAAGAAAACACGCAGAGCAGCCACAGCTGGGTCACATTCTGTGCAGTCTCAGAGCAAACTATGAAAACAGCCACCGCAGTGACAGAAACTTCATCAGAAAGCAGTGCTCGTTCCACAGAAAAGAAAATGGTTAAATAGCATGCCAGGTAGGAAGACAATGAGGAGTTACTTGAATTGCAAAATTTTCCCCACTGTTCCTAGATTAGGATTTTGACCCACACCAGTGGGAAGTCTTTGGAAATAAAGACCATTCTTCATTAGGAATGTGTTAAGGTGCCAGAATGACTGCAGAGAGAGTTGGGAAGTGTTTGTCACTGTTCAGTGACAGAGGAGTTTTAGTAGGGCCGGTAGATGGATCAGAGTGCCCTTACTGGTTTGTGGTTACTGTGATTCCAGGGAACTGCAACTGCCTGTAATTGCTGGCAGCAGCTCAGTTCCTTCGGGGCAGGGAAGAGAGGGTAAATACCTTCAGCCTTTAATTATAGCGTGTTCTTACTCCCCAGTTCTGAAGAAATGGAAGGCACTGATAACACAGTCTGCACAAAGTAGGAGACTAAGAGAGGAACTGATTTTCAAAAGCAAAAATAAATGTGGGGAGGAAGGGGGAGTGGATACAAATCATGGACGTGCCACGGAAAACATTCTGGGAAGCCTGAATATTGCGGTGCCCTTGTTTGTCCCCCCCTATCCAAACCTTGCTCGCAAAGTGCCAGCTTTATTGACCTTTACAGACACAGATTGAGGCCACACGGACTATTGCCATGCAAATAAGAGACTTGTTGCACAGGTTGTCTGGTTAAGATGTCCTAATAGTTGCTTGGTAGCAAATACTCTCTGAAATCAAAAGCCTCTGAATTCATCCACAGCTACACCAGTGTTGATGAGTTGACCTTGATAAAAGAGTTGTTCCACAGCAAAATGATGATTATGAAGTGGTTAAGCTTTTAACCTTTTTCCCATTGATAAATCCAAGATTATCCGACTTCTTAGCTGAACTACAGTCACTGCTGACTGCTATCTTGCTAAATTGATCACTAGAACTAGTGAATAAATGCTCAGTAATTAACACTGCAACAAGGTGGTATTCTGAAAACAAAATAACCACTGGAAAATTCCAAAAATTTAATGACAATTTGACAACATTATTTCTGAATTTGAGAAATTTTACTATATATCACTACATGATAAAATGTTTACATGAGCTCAGTGTAGGGAGGCTTTATTTTCTGGGTTGTTTCTGGTCTAAAATCACACTACTACACTTCTTGTTCAAAATAGATTAGAATCAAAAAGACAGGGTAGTTTTATGAAACAGTGGTTATGAGGTTAACTTCATCTTTCTACATTTTCTCAAGTACTTGTCCTACCTGATCAGTCACTGATATTCTTTTGTTTCCAAGCCCAAGTTTGTAGAACTGGTTTAAGTATTGAAACAGAAAAAAATGTGTTATCTACTTTTTTTTTCACGTTAGGTTCACCACTCATTGCTTTCTTCTGACATTTAGTCGGCTGATCTGAACTTTTCCATGAGGCTGAGCAGAAGGTTATCCTACAGAGAGCATTCTGATCCAATGGCTCTGAAAGCTGAAAGCTGAAAGCAACAGCCTGAGCAACACTTAAGCACTGTTTAAACAAAATTCAAACATTTTGGTAGCCAAATCTTAATTTTAAATACCAGAATTCCCTGAGATTTCAAGTTACTTTGCACATAAACCCTAGTCTGGAATGAACAAGGGAGAAAGAGAGGAAAGGAGATTGGACATTACATTAAGGCATTGGAGAGACCAAGATGTGTTTCCTTAAAAATATTTTAAACTCCTGTGAAAACTTTGCACCAAAAAGAGAGCTGGGGTTAATGGCATCAGGTATGTGCAAAGAGAACAGGAAGCTCTTTCAAGGGAGTGGTGGGGTAGGTGTTGCTACAGTCCCAGAAATGTTCCACATCTGACATGAAAGGGCCTGAGAAAAAAGATGTTTTATCAGTGAGGATTGGTCTTAAGAGTGACTGTGACAAATGGCTCTAGCAGTAGAGGTTGCCTGAAAGGAAACCCAGCAGCATCACTGTGAAATGACACTGAAAGTATAACTTTTATTTACATAATTGTTGCTAATAAAATTAATTCAAGTACTTAATTTCACTTGCCAGTCTTATCTATAACTATCTCTAAAGCAACCAAACAAGAATCCTCAATGCCCTTCTCTAACGCAGCGATGTATTTCAAGAGCAGCAGTCCAAGATGTATTAGTTTTGTGTGATTTTATAGTCTGCCATTCTGTATTTCCATAAATAACAACTTGTACAGACAGGACTGTTTTCAGTACTAATTATTAGGTTTGCTTTTAGTCCTTATCTGTGATTGGAGCTTACTCGAACAGCGTAAAGCATCACTGAGCTAAGCCAGGAAGGGTCAGTGTGCACCAGCACTCTGCCGGCTTCTGCCAGCTGCAGAAAGCTCCTGAAATTTGCTCCAGAAGTGGGGTGGGGAATAAAAGGAACCTGGAGTTAACACACCGTCAGCACCGCCACTTTTTAATTTCAAGATAAGTGTGTAATGTACCTCATTGTACAATTCTAATTAGCTACATTTTCATGAAAAGCAGTGACTGCAGGATGTGTTGTAATGGTGCTGCTTTTTTCAATTCTCTTGTTTTGGAATGTCCCTACAAACAGTCAACTATGATTTAAAGAGTATCACCAATAACGACACAAACTCTCTTTATATTCCAAATTCTGCTGTATAACTAAAGCAGCCATGCTGGGTGTCTAAAACTGCTGTGTCAGAGCAAATCATCCTACAACAGGTAGGAGTTAATACTGGGGGACAATAACAAGTCAGACATTCTGCTTATAGCATAGACAAAGTTGTGTATCACTTTACAGCTAAGAATTTTTTCATGCTTGCATCTTCTAACCATTTTAGGAGATATCAGGGTATCAGTCCCAGGATCCATAACTGTTTATCAAGGTAAAGAAGAAAAGCAGATGGGGGTACAATCTTGAAGTCTTTCATTATCTTTGTTATTTAAAACAGGATATCCTGGTGCTACTAGTGGCTTCTAGTTTCCTCTTGGCTTTCTTTGCAGAAGGAAAAGAGTTCACTCAATCCAGCTGGGAGACCACTAATGTGTAGAAGCAGGAGTATGGGACTCCAGAGTTAAACTACTAAGCAGCTTATCAGTATGGACTATGTTACTCTCTGATCTGCTTTGTAGCCTTTGACTGAATTTTCTGTTTACTCTAAAGTCTGGGGTGGAGATGTCTTATCAGACATGTACAGCGAGGCCTGAATCTCAGCTGGGGCCTGTTGATCATTTCAATAGTAAAAATTCCTGCCAGTGACGCTTATCCTCCACTATGAAATACTTGGGAATCACCAGCATAAGATTCAGCAGCTTCAGGCTATTCTCGTCAGGGTCAGAGCAGGGGCTGGGACGTAGACTAATTGTTGTAGTCAAGGAACTGTAATTACACACAAACATAATTGTACACGAAATGTTACGGCACAAATGACAGACAAATATTTCTACCAACAGTACCTGCTGACATCATCAGTGCAGCACGCCACGCACTACGAGAACACATTGTAAGCAGGTAACATTTCTCTATCAAAATAACTCTGATGCTCCCTAAAAATTAGCTTGCAAGAGGCAATGTCAATGTTTCTTCTCATTGAAATATGAACAGGAAGTCTGCAAATGCACTATCAGCTCTTTGGACTCTAAATCTGCAGCTGCTGCTCCTTAAATGAACAGATGACATCTGCCACTGGATCTGTTGAACTTAATTCTACAGAAGGGAACTGTATTCTTGATTGAAGAGTTATCGTACGACACGGACTCTAGTGGATTCATCTTTTGTTGGAAACAGACTGGAAGCAAAATGTCTAATTCAAGTGCTTCAGTGTCTGGATCTTACCTCAAAATGTCAACCAGCTAAGAATCTCTATTTCTGGAGACACAGTTTAGCTAAACTCTTATAATAGGTGCTCATATTTGAACCAGATTGCCTGCTGGCCCAAACTGGCGAGGCCTTATTGACTTCAGTAGAACGGTGTTTCTTTACAAAGATAATTTGGCCTGCTGATTTTAAGGCTGGCACTGTAAAAAACTGGGTAGAGTACATTCTTGCTTTGATGCAGGCTCAGACACACAATACTTAGTCATTTTAATAAGTTACCTGTGTCCACTGAGATCAGTGTTTACACAGAAATTTATACAGACAGCAAAACCCCACAAGCTAATGTTTCACAGTATAAAAATGTAACCATATAACACAGAACTGAGAGACAGTAAAAGCATGCACAATATGCTTGCGTAATAAAATAATGCTGGTGTCTTATAGCTAAGAGTCAACGCAAATAGGACACTGATATAAAAAGCTGTCGCAGCAACTTGGGCTGGAAATAGATCTTAACTCCTTTACAGCTAGCCTCATTTTTTAAGGTATTGATACTAAGTACAATACAGTTCAGTACAAGAACTGAAATACAAAATCCTGTGCAGCAGTTGGAGTAATGTGTGACCTGTTCATGGAAATCCCATAAACCCCATTTTACTGGCATAAGGCAAAGGGTGTCTGAAAGGTAAAATGTAGGGTACAACAAGAAAAATGGGTATGAATCATTTATCCTGTGCTACTTACTCACTCATCATGTGGATCTCTGAACTCACAAGGAGTTAAAACACAGGTGATGAAACTTTTCAAAACCAGGTCAGTAACCATGCACTATATGCCTTAAGAAGCAGGTATACTTATCATTCTCCTTATGTTTGTGTTAGATAGTTAACTGACAGCTCTTAGGCCAATCATTTTATATTTATACCAATTTTCTCTCATGGTCACTTTATTCTCCTGCAAACATGCAGCTCGGCCACAAAGTTCTCTCCTATCAAACCAAAAATTTTCTTTAACTGGCCTGGGTCACAGTTTGAAATGCAGTGAGCCACGGTAATGTTTTGAGTCTTCATCACTGTGTATCTACTTTTTTCTTCTGGCAGAGGTGCTGTTCAATCCAATACAGCCTATATAAGTACATTTGAGACATACGAGTTTCTCATTCAAAACATGCTGCTTCTAAGATATTTTCTCAACAGGAATGTATTAATTTGTTTTAAATGTCCTGGGAAGTGTTGTGTTTCTCATGATTTTCCTTACATTCAATGTAACAGGATGAATTTCAGGGTTCTGAGGTCTGGGGGTTATTTTTGCACTTTCAAAAAATATTTCTGTTACAGCAGTTGGAAAAAGTAGAGTAGCAAAAGGAAAACCGAAGTTAAGAAAACAGGAGGAATCCCCCCAGCATCATCTACGGCATTCACTAGCACTGGGCAAAGAATGAAAATCAGCCCTGTCTAAATTATAAGTCCTTTCTCTCTCTTTGCAAAATCATTTTCCCATTTTCAGCCAGTTCTATTTAATACAGTTTGTAGCCTGGGAATTAGTCCAAAGGTTACAGTGAAGGACAAAACCCAATACATGCACAATGTGATCTTTATTTCTTAATAAAAACTGATTAAGAGAAAATCAGGTACACAGTTTACCACCTGTAATATATTCCTTAAAGAATGTGTATTCTTTCCTTGCAGGAATATAGGCTTGAGGATCTGCAGAAACCTGGTTTCATCCCACTGCTACAATTCTTAATAAAGTCACGTCATCACTTCTGACAAGGATTTAAGTGGCTTGAATGGCACCTTTCCTACAAACCAAACAATCCAAGTGAGCTCACAGAGTGCACAGATTATCTTTCTGAACGACCAAACTGTTAGCAAAATACAGCACTTTCCCATTTTCCCTAAGAGCCACCAGAAAGTTTTCCCGCTTCATTAGTAAATGATAGATTTTTCTGTTGCCTGTCTCACGTGGCCTAGGACAGTGCTACCACTGAACTTTGCCGTCTCCACCATAATATTCTGTTCATTTTTCACGGTTTAAATGAAGGATGTAAGCATTAGCAACTAATCCAGAAATTCAGGTTTTAGGAGCTCAAGACTGCTTCTTTTTGCATGTCAAGACATTCAACAGTGGTGAATAGGGCATAATTTCAGTACAAGAATAGTAAAAGGCGTTAATAGGCTTTTAAATGTGTAAAAATTGCCCTCTTTCCAATAAAACTCATCAGTAGCTGGGGTTTTTTAAGTCCAGAATATAGAAGAATCATTCTGCAATTAAGACACTTTCTTCTTAGTGTCTTTTCATAAGCACAGATCATTGAAATTCATTTATAATGCTTCATTGAAATTCTGGAAGCCACATCAGATGCTTGGTAGGATTACATGTTTTTTACTCCCATAACAAAGGAGTAAAATGAGGAAGAACAAATCCCAAATCTCCATTCATCTTCTGATTCAGGCAGTTATAACCTGGTCTGTGCCATTAAAACCAGTAAGAGATACTGTGGTCTGAGTCACTGATCTTTCCTTGCACTTGTCTAGGATCGAGATTTATTGCTGTTGCGTGTTACTGGTGGCCAGGGTACAGCTGACAGCCTGAAATCGATAACTGTTGCCTAATTTCTGCCTCGCTTTCCCTTTGGCAATCGGAGGTGTAAGGGACACGACTGAGAGCAGGCTGTGATGATGGGTTCCTTTTTATTCTATGTCCAAATAAGTGATACAGCTAAAGGTAAACTGAGGTAAAAGGAGTTTGGTGATGTAAAGCTGACCCACTTCTCACTCTCCAGCCTGGAACTCTGCAAAGGTAAACTACTAAAAAAAAACCCGAAAAAACAAACAAGCAAACAAAAAACAAAAAAGCCACCACCCCCCCCCCCCCCCATAGGTGAGTTAACTTAGGAAAAAGCTTTGTAATTCACGTTTTTGAACAATAACTTCAGAAAGAAGAAAAGGTAATTTTTCAGTATTGCCAGTTTTCTGAAAACTGTGGTCTTCTGCACATTTTCATGTTCACTCACTCAGCTCTGAGGGGAAGAACCTTCCAGGAAGCTGACACTCTCCTGAGGAGGAGTCTGACAAGAAGAGCAATGACTCAGCCCCGCACCTCCATAAACACCAGCCGGCAGCGTGCCACTCACACATTGATCACGTCAGCGTTAGTCATGCGCTCACCACACCGACACGTGTAGCTGCAGCACTTGGGCTCTCCGGGACACAACCTCTCCCTCGCTCGGCGCCCGGCCCAGCGCTCTGCGTCAGGCGCTGCGCTGAGCCGCGGGCACGGACCGGTTCCGTCACTGCCGGGGCTGCACAGCCCGGCGCGCTTGTGCTCTTGGAAAGGCGCGACACTGGCACCGCCTTTGTGCTCCCCAGCCTCGTGCTACAGGAAAGAAGACCATGATAACATAGGAGGATTTAAATAAAAGAGCTTTTACCAACTGCATTATATTTATGAAAACGTAAGTTTTCTGGAGGAAAATCTTTTAAAAAATACGCTTAAGAAGTAAATAAGTTTAAATAACCAAATTTTGTAAAACTAAACCTTGCCTGATACAGCAAGGAAGTTCCTGTCCTTAGTAACATCTGGCCTCCTTGCTCTGAAATGCATAGTCAAAATTTATTAACTTTTTCTTCAAAAGTATAACAAAAAATGAAATGTGCATGGAATTATTCATATTTTATTTCTGGAGGAGTTGGAACTTTTGGTGTTTTCTATTACATTATTGTGTGGGTGGCAGAGAAAAAAAGTGTTTGTTAAAGCAAAAGAATAAATAATCTGTAAATATCCTAACTGTTTTATTTGTCTGGGCACAGCACTGGCCTTCAGCATAAACTACTCAATTAAATTTGTGGAGGTGTTCAGGGCCTGTTTATGTCACTCTCAGATCTATTTACTCTAGAGGAGTGATATTTTTGGAAACATCAACTTTGTTTACAGAGGTGGGCAGTACAGCTAACAAAAACATCAGTCATAGTAGGCTCTAGCTTCCATACCAATTCAAAATATACAGAGGAATCTGAGACTTCTTGTTTCCTTTGAATTGTAGGTGTATTTCAGTTTGATTTTTGGCCGGTTTTGTATGTTCTGTAACAAAAGCCCAAGCATTTCTATCTGAAGTTTACAATCCTTACTATCACACTGTGACACCAACAGTACCCATGATAGACTTCTCCTTCTGCTACCAGCTAAAACCACACAGAAAACACCAGCCTGAATATAATATAAAAGTAGTAATAGATGTTATTTTTCTTTGAGCTGTAAATAAAAAAACATTTTGGTTTTTTTTTTCTGTCCTGAGAAGCTTTTGCAAAATTCTAGCCAAATATGACTTTTTTTCAAAGAGAATCAAACTCTTCTGAGAACACCCGCAATGTCTTCTTACGGAGTAGCTGTCTCAAGGGGAGTGTCCTTTATAACCCGCCTGAGAAGCTCTCTGCATTCAAAGCCCTCCAGTCCCTGACCCTTGCTGCACTCCGTGGCACAATTCTCTCATGTTCATGTGTCCCTGACATAATATTACGCCAGTAATTGTGCTGATGTTTCTCTTTTAAAGCCAAGTTTTAATTTTCAGGGAAATGCACAGCAAAAATGCTGGTCATTGCTCAGTATCATGCTCTACAAAGGTGAATCTCCATTGACCCTATATGACCTAATTTCCAAAAATATCCTCAGTCACTTACCTGTGTGGTCTGCTCAAGTGCAGTCATCAAGAGGAATTCTGTTTTATAGTATTATTTAAGACTTAATATAGTAACATGGCTCAGCAACTCACAGTTCCATAAATGCCAAGACATTTCTGACTCCATTACTATCTTGCTTTTTTTATAAAGGAGGAAACAGAGACATGCAGTGATTAAGGGATTAAGCCAAGGTCATCCATGAATTGGGCATCAGCTGGTGCCAGAATTCACATCATTTTCTAGCTGAATGAGTAACATGTACCTTGTACAAGTCCAGGGAACTCTCGTTGGGTTTGCAAGTTTCACACGGTGCTCAGCGCGATTTTCTCCAAAGCAGCTATGACAGTCAAGCTTCATTACTTGTCACTGCAGCATCCAGCATTCCTTGCCTTCCCCGCCTGGCTGCACTAATTCAGGTAACGTCCTTCCTCCTCAATACATGCAGGCCTGGCACTAACCAGATGATAACCACAGGCTGGATGGACATTTGGGGGTCTGAACAAAACTTTGTCCCTGTGAAAATTCCAATGAAAGTAAGTAATTCCATTAAAATGACTGATGCAATTCTTTTGTCTTTCTTATCCACTAATGGTACTTTTATTCACTAGTGATTTCCTTTTTATTAAATATCAGAAAGCAGTCACTTTTGAAGGGTAGTCCTAAGTCTGTATCAGTGCTGTGCACAGAGGGAGTCCGAAACAGTAACTGTAGGGGCATCACTTCCTGGGATGTATTTCAGTGGAGCACTCTCTGACAACTGCCAAAAATAATTTGAACGCCCAGTCAGCACATGAAGTGGAAAAAGTATTAATCAGACCATGAATATATATATTCTAAGAAGTATATAACCAATAAAGCAGAGATTATCTAGTCAGCAGAGCATTTCTTCTTTTTCAGATTCATTCTGGGGAGAAGAAATCTTGTAATGAGGAACAAAATCACCAGCAAACTCTTAAATATTACAAACATATCACAATGAATTGATGGTGACTGATTCATGACTGAAGCTGTAATACATTACTTGGTACACTTCCTTTAATATGAAAAAATACAATAGGATATACCAAACTAGCAAATACTGCAACAGGACATGGAAGTATTTATGTTTATCCATTTAGAAATAAATATGTACAGCACTGAAAGCTATGTCCAGTATTTTTAAGTGTTTTACTTAATAGCATTTAAAATCCACTGTTTGCATTCTTTGCATGTACAGTATTTAAACTTTTGATTTTTTTCCTAAATTGATCTATATTTTGATAGCCTCATCTTCGCCATGGATAAGCACTGCATCTTACCTGAAAAGAGTGAAACATCTGTTTGATTTCAAAGTTTTTGCTCTTTACAATTTAAAATTAGCACTTCTTTCTAGTCTCCAGAAGAAATTAATAATTTTGCTTTAATTGAAACCTCTCTTCACAATAAAAACCAAAAGAAACTGTTCTAGCACCATGCAACAGGAGGGAGGTAGGTCACTTAGCAGATGTGGTTCTCCTAAGTTTGGCCTAATTCTGCTGCTGCTTCTGCAACGGTGAAAGTGAAAGAAGATCAAGCTTCTAAATTTAAAGATTGCAGACTCAGTCTTCCTAGTGCCTCATGTCCTTAACTTCAAGCACCTAAGAAGTCTTACCGACCTCTGAAGGACAAGCATAGGCAAAGGATATACACGTGGAACGGCTGGAACAAGTGGCTGTTAAGTGAGACGTAATACAGTAAGACAGAAAGGCAAAGATGCCTTAGAAATCAGGAAAAGAGACAAAGGAACTACTCCTCTTGTATTCTGAAAAAACCTGCAGCAATAAAGATAATACTTTCTAGAGCTGTTATTACAACATCCAACAATCAAAAATTCTGCATTCAGCAAGTTTTAACCAAGCATGACTGCTATTGCCTTTTTGTTCAGTGTGTAGTGTTAGCCTCCTAATTACAGGAAATGTCTATGAGGTAGGTAGGACTGACATTCAAATGTACAATAATCTTATTTACTGTACTTACATTAATAGGCTTAAATTCCTTAGAAAAACACATCATCCTACGGAGAGGGAAATTATTTTGAAGATCCTTCATTTTTAGTTCTTCATTTTCAATTTAGTTTGCTATAAAGTTCTTTCTTAAGTCCTTCATTTTAAATTTATAGGAGTTGGCTGCCGTTGTTTTTTGATCACATGCAGAATAACTGCGTAGTATTTTGTGGCATGTGTGGCTGGGGGCTGCTCCGCTGCAAAACGGGATGCAGCATAGCTGCGGTATCCCTAATTCAGTAGGGGGTTAAGGGTCAGTTAAAACCCCTGCTTAGAAAGACCCGTTACTGCAATGTTTAAACCCGTCCACTATCGGCCCTTTAATGGAGGTGCTGGAGCTGGATGGAAGTGTTTTCAGGAGCGGGCCTGGCAAGGAATAAGCCGGCCTCTGTAAATATGAAGACCACTACAGTCACAGAATCGTTTTGGTTGGAAAAGACCTTTAAGATCATCGAGTCCATCTGAAAACCTAACGCTGCCGAGTCCAAGAATGAAGAATGTAACAGATAAAGTCTAGCTGTCTGAAGTTAAACTCTACTGAAGTGAGTAACTGTATTGAAGTAAACAAGCAGAATATGTCAGGCAGTGAAATGACCTGTAGCCACTAAAAAAAAAATCATAGAAAAGATCCCCAGGCTGCCAGGGAAAGGCCGCCCAAGCCTGGGGGGAGCCGCGGACACGCCGGGCAGGCCTCTGCTCCCGCTCCTCACCGCCGAGGGCCTGAGCGCACTGGGGACCCGGGCCCCACACCCACGGCTGGCGCCTGGCTGAGGACGGGAGCCGGGCTCGAGGTTCCCCTCAGGCAGAGGGAGCCGGAGCCGGAGCCGCGCCCGATGAGAGCGCGGTCCCCGCAGCGTTTGGCTCGGCACCCTCAGCCCTTCCAGCGGCGGTTCTGAAGCACAAGCCCCTCTCCACGCCGGCAGCAGTCCCAAGCTCCAGCCGCGCCAACGGCAGCGCGGGGAGCGGCGGGACCCAGAGCCGCCCCCGCCCACAGCGGCCGCCCGCTGGCGCGAGCCGGGTCCCCGCTGCGGAGGCGGGAGGCGACCGGACCGGGCCTGCCCGGGCCGCTCTCACAGCGCCCCCAGCGGCCGCTCGGCCGGCGCCAGCTCCTCCCCCCGCGGCCGCGGCTCCCTCCCTCCCTCCGTCCCCTTCCCGTCCCTTCCCCTCCTCCACCCAATCCCGTGCCGGGCCGAGCGCCATGGATGCCGCTGGCTGCCGCCTGCTGCGGGGCTTGGGCTGCTGCCTCCCCGCCTCTCCCTCTGTCTGCCCGCGGTGCTGAGGAGGGGTCGGCTCCGGCAGGCCGAGGTGAGCACCGGGGGCGGGGAGGGTGCGGGGCCGCTTCTGCTGGCGCTGGGGAGACGGCACCTTTCCTGAGCCGCCAGGCCGGGTCACCCTGCGAGGCCTGCGGCTCGCCAGCAACTCGGGCGTCGCTGCCCGGGCCTGGCGGTTCGGTGTCGGCAGGCCCGGAAGGAGCGGGCCGGGAGGCCCGGCTGTGGGCCTAGGCGCTGGGCGGGGGCGGCGGCGGGCGCCGGGAGATCTGTGTGTGGGGGCTGAGGGGCAGAGCGGAGCGGCGCTGCCGGAGAGCTCCTCAGGCCGCCGGCTCGGCTGTGCGCGGGGGCGGCGGGGAGGGGGGAGGCGGTGCGAGGGCTGCCCTGCCCCGGGAGGCCGGGTGCGGGGAGCGGGCCCCACATCCCCGGACGCTGGCCCGGGGCCCGCCTGTGCGTGTCTGTCTGTCTGTGTGCCTGTGTGTGTCTGTGTGTGTCTGTGTCCGTGTCTGTCTGTCTGTCTGTGCGTGTGCGTGTGCAGGCCCGGGCGGTGCGGGATGAGTTGAGCTGCGGCCTGGCCCCTTTCCTGGTGCGGCTCTCCGGGGAGCCCCGGCCTCTCGCCCCGCTCTGTTTGCTGCTCGGCGGTTCATTTCCGTCTGGGTAGAGCCCGTCTGGGGTGGGAGGACGGCAGGTGCCGGTAACCGAACACACCTCACTTTCACTGCCTTGCCTAATTTTCTTCTTTTTGTTGCGTTCACCCTTCCCCCACCCCCCAAGTTAATCATTTAGTCGTGTTAAGGAGACGGACTGTGCTTACAATGTGATCCCACTTACACTGGCTGAAAGTAGTTTTGTGTAGTCTTGGAACAGGAAATACAGTCTGTAAACAGCGCGGTGGGTTGCAGGCATTGTTCAAAGCGCAGAACATGAATTTAGTAACATTTGAATTACTTTCTGCAGAAAGACGTCAACAATAACAAAAATATATAAGTGGCAAGCAGTAGTTGAGTAATCAGTAATGTCGTTATGGCCCTAAATTATAAAAAAGTCATATCTGTCATACTTTGTTTTGTCACATCTTTGAGTTCAAAGCCATTGTGAAACAGCACTGCTGATTCAGTGTACATTTCTCCATGCAATACCAATTTCTGATTCACTTTTGAAGATGTGCCCTTGATGGAGTTATTTTTTAACTATTAACTCATTAGCAGCAAGTAAACAAGTAGGCAGACTTTGTCCAGCTTGAGTTTCTCTCCCTCCCCATTTTTGGGGACACTGTCCAGCATTTCATATTTACCTGTGAGTTTGGTAAATTATTTTTTTATAAGCTACATTTTTCAAATAGTCTTTTCTTTTTTTTCTCATGTTTAATTTGTAGAGGTTGGTTTGTAACCTTTGTTTTAGTTTTTATATGAAAATAGTCATGTTTGCTATGTTCTTAGGCATGGGAGTTGAATTTGACTATTAGTAAAACACAAAGTAAAAAGCAAGCAGATAGATCAAAAATATCTCTTAACATTTTAAAGGGACTTTTTTGGTCTTCAGCTTGCATGTACAACTATGGCATTGGGCCGATAAATAATGTTATTTTCCTTATATGTACATGAATTATTTGAATTATTCACTGCATTTTTTAAAAAAGCTATGAATTTGCTTATTTTTTTTTTCTAAAAAAACCCAACAAACCCTGAACTCTTGGGAATGGAAATGATTCTTAAATTGTCTTTTTTATCCTTTGATTTAAAAAGCTTATTTTCCTTATGTTCAAATGCTATTTTAAAAGATGAAGGATTAATGAAACCTTAGCAAAGATTCTCCAAGTCTTTAGTTGTACATCTCAATTTTTTTGTTTTGTAGGTTTGTATTAAAATGTGATAGTTGATGTCTGTATTTGAACACTTGAGTGAGAAGGTAATTCATCTTTCAGAAAGTTGGACACTTTATAATAAAGTTATATTTAAGGAAAGGGCTCGGCAAGACAGCACTGTTTGTCTTTACATTACCTCTGAGAATGTACAAATGGTGAAGCACAGGTTTTGTACTGAAGTTTTAATTTTGAGTTATCCTGTCAATAAGAGTAGACCCTAAGTCTTGCTTGATTGTCAGTTGGAACTAGAAATTTATTTCCAGTGAAACAAAACAAACTAATTACTGTTTACTCACATGTAATGCTTGGGAAAAAAAATAATTGCTGGTCAAATATGGGGAAGTTTTCTTAATGTCAGCCCAAAAATATGCTATACATTTCAGAGAGGAGTAAATCCAAAAAGCTTAAAGGCAAGATTATGATGATACTTATTTTGGTTTTTTACTTCTTTCCAGGTGAAAACTGCCAAAGCCTGGGTCTGGCTGAAGAGAGAGATTAATTGTACTCTGGCTTGAACAATTAAAGGATATTTTTTGGTACTTTTTACTTTAAGTGGAGGCAGCTTTTTGGTTTTGTGGGGGATTTTTTTGTTTTTTTAAACCATGGCAGATGTGGACCCAGACACGTTGCTGGAATGGCTGCAGATGGGGCAGGGAGATGAGAGGGATATGCAGCTAATAGCACTGGAACAGCTATGCATGCTACTCCTGATGTCAGACAACGTGGACCGCTGTTTTGAAACGTAAGTAGTTTTGGCTTTCTTTTATGGAATGTTATTTTCCTCTCCCTGTAGCTGTGTGTACCATTTAGCATTCCATTTAACTTTCAGCCTCAGGAATGTTTTTACAGACTGAATTTGAGTGTAGATCACTGAAATGAAAACTTTTTGTTAATGTTTTGTGAAGTACTGTTGTCTGATTAAAAATTCAGTGTGAGTGATGTGCAGTGCCTGTTCTGACACGTGATCTGATTGTTTAATTTAAAAAAATATATTCAGAGTTTCAATATGGAATTGTTGAGGTTTGGGGTTTTTTAATGATAGAGAGAAAACTCTTTTTACATTAAAACTATGATGATTACTTAGATGTATTTAAGCATCCATACTCTCGCAACACTTTTCTCAAGACATATAGTAGCTTTTTCTGAGCTCTGTAAATCCAAACAAAAATACTAACCACTGTTCACAGAAATGTTTTGCCCCTTCTTTGAAGAATGTTGCTGTTCATGCCACCTTCCTTCTCAGCTGCATTTGTACGCTTCATATAGCACAGTCCCTGCTCTGGTGCCTTTTTGTGTTTCTCGCAGCACAAAACGCTGATGTAACCACTTCTGTTACTCAGTAGTGTTGCAGTGCATGTGTTACACTGCTTCCTGCCAGGGCCCGCCTGTGCTGTGGAAAGGAGGTAGCAAAAGTGTGAGCACTCACAACTTTTAAATCTGACATCTCTTACGTTTTTGGTAGCTTTTTATAAAATTATTTGTTTGTTTCCTTAGTTCTTACTTTGATGCTCCTGCACCTCTCCTATTTTCCATTACTCTCATTTTCTTTTGCATCACAGAGGGTGGCTAGTGTCTTTCTGATACATCCTGCCGCTTAGGGGTGTGGGTTTAGAAGCATTTAAGAAGGTAGCTGTTTGTTACAGTGTTTAGTTTTGAAGCCCTGAAGAAGAGAAGTTTTCAGGCTTATCTTTTAAAAGCTGTTCATCTTTCTTTCACAACTGCTTTTATTACAGGAAGTGTAAAATTCGTACATCTCTAAAATTTGGATTTGTAGTGGTTACACAACAGTGATCAGAGTTTTGTACACTTTTGTACGCACTTTAGAATTTGAAATTGCCTGATCTTGGCCTTGATGAGCTTATAGTTAAAAGACTTGCTGTAGGGAGATGCGTTTGACTTCCCTATCTGTCCCTCATCGTACCAATACAGGTGGAGTGCTATGTTTTCAGCCTCAGAAAAGCTGATTTACTGACTTCATGATTTACTCCTGTAGAAAATAATTTAACAGTTAAGAATGATTTTTTTTCTGACAAATCTAGGTGAACTTACAGCTTCAGTATATTCAGTATAAAACAGAAGCAGAAGTTTGGGCTTAAGCATTTGTAAGGATATGTTCTGGGTATTTGAGAATTGGGAATGAAATGTCAACTTTTAAAATATAAAGCAGTTGTGGGTTTTAGAACAGACTTCCATCTCAATATAAATGAATTAAATAGTCCAAGTGCTCTTTTTTCTTCAAGTATAGATAATGAATACTCTGTAATTGCAGTGTTGTGGGTTTGAAATTAGTTTTTATTTCTGAAAGAAGGCACATTTAAAATACCATTTGGCACTTTAATTTTTGTTTTGAGCCTTGGTATAGTTTGATTTTATTACTCTTTTGAGTTGTTGATCGCTTTTGCTGTTGTAAGCTACCCTCAGAGACAAACAGAAGAAAATAAAGTGTAAATTGGGAAAAAGTTATCAAGGTTCCATGCCTGTTCAAGTGATTTTTACAGTAAAGTTAAAACTGCTACTTTTAATTGGCCCTGTGAATATAGTAAAGATACGTTTCCAAGGCATTTGGTGAGCTGACCTGGTAACTCATTACCTTCAAAAGGGGCAGCTGCCTCTTCCCATTTATCACTCACCATTTTTATTCCTCCCAGTCATGTTCTTGGTTCATGCCAGCGTCAGGGCTTATTGGACTCCTCTAATTCACTAAAAGAGCAAGCTGCTCTTTCAGCATACTGAAGAAAAAGGCTGGGTTTCTGCTGTTACAGTGAATTACAGCAGATTATAGAGGTGTCTGATGAGCTCTGGGGGTGGAACAACATGACTGGAAGTATGGGAGAAGGAGAGAAAGGTATACAGTCTTCAGTGGAGAACTTCTCAATGAATTGTCTTGGCTGCCTATGGTATCACAGTCTGCATTTCAAGGTGACTTTATTTATTTTGAAACTCTTTGTAAGAAATAAAATGATGTCTTGAAAACTATTTTTAAAATCTTTCCAAATGACAGTTCAAGTCGCCAAAACTGTCACATGCTGAGAGAGAGTGTAACTAAAATAATCTTTGATAATGTTTTCAAGTTGCTTTTCAGCAATGTTTTTAAAGGAATTATTGCTTGTTGAAATAGAAGCTTTACCATGTGACAGGAGTGTTGCCAAACACATTTTTCAGGAAGTAATTTTGAAAATGGTCTTAGTGTATGCCAGATTTATAACATGCACATATTTTTTTGTTGGTAAGACAACCAAGCTCTAGACTTTGCAACATTTTTTCTTCTGTTAAGCAAGAAGAGCATTCCTAAATTTTTGTATGCTGTGTAGACATTCTTTCAAGATCTTGGAGTTGTTTATTGCTAATAATTATGCTGACTAAGAAAATGTAAAGAAAATTTTTCACCGAATTTAACAAGTGGAAGATGGAAGGTGAAATCTTGGAACAGTCAATTTTTTTGAGAATGAAATGTGATGTTTTTCAGGGATCAGTTAAAGTTACTTTAATTATTAAGTATTAGTCCACTTCTACATAAGAAATTATTTACTTTTATGATGTAAGCTAAGAAAAAGCTCATCATTTTAGTGGAGTACATCTGATGATTAAAAGCTGCATATGGTGAGGACTGGCAAAGCTATGAAACAAAGACACATGAAAAATATTGACAAGAATGCTGTGCATTTTACTTAAAAGCAGAACGCTGTTTCCAGAATGATTTTTTTTTTTTAAGGAGTTAAGGACAATACACAGTCTTACCTAGCAAAGAAAGATCACAAACCTGGGGGGGAGGCTGGAGGGAGAGTAGAGGAAAAGCATTCAAATAATAGGTTCAAAATCTTGTACTTCAGTATTACAGTGAAGTATTGCAGGCTGTGCAGCCACTAACAGGTAGTGGTGACAAATAATTGATGTTTCTTTACTTCTCCCCACATTTACATATTACATCTGATTAAATTTATTCTTGGTGTTACTCAGATGTTAGCATTACAAAAATCAGCAGCATATTCATGTTCTGGTGATAGTGACTCACAGACACTGTTAGTCACTTAGCACAAAGAATGGCTCACATTTTACCAGCAGCAACAGTCGGTACCTCGGACTGCAGAAACCTAATGAGCGAATAGGAATCATTTTGTTAACCAGTTGAACTGGAGTAAAATACTTAACTCATTATTATAAGTGTTGGTCCCAAACTTTAGTTAAACTGTGTGCTATTAAGTCAACTTTAACAGGAGTTTTGAGTATGCATTTTATATATACATAATTGAAGTTGTATATTTAGTGTTTAAATTGTTACAGGTAATTTCAAAGATGATGTAGAGGCTATTAGTTACAGTCTCACATTATTAATATAGCCCTTTTCCACTTAGGTGTTTCAGGTTATCTTTTTCACCATGATAGTTCAATTTTATTTTTGCTGAAATAAAATGAGAACTCCTCAGATCTGGGCTTTGTGTTCCTGTTTTCTTTCCTTGTCTTCCAGAGTAAAAGTATTTAGCAAGGAAGATTTTATTTAATTATTTTCCTTAATTACAAAGAAAACTTGTAGAACAAGGCACTAGTATAACAAAGTAAAACCTGGCTAAAATCTTTTCTACACAGATGAAATAGGCCTTATTAACCCTCAGAAAGAGAAAGAAAGCCTGTCTTCCCCTTTGGCTGTGCCCCAAGTCACTTCAGTATATTTAGCATTAACAGATCTGGTCAGCCATGGATTATCAAGAGTTATCAAGCTTATTTAAAAAATAAAAACAAAAACTCTACAAAGGATAAAATAGAAATGCTTACCATTCATTTTTTTAGGTCAAATATGTCTATTTTGATTTACATTAAACGTTGTTCTTTTCTAAGTATGTATTCACTACCGTATCTCTACCTTGTATTTGCTAACGTGTAATAACAAATATAAGAAGAAATTCCAGTGAATCAAAGACTGCATCCAGTTCTGGAGCCCCCAGCATAAGAAGGACATGAACCTGCTGAAGCAAATCCAGAGGAGGCCACGAGGGTGCTGATGGCAGGGGGGTTGGAACTAGATGGTCTTTAAGGTCCCTTCCAACCCAAACCATTCTGTGATTCTGTGTGAGCTGGTGAGACTGAGATAGGAGGATAATGTGAGAGTTTAGCTTCACCTCCACCTGATTGCTTCAAACTGCAGGCTCCTGTGTTTGTCAGGATTGTATGACTCCAGTAAATCAAAATAAGATATAGATAGAAAACCAATTTTTCTTGTCGAAATAGGGATAGGAATCCGAAGTTGTGGTTTTCAGGCCTATTTTTAAAGTTTGGGCTGGCTTTGAAAAGCATCTTTGTAATTCAGGGAGTGGTAAAGTGTCCTTTAACAGATCTAACAGTTGTCATAAAACTAACAGACTGAGAGGGTAGCTCATCCGGATCCAGGTGGTTTCGTGTGGTATATCCGACAGATTTGCTCATTTAGTTATTTTAAGGGGAAAAAAAAATCAGGCCATTATTACAGTTTTGTGCTGGAATGCAGCTGTGAGTAAATTAGGGTAAGTATTTCTGTCAACAATAGACTACAGTTTTCATTACTTCAAACCATGCAAAACATATGTTCTTATGAATTCTTGGTTTGGACTAATGCAGACATCTCTCTCGGTACGTGAAATTGTGTAAGCTTTACAATGGCAAGATGGATGCGATTCCTAAGTTTGGTTTTTTGCCTTTTAATGAAGGCAGAGGGTGTGGCAGAAGTGAAAATGCCAGCACTGGAGTATATATTCTGTGGAGTCCATTGTAGTTGGATCTTCAGTATCCTATAGAGTGCTTTTCTGAGATGGAAGTGGGGGTGTGCGCTGTATTTTTCAGGGGGCTCTCTTGTTGCAGCATAACGTTTAGAAATATTTCTGATTTTTAAGGCTGTTTTTTGTTGTTGGGTGGTTGGGTTTTTTCAGTGGTAAGAGTTTCAACATGCTAATACTTTTCTGTTGCTTTTTGTAAAATGGGAATTATGACCTCATTATCACAGGTATTATGGAGATTAATTAGCTTTGTCTAGTCATTTTGAGAATCTTAATGGTTGCAAAGGCCGGAAGGGAAGATGAAGTCATCTAAATTGACATCCTCTCCTCTGTGACAGGCCCCTGTATTTTACCTGGTTATTACTGAATTGAGTATCTTGTTTGATACAAGCATTGTGTGTAGTTAATGCCTCCAGTAGGGCATCCTACCTCATTTTACCCCGTTTCACTATATAATCTGCTGTCTATTTGCCTTTGTTGTTGAAATTTGCTTGTCCTTTTCTATTTGAATTGGCCAGACTTCTGCATTCTGTGGTGGGCAGTCAGCACACCTTTTCCAACTGAATGGAAAGCCAGTACCGTTGCTACTGTGAATGTATTTGCACACAAGTGTATTGCCAGATCTTCCTCCCCCTCTCCAATTCTTCAGTTTCCAAGTTTTTCGGAAATATTTTCCAGTGTTGGCTTCGTCTGTGCTGTTTATAGTAGTATGTTTAACTTAACTGTTACCAATTATACATCCCAAATTTAGTTAAATGTTTCCAAAACTTTATACAGGAAGTGTGGTTTTAATTATTTATCTTCAGAGTTGCTTTCCAGGATATAATTGCTTGCTTCTTAGGCATGGCTTAATGTATTACCTAGACTGAGATCTGTAACTTGGCATTTTGTTTAAATGAGCCCGTGCTTCTGAGTATTTCAGACAACTCTGCATAGCTCATTACACTATAGTCTGTCATTTTTTCCATTAAAGTATCAGCAGAATCAAGTACCCTTTGTTTTGTTCAGGGTGTTTGTGTGTAAAGTAAAATTGAAGTGATTCTTGCAAGAACCGCACAAAAGATGGGTGCAGACTTTCAAGGCAGCGAGTTAGCAGTGACCTTTCGGAAGATTCCATCTCCTAATAGATTGGATGAGACCAATAAAATAAGTGTTACAGGAACTGCAATAGTGGGCTTCCTTTCTTGAATGACTGTACTAGTGAAATTACTTTAAATGCCAGCCTCTTACGAAGGGGCTGTGTACAAGGCATGGACAGGGTAGATGGTCGGTAGATTGGTAATGGGAAAATGGAAGTTTTCTTGTTTGAGTCCATTTTCCTTTTGAGCACCTAGAAATCCAGCAGAAGCTAGTGGGGAAATGTGCATATTTAGGTACACTTATAAATTCATCCTTTTTTGTTTTAATTGCTTATTTTGTTTTGAAATGTTAACAAATGTAATGTGTACTCAAACCATTTTCTGTTTGCACAACCGAGGTTGCTACTAGTAGAAATCATAGGCAGAAATGTCTGTAGTTTCAAGTTCTTTAATTTATTCAGCTACTGTGGACCAAGTTTCTGCAAAATATTTACAAAATGCTGGAGATAGGAGAACAAACGTGTGAAATCACTACCATGAGGCATGGTATATCTTTTATGAGATACTGAAAAATGAAAAAGCCCAACACATCCTTTGTAAATTTATGAGCAAAGATAACGATAATCTATTTAGAAATTACCTCTCCTGCAGAAGCTGTTTCTTCTTGTACGTTTTTTCTTTTGTTTCATTTTACACAACTGATATTTATTGAATGTGTAGTTGAGTACTTAGATGATGTGTTCCTAATAGTGAACTCTCAGGAGAAAGTTTGGTTGTCTGTCCTTTATTTAGCTAAAAGGAAGTTTGGAAGTGTTTCTAAATGTCAGATTTCTAATAGTGCAGAGTTTCTGCTGGAATAGATACAGGATAGAGTTGTTAATTTCCTAGCTTTATTTTATTGGCCTGAGCTGTGACTGCAGTTAAGAGTGGAGGTTCAGAGTCATAAAAGTTTAATATTTTATAATTGTGGTAAAATTTCCTAAATGAGCAGTTAATTTTTAGTTGCTTCTTCATTGTACCTTTGAAATGTAGGATGGTGTCTCTAAAGTCTTATACATAAGTGGACATTTTCTAGCCTTTGTGTTTTCTAACAGCATTGTAAGAAAGGAGCGCACAATATGTTTTGGAAGTGTGTCTGGAAGAATACATATAGGTGTGTGGGCAGTTCTCTTGTGGATTATCTTGATTACTGTGCTGGTTTTCTTGGTTTTTGTTTGGAGTTTTTTGATTCATATGTAGAAACGAAATGGTATTTCAGCAAAAGAAACAATGAGTGAAAGTCTGAGATTTGCTTCCATAGAAAGAACTGTAGAAAGGAAAAACAACCATTCAGCAAAAATAAGTTGGAATTACTGTTACTTTAAGAACAGATCAGTTGTGCAGAATGTATGTTGTTTGAAACTTTAAAGTTGTGTGACACGTTGTTGTAAGTTTTTGACTGGTATATTTTTCTCAAAAACAGCTACTAATGAGGTTTAAATTCAATACTTTAATTTTTAATTATTTAAAATTACTATATATTAAATAATTATTAAATAGTGTAGGCACATATCATTCCTTGTTTTCCGACTTGTAACTGCTCTCAGCAGATGGGATGTGTTACAGAGCAGGAGCAGTGCTGGCAGGCAGCTGAGCTTGGTTTTCTGCCACAAGTCACATGGCGGGGACCAGGCGCCCCAAGCCAAGGCTTTGTCACATGGCGGGGGCTCCATCGGCCCTTACCCTGGAGCTGAGTAACACCCCCTCCTGCCAGCACCACTTGTGTTAACCGTTTTGGGGATGAAGCGGGTTTGTTTTTTTTTTCTTTCTTTTGGGTTTTGTTAAAGCACAACAGTAGTCTTTAAACTGCCATTATTGTTGCTGCTGAGGCTAGGAGCACTGAGAATGTGAAATGTAGTTACAGAAATGAGTTTACAGTGCCTGTTTTTACTTTCTTGGTATCTTTTTACACTGGTAAGCTGTAAAAATCAGGTGAGTCAGTTCATTTGAGTTTAAGGGCTTAGCACTGTCAGGAGCTTACTGCTGTAGCTACTTAAGAATTTTGCATCCTGCCGTGATGAAAGGTTTATTTGTGTTCTTTTCTCTTGGAAATCCAAAGCATCATCTGTCAGCAGGTGGAAGTGCACTAAAAGCTGGACATCGGTTGCTGTCCCGTTGTCACACAGGTTCATTTGATGCTGTAGTTCTGCCCTCAGCCCCCCTGCTGTCCCGGGGAGTTTTGGCAACCTTGTTTTTCCCATGCAGACAACTTTCTAAAGGCGAGTCCAATCTGCAGCCGCCGTGGTACAGACACTCCTGAAGTGCTTTGCTTCACTGCCTGTCCAAGTACGTTTTAGTTCTGAGCATAGTTTTAGTTGAAGCAGCATTAGGGTCTATGTTACTGACGGGACCTAATCTTCTACAGCAAATATTTGAGACAGTTTTAGGTCCCTTTCATCTATTTTTGCTTGCCTAAGGAAGTCAGTAGGGATTTACCTTGGAATTAAGGCATAATAGTGACACATAAATTACATGGTTTGTCTGAGTCACTCTTTGGTTTCTCTGGCATTGATTGTATTTGCTTACCTGGTGCTTCAATAAAAAGAGACGCTGGTCCTCAGAAAGTGCTCTTCTTGGGACCTGGATGCCTGAATTGCTTCCAAGCGAGCAGTGGATTTCTCTTCCCTGTGCTGCCTTTGCCTATGTTTTAGTAACAAGGTGCCTTTACTCAGGATTGGTTTGAGTGAAAACTCAAGGACCACTCTGAAAGCCCGTTTATACAATTTTGAGGCAAAGAGACCATCCACTGAGTAAGGGCAAGACTTTCCTTTTTTCTTGTGGGTCAGGTGCCAGCAGGCAGAAGTCCGCAGCGGGGCTGTGTGACAGGCGGGAGGGGTGTGCTTTGGACACCTGCTATATGACCATGACAGTGTTGCATCCCATCTCCTGTCATGTGCTGGTGTTCCCATCTACCCTTTCCAGTCTGTTCTCTGGCACTACTCACACATCCATGTTCTCGTCCCCGAGACATGTGGAGCCCATGCTTATAGTTTCAACTAGGAGAGACCCATATGATAGCTTAGTGTGGATTTGGGGATTAGAGGGAGAGCTCTGTAAAGCTGACCTGCGTACTTCTGTTTGTAACACAGTTATTGATAGGAAAGTTACCTGCAGCGTAATGACTGAAGTTCTTCACAATGGCAGCTGTACAGTTCTGTGCTGTAATTCCTGTAGCCACCGATTTGAGAAGCCTGTGCCTGGAGCACTGGGATGTGTTGGTGCAAGCTTTGCTGCTGTAACAGTCCTAATCATTGATCTAGGCTGTGTGTGAACGGCAGAACGGGTACTTTCTGTTTCCTCACTAGCAGGAGCTGTAGGGACAGCTAAATCCTGGGCAGACTTCAGCAGGCAAATAGAGTCTGAACTTACCTGTATGGCATGTGCGTGCCTATGGACGTAATCTGTCTGCATCTTTTAGAGTTCCTGTGTCACTAACCATTCTTTGTCTACTGGAACACTAGTTTGTGGTTTTCACCATGACAATGATGCTTTACTGCAGAACATTGAAGCTTATTTGTTTGGGGTTTTTTTTGCTTTGTATTGAGGATGTTTCATAAGTGTGTTAATCCCTTTGTTTAAAACTCTAGCAGTCCATGTTGTTTCTCTAGTTGTGTGGTAAATTTGCTCTCCCTTTATTCAGCTGCTGCTCTTGGTTCTACCAAATCTTCTAATGCCTGGGCCAAATATGTTTGCAAAGGATGTATCTTTAGTTATTGCACAACTGAGGTCAAAGTTCTTTTGTGACCTTCAGTAAGAATAGCTCTTGACATGTAGGTTGTGCATCTTCCTCAGGTTCTGAGTGTTATTGCTCCGAGTAAAGCAAAGCATTGCATCTTACCGGGTCGTTTTGCATGCATGTTCAGAGTGGCAATTTAGGTAGCAATTGTGGGCATAACAACAGCAGTGCAGTTCATTCCTTTGGTAGCTTTTGGAGAAGCTGGACTAAAAAATTGTTTTCCCTAGAACCTCTCTATAAAAATATATAATGCTGGTGACGGGTTAACTGACAGTAAACTGGTAGTAACATGCTTTAAAAAGCTGTGAGGAAGTAGGATAAGGAAATCCAATGTAATGATGCGATATGCTAAACAGTAAATTGCTGTTGTCAGAACTACTGAGATATCTAGATAAGATGCAGTAATGTTGGATGATTAGTTTGCATTTTCTTGTCAGTATCTGTCCTATTGTACAATTATACTTCAGGTTTTCTAGGATGGGGTCTGTGGTTTT